>CAMZMU010000128.1:91877198-93077198 GCA_947311845.1 Poa pratensis
CTCAGAAGATGACAGGAAAACTTGCTCGTGGACGAATAGACGCTACATTCGAATTGTTAAGTTAACTGAACCCGCAGGCAGCTTTCAATAAATAATAAATAACAATTATTAGGATTGTGGTTTGAATTCGTTCAGGGCAGTAGCTAGCTACAACCTGATGTGTCAAATATTTTTCTACTTTAAAGAAAATTAATGTATCAACGTTATGGAAGATCGGAATATATGTATGCTTCTTGTCATTCTAGGTACAAGTTCTCAAAGTGAGACTGATGTGCAAATTCCATTGTTCTAAATTCGTTCCAATACTAGCGTCATAACATCCGCTCCAATGCTGGCCAATTTATATTCGGCTACAACTCGTCCTTTTGTTGCGTGCATCAACCAGATGACCTACGAGTGATAGCAAATTTTCGAGACTAGACAGAAGCAAGGCCAAATAAATAAAAACTTCGGGTCACACTGTAATTTTTTACTAAACTTTTGTACTTTTATATTTGTTTTTAGCGTGTTACAATTTAACTAAGTAATGATTTTACATCTGTTGGCATAGTCCGAAATACTAATTGGCCATGTTACTAAACATTAGTTTTTTTTATAAAAGCATATGGTAGTGGAAGCTCTTACAACTACTATTTTTAAATAAGATAACCCAAATATGTTTCATGAGGATTTTTAATCTGGGTGGTGGATGTAGATCTACTTTCCTAACGATGTGACTTATACTCATTTGTTCAATAAAATTAATTAGTATGTTTCTTGTTTGTATTGAAAACCATGAAAGATAGTAGCTATATGCTATGACAAAAGTCCTTTTCTAGAATTACCTTTTCTCTATACAATTGATACTATTTATCGTAAAGATCTGCAAAAATACGCTAACAAATCTCAATGGTGGTTTCTAGGGTATGATAATTTCTAAGTTAACTGAATGTCCAGGCATGCCTTCAATAAATAATACTACAGTTCTTGCGATTGTCGGTTTGCATTGCATATCTGCAAAAACTAGCGGGGTGGCCGCGCAATTGCGCGGCTAAATTGTGATTTATTGTTATATTCATAATTTCAATTTCTAGTATACATGCTTGAATAATTATTTTACTATCATCAAAGCCATAGCCCTTCTTATCTTATCTTGACTCTAACCGTTCCTCTCCATAGCATCGAGGTTGAGGAATTTCCTCAGTGACCACAGATTGATGAAACCTCCACTTTGTTGCATATCATGGCAAACATTGGACTTTAAGAAAATATACAATTAAATACACGTATACATAGGCTTCTAGCCTTAATGAGCCCGGCTAATGATTTTAAATTGATGCATGACTCAACTCTTTGTTTTGTCTTCTCGTGTATGGAGACTACAAATGAAAATTTTAATATGCTAATTCTCATATGAACTTTATTACAATCTATGATATATTTGGAGTTCATTTTCAAATGATTCTGCAGGTCAATTTCTGTTTTCCTATTCTTGTACGTGTTCGTGCAATTTTCATCGTCTTGATTCTCGACCGTGCATATCCCTGACATGACGACGATGCCGTCTTGTGGGTAGACCATATGATTATAAGACAATGTTATACTTTCCTTAGAACTCCATCTGTACGTGCCTTCCATATCTTAGATGAAGAATTTTCAATTAAATATGTGCATTGCTTGCGTACGCCGCAGTTTGAACTATAGGAGATATCGTCTTGAACAAATATCGATCTTCCACCAGCATGAAACACATCAATCAGGATTTGGGAGCATTGCTTCTGGAATCTGGACTGAACTCGATTGTACCTTGCCAGATCAGGAGATGCCACGATTGGAGACGCTTTTCCTGAAAAAAAATCAGTACAACGGGAGCACTGGTGCTAGGCCTGATAATGTGCAAGTAAATTTACTGAAATAAATACATGTAGGGGAAGGGAATCAATGAGATTCCAGAACGAAATTTTACCGTCTTTTATGACAAATCATGATTCTAGGAGGTCCCCAGTATGGACGACCAATGTTCGTACTGTTGAATTCCATCGTGCCTAGTCGCGCCTTTACCAGATCGAATCAACACATGCATCAGATACAAAAGGAGAAGATTATGTTGCTCACGTGAGAGAGACAATACCAGCCAACGCTCCAGAAAATTGCTGCCAAATCTTACGCAGAGTCGGAAAACCTTATACGACACGGCGTAAAGGGTTAAGGAGAGGTAGAGCTTGCTTCTTCACCATGCACTGACATAATCAATCGGAGGCAGGCAAAATTAACTTCTCCTCGCCAGACCTAGATGAAGATGAGGGACTTGATTTTTTTTTCTCACGCCCTCCGATCCGTATGCCCACATATACATGTGTGTTAATTTGGTCATGCGCAGAGACTATGGAAGTATGAACTCCAATCATCCACATCACGCTTTATTAGTCAGCTCCACTCGCCAGCGTGAACTGCGGAGTTACATGGTCGATCACCAAATTCACTAGTGCCGTTGGCCATTCAATTTATGTTTTCCTCTTCGTGTCGCCATTGATTCAGACCTGTATCGTGGCCTTCACCAGTCGTCGCTTTACACCGGATCGACCTGGCCAATTCGCCATACGGACTCGATGAAGAGCTTGCACCAATCGTGTTCGTCAGCTTCCTTGCCAAGAACAAATTTGAGCGTTAGCAAATATGCAAAATAATATAAAGCATGAAAAATAAGTTCAGTAACAATTCTCATTATTTTTCCGCACTTGTTGGATCTACCAGATCCTTTCTCCATCGAACTGCACACACATCTTTGACCAATTCCAGCAAGTATAGATGGTAGTTCAGCTAAATACAACCGTTGGAAAATTTGAAGCCATGGGGCTGAATTTATCAACCGACGAAGGCTAAGGAAGTGAGAGCAAACCATGTATAAAGAGCTCTCTTGTTGACAGGCAGAACAATCCAGGAAAACATGACTATAAGACGCAGGAACTGTTTAGTACTGAAAATATAACTTAAGAATCGGCCTCTTAGAAACAAAGATAATTTGACTTGTGCATAAGTGTGGACGTGTTAGTATCCTTCAATGCCAACATCCACTTCTTGCTAGCTAACGTCTTGACGTGAATTGGTCGGCAAAAACTAACCAAGTAAACCACCAGACAATTAATTAGATTGTGTTTCCACCAATGTTTCTCAAGGTATGATGCTCAGCTGCACGAGAAGATCAAAGAACACTTAGAATT
Organism: Poa pratensis; assembly: GCA_947311845.1. NCBI lineage: Eukaryota > Viridiplantae > Streptophyta > Magnoliopsida > Poales > Poaceae > Poa > Poa pratensis. The sequence continues at coordinate 91,880,399 of CAMZMU010000128.1, forward strand.
TAAAGTGTAGAGAAAGAGCTCATCCAAATATGCATCTTGAATAATACCACGGATGTGAATACTCACTTCTGAACTTCATGCTAATTAAATGCACCAGTGAACCTAGCTGCCGCTTTCCTTCTTGCGCTATAAAACCTAGCACATCGATGGATCACTGATCACTCCATATATATGTTTGTCAAGCTATAAAATCATGGTTCTTTGTATGTTTGTCAAGCTCGCTGTCGTGGGATTGCCGCCCACGCCTCGCTGGGGCATTGCAGGGGACGATGGAAGCGATACCCATCAGGCTAAGGTTTCTCCATCATGCAAAACATATAGGCTCGCCGTTGAAGAGGACGCCACCAGCCAAACCTATAAAAAAAGAAGCAAAGAATTAAAATCGTTTAGAAAATAGATATTGCGAAATATCACCGCACTGTCTTGCCTCCTAATTCCGGAGCGTCTCATTGTACCTTCAGGTGATCCAAAAATCAAGATACTATAACAGCCGTACTTTTGAATCGCGGAGCGTCTCACCAACTGAGAGCACAAATCAATAATCCACTCTCCTATCCAATGTCTTCAGTTTACCGATTGTTTGATCGATAAAAACTTCAAGATGTCTAGCGTGTCTGCCCTCTTCAGTTTGCTGATCGTCCGGCCAGGCGTCTCATTGTACCTTCAGTTGGTCCAAAATCAAGATACCATTAAAAGTCGTACTTTTGAATTGCGGAGGATCCCATCCTAGCTTCAGTGATCCAACTGAGTATAGACTCAACAATCCAATCTCATATCCAAACATCAGGATGGTCACCATGGCTTCCGCATACTGTTTCTTCCGTTTGACGATGGTTTGATCGATAAAAACATGTCAGCGTGTCTGCCTTCTTCAGTTTGCCGATCGTCCGGACGGGACGGCCTTTCATGACCAGCGCACCATAATCGCTCTGGCGAGACTGCAGCCTTCCCTAGAGTTGGTCCAAAGTTTGACGATCCTTACGCGTGTGTTATTTGATTGGATGCAAAAAATCAATCGTACTCCAAAGCTTGATGCTTGTCTTATCCACGTTATTAAGCCTGCAACAGAAGACTGCATACTGTCTATATGCCATCTTCTTCCTTGTGGTGGCAAGTGCAAGACCATGTCTTCTCTAGATTCCGCACTGAAAAAACCGGTGCCAGATAGCAGACAAAGCTTTATTGTGGCAGCGCGCGGAACCTTGTGCCTCTGTGATGGCGAGCATAGAGGGGCTGTGTTGTTTCTTCCGTCCATGAGGCGAGCGAGATTGAAACATTGGGCTGCTGAGGAGGTCGGACTTACGGCTGGCCGAGTCCATCGAGGAAAATACGGCGGTGATTGCGGCGTGCAATCACGACAGTCTAGGGCAAACTCACGGCACTCTTACGATGATATATATTAGGTGCAGATGAAGACGTCTCCTATTACAACACGAAAAGTGCCGGCCATGAAGTTGTATTCCTAGTCAATTTACAATCTCAAAAGCCCACGTACATCTCCTACGTTGCCTTGTCAACAGATCTGAACCATTGAGATCTTCTAAGTTTACGGTGGTAAATCTCCACCATCGGTTATCCTGTGTTTTAATTATATAATAGATAATCTCATGGAAATCGAATCAAGATTGCCTCCGGATCCTCGAATCATTTGTAATCAAGGTACGTTATGTGTATACTAACCGCGGTGGTTGGTCTCCTGATAATCTACAAGAAAGTAGATTAGCACAATCTGATTTTTTTTTTTGACGGGATCTGATTCATATAACAGAGAACTGAGTACAGATTACAAGCAAGTCCAAAAAGAAAAAGAACTTACAAACGGACCCCTGCAAAATGCACAAAGGACCCTGAGTACCCAGGAAGAACGCAATCAGATCCTCCAGCACGCCCAAGACGCTCAGCCGGCGCCGCCGTCGCCGTACCACGATCCGCCGAGGAAGAAGCGCCGCCCCATGTCGAAGATGATCGCAAAGCCCGGCCGCCGCACCGCGACAACAACTTGACTCAATGAACGCACACGATCCCAGCACTTCCTCCACTGCTCCACCCCTCTTCCAGCCGACGGAAGCATTGCCGAGCCAGCCACCGCGAGCCATCCACTCCATACGCCACTCCTCGCACCACCAAGGTCCGCCGGAGTCGGCTCACCGACGGAGAGACGCCCAAAAACCAAACCGAAGCAACAGAAACAGCTCACCCCAACCACCAGCCTCCTCCCTCGCCGCCACGGCCGGCCAAGGAAGCAAAGGTGGCGAAGCTCACCGGACAGACCACCTTCAACACCTCCGGCGTCGCCGCCGTAACGAGGAAGAGGGAAAGGTCGACCACCTCACCGGCGACATCGCCCTCGCCAACGACGCCACCGTCAGGTACACACACCTAAATAGGTACTAACTACACTCGCAGACGGTACCCGGGGCTCCCCCCACCTCACGGCGCCAGAGCGGCGACCGGAGGCAGAGGGGAGCGGCGGAGGACGCCGGCGAGCACTCGAAAACTTCCGGTCGCCTCTGTTTCGCCTCTCTGTACTGTAGCATAATCTGATTTCATGTGTCACTTGAACACATAGTTTAGTCCGTAGTGTGGAAAGATATGGGAGAATCCCAACACCAGCGAAACCTAGCTACGGATTCGTTCAGGGAAGCCACAGCCTGATGAGGCTAATATTGTTCTACTTTAAGAATTCAATGTATCAAAGTTGCAGAAGATACTGAAGTTTTGTATGCTTCTTGTCATTCCAGGTATGAACTCCCAAGTTGAGACTGAATTCCAATGTTCTAAAATTCGTTCCAATATCAGCCATAATTTTTTTTCAATACCAGCGCGCTCAAATTCAGCCACAAACTCGATTTTTGTTGCGTGCAACAATCAGAAAGATACTACGAAGAACTGATACCTACGAAGCACCGATATGGAAAAAAATTTGTATCGCAGTTTTATACTTCGGCGATACTCTCGATACGCAAAAATGACTCCGATACTCGTATCACCCGCGTGTCGGTTTTTTTTTCGAATTAAAAAGATGAAAATAATTCCGATAGTCCACCGAGCGGCAGCGATACACCGGCGACACGGGAGAGCCCACTTCGGAGCCCTCACCCCACCGATACTAAACCCTAACCCCGCGCGTCCTCCCTCCCCTCTTCATTCCTTTCTTTGCCAGGGCAGCCGCCTCCTCGAGTGCGACTGGATTCGCGCCGCCGCCGGCCCGATTCGCGCCGCTGCCGCCCGGATTCGCGCCGCCTCTGCCCGGAATCGCCCCTCCCCGCCACCTGGAGTCGCTTCTGACATGGGTATACATATCGGGTACCCTATCATGAGGGTACCTGGTGCACGTGACGACTAAGGCCCAATATCGAAGAGCCTACTCGAAGCCCAAGACAAGAGGCCCAAGAAGATGGAGTACCCTCCAAGACTAGACATAGGCATAGTCGGTTTAGGCTTTCCTTATGTGTAAACTAGGTCGGTTACAAACTCCCGAGACCCAGCCTATTTAAAGGCTGGGAGGGGTACCGATCTGGGACCAAGCCATACTCGAACCACCAAAGCTCTTGCGAGATCATCTCGCCGGAGCTCCCTGTAATCGCATAATCCACAATCAATACCAGACAAGCAGGAAGTAGGGTCTTTACCTCCACCCGAGGGGCCTGAACCTGGGTAAATCTTTGCCTCTGCTTGTCAGCCGACGAAACTACCAGTACTACCACGTTCTCTCCCCATAATCTCAACCCTAGGTCCTTAACCATGGGATTTGATGAGGGTACACCTCGTCAATTGGCGCCGTCTGTGGGAAAGAATAGTGCTGGACTCGCGGTTTCTTCGGTTCCATCGGAAAACGGCGACTCGCCGATCGGATCTACAAACGGCAACTCGCCGGCTGCATCGACAAACCAGAACTCGCCGACTCAGGCGGCACACGGCAACTCGCCGGCTCACTCGACAAACGGCAACACGCCAGCTTCACCCGCAAAAAGCACATCGGATCCTCTGATGGATTTCGAGCCACACTCGCCAGGATTCCAGGAGGCCTTCTCCGATCTCGAGTCAGGTTTGGGTTTAACCGTTGGTTCGTTCAATTTTTTCGTCAACAAGCTTGGTGTGCAGGACTTGACGGATCCACGCCAACTCGCGACTTTCGCACCCGAGGCTCCATCGGTTGCGGCTCCTTCGACTGCGGATCTTTCAACTGCGTCCATACCATCGTCGACCCTCCAAGCTTGTTCGTCTGCAACAACCATGTCCACACGAGAGATGCGCGAGCTCATTGAAGAGCTCCAGGGCGAGGAGGCCGAATCAGCATACCGCACAAACGATCCCGAGCTGGATCTCCCACTCGAGGATAGTTTCGACTGCGGGATCTCCCTCAGCGACTTCGACGACCTCGAAACTCATATCGACAACCACGTCGACTCCGAGATCTGCGCCAACAACAACCTCGACTTCGAGACTCATAACAACCTCGCCGACGCCGAGATGGGCATAGGCGACGAAGACGTCGACTGCGAGATCCGTCCAGACGAACCACTCGATGAACATACAGGCTCAGACATGAGCCTCGATGAAGATGTCGAGTCCATGACGGGACTCGAAAGTACATACATATACCCTCGGGTCATACCACAGCAGGTCTATGTGCCATCGCCGCAGAAACATCAGAACTGCGGCCAGTCGCAGGCCTACAGAATTCCCGTGCACAGTACTATGCCGGACGGAGCCACAACTCTCACAATCACTGCTGAGATGGCAGCAAAAGCAGATAAAGTCATCAAGGAGTGCACAATGATGCCAGCAGACGCAACACAAGAAGAGATGTTGACCTTCCAGTACTTCAACTGGCAGGAGTCACTTCGACTGAAGCAGATAAGAGCCACACTCGAAGAACGCAAAAAGCAAGCTAGCTTGTCGAGTGCGCGCAGAAGACAGCTCTCCTGAGCTCCACCGGGCGAGCAGACACAGACCAGATCAAGGTTGTCACACCTCTCGCCAGGCGAGAAGGCGGCACTCACCCGCAACTTAGGCAACTCCTTCATGACATACGACGAGGAAGGACTGCCGGTGCCCAAAACAGCAGCAGGTGCTCTCTACACCGCTGCAGCATACCTGGAGGCAATCAAGCCCCCAGCGGATGACCCCAACGCAAAACTACACCGCCAACAGATCAAATCACTCGCCTTAGCTGCAAAGGCCATACGCCAAGTTCCAAGAACTCCAGGTGGGAGTCGAGACCGTGCCCTAGTCGACGCCTCGGGAAGAGCATAATCACAGTGGTCGTCGCCACCACTCGAAGGAAAGAAGCGGCTCGCGAAGGCGCAGGTCCAGGAGCAGATCACGCAGATCTTACAGTAGCGACTCATACTCTGATCGAGAGCCTGAGCCACATGGAGCTCTGTGCTTCACTCGACGCGTCCGCGAGACACGGATGCCCAAAGGATTCAAACTCACATCCGAACAGCCCAAGTACACGGGTCGACAGGAACCTTCCGGGTGGCTGGAAGATTACAGGCTGGCAGTTGCGTGCCAGCGGGGCACCAACACTACAGCCATGCAGTACATACGACTCATGCTCGAAGGCACAGCTCGCGACTGGCTCAAGGCCCTACCTCCATCAACATACGACTCGTGGGATCACTTCCGCAGGGATTTCGTCAAAAACTTCGAGCCTCTATGTGAGCGCCCGAAAACATTCGAGGAGCTGCGGGCCTGCGTTCAGCGTTCAGACGAAACGTTGAGGTCATACATCAGACGATGGACTGAGATACGTAACTCAGTTGGAGTGGTTTCAGAAGATATGGCCATGGATGCTTTCGTCATGGGCCTCGCCAGGCGAGACTTCAAAGAAGCACTTGGCCGCCAAAAGCCAAAATCTGTAGCCCACCTCTTGCAGATCGCGACTGAGTGGGCAGATGGAGAGGATATGGCACGCACCACACGCGGGTCCTCACCCCGTGACAAACATGAGAATAGCAGTCGAAGCCATAGAGACTCGTACAGAGACGACCGAAGGCGCAAACGTTCAAAACGTCATTACGACGATGACAGACCCGAATTCATGGCGGCTGGGTTCTCCACACCCCGCAATGATCAGGACAGAAGCGACCGACGGTCGGAAGATCGGCGAGACAGTCGAGATGATCGTCGAGACGGCCAACGCAGTGATAGCTACAAGAGGAAGGATTGGCGCAAGTCACGGGCACAATCTGAGCGATCATTCGAAGAAAAGATGGACGCTGATTGCAGATTCCACCTGTACAAGGGGGACGATGGAAAACTGCGATCCAACCACTCGATGAGAAACTGCAGGGAGTTCGACCAAATGGCGACTGATTACGTAAATCGCAGAAAGGCAGCAGCCGCACAAGCACCTGCACCCGTGCCTCAGCCAAACAACGTGCCTGTTCTGATGGCACCACCTCCACCACCACAGCCTGCCCCAGGCGGAAATCTCGCGGGTGCCATACAGCCCGTGCCTCGGGTGGACGAACCACAGTACCCTCCGCCCCAAGGGCAGATGTACATGATACAGAAAGGTCGACCTTCCAACAGGGAGCAAAAACTTCGCACTCGACAGGTAAACATGGCGGTCATGTCACCTCCTGCGGTAACAGAATACTTGAAGGAGCCGAAACTACAATAAGCTTCAGCAAAGAGGACCACCCTCCATCGGTTGTTCGACCAGGGCACTCTGCTCTGGTACTCGACGCGCAAATTGGAGGCTACGCCATGTCCAAGGTCTTCATGGATGGTGGGAGCGGCATAAACATCATCTTCGCAGATACGCTCCGCAAAATGAACAGGTCAGTCGAAAACCTGCCAAGATCTTCAAATACCTTCCACGGTATCGTTCCAGGGAAAGCAATAAGCCCAGAGGGCACCATACAACTCGACGTACGTTCGGGGACAAGCACCACTTCAGGACAGAGTCGATTGAGTTCGAAGTGGTCGACTGGAAGTCACAATACCATGCTATACTTGGACGCCCGACGTTCGCTCGATTCATGGCGGTGCCACATTATGCATACCTCCAGCTGAAGATGCCTGGACCAAAAGGAGTAATCACAGTCAAGGGGAACTTCCAAAAGTCTGACTCTTGCGACCGAGAATTCAGCAAAATCTCTGAGATGTTTGGCATGGAAGCAACACTCGCTGATCTAGCGGTCTCCAACGATCGAACACTTATGCCAGAGCACAAAAAGGTGGCAGTCGACAGAGCATTCAGTGCCACCAACGACACAAGATCGCATCAGGTGCACCCGACTGACCCGACCAAGACAGTCAATGTCTCGTCGAGTCTGCCTATCGCATAGGAAAGCGCGCTCGTCGAATTCCTCCGTGAGAACTGGGATATATTTGCATGGTGTCCAGCAGACATGCCAGGTATTCCCAGGGAATTCGCCGAGCACTCTCTCCAGCTACTTCCAGGTGCTAAACCAGTCAAACAAACAATGCGCCGCATATCCGGCCCAAAAAGAACTGCAGTCGAAGCCGAAGTCGACAGGCTACTCGCAGCAGGATTCATCAGAGAGATCAAGAAATCACAATGGGTGGCCAACCCCGTACTTGTAGAGAAGAAGCATACAGACATCCTGCGGATGTGTGTAGATTTTACAGCACTCAATAAGTGTGTCCAAAGGATCACTTTCCACTACCTCGAATCGACCAGATCGTCGACTCCACCGCCGGGTGCGCTCGCTTGTCCTTCCTGGATGCTTACTCGGGTTACCACCAGATAAGGATGAAGGAAGAGGATGAAGAAAAAACGGCGTTCATAACCCCACTCGGGGTCTACTGCTACACCACAATGCCTTTCGGGCTCAAAACGCAGGCGCAACCTATCAGCGCATGATGCAAGATTGCCTCAAGAAGCAGATTGGGCGAAACGTCCAGGTCTATGTAGATGACATCGTCATCACCACAAGAGAAGAAACACGCTACTCGATGACTTGCGGAGACATTCGCAAACCTCAAACGCTTCCACATCAAGCTCAACCCGAAGAAGTGCACGTTCGGCGTGCCAGCCGGGCAACTCCTCGGGTATCTAGTCTCAGCTCGAGGAATCGAGGCGGACCCGGAGAAAATACAGGCCATCTTGACGATGCAAAGGCCTTCAAAGCTCCACGACGTGCAAAAGTTGGCGGGTAGAGTAGCAGCACTCAGTCGATTCATCAGCAAGCTGGCGAAAAAGCACTCCCGTTCTATCGACTGATGAAGAAGGCAGATAAGTTCGAGTGGACGCCAGAAGCCGAAGCAGCCTTCACGGACCTCAAGCGAGTCCTCACAAGCCCTCCAATCCTCGTAGCACCAAGGGAACGCGAGCCACTATACCTATATGTCTCTGCAACTAAGGTGGTGAGCACTGTTCTGTGGTCGAACGCAGGAGGAGGGACACACCCAAAGCATACAACGTCCAGTCTATTACTTGAGTGAAGTGCTCTCCACATCAAAGCAGCGGTACCCGCACTATCAGAAGCTGGCATACGCCGTGTTCATGTCCTCAAGGAAGCTGACGCATTACTTCTCCGAGCACCCGATCACTGTAATCAGCACTTCAGGGATCGGGGACATCCTCACAAACCCCAATGCGACTGGGCGAGTAGCAAAATGGCTCATCGAGCTAGCACCAAGAGACATCAAGTATGATTACCCGAAGGCCATCAAAGCACAAGTTTTACCCGACTTCCACACCGAGTGGATTGAAGCTCAGCTCCCAGGAGCACCAGATGTGTCCAATTCCTGGACCATGTACTTTGATGGCTCGAAGAAAAACGAAGGCGCAGGCGCAGGTGTCATCCTCATATCACCAAAAGGCGACAAGCTCCGCTACATCCTGCAAATGGGATTCGAGTTCCCATCCAATAACGAAGCAGAATACGAGGCTCTGATCCATGGCATGAGGATGGCCAAAGCACTCGGGTGCACTCGACTGATGATCTACGGCGACTCGAATTGGTGGTGCAGCAAACAATGAAGGCTTGTGACGCAATCGCAGATAACATGATCGCCTACCGTGACTGTACAACATCATGGAGGGCAGCTTCGAAGGCTGCGAGTTGCGGCACATAGGGCGTGAAAGCAATGAAGAAGCAGATAAGTTAGCCAACATTGGTGCGACCAAAGCACCAGTGCCACCTGGTGTCTTCTTCGAGCGCATCGAGCACAGATCAATCAAAAAGAAGCGGCAACTCCTGCACAGCCGCACCAGCCAAGAGCAAAACACCTAGCACAGAGGACCCACCAGTCGAGGTACTCCTCATCGAGCCAACTTGGACTCAACCCTTCCTCGCATACATACTCCGCGGCGAGGTACCCGAAGACTTCACAGAGTCAAGACGCGTCACTCGACGATCTAAAGCATACACTGTCATCAACGGTGAACTTTACAAACGCAGCATATCAGGTATGTTCCAGCGTTGCATAGCATTTGAAGATGGCCAAGCCATCCTTCGTGATATTCATGCAGGTACTTGCGGGCATCACGCCAGCAGTCGATCACTCGTAGCCAAAGCCTTTCGCGCAGGCTTCTACTGGCCCACAGCACTCAAAGACGCGGAGGACATAGTCAAAAGGTGCATCGGCTGCCAAAAATTCGCCACAAAGCCACACGCACCCGCATCGGCGTTGAAGACAATACCATTGGCCTGGCCTTTCGCCCAGTGGGGGCTCGATATGGTTGGGCCACTCAAAAAATCCTCCCATGGAGGGCATACTCACCTTCTGGTGGCGGTCGACAAGTTCACCAAGTGGATTGAAGCAGTACCCATCACAAGTTCGACTGCCACTACAGCAGTCAATTTCATAAAATCCATCATATACCGCTTTGGTGTGCCAAGCATCATCACTGACAACGGTACAAACTTCACGGCTGAGGAATTCAAATCCTTCTGCAAAGAGCAAGATATCACGCTCAATTATGCATCTGTGGCGCACCCGCAATCAAACGGCCAAGTCGAAAAGGCCAATGGGCTTGTGACGAGTGGAATCAAGAAGCGCCTCCTGGTGCCACTCAAAAGGGCTGCGGGTGCTTGGGTAGAAGAGCTCCCGTCTGTGCTATGGAGCCTACGCACAACACCCAACGCCTCAACGCAATTCACTCCATTCTTCATGGTCTACGGCGCAGAGGCAATCCTGCCATCAGACGTAAGGTTCAACGCACCAAGTCGAAGCATACAATGAAGAAGATGCAGATGAGCACTCGAAGATGCAGTCGACTTGCTCGAAGAAGCACGCAACACGGCGCTAGCACGCACAGCTGTCTACCAGCAAGATCTACGCAACTACACAGCCGTCGACTGCGTACCAGGTCCTTCGAGGTGGGTGACTTGGTACTTCGACTGAAGCAAAAGAAGGTGCATAAACTTGCTTCTCCATGGGAAGGACCCTTCATCATCACCGAGGTCATAGGTGGTGGAGCATACAGACTGAAGCATGCGAAGACCGGCGAACTCTCCACAATCCTTGGAACGTTGCGCAGCTGCGCCGTTTCTATGCTTAGATTGCTCAGTCGCATAATGTAATAGGCTCATATGTCGGATGGCTGCAGGTTTCAGACGCGCTCTTTTCCTTACCAGGGTACCTAAGGGGACTGGAAGGTTTTTAATGAGGCGGCCTGCAGCCTAACATTCATAAATGGAATATAGTCAATAAATTCCTCATACTTTTCCTGCTTACTACTCGCATAGCTTATCAGCACAAACTTAGCCACACCCGTATGCTCGGGGGCTGAGCTATCTCAAACATAAAAGCTTTCGCTCCTTCAAACATAATACTCCAGCCACACTCGAATACTCGGGGGCTGGATCGTAACACTAAACACAAAGGAAAAAGTTGCTCAACCCCAATCAATCACTCGGGGGCTGAGCCTGCAGGCATAAGTTGAAGCTTCAACTCTCATAAAATTCATAACCTCACTCGAGCACTCGGGGGCTATGTAATTCATGATCTATGTAAACTGTTTTTCATAAACCCCACTCGATACACTCGGGGGCTGCATACATACAAGTGAACAAATATGTACTAAGTGGCAAATTTACACTCGGGGGCTGTTCCCTATACATAAATACCCTAATCTTCTGGTTCATCCTTTGCTGGAAGAACAGGGCCCATAAGTTGCGCTTGATAGCAATCAACCAATGTCCTCGCGTGATCGAATGTTTCGTCAAGATTCGACTGGGACAAAGACGATCCAGGCACGGGTGGACGTAGCTGCAAATTTGGACGTTGACTTCGGAGATATGCCATGGTTGCGTTGGCACCGTCCACAAGCTTCTGGGTGATGAAGCCTCGAATGGAACCTGTTGACCGGAAGAGATCGAGCAACGCGTGGATTCCTTGAGGTTGTGGCCCAGTCGGAAAAACCATCTGGTTGATTCGACTGAAGGCCGACCTGCACAATTCAAGAAGCATAGTGCTCCGCCACACCCGATCTTGCAGAGTCGCGAGTATGCGTGCTCGGTGCTTGTCCAATCGAAAGTGCTGGCGGCCAGTCGTGGGTTCGTCAGTTGCCATGTTCAACTGCTCATCCACGCGAGCCTGCTCCGCCTGGAAATCTTGAACAAAACCTGCAACAACACAAGTTGGGTGAACAAAAAAGAACAGGCTGTGAACTCATAAGATCAAGGCAGTCATGCTTACACTCGAGCTGTCTGTTCACGATCTCCATCTCGCCAAGCACATACTCCTCCCGTTGGGTGGGTAAAGCAGGCCTTGCCCTCATCCTTTCCAGCTCGCTTCGGGCACTCGCCAGTTCCTGCTCCTGTTTCGCAAGTCGAGCCTTCATATAACGTATTACCGCGGCATCATTTGACGCCTGAGCTCGAGATCGAGAAGGGGTATGATGCCGCGACGAACTGGATGAAGTGGCGGCTGGCCGTTTCTGTTCCAAGCATCATAAAAGTTTCATGAGAAACTAGTCACAAAGCTCAGACGAGCAACAACATACAGCTTTACAAACAGAATCATAACGAGGAACATAAATTCATACAAAGGTAGCAAAAGCACATGCATACTCGCATGGTCATAAGTTTAATTACAAGACATCAAAGGCGCGGCTGCCCTACTTCTCAGACATTGACTCTGACCTAGCCCTACTCGCACGAGCGGCGACCTCTTCTGCCCGGCGCTCCATGGTGGCCATAAAAGTTTCAGCCAACTTTGCGGCTGGCTCGTTCAAATGCTTTAGGGACACCAATTTCCCGCCAGGCTTACGAGGGAAAGCAGACAGAGCGGCTTCGAAGTCACCCTCTATCCCATGACCTAAAAGGAGTTTGAGGGTGGTCTCTGAGCCGCGTACCGTCAAAGCGCGAGCAAAGTTCGTCATAGTCGAAGTTCCCGGGCCCAGGACGTCTGCGAAGCCATCCACAGTCGAAGGAGGTTGGCTGGAGGGGAACACATCCTTGAACACGGCGCCGAGCGTGCTCGTAGATTTGGCGAGTGCGTCCTTGGCTTGGGTAGAGACGACATCCAGGTCGCCGATTGCGCGGTCAAGGGACAAATCGACACTCGGTTGATCTACAGGTGTCGATGCCCCAACAGCTCCTTCAAAAAAGCAGAAGTAACAAAAATGTTACATACTATTCAGTGGCAAAAGAAGTAGGCAAAAAGTGAAAGGCTCGACTCACCGCCTACGTCTCGGGTGAGGCTCGCCAGGCGCTCAGCATAATTCTTCTCGCGCAAAGCGGCGGAGTCCTTGGCATCATCCAAGGCCTTCTTCGACTCCGCGCGCTCCTTGGCGAGTGTCTCTTCTAGCTCTTTAACCCGAGATTCAGCGGTTGCCTTGTCACCTGAGATAGATGGACAGATGTCATTCACAATCGACAAGGCAAAGACTTACAGAAACCCAAGATACTTACGGGTGAGCTGCTCCATAACAGCGCGCAGATTATCCCTCTCCTGTTCAACCTGGACAAATGCTTTACCTGATTCCACCAGGTTGAGGTAGAAGGGCTGCACGCACACGAAACCAACATAAGCTATACACAAATAGGTCCAGAAGGAAGACTCGACAAAAAGACACTTACGTGTTCAATCCAAGGCGCGGGCTTGGCAGCAGAAGTTCCAATTTGCGGAGTCGATGTACTCGCAATATTGGCAGCCTCAATGGAAGTGGTCGTGGCTATTGTTTTCACAACCTCAGCCGCAACAGGAGAGGCTTCAGGCTGATCTGGAGTCGAGGCTCTCACGGTTGGAGGAGTTGGAGGTCGCACAGTCTCGGCACTACAAGTGACCGAAAGGCATACAACATAAGCAAAAGTACATAACTCACAAAAAATATTATTAAGTGCAAAAAGGAGCAAACCTGTGCTCTTCTTCATCCTCAGTGTCGAGCTCGTCAAAGTTTGGGCCTCCAAAAGGTAGCTGCCCACTCGACTGAGGAGGAGGAGGAGCCGAGCTCAAAGGACTCACGTCCAAGGGAGCAGCTGTGGTCGTAGGAGACGGAGCTGAGTTTCCATCATCCCTCACATCCGATTCCCTCGCGGGTGAGCTCGTGGAAGAAGACATAACTTGGGCTGCCCGACGGCGCTTGCGAAGAGGAACCTCGCTAACATCCTCAGTCGCGGCAGGCTCCTTGCCCTGTGCTTCCTCTACCCTTCCTCTTCAACCTCTTCTGTGGGTGAAGTGGTAGCCGAAGGTAGAGGCGATTCATCCCTCCCTTCGCTTCTACTGTCACTTCTGTTTCATAGTTGGCCATCTTCAGGAAGGGAGGAAGGGTGAGGTGTCGAGTGGCCCTGCACACAAATAATAGTCGAAAGTCACAAAGATGCATAGCAGAATAACAAACAAGAAATCATAAAATCGATAGATTCACTAACCTCTGGCAAAGGCTTTTCAGCCCCATAAGGATCGACTGGGCAGTCGACGTTGCAGGGCTCGCTTTGTTTTGTACTGGTGATGGACCGCACATGTGTCACCAGTTCACTCCTGACAGCTCCTCCTTGCTCATTCGGTGGAGTCGAGGGCACCTTCGTACTCCCACATTGGGTGGGCACGAGCGCGGAGCGGCCATACCCGCATCTTCACAAAGGTGGCAATCAGATGCACACCCGTGATGCTGTTAGGAGCCCCCAATTGTCTCCAGCATAGGCGCTGCTTCCGCCACTTCTTCAGTCGAAAGCTCATGGTCCCAGGCTTTCGTCCTAGCGGCTATACCAGCAGTCGAAAATGCTGGGGCCACATTTTGGTCCACTTGCACATAGAACCACCTCTTCCTCCACCCCTGCGCCGAGTCGACTGGCTTCAGGGCGAAGTACCGGGTGTCGCTGCGCACTTGGATCTGCAGGCCTCCGACTGGATAGGTTCGGCCGCCTCGGTTGTTTGGCCGGACCATGAAGATGGACTTCCATAATGCCCAACTCGGAGCAACACCCAAAAAACACTCGCACAGCGTGATGAAACACGCAATGTGCAGAATACCGTTCGGGGTGAGATCATGGATCTGCACCCCGTAGGCAAAAAGCAAACCTCGCACAAAATCATGGAGGGGGAGCGAGAAACCCCTAGGCAAAAACTCCGCGAAACAGACGCGCTCGTTAGCGCGAGGCTCGGGAAGTACCTCCTTGGGCGAAGGTGCGCGGACGAGGAGCTGGTCGGAAGGTGGCAGCAATCCTTCCTCGCGCAGCTTGTCCAGCTGCGCCTCCTTCAGGGTGGATTTCATCCAATCCCCATTGGTCTTCTTGAGGTCGACGGCGGCCGCAGATGTGCTAGCCGCAGTCTTCTTCCCCTTCTTCGCCGCCGCATCGGGCGCGGCGGCAGCAGTCGAGGCGGAGCGCTTGTTGCCCGCTGCTTTCTTCATCGTCAACGAGCAGGTGGGAGAGCGCGCAAAGCTTTAGCGCAGGAGCAATGGAGGCAGAGCGCGAGGAAGACGATGGAACAGGGGCGGCGCGCAGAGCAAATGGCAGGTAAAAAACAAATGCCAGCGCCGTTCCCCTATTTACCACAAGACAAAAGCAATCACAGCCATTCAGATCCAAATCGTGCGTTACGCACGCAATCTGACCGTACACGTGGCAAACGCGGAGGGCAACCGTCGCCGGCCACTCCGCCCACTACGCACGTAAAAAGAGGAGCCATCATCACGCTTGCGGAAAAAGTGGGCCCGTATAGTCAAATCAAGTCCAAACGGCACCGTCTTCGGTCAGCTCTGCACAAATGGGCCCACATACGTGTCACGTCCCATCAATCGCAGCATAACGCACGCCACGCGTGTCAGAAATCGCAGTCGAAATAAACGTCATCCCTGACGTCATTGAAGCATCTGTTCAGAAAATACGTTCGAGTATGCTCAACGCATATTGGTCACTCGATTGCCCTGATTAGTTCGGGTGTGACAAAACTTTCTTAAGGCAAAATTGGTCACTCGACCGTTCCTTCGACTAAGTCATATTACTCCCATCGGGAGCGTGTTCAAAAAATTCTTCGACTGAAGATGCTTAGGACAATGATTGAGATTATCCTCCATTTACAAGTAATACAGCATAATCTCGGGGGCTACTCCCATCGGGAGCACTGTCGTGCACCCGATAGAATTATGGCACAAATTTCTTCGATTAACATATGCAGAGTAAGAAGAGTTTTTGAGATTATCCTCCATTGCAAAGCAATAAAGCACAATCTCGGGGGCTACTCCCATCGGGAGCGCTGTCGCGCACCCGATAGCATAACAGCAAATATCAGTCGACAAAGGGCATGACTCGTCCAACAAAGTTCAGAAATCATACTCGAAACATTCCCGAGTTGCGTCCGTCGCAAATACCTCGGATGCTGCACGCATAGTGCAAAGGTAAGACCCGCCGAACTTTCGAGCTGGGCTAAGGACCGTTCCAGCAACGTCAATCCTTATACTTTCCGTGTCAGCAGACATGATGAAAAATCCCGACGGACGCGTTGGGTAAAATTCAAAGTTATACTGCAGATCGACTCAGTAAGACCTCAGCGGCCTAGTCGAATCTGACCAGTTTGTTCCAGATTCGAGTCCGGGACTCGAGTTTGATTGAAAGCTAGTAAGGTTTTACCCGAATGTGTAGTTAACCAGTCCCGATCCGTCGAGTGTACTGGGCCTGCTAAGCTATTATCCCTTGATCATCATAAAACACAGTCGATGAGATACTCGACATAGCCAAACGTGTGCTATTCATACAGGAATTCCAAATTATATATACAGAATTCAAAGCATATGACGTGCACTTACGAAAGAGTCCATGCCCGATTCTTCGAGTCAGACAAGTACTCGGGGGCTACTGACATGGGTATACATATCGGGTACCCTATCATGAGGGTACCTGGTGCACGTGACGACTAAGGCCCAATATCGAAGAGCCTACTCGAAGCCCAAGACAAGAGGCCCAAGAAGATGGAGTACCCTCCAAGACTAGACATAGGCATAGTCGGTTTAGGCTTTCCTTATGTGTAAACTAGGTCGGTTACAAACTCCCGAGACCCAGCCTATTTAAAGGCTGGGAGGGGTACCGATCTGGGACCAAGCCATACTCGAACCACCAAAGCTCTTGCGAGATCATCATCTCGCCGGAGCTCCCTGTAATCGCATAATCCACAATCAATACCAGACAAGCAGGAAGTAGGGTCTTTACCTCCACCCGAGGGGCCTGAACCTGGGTAAATCTTTGCCTCTGCTTGTCAGCCGACGAAACTACCAGTACTACCACGTTCTCTCCCCATAATCTCAACCCTAGGTCCTTAACCATGGGATTTGATGAGGGTACACCTCGTCACCTTCGCTGCCGCTCGTCGCCAGCAGCCCAGCAGCCATGTAATCCTTTCCATCCCAGCTACCGAGCTTCCCAGTTCCCCCTGCTTCTCTGCTGCTGTTGTGTGCTCGTTCTCCCCTGCTTGCTTGCTGATCTGCTGCTCGTGTCTGCATAAATGCTTTTCTTGCTTGCTTACTGATTTGCTGCTGGATTGCTTGGGCTGGCAGGGAGTGAGATTCCGGCATGGCATCCTCTAGCAGTCAATCTTCAGTTGGTCGTACTGCAAGCAACTCCATAAACCTTGATGGTCCAGAAGCTGAAGCAGGCGTTGTCAATGCAAAGTATCCTCTATGGGCTCATGTTAAAAAGCTATCAGCAGATCCAACTGAAATTGGGGATCATTCAGATTCAATCATCAAGGAAAATGGCAACAAATGGACAGTAATTTATCTCATCTCATGCATTCAGTTATTGTACCTTTATATGACCTGTCATTTTATTATTTTTAAACATATATTCGCCATATCGCCGTATTGCTATTTTTTGAAAATCGCCGTAATCTGTATCGCCGTCTCCGTATCGCCGTATTCATATCGCCGTATCGGTGCTTCGTAGACTGATACTACATCATCTATAAATGATAGAGTACGTACGGGCTAGAGACATCTTTTCAAGGGAATCTGACGTTGATGCTTGAGCAAATAACTAGAAGACCTCACTGATGGAGACTTCAGAGATGAGTTACATCGCGTCCAACACAAGTTTAAGAATATCATCAACAAGGTTGTATACATACCCGATAGGGAGTTCCACGATGGCCATCAAATTACTCCAGAGAAGATAGAGATCGCTTAGAGCAACAAGGTGACTTTAGGCCTTTCAGCACGATGACTAACGTTCTCCCCTTTCTTAAAAAGAAAAAAAATAAAGATGTTGGGTACCACTCGGTTAATTAATTACATTTTCGTTGTGAGTATTTATTATTCAAAACTTACCTACTAGTAAGAACTTGGTAGAACAAACTTGTGCGGATTTTGCGATATGAATCATGCATGCTTAATTGTGTTTCTTATGTCCTATATGATCTTAACTTGCTTCTAATGCATTCGTTTTTGTGAACTTGCATATGTTGCATATGATTTTGTTAACTCACACAAATCTTCAGTCTTGTCGATGATGTGCCATGCACTGTACATAGGGAGAGTTTCAACTGTCTACAACTTATGGGCGGAGTGTCAGGCGCAGACGGACATGTACGAGAGCAAGAGCTATAAATCGTTCGAGACTAGACAGGTGGCAGGCCGGTCCAGTGAAAATTTGGGATAAGGGCGATCCAGTTTTTACTAAACTTCAATACTTATATATATATATATATATATATATATGAATTTAGCATGTTACAATTTTACTAATCATGATTTTCATCTGTTGGCATAGTTTAACCACTAATTGGAAAAGTTACTATGTATTAGTTTTTTTTGGAATAGGTAGGGGAAGCTCCTCAATCATTATTTTATAAGTAATAATAACCTAAATCCGTTTCCATGAGGACTTAAATCTGGGTGGTTGGGTTAAATCCACTTTCCCAATGAAGTGAGCTAGTCACTTCTTTATAATTATTAGTTCGTGTGTTTTTGTTTGTACTGCATATGAGTGAAAAATAGTAGGATGTGTTTGATGACAAAATCTTCCCTAGAATTATTCTTTTTATAATTTATCGTAAGGATCTGCAAAAAAATAGTATATAACAAATATCTCATAGAGGTTTCTAGTGTATGATAAATTAATCATATTTGTAGAATTATTTATAGTATAAACTAAACCAATTTATTCATTATTTCTTTTCATGGTCAAAATTGTATAACAAGTCAAAATTTAACAAAGTAAGAATGCTATGTTTTTTTTGAATTTTGAATTTCACGCTATGTATTTGGTATTGAAACAGCTCCATTCGCAAATGGCATGCTTATGTTGGTATCTCCCAAAACAAAATCTCAACACATGCGAAGAAGCCATGGGAGTCTAGATCGTCCTGTCCGGTCTTGTCATATGAAATTTTTCGAAGAAGCACCATTTGGTTGTATTGTACTCCCTTCGTATCAAAATATAAGACTTTATAGCCTTTTTATGCACACATGTATCTAGACATGTTTTAGTGCAATATTCACATTTACATACATGTGTGCAGAAAAAGCCTAGAAAGTCTTATGTTTTGATATGGAGGGAATAAGTAATTGGTCCAAAAATGTGGTTTTATGAAATGCATCAAAAGGGTGTGGCATATTGCCATTGAAGTTGTGGTTCTGAATTAACTTTAGCTTTGACATCATAGGGGATCGGAAGTGAAAACGACTTCACGGAGGAGGTGTTCCCGCTACACATGGACACATCGTAGCCTAGACTAGTTGTGAACAGTGTACTCGTACTATTTTGATACTCGCCTTGCTTGCTCACGGCACATCATTTATCATTTGCCAAAAGAAACTTTGAACGAGGCGGGAGAGCTACTAAATTCCAAACTATTCGCCAATTCGCTCCTCCCGGCTTTCCAAGCCATAACTGTAGTCAGGTCGCACTGTAGTAGTACTGACGAGTGACAAAGCTGATGGATCAACTACTATCAGACCCGTCCTCATCAGGCTAGCACGGAATGGACAGAACCATTCTGTGAAGCGGAACATTTGGGCCCGCTTGTCAGCTTTGGTCGAGGTATGTTATGATAAGATTTTTTTTAGGTCAAGGCAGTCGTTTGCTGCTCGTTTAGATAGAATAGAAGTTATTTACAAAAGTTTAGCAACAAAGGAAAAAAAATCCGAGCTATCTGATAAGATCTGTTTACGATTCATCTTGATGCAGATTGCAGGGCGGAAGTTAGAGGATTCTGTCTAGAAGCTTTGCATTTCTAATAGACTAATAAGCGGACAAACCAGAGGTCACAAGCCCAGACGTGAGAAACCAGAGGACACGGTGTTCTTCTTTTCACACAGGAAGAAAAAAAGTGGAACATTGACGGAGTGGACAAGGCATTTATGTGGTGCAAATCCCGGGGCGACAACTTAAGGTTAGAAGCCTGTTGATATGAAGTTTAACCAGAAAGCAGAGCAGTCGATCGGACCAATCATTCACAGGAGAGACTACACTGCTGCTCCTCCCTAGTGCTCCGAGTGAGTGCAACTGCAGGTTCCAGTGACCGATCACTGCGATATATAATTGGAATCTTGAAACTATTCGACCGCCAGGCCCGCAAGGTTCAATGTAGCATGTGAGTGGCGTGAGCAAAATTCTCGACACCACCCCATCGCAGCAGATTCAAGCCCGTCGTCGTCTTCCTCGCACACATTGTGCACCTGGTAATCATGATTCGAACTGCCATGAAAGACGCAGCTAGCAACATCGATTTTTTTTTGTTTTGCGAAAAGACCATCGATCTATTAATCATCCACAGCAGTACAACAGACCCAAAACGTAATAAAAATTACAAATATGTTAATCGACCACCTAGCGACGACTACAAACACTAGAGCGAGTCGAAGGCGCGCCGTTGTCCTCGCCCCTTCTCCACCGGAGTCAGGCAAAGCTTGTCGTAGTAGAGCTTGTTGTAATAGACATACGGGAAATCGTCGTGCTAAGACCCAAAGAGCCAGCGCACACCAACCATCGCCAAAGATGACCACAATGCTCAGAGAATGCGATGTTCCATGCATCGCAGCTGTTTCGGGCTCGACTGTGCTGAAGTAGTACGAGCTCCGTGCATGCGCAGTGCCAAAGGTCGCATGATCGTCTCTTGTCGGTCTCTTCTCTCTCCGGTGGCCGATCTGCGACCGGCACCATTCGTCCAGCTGTCCAAGTTGGCAAAGCAAATGTAAAGTCGTACGGCGTGATGTTAGGGAGGAAGGAGGATACAGCTGGTGAGGCCAGTTCATTTCAACTAGTTCTGCGCGCCATTTTTTTTGCTCTTCCCTCTGCGGTGTCCATGACTCGTCGTTGTCAATGTATATCCCGGTGCTAGCTTAGCCATAGCTCGAGGGCACTGCATTAGCAGCATTTTAAAGTACAGTCGAGTAGCTGGCTAATGATGCAGTCCCAAGATAAGAAGGAATCGTCTTTGGCTGTGCACCTGCAAAGGTGCAAATCAGCAACAGGTCAAGGGGGTGGCAAGAAGCTGGGGAAGCTGCCTGATGGATGGGTAGATAAGATAGTTAAGCGTGCACTTGTTATTAGAGGATTGATTACTTTCTTGGCCAACCTTCAGAGTTCAGACGACCTACGCTTTGCTCTGCCAATAGCCGGAGAGCAGCGTGCCAGCGTTCTAGACTTCTTGTAGATCTTTGCACGTCAGCTAGAATGATTCTTCCAACCTAAAGAACACTAGGGATCCCGCTTCTACCAGCTAATCTGGCGTACGGAAATATCTTGAGAATCTGACACGGCAACATCTGTTGCACAAAATACACATTTTGATGATTTACTAAAAAGGAAACGAACTAGGCAATATTTTTTGCGGCAATTCAAAGTTGCACCAATGCATGTACTCGTGAGTGAAAAACATTGTATTATGGTTAATGGTTATTAATGTATACACATGTACATGTCCATTTTCTTCGTATACTTGTAGTTTTTTTCATAGAAAAATATCACTGACTACAAGCAACACATTTCACTCTTTGTTCGAGGTTTGTAAATAGCATAGATGCATATCAACTGAAGAGCTGAGATTAATAAATTTCAATAAAATTAAGGTGTAGCTTAAGAACAGGTGAAGCGTAGAATAAATTCAGGAGAAATTACGAGCTAGTCTACCGATATAGTTTAAAGCAGAAGAGTAAGTTGATAAACTGGTGGAAACCGGTACGGTTGTCGATGGTTTGATTATAGATACATAGGCAATAAGAATATCTATACCCTAGAAAAAAATACTTAGACATTTATTCGTGATAACTAAAACCATATATCATACCCTTAAGATTAGTGAATAGCACAAGATCGGTTCAAGCGATAGTGTGACCTAGGAAAGTAACTCATTTATTTGCAATCAACCACACCATTGAAGCTTACTTTCAACTCTTCTAAAGTAAATATATGTACGGTAGTTTTTTTTTTTGCAAAAGTGCCTTGGGTGATATATCTAAGGTAGTTCATTTGAGTTGTAAATTAGTTTTCTCGCAAAACAATCAAATAATCTTTATTATAATTTAATTGAGTACAACATGCTAAAATATATATGACCATTATATATGATTTGTTTGATTTTCTAGGAAGGAGAAAACACCATTGACATCAATAGTAAAAATACGCATGCTTTGTTACTAATAAAATATGCTTCGAAGTTCTTTTGAGTTTCGTATAAGCCGATGGCATATACCTAGGCCTTCATACTTCATTTTTGTTATAGATTATACCATAGGTGATTAAATCAAATTTGTGGGGGATATTCACTTTTTTTTGGGTTTGTCCATTTGTTACCCTCTTTTAGAGAATTTTTATAAAATTGTACAAATTGCGCCTCATCATATCCTATTTATAAAATACTCTCTCTGTTTTTAATTATAAATGTTTTACACTTTTCTAGATTCACATGTATCTGGACACATTTAGTGTGTATGTTGTTTTAGTTCGTATCTAGACCACATTTGAAACACCTAAAATATGTTATGTTTAGAAAGGGAGGGAGTAGTACATTTGTGATGAGAGTTCTAGAATAGGTGTGTTACTACTTACTTCCTCGGTTCCTAAATATAAACCTTTTGCTAGGATAAAATAGCCTACCAAAACATTGGAAAGTTGTTTCGGCACCTGGGCAACAGTGATCATGTTTTTAAGAAAACTCGAAAATGGCATTTTATGTTTGAAAAAAATCTGGAAAAAGTATACGCGTACATATGTATATTATCTATGTACGCGCCAAATTTCATTTAGAAATAAGTTATATTTTAGACTACACAAGAAAGACAAATTCGATACAGGATAGGTTTTTTTTATTACTTTATAGATCCATAAATTTATTATTTTTCTGTAGCCCAAAATAAAATGTTTTTCAATCAAAAATTTACAAAACAAATATATACCACATAAACCTATTCACGTTAAAAAAAAAATCAAAAGTACCAATTTTTAGAAAAAAAATCAAAACCGGGATCACTAGTGTCCAGGTGCACCAAATCCCCTCTCACCAAAACATTTCATATTTTGGAACGGGTAGTATAGAATTTTAATCATAATAAGCCTACACATATGCGGGCCCTTCTGCCAGTTTCTGTGAACAACGCTTGGTCAGAACTACGCTGCAACGCTTAGAGCATCTCGAGCAGATACCGCATAAGTTGGTACAGAAAAATTCATATCCGGTTGAGCTGGAAAAGTTTTGAAGTACCAAATTTTGCTCTCGCAAAACAGATGCAGGATTTTGCTACTGGATATTTGAACTAAAGAACAGATAGTAGTTCGCGCGATAATTTTACAGAGGAAGTTTATCGAAACTAGACTAGAACTGAAATTAAACTAAACAAAAACATTAATTAAACTAAACTACGACTGAAATGGAACCCAGATCTACTCCGGCGGCAGCGGCGTTTTTCTTCCGGTGGTGCGGCAGCGTTCTTCTCCCCGACGTCGGCGTCGGCGTTGACCTACGGTCGACGTAGAGCTCCTCCTACTCGACGATGCGGAGGACGGCCGACGCGATCTCCTGCGCGTCCACCGCCACAAGTAGGCGAGCGTCGGCACCGGGCTCGCCTGCC
Source organism: Poa pratensis (assembly GCA_947311845.1). Lineage (NCBI taxonomy): Eukaryota > Viridiplantae > Streptophyta > Magnoliopsida > Poales > Poaceae > Poa > Poa pratensis. The sequence goes on from CAMZMU010000128.1 coordinate 91,903,833, forward strand.
TAAAACGCCGCCTCCGCGGCGGCCAGCTCGGCGTTGGCGTCCTCCGCCCGCTTACACGTCGGCGCCACGTCGGCGACGAGGACGACGAGGCTGCAGGTGCTGGTGCGGCCGCCTCGGGTGACGCGACACCTGCCCGCCGGAATGGGCAGCAGCTCCGGAAGACGGTAGTCGTCCTCCACGTTGTCGGCCGGCTCTGGCTTCTTCCTCCTCCGGCCGCCGCTTGAGCTGCCCACCTCCGCGTCGTGCAGCCGCTCCGTCATGAGCCCCGCCCAGCCGCGGACCTTGTACCCGCCGCCCTTGCGCGTGGCATTGGAGTGGCGCTCGGCCGCCTCCCGCGTGGCCTTTCTCGCCGCCTCGTCTTCCAGGGATCTCGGCTTCTTCCGCCTCCTCCGAGCGCGCTGGAGCTGCACAGCGTCGAGCCGGCCATGGATCCGCCGGTGGGAAGTGGAGAGGATGTGTGCTACGGCGTGAATTGCTCGTGGGAGCTGCGCTAGTTAGGCGGTGGCGCGGTGCTGGTGCGGCGGAGGGGTTCGGTTTGTGTACCGCATCGGCCCCTTCGTCCCCCTAATATAACGGCCGAGACGCCGCTTATCCGGCGGCCCGGGTATATTTTTCCAGGCCAGCCCTTTTTCCAGCATCTGGTCATGCCACAAAAAGACTCCACACCCTAAATCGGCCGGACTTTTCCAGGCTGAGGGGCTTATACAACATCGGCTAGAGATGCTCTTATCGTGTAACACCCACCACAAAAAGGAGGGCGCGCTTTGGATGTCGTAGGCGTAGCCTACCGGGTTTTCGGTTGCTTGAACATGGGAAAACACCTTACAATTGAATCGTTATTTGCCTGTCCAAGATCAGAGACACTGCTGCTCTCTCAATGTCATTTTCGGAGTAAAATTTGAGCATGGAAAGTGGGAACATGATCTTAATCGGCAAGACTTCTAGGCCTCTTATGTCGGGTTATCTCGTTGGTTAGACCAAACACCACGGCATGGTTGGCTATCAGACTCAATTAAGCCGTGTCAACAATGACAATATACTTCACCTAATTAAGTAAGGAGATTGAGGAGATCTCAATTATACTCCGTATATAGCAGCTCCCCATATCATTTGCATATATCATAGGCCTGAAGTCGCGTCATCCAGCAGATCACTTGTTTTGTCGTCTTCCGGCACGATTTTATTTATTTATTTTAACGATCGCCTAACCTGCACTATACTACTCAGTAGAAATATTTTGTTTGCCAGATATAATAGTTTCGAAATGATTTTTTGTTGTTCCCAAGGACTAGACTTCTTCAACGCTCCTGTTGCAAACTTTGAAAGTCAACACACTTGACTGTTTGACTAGGCTGACGAACGTCTCTTTCTGTTCGTGCAATGGAACCATAAAAAAAATGTCACGCGCATGCTTTTCGTGCCAAACATTTTTCCCTCTTTATGTTACATGACCGATGCAAACGTATACTCTCTCGATCTAGAAATACATTTTTTGACAATTAATATCATGATATATTTATACTAGCGAATAGTAGTACTTTCTCCGTTCCAAATTAGATGACTTTCATTTGTCCACATGTGAATGTATCGACATGTTACAAGTATAGATACATCCATATTAGACAAATGGAAGTCATCTACTCTCTCCGTTCATAAATGTAAGATGTTTTAAGTATTACATATGTTGTCTATATGCATATTAAAATAAGTGAACCTATACATGAAATATGTCTAGATACATTTATGTGCATGTGACTGTGGATAAAAGCTAAAATATCTTATATTTGGGAACGGAGGGAGTAATTTAGAACGGAGAAAGTACATTGTGGAGATACATGAGCTGACTACAGCAATTTATAAAATAAAGCCTAAAAGACGAGCAAATCTTCAAGCCTACCCGTGGAGGAATCTCTCATTTTTGTCCGTCAACTATTGCCGGGCGCTCCCCATAGCATGCCGGCAGTGCATTGCCGAACACCCTTTCGAACGTACCGGTGGAGATGCTCTAACACCCACCACAAAAGGAGTGTGCGCTTTGGATGCGTAGCCTGCCGGGTGTTCGGTTGCTTGAACTTGGGAAAACACCTTGCAATTGAATCGTTATTTGCCTATCCAAGATCATAGACTGCTCTCTCAATGTCATTTTTGGAGTAAAATTTGAGCATCTAAAATTTGAGCAAAACTTTTGTATCTTATTTATTCTTTGATGACACAATCTTATACTTTTCTGAAACCAGGCATAGAAAAATGACAAAGATAGCAAGATATGTAAATATTAACGAGGGTTCTCACATAATTTTTTAGATCCGTAGTGCCAAGGATATATGCACGCAAACAACCATTAAAGTAATAACTAACATCGGCAAGAGTCAAGAGCAGAGCTACGCCTGGTAGCACCGGCCTGTCAATATTACGTAGTAGAGAAACTATGTGACATCTAGCTCACAAGCATGAAGACCACAATAGCTCAGCACCATCTACCATATCTCCGCACCAGTCTACAATCGTTTCTGGCTCCGCCACTGGCAAGAGTAACAACACCAGTATTTAAATACAAATATATTTCACACTAAAATACGTATGGATACACCCGTATTTAGATAAATCCATGTCAAATAATTTTGGACGGAGGGAGTACTTAACCGCTATTGTGCGCAGCTATTCTGTTTGATGATTCAGCTGTGGGTACATACAGTACTACTTGAGTATATATGGACAAAGCCGGACACCCATAATTAGGCGTACATCAACAGTGTTGTCAATCGTACGTACAAACTCTGTCCATTCGTATTGAAGCCGCCCCTGTAGTTTATTGCGTACAGGCGCGCACGACCTGGCCGATCGGTCCAACTGGTTCCATCAGGCGATGAGGAGCGTGATTTCCCTTTCGATCTTTAGATGCTGATATAGATAGCCGGCCCGCTCACTGGATCGCCATTGTTTAGCTCTGCAAAGGATACCAATTAATCCACTATTCAACTCATCATTCCGGCCTTTTAGAAATATAACGGAATGCGCTTTGGATTAGACCGGCCGTGTGCAGACGATTGACTAGGAGAGGAAGCGATCAACAGCTTTCTTGAACCGACGAACGTCTTTCTGAAAGAAAGGTGTGAAAGGAATTCGGCACACGGTGGTTAAAGAAACAATAAACGAGCATCACTTTGACTGAAGGAGTTTGGTCGAGCTTAGAAAAGGGATTAGAGCGTCTGCATGAAAGTTGGGCTACACTGACACTTTCTGCTGGTCCCATCGACAATCCATGTCACGGCTAACATTTTGTTTATAAACATTGTACTGCTTCTTACAAACACGACACACGTAGGTAGACGAGAGCGGTGATATGCAACCCGAGCTACACATACCTCTTTATTTTGAAAAAAAAAAAATCATATTTTAGAGTTTTAAAAAAATCTGAAATTTTTCAGAATGTAGATAATATTGTCTTCTACCGACGTGTAAAATCTAAAATAGAAATATATTGTATTTTCTTCTGTGCAAACATGACAAAATCCTAATATGAAATTAGTGAATAGTGCCAAATTTGAACTCTTCAAAATCCGTCAGCTTTTGTTATTTTTGTGTATCCTGAAATATAAATTATTTTGAAATGAGAATTTACACGTTGGTAGAATGCACTATTGTCTAAGTCTGTGATTTCTGTCAGAATTTTTTGAAACTTCCAAACATGACATCCAAATTTTAAAAAATGAAGGCCTACGCGGAGCTCGGGCTCCAAATGCACTTTCCATTAGGTAGCCCCCCTACAAATGAGTATATACCCACACCCTATTCTTATGAGCAATTCCTAGAAAAGCTCTCGGCTTAATCTTGCCAATGAACATCGTGAAGCAAAACGACCGTGGCATATGAAACATTCTCTCGTTGCATGGATTGCCTTACGTCAATCGGGATTGGCATGTTATGTTGGAATCCACTGCCGATAATCGACATAAGAGTCCATAATTGGGGAGTTTCAGCCGTGACCAAGTGATGGAGAACATACAGAGTCACAGACTTAAGGAAACAAAACTCTCTAGGATTGTGATTTTAAAAAAACTCTCTAGGATAGGATTTGAGTGAATCAAGCCTACTTGTGTTGGACCTGAGTGGTATTAGGAAAAGAGTCCTACTCATGTACGATCTGGATAAATCTTGGATTAGAGTCCAATAGGTACGGAAGTGCAGCGGGCCCGAGAAGACGTCTACATACGGAGGAGGCGACACGACTTTGTTTTAAGGTTTTGAAAATCGTACACACCACCTGTTCCCATGTCCTGGGATTGGAATTAGCAATCCAACACAGGACGTTTCTCTCTCGTTGCACTTGTGACACTCGGACGATTTGTTCGTCGTATCCTCATGGAGTTGTTCATCGATCAGACGTGGAAGGACTGCACTGTCCGACGCGCTTGATCAAATTCCACACCTACTCTTCTAGTGATAAAAAGGTGACCTAAACCCTGAGAAATGTAGCATGCTGTGTTACCCAACAAACACACACATACTAGGAAACTCAAGCCATGCATCAAAAGCCCAACTCCACATTTGCTGTGGCATGAATGGACTGAAGTAACGTGTTTCATGTAATTTTCGCAATTCTACTGTTCCAAATATGAGTTGTTTGTTCAACATGCCTTCTTTTATTTACTTGAAGGTCATATGCACACTTAAGTGAGTACCTATTATGTGCTTTTCTGACTTATAAGTCGAAGCTAGAAAAAAAGAGCCTAACCAAACACCCCCTTAAGTAGGTTTTTTTTTGTTACGCCTAAGTTTTTGTTCTGGTCGTTTGAGCTGATCTTGATTCCTTTTTTAGCCAAGCACAAAATTCATTGCATGGACACAACACCTACTTGGACATAAAAATAATAATAGAAGACCACTTGGATTGAGCAAAATCAATTCAATACATATTGTGTAGCATATATAATCTTGTTCTCTAATGAGTTTCCTCGTTGCTAGGGTCATCTACCAAAATCAACGATTTTTTTATTATAAACAATCTTGACATAACTGCCTTCAGGTGCATGCATTCAAATTTGTTGTTATCCCTTCTACCATCTTTGTCTTACGAGGGTTTGCTCGTTTATTCCTATCGGGAGGAGGTGTATGAAATCCAAAACTATTGTACTCCTCCGTTCACTTTTATATGAAATTCTAGATATTTTAAAATGGATTAGATACAGAGCAAAATGATTGAACCTACACACTGAATACGCGGGCATTTTCGAAAAAAGATAATACCTTATAAAAGTGAACGGAGAGAGTAGTTGATTTTGACACCACACGGTGGTCAGACGAGCGTATTGCAAATTAAAATTGGATTTCCTAAAATGTAATATCATGCACGTTTAAACCCTGTCAAGTTTGTGGTTTGTTTGATTGTCTCACAAGAAAATCAAACGATTCTTTCAACAAAAAAAAGGTTGAATGAATGCAAACTTTGCTACGAAATGTAAAGTGTATGCTCGGGCTTCCACCTTGGAAAATGGCGAGCAGCCCCAGAAAATATCAAGCGAAACTATCTTGGCAAAGGAAACGGTGTTTGAACGATCGGGAGGTAGAAGCAGCGGCGGCATCGCTCGTGACTTGCGCACCAGAGGACAAAGAACTTGACGTCTCGACCCAACTACCTGCGCTGCGTTCGCCATCACTTTCCGGCTAGGAAAGCAAAATGATCCAAGAAGCTTCGTGCAACCATCCATTTCTTTTTACCAGGATAAGCCAACAGGACTCGCAACCTTTTTCTTTCTTTCTGTAGCACGACTCGCAACCTGCAAGGTGCAGCAAGACGCTCGCTCACTCGTCCTCGGTCCAAAAGAAGGCGCGAAGTTGCAAGTCCCCGGCGCTTTCTTTTAGCCGTAAATTTTCCTAAAATCTTTTGGCCATAATTTTAGTGCTACCATTTCGCATGGAGTATACCATCTCGCATGCGGAAACCCCAAACGTAGGCCGAGCTATATGGATCTCGCTTTTTAAAAAAATTGCACTTTTGAGTTTCCAAAAAATCGAAATAAAAATTCTGAATGGAGATAATGTTGAGATCTATAGCTGTGCAAAATCTCAATAAAAAATAGTAATATTATGGCCTGGGCAAAAAAAAATCTAGCAAAGTTTTCAAATTTTTGAATCTCAGCACTGTTCACTATCCAGAACTGCGGATTTGTCTTTTCTGCCCAGACCAAAATATTATGAATTCTTCACTACATTTTACACAACTATAGATCTCAACATTATCTTCACACATAATTTTTGTTTCGATTTTTTTGGACAAACAAAAGTGCATATTTCAAAAAAATTAAAAAACGAGATCCATGTAGCTCGGCCTCCATATTGCTGCACTCATTTCGCATGGCGTTATTTAATGTACTGCCATAGTGTTAGTACTGCTATAATTTTTTTGCCATAACTTTTGCATGGCGTAATCACAGCTCTATCTCCACGCATGGCGTAACCGTAGTATTGTCAAATTCGGTACCGACCGTAGTAGTGCATTATGTAAATTCAATTGGTGCATCTGCAGGTACATGTACCGGGGGGAACGAAGCGAGAGGTGCACGCACCCGTACGCGCGGCCAGTTCCGTTGCCCTGCCGCTTAGCCAACATGCAACGCACCGACCGTCGAGACCACACCAGTTGCGAGATCAGATTCAGCAGGTGGCCGGACCACCACCGGCGGGCCAGCGAGCGAGTGAGCGACACACGGCGCCCGGCGGCGCCGGGCCAGTCCGTCGTCACACGAAATTCCTGCCACGCCGGGGGGCAGTCGTCGGGTCAGGGTCGCGCCCACGACGCACCACACCGGTGCCACCACACGGTCCGCGCCGAGCCGAGCCACCCCTGCCCTTCGCTTTATATAACCCCTGCCTCGCCTCGGCTCCCATTCCGCGCACCACCACCACATCCTCCTCAGCTCCTCACTGCCTCTCACCTTCCCCGCGGGCACGCACGCAGCGCCAAACGCGTTGGCATCAGGCGGCAGGCATGGGCTTCCCGGTCGGCTACTCCGAGCTGTTGCTCCCCAAGCAGCTGCTCACCCTCCTCCTCCTGCTCGGACACATCCGCCGCTGCCTCCTCTGGGCCTTCCACGCCGTCGGCCTCGGCGACCTGCTAGATCTCGCCGACGACACCCACCACCACCTCACGCTCCAAGAACACGCGCGCGAGCACGGCGCCGCCGCGGCACAGCAGGCGCTGCTGCAGCACCGGCGGTCCGAGTTCGGGCACGTGCCCGCGATGCTTATCGAGGAGGCCCTCCCCGTGGTGCGCTTCTCCGAGCTGGACCCCTCCCCGTCGTGCGCCGTCGTCGACTGCGCCGTGTGCCTGAGCGGCGTCGGCGGCGGCGATGAGGTGCGCAGGCTCAGCAACTGCCGCCACGTCTTCCACCGCGGCTGCCTCGACCGCTGGATGGACCACGACCAGCGCACCTGCCCGCTCTGCCGCGCGCCCCTCATCCCCGACGACATGGCCGGCGCCGGCGCGCTCTGGACCGCGGCCGCCGGCCTGCCCGACGCCTCCGACTTCGACTTCTTCTACTTCGGAGGTGGGCAGCTCGCGTCCCCGACGACGCTGCTGCGGCCGCACGAGCTGCTGCTCAGCGGACTCGGCGGATACCAGTGAACCAGCAAACAACCCTCTGTTAGACCAAAAGTTGGACACCGCCAGCGACGGCGGGACTGCCTCACAATGCGGAATTTTACATGGCTGGCTGAATTGGTCGCCGCGTCGGAGGCCGGCGAAGAAAGAATAGGAGTCCCTCCAACTGTGTACATAGGCAGCAAAACGAGTGAGGAGTAAAGTAACCCCCCCCCCCCCCCCCCCCCCAAAAAAGAGAAAAGGCTAGTAGGAGACTAGATTCTTGGTATGTATAGGTAGATTCCATCTTCCAAGCTTGTAAACGGAGCTGTGAATCTTTCTTTCTTTCTTTCTGAGCGAATTAAATTTGTTGTGCTCTTTCGGTTGCAAACAAGATCCGTGCAATCCAATTTGGGCCCTTTTCCCCCGTCTTGTTGCTCTCAGGTCCTCCAGCTGCTTGGCCTTTCTTTGCATAATTGAGGAGGTCAGTCAGTCTACCCACACCCAGTTCCGAGTGGAGGGGAAGATCTCGTCGCGATTGTTCTTGAAAACCATATCAATTTTGGAAAGTGGCAGGAATTTTTTGCTCCAACAGTAGTGTACACCGCAGCCTTCCATTGGATCCGATCTACTCCAGTACCCTATCGTGCGACGACAGGCTGCTTACTACACTGAAACCCATGCAACTTGGCCTGTTAAGAATGGGCATGATCCACGCACGTGTAGGGCCATGCGTCATCACATTCCTTCCTCCGGTAGGGTGGATGATGACTAGTCTACACTCCTTGACTGTTCCACAGAGTTGGACAGGACAAACGGGAACGAGAATTGGCGAGGAAGATAGACAGAGAGCTCATTCTCCCTGACGCACGCTATCTTGACCTGCCTCACAGTGTGCACGAGAGCAAGCAGCCCATGAGATGAGAATTCCAGGTCTACTGATTATAGGGGAAAAGTTTCAGGCGTAGAAGCAAGCAAGCAAAGCAGCCAACGACCAGACGCCCAGGTAAAGCGCACCTCCTAGCCTAGCCTAGCCTATGCGTAACGTACGCAATCTGCAGAAAAGGTCGAGTAGAAAAATTATACAGTACTCAAAAGGCAAGAAGAGCTTTGGACAGGTGTAGTGCGGATAGACTCTACCTGGAACGCACGCACGGACGCACGGCCGGGGCAATCGATGGATGATAGGCGGGCGCACCGAAAGAGAGCGAGGGCGTGGATTGGCAACTGCATTTGCAGTACAGAAACGGCACCGCTTTGATCAGGGAGGCATCATTGAGAGGCCTATTAAAAAGTACCAACGGCGTGATAATTTGCTTGGGTTAGTAGCACTTTCAGCTCTTCTCTGTTCTGCTGGCTTTGCTCTTTTTTTTTTTTTTTGAGAACAGGACAAGACAACCAAGTGAAAGAAACAGTGGGGGTCATTAATCCTGACCCGTGCAGGCGTGCAGCCGGGTGGCCGTGGTGGAACGAGAAAGAAACGAACGGGAGAGTGTCATAGTCCCTGATTTCCTGGGATCTGGGTCCACCGGCCCATGATCATCGTACACGGGACGCTGCGGTGTTGGGCCAAGCCGCTTTCGACGTGCCGTATTTTTTTTTTAGATAAACAGGGATGGCATCCCCGGTTCCATTAAAATGAAACCACTGCCCAGGTTCACAGTCGTCAATTCATTACAGAGCTAAAGATGGTTGTAGCCGAACTGAAAACTAAAAGGTCTCAGCGAAACTAGAGTGCAAACTAGAGAGAGCGTTCTTATTACAGCACTTTTCCAGGTAAGTGCGAACTGAAACACTTTCAGATTAGTGTGAACTTAGGTAGCGCGCCAGGAGGTCATCCCTCTCCTCCCAGCAGGTCTCAGCGCCAGGAGTCTTGAACGCCAGCTCGGAAGATTTGAGCTTCTTGAGTGGCGTGTTCCCCAGCGTAGGTGACCAGCAGTCTTGATCAAGCGGCGACGCGGGGCTCAGCAACAGCTGCTGCTTGATTCCAGCATCCGCATTCCTGATCGGTGAAGCAGGTGGATCCGCCTGATCAGAGAGCTTCAGCGAGCTTAGCAAGTAGCTAGCTGCCCAGCTACCCTCCGAGAGGTTTGATGAGGTTCGCTCATCACGCGGCTTGCTTAGCCACAGATAGCGAGAGGAGCCTTCATCTTCGTTGAAAGGAATAGGCAGAAATTTTTCATTCTGTCCAGAGCCTCTCCCTTGTAGAGGATACTCCAATTCCTCAAAGTTCTCAGCAACAATGACCACACCTGCTTGATATCAGTCCAAGCAGCATCATTAAAAACTAAGTTATTTCTACTTTTCCAAATGCACCATAAAACAGCAGATGTAATGGAATTTAAAGCAGAATTCTTGTTATTGGAAATCCAGAATCTTGCTACTGATTCATAATTATTTCCAAGGTTTCTACCAAAGAATTCTGAAACCAAATCCCAAACGTTTCTAGCTACTACGCAACCAAACATCAGATGGTGGACTGACTCTGGTTCTTTGCAAAAGACACAATCCTCTGGCTTAATGATGTGTCTCTTCTTCAGGTTATCCCTTGTCATGATTTTGTTGTGTGAAACCAGCCACAGAAAAATGTGGTTCTTACATTTCCGGCTAGAGCAGCTAAGCAGCAGTGTGACATCGACGCCATTTTATTCATTTAATCAAAGAAGTACAATCAACGAACTCTTAAGGTTGATACCAAGTTAACAATATGTCAATCACACCGTTTCATCATGTACCTACTTAATTCAGGGCTCATAAAGTGCAAAAGCCTTGGCGAGATTATATAGTATCAAACTGATTAGTCGTCTGAAGAAGCATGTGTAGAAAACAAATAGTATTAGAAACACTTCTTTCAACAGCAAGACCACTCCACTTTAGCACTGCATTTTTTCCAGCATTAATACCGAAAGAAAAATATAGTCATTTACCAAATTTATTGCAAGAACAACTAAAGTTAACTGATACTAATATATCCTCACGTTGCAAATTCCTAAAGCTACTGAAATATGAGTTTTGGGCAGGGACACAAATTTCCACTATTCGCTAAAACTTGCTGGACTGGGAGCATGCTCTTGCTATGTAGCCAACAAAGCTAAAAGCCATACCTTGCCTAATTCTTTTTCAGCTTGCTTCCTCTACTCAACCACACGCATCTCCTGTCTTCTCCTTTATCAAGTTTCTGGATCGCTATAGCACATCTCCTGTAGAGACAGCCCAAGATCAAACAAAATTCCAGCACAAATTAAAAATCCTTTCCAAAATTGAACCCCAAATCGCAAATCCCAACCAAAATCGAACCAAATGGCTAATTGTTCCCTGAAGCGCGCACAAATATCTAGGCGTATTGCAGTAGCACAAAATATATGCCAACATGACCAGAAACAACCTGTGAAGTCTGGTGCCCTCGTCTGAAGCTGGCCAACACATCCTCGCGGCAGCCTATGCTTCTCATGTTACCTGCAAGAAAACCACCAGAGGCAGGAGGGTGGGTAAACGGCGCCGACGCGGCGGTGTGTCACGTCGATGCAGCAGGGGGAGGGAGGCAGCGCGCACGGCGTGCCTCGTCGATGCAACATCGCTGTTGTTCGTTGCCTCATTGTTGGAGCACTGGATCCGTTGGAGGAGATGTGAGGGGGTGGAACCAAGAGAAGAGGAAAATAGGAAGGGGACAGGAATCTCCTTTGTCCAGTTCCTGCCGCCCGCGCGGCGCACTGCTGGGGAGCTCGCGGCCTCCAGCAGCTCCTTGACGACCTGCTCCTTCAGGTCCGCGTGCTTGCTCGCCGCGTGAGCGCCCAGCTCACCGCCTTCCTCATCGCCGTCACCGGCAACCAACACCTCAACCTTGTGCCGCCCTCACCGGCCGGCGGTACAGCGGCGCAGTGGTGGACATGGACAAAGACGACGGTGAGGCGAGCCCTCGAACTGCAGGGCAGCGTTTCCTGATGGAGGTGTCGGGGAGGCCGGAGGAAGTCTTGAGCAAGCGAATCGCGCGCGGCGAGCGGCCGCCGTCTGCGGGGAAGACGACGTCGACCCCGACGATTGGCTACGTCCCGGCTTGTGTTCGTCAGGGAGGAGGTAGAAGACGTCGATGCGGTCTCGCCGGTGGCCTCAGATCCGCCCGGGGCGGCCGGAGACGGCGGCGCGGACGCGAATGAGCGCGGTGGGAGGAGGCCACCGAGGGGAGAATTGATAATCACAACCGGGTAACACCCGCGCGAGGTGCGCGTGAGGGTGACCGGGTGACCGGGGGCCGGTAACCGGGAGACGTGGCGCACGTTGATTGGCTAAAAATGCGTCAATCAACAGTAACCGATGAATTGGGGCGACGTGGCTCAATCGGAGCCGTTGGTCGTGGCGATCGGATGGATAGCGGAATCGAGGCGACGTGGTCGCGCGGAACGGGTCTGAACTCTTCCAACTTTTATATATAGTACCTATATTTGTCTCTATGACCTAAAAAACAGGCCCCTACGGGTCATTCCATACATACACTTTCCGTGTGTACCCCGGATCTATCTATCCGTTGGCCACAACAAGTCACACGTTCTCTCCGCATGGCACATATCCTATCTGCCTTCCTCTTTCCAACTTGATTCATTGTTTTTCTAAGCACTAAGGGTAACTCCAACGGGCCGACGCATCGAGTCTGCGCGTGTCGTTTTTGTCCGCCCAACCGAAAGTCAAGGCCCAATGCGGCTACGCAAACAAACCGTTGTCTGTTATTTTGTCCACGATGACCCATTCTCGGTCCAAATTTGGGCCAAGTTTGCATCGGTCGTGGACACATGCAAACAACCCTTATGTCCTCCCTTTGTCTGCCCCTGGCCCGCCCAACAGAGCCAAAATCGCCATTCGGGTCTTTCCTCTCCCAAAACCAAACTCCAGCTCATGTCCTATCCATGGCCGCTGCCACCGCCGACCCTGCTGGAGCTGCGGCCGAGCAGCCCGTCGTCCTTAATTTCATGGCCGATTCTCCGAAGAAGCCAAATAAAGATCTCACACTGGAACAGAGAGCCAACGAGACTCAGAAGCGGGGCACACGGAGGAAGATGGAGAAAGCGCTCGCAGAAGCGGCCGCCAAGAAGGTCGTTGCTGTCAAGGCCGCCGCCAAAGGCTAGGTCGATGGCATTAACATTGTCACGAGGGCGGCGCAAGCTTCCTTCCTCGTGATTGGCATTGTTCTGCCTGCAGGAGCAGCCACAACCGTGGCGGCCAACTCGAATGCCTCGGCGCCCTGGCCACCAAGGTCGAGGACATCTACGACGCGGTCGCCAATGGTGCCGCTTGTGTACGGATTCCCCCCATAATTGTGCTGCCATAGTTTTCACCGGAAGTTGGTGAATCATTGCCCACCACCCCCGTGGTGCCTACCCTTAACCCCAATGGCGCGCATGTGGCTGGATACTCACCGGCGCCACAGACTGAGGTCGTGCATGCAGCTGCACCACCCGTCGTCACCCATGGTTGTAGCCTGTTCGACGGATTCCAATGCCGTCAGTTGGGGATGAAAGGTACTACGAGGATCCGGAAGGGGAGGGTTTACTCTAGGAAATGATCAGGGACAACAGCCACGAAGATTACAGCCAAGATGACTATGGCATCGGGGATGATGAAGTTCCATCGACCGACCATGATGTGATCAACATCGATGCCGAGCCCGTTTTCTCATGCAGCTGGAGACCCAAGCCCAGACACAAAGGAGGAGGATTAGCCAAAGGGGTGCCTCATTCACTCAGAAGAAGAACAAGCTCATTTGCGAGTCATCAATTGAGATTGGAACAGATCAAACCATCGAGCCATAGCAAAAAAGAAGCGCCTATTGGGGATGGTTCTACAAGCACTACAATGAAAGGAAGTTGCTTCCGCCCTATGAAATAATGGGTGAAAGGACCGAGATATCAATCCAAAAGAGGTGGCATTTTATACAAGTGGAAATGAGCAAGTTTTGTGGTTCCTGTGACCACGCCTTTGCCTGGCCAAAAAGCGTGTGGCGTCAAGGAATTGATACGTCTTCATCCCTCCTTCTCCTATGTATTTGAATGAATTGTGCTCTCTAGGTCTTGTAAGCCTTGGAAACCTTCAAGGCTCATCATGGGAAGGCCTTTACCTTGACCCACTGGTACAAAGTACTCAAAGATCAACAAAAGTGGATGGACCTCTACGCGTCACTCAAGAAAAATGGGGCGGGGGGGGGGGGGGGGGGGGAGGGTGATACGTCCAAAACGTATCTACTTTCCTGAACACTTTTGCTGTTGTTTTACCTCTATTTGTGTGTTTTGAATACAACTAACACGGACTAACGCTGTTTTCAGCAGAATTGCCCTGGTGTCTCGTTTTTGTGCAGAAAATCAACTTTCAGGAAAAATCCCGGAAAACATCGCAAAGCTCCTATTTTACCAGAAGACTCACGGAGCCAGAAGACGAGACAGAGGGGGGCTGATGCATGTAAAATGCATACATGAACTTTGCATGTTATTACTAGATATTCCTACATATTTGCAACTTATATGATGTTATATTCATGTTTTATAATGATTTCCGGGATTTTCTAAACAATACCCCTCTTTTGGTTCTAACTCTATTTTCCAGAAAACGTCTTTTTTAGGGTTTCGGACTTTCCGGGAGCTTCGGGACTCCAAAAAGGGCAAGGCCAAAGAGCACAGTTCAGAATTTTCGAGACGAACGCAATGGGCCTAAAATGAAGACCACCAGCCCAGCCAGCTGGAAACTAGAGGGTCCCACGCGGCCTCTGTACCTGGCCGCATGGGACCACCTGTTTTCCCCCTCGTGGCTCCGATGCCGTCCGTTTTCGTCTCCGTGGCTTCGTCTTGACCTAAAACCGACTATAAAAAGAGTCCCCGAGGAGTTTCGTGAGGAGGCGGCGGAGAAACACGAAACCACGAAACAGAGTGTCAGAAGGCTGCCACCGGAGAAGATCGGAGGAAAGAAACATTGCCGGAATCATCTCCGGAAGGCTCCACCCCCTCCGGCGTGTTCATCATCAACATCTACAGCAAGATCATCTCCATCTCCCCACTGTAAACTCTTGGCAAACATGATGTATGATGCAATATACTATTCCCTTGATCTATTGTCTCTCCCCATCTATGTTTGAGAAGTGATTTGTTCATGGCAATAGTGAAATAGTTCGTTGATTCATTGCATACAAGTTTGTTATCTTTTATGATTGTCTTTATGTACAATATATGAGTGCACACATATGTTGGGGAATGCATGTAAGGTGATCACCGGTAAGGTAATGGAGTGAGGAAGACTTGGGAGGACATGTAAACCTGAGACCGAGTCATGAAGTTACTTTATTGGGGGATATATATAGGGGACCTTAGAACTTAAGGCTATGGTGGGAATTTTATGTCTTAATAACTCTTGTGCAGTCATTTACTTGGCCATGAGATCCATCATAAGGGGTTTTAGTTCATTTACTTGGCTACACCTATTTATGGCTCCTTCCTAGAAGAAACAATTAAGACTGAAACATGTGCTTCACTAATTGTGACAACCACACGAATGAAATAACAATTGCTAGAACATTTGCTCCCTTGAGATATTTGCTACTTGCTACTTTGAGAAACTTGCTTGAGAAAACTGCTGAGAGAAACTTGCTCTAAGAAACTTGCGTTTGAAACTTGATTGAGAAACTTGTTACTAGATAAACCCATTCCACATCACTTGCTTTCATTAGTTAGTTCCTTTCATATTTAAACTTATTGCTTTGCACAAACGGCCATATAAGAGGGTTATAGGGCTTTAGAGAATAGATAGTTTACCTTCAGCTCCTCGTGGGTTCGACACTCAAATACTTATCGAATTGTGCTACAGTGATTCCTTGCTCTTGGGGATTATCAAGCACTTTTCTGGCGCCGTTGCCGGGGAGCGTTGTGCTAAGCTTTTATTCTTGTTTGCATTGCATACTAACATATAAATCTAAAACACAAAAAAATTATAAAATGGAAAACAACCAAACAATTATAGAATTGTATAATATCTATCTTGAGTTAGGACATGAAGTGTTTGAGGAGAAAATTAAATTTTATTTGCATAACAATCATGTTTGTGGTAGTACTAATTCTTTGAACACCTTTATTGCTAATGCTAAGGAAAACCTTAAGCTTGGGGAAGTTTGTTTTGATGAATATGATATTTTTAGTCCCCTACTATTGAGGATGAAAGTGATTTAATTGAGTTTGATGATCCATTATGCTCATTAGATGATAAGTCTTTATGTGGTGATTCTATTCAAAACTATGTGGTTATGTTTAACTTTAATGCTTGCAACTATTATGAGAGAGGAAGAGATAAGAATCCCCTTTATGTTTCTATGTTATTTAAAATGCAAGCTATTGATTATTATATGCATTGGTTACCTCAAATTTGTTGTTATTTATTCATATATAAAATTCCAATGCATAGGAAGAGAGTTAGACTTAAAAGTAAATTGTTTAATATTCTGTGGTGTGTTCCTTATGCTTTAATTTCCTATTCGGTTTGAGCACACCTTTATATCTTTACAACATGTAAAATATCTTTACCTACTGTTTTGTGACAATTAGTTTAAGATTTTCATTTTATATAAAATTTGGGAAAGTAAATGAGAAGGATGAGTAATGGAGAAGTTGGGGTCGACCTTGAACATGTGTTGTTCATGCCAATGGAACCGTTGCAAAGTCTCTATCATTAAAACTTTTCCCAAAGCTAAAACCAAATAAAAAGAGTGTTTATGTTGTATATATTTGCTTCTCCTTTTGCCTTTTTGCTAAATCAAAAACAACAAAAATATTTTCCTTCTTCTTTGATTGTTTCTCTTGATTTTGCTTGGTTCTTTGTTTCTTTTTGATTTTTATCTTCAGTTTAAGTTTTGGGTTTTTGAGTCAAGGTGCTTGTTTACTACTGTAACATCACCTTTGTATCTTATTTTTCATCTTAATGGCAAGAATAACCTCTTTTGAGAGGTAGGATTAAACAATAGTGATTTGCTGTCCAGAAAACAGATTCCTAAGCTTCACTGCGAAAAATGTAAAAATCACAGAAAAGGAATTTTGACCTGAATTTACGACAGCAATATTCAGTTATTATTACACATTTCATTAGTTCAAAGTTTTCTGATTTGAGCAACGTAAGTGCCTCTGAAAATTCACTCTTTACGGGCTGTCCAGTTTTTGACAGATTCTGTCTTTATTTTGCATTACTCTCATTACTTGTGTTTTGTGTGGTTCTTTGATCAAAGAACAATACACAACCATAGTAAATTAGCTAATGTTTAGAATCAACTCATGATATGTCTTTGCTGTACCTATGAGGATTTAATTTATGGAGACACTAACCCCTCTAATCAAGTTTTATGATGAGTTTTGTGTAAAGAGAATTTTCAAGTGGAAGAGTTGAGGGTGATGAACAAAGATCAAGAGGGACAAACACTCAAGCTTGGGGATGTTACCCCTAGGCTCACCCTACATATATCAAATAAGTACAAGAATTTAAGCTTGGGGATGCCAAGCCACCTCACTCCAACCATCTTGATACCAAGTAAGTAAGCCTAGCTATATGGCTATAAAGAAAGCGCTTTACGGGAGGCAACCCGGTTGTTTTTATTTTCTTTGTGTCCTCTTGCTGTAACAAGAGACTTAGTTTTTAGTTTAGTTTCTGGAATTTTTAATAAAGTGCCAAGTTTTACCTATTTTGGTTGAAAAAGTTGCTTTTGCATTCGGAGATTTTATTCCTGCACGAATCTGTGCACGGTATGATTTTTAATTCTATTCTGTAACTCCGAATGAGCTGAAATTTGAACTGTAGTTGCAACTTTTCATCCTCTGTAGCGTGAATTTTTCAGATTTTTTCGACAATTTAAGTAGGGTAGAAAAATACGTTTTGCTGCTGCTGTTTTTCTGGACAGATTCTGTCCCATTTTGTTTGATGCATTCTTTGAACTTTTAACTTGAATCTTTTTGATCCAATTGAGTTTATAAGTAGGCATACAACATTATACACTTTCTGGACATTCATATGAATTTTTTTAAGGATTTATGCAGCAAGCAATTCATTTGTCTATCACTACTAATGTCACCCCACAGAAAAGAAATGGGAGAAACGGTGTTTTGAAGTTTTTTCACAGGGATTAGAGGAGATGCACCAAGAGCTATCCAAGGATGGTGAAGACCATAAGCTTGGGGATGTGAAGACAACCCCACTGGACCAACACACTCTCGGTTTGCACACGTCTAACTTCTGTTTTTCGATCAATGCACCCTATCACATAAACTTGGAGCGTCTTTTTTTTATTTTATTTTGTTTTCTTGAGACCACCACTATCATTTATATATGAGAGAGCTACTGGAAATTTGGGTTGAATTAAGTTGGATGCTATTAAAAAGATTGGGAAAGGGATGTTTGAGTTGATTCAAAAAGATACATATAGTTGCATGATTCATGTGCTTTTTAATGAGTATTAATTTGCAAGTGTTTTATCAAGAGCTATCTTTTATTCATGTTTTGATGCTGAATGTTACTTTACTTTGTTTAACATGGATTGGTTAGTTCTATGGACACTTATGCATGCATTTAGACGGTCAACTTTCTCCCTCTTGCTAGCCCAAAAATTCCAACAAGTAAAAACTTGTTTTCCAACACCTTCAACCAAAGTTTTTCCAGTGAGTCCACCATATCTACCTATTAGCTTTATGCTATTCCAAGTATGTTTATCATGTTATATTGTGTTATCTACTTCTGAATTAAAATGCTTATGTTATTGATTGTTATGGGAAAAGTTGGTTAAAAAGCTCTCACGAACTTGATGCACACTTTACTTTATTGCACTTAATAAACATGACCATTGTGATTAAAATTATGAAGTTGTGTGCTTGACAAGAGTCTTGGTTGGGAGTTAGCTCATATGTGCTGTCACATGGCAAGCTTTCAACATGCTCTTAATTATATTTAGTTGATATCATGTACTTTTGTTTATGGATGCCTATCATGTGAAATAAATGTGGAAACTTGGTAAGTTTAATGAGTAAGTATAAATGGCTAGAGAGACTCACCGGGCGCTAATCCAAGCCATGCATCATTCATGGTGGAAATTTACTTACATATCATGGTGGACCTTCAGTGAGGCACTTCACAATAAAAAGCTATAACAATAGTAAATAAAAGAGTGCTGAGATTGTCCATTTTGTTTGTTTGTCTTGTCATTTTGACATGGGCTTGTTCCATGTCCTGGGACAAGAGGTACCCCGGGAGCAACTCTTAATGATGCTATTATTACTTGCAATGACTTTAACTTGAACTTGCTTTGTGACCCGAGTTGAGTACCATGGTGAGGTACTTGTATTCAAGGGGCATGAGGCATTCAACCCATACTTTGTCAAGCACATACTCATATTTGCTTTCACTTTAAACTTTAACCATTCAAGATGCTATGATAGGGGTAATGAGAGCTCCACACCAATGGATACCACATTGCAAACATTAACTTAAGTAGAAGCATTTGGAAGCTAGATGAAACTTATTCATGTTTTACCTCTACTTATTTATCTATCTTTCCAAAGTGTCCACCTTTTATATTCAGATTTAAAGAGTACTCTATGACCATTATAGGATGTTTTTACTTTTCATTATGCATACATTTGGTCCATAGTACTTTCTTCTATGTTACACTTTGTGAATTATCATTGAACATCCTTTCATTGAATATTTGATATCACTTCATAATCTATCTTGTATATTGCTACTCCTTTGAGAATGAATCATTTGACTTTATGTAGCAATAGTAATCATCTTTGATATCCATTGATAGTATTAAAATGCAAAGTCCATGTTAGTTTTATCACCTTCATACTCGAGGACGAGTATAGGTTAAGCTTGGGGATGTTGATGCATGTAAAATGCATACATGAACTTTGCATGTTATTACTAGATATTCCTACATATTTGCAACTTATATGATGTTATATTCATGTTTTATAATGATTTCGGGGATTTTCTAAACAATCCCCCCTCTTTTGGTTCTAACTCTGTTTTCCAGAAAACGTCTTTTTTAGTGTTTCGGACTTTCCGGGAGCTTCGGGACTCCAAAAAGGGCAAGGCCAAAGAGCACGGTTCAGAATTTTCGAGACGAACGCAATGGGCTGAAAATGAAACCAGAAGCCCAACCAGCTGGAAACTAGAGGGCCCCACGCGGTCAGACCTGGCGCGTGAGGACCCCTCTTTTCCCCCTCGTGGCTCCGATGCCGTCCGTTTTCGTCTCCGTGGTTTCGTCTTGACCTAAAACCGCTATAAAAATAGTCCCCGGGAGTTTCGGAGGAGGCGGCGGAGAAACACAAAACCACGAAACAGAGAGTCAGAAGGCTGCCGCCGGAGAAGATCGGAGGGGGGAAACGCCGCCGGAATCACCTCCGGAGGCTCCACCCCTCCGGCGTGTTCATCATCAACATCTACAGCAAGATCATCTCCATCTCTCCACTGTAAACTCTTGGCAAACATGATATATGATGCAATATACTATTCCCTTGATCTATTGTGTCTCCCCATCTATGTTTGAGAAGTGATTTGTTCATGGCAATAGTGAAATAGTTCGTTGATTGGTTGCATACAAGTTTTGTTATCTTTTATGATTGTCTTTATGTAAATATATGAGTGCACACATATGTTGGGGAATGCATGTAAGGTGATCACCGGTAATGTAATGGAGTGAGGGAGACTTGGAGGACATGTAAACCTGAGACCGAGTCATGAAGTTACTTTATTGGGGGATATATATAGGGGACCTTAGAACTTAAGGCTATGGTGGGACTTTTATGTCTTAATAATTCTTGTGCTCATTTACTTGGCCATGAGATCCATCATAAGGGGTTTTAGTTCATTTACTTGGCTACACCTATTTATGGCTCCTTCCTAGAAGAAACAATTAAGACTGAAACATGTGCTTCACTAATTGTGACAACCACACGAATGAAATAACAATTGCTAGAACATTTGCTCCCTTGAGATATTTGCTACTTGAGATATTTGCTACTTGCTACTTTGAGAAACTTGCTCTAAGAAACTTGCATTTGAAACTTGATTGAGAAACTTGTTACTAGATAAACCCATTCCACATCACTTGCTTTCATTAGTTAGTTCCTTTCATAATTAAACTTATTGCTTTGCACAAACAGCCATATAAGAGGGTTATAGGGCTTTAGAGAATAGATAGTTTACCTTCAGCTCCTCGTGGGTTCGACACTCAAATACTTATCGAATTGTGCAACCGTGATTCCTTGCTCTTGGGGATTATCAGGGGCCACGAGCCGCCCTCACCATGTGGTGGCGCAGTGGGTCCTTGGCCGCGCCACCATATGGTGAGGCCGACTAGGCCACGCCCTCACGTCCCCCTCTCGATTACTTAAGGCCCTTGACCTAAAAACACCGGGGGGATCGACGCTTTTTCACGAAACACTCCAGAACTCCGCCGCCATCGTGAACCCTATTTCGGGATCAGAAACTCCGTTCTGGCACCCTGCCGGGACGGGGAATTGGAGGAGATCATCTTCATCATCATCACCAACGCCTTTCCATCAATCATCCATGATTCCCCCATCCATGTGTGATTAAATCCCTGCTGTAGGCTGAAGGGGATGGAAGGGATTGGATGAGATTGTTCATGTAATAGATGTAAGATCATTAGGGCATGGTGCCTAGTATCCATTGTTAATACTTTATGTCTTTGTTGCAACTTGTTATGCTTAATGCTTGTCACTAGGGCCCGAGTCCCATGATTTCAGATCTGAACATGTTATTGTATCATGAGATAATCATTGTTTTAGATCATACCTGCAAGTTGTATACACATGTCATTGTCCGGAACTTGAGGCCCCAAAGTGACAGCAATTGGGACAACCGGAGGGGATGGCTGTGATGTGAGGATCACGTGTGTTCACGGAGTGTTAATGCTTTGCTCCGGTACTTTATTAAAAGGAGTACCTTAATTACCAGTAGTTTCCCTTGAGGCCCTGCTGCAAACGGGCTGGTAGGACAAAAGATGTTGTGCAAGTTTCTTATTGCGAGCACGTACGACTAAATACGGAACACATGCCTATGGTTACTTAGTACTTGGATGCTTTATCATTATTTACCTGCAAATACCTTTGTCTTGATTATCATATGAACTATCTTATCCATGCAACGCCCGTTCATCCATCCCTATGCCTACAGTGTTTTAATCCAGCTGTCTACTGCAATCACTACTGCTGCTATTATTTCACTGCTGCTATTATTTCACTACTGCTACTGCTATAAAACTGTTGCTACTGATAATCTGTATCGAGCAAGTCTATTTCCAGGTGCAGCCGAACTGACAATTCATCTGTTAAGGCTTATAAATATTCTTTGGCTCCCCTTGTGTCGAATCAATAAATTGGGTTTTACTTCCCTCGAAGATTGTTGCGATCCCCTATACTTGTGGGTCATCAAGACAATTTTCTGGCGCCGTTGCCGAGGAGCATAGCTCTATTTATAAGCTCACCTGAGAGTGATATTGTTCGCTGAAATTTATTCATCATGGGTAAAGCTCGTGATGAGAAGGTCCATATACTGCCATCCACTACAAGAAAAGGTACAACTCTGAGTACCTCTGCTGCTCTTGATTCACCGTCTGTGATGAGTCAACTTATTACACCACCACAAGCTACACGCACTGTTATTTCTGCTGAATCTGAAAATGCTTCTGATAATTTTGATGATGCTTCTACTGTCCTTGATGAGAGTGGTTCATTAGGTCCTTTTCTAGATGCTACACTTGCTAAATCTAGACAAATTGAAAGTGCTGAAACACCTAATGGAAGTCCCATTACCCCTGTTGATTCACCTGAGTTGAGAGATTATACTTGTGATGATCTTGATGAAGCTTATGTGGCACTTGATGATGACTTTATTGATGAATGTAATGCTACTAGTGGTGCAAGTAATGTTAAAAATCTTCTTGCAAAACATGCTGTTAGATATAAACTATCTCCTGATGCTAAATTTGCCACATCTCCCATAAACATTAGAGATAAGGATTATGACTTCTCTCTTGATTTGTCATATATATCCATTGTTGAGAAAGAACCTTTTTGTGGTACTGAAAGTGAAAGTGCTGTAGAACACATGAATGATCTCTCTACTCTGAGTAGTTTGTTTTCTGATGATATAAAGAAACGCAGCTACTTTGTCACTAAAACTTTTCCTTTCTCGTTGAAAGATGAAGCTAAAACTTGGTATAATAATCTGTCTCCTGATTCTATTGATAGTCCTATTGGTTTGCTTAATGCTTTCTTTCAGAAATATTTTCCTGCTAGTGCTCAACATGCCGCCTTGCAGAGAATTTTTAACTTTAAACAGGTTGAAGGGGAGAAAATGCATGAATCTTGGGCAAGGTTTTGTTCTTTAATTAGAGCTCGACCTGGACATCAATTGGCTAAAAATGAACTTTTTGATATATTTTATAATGAACTAACTGTTGAATCTAGGATATACCTGGATCGTTGTGCTGGTTGTGTTTTCAGGAAAAAAACTCCAGATGAAGCTGAGGAATTAATGGCTAAAATTAGCCAAAATTATGATGATTGGACTATACGGAGCCTACACCAACACCAACGCCAACACCAAAGAAGAGGGGCATGATTGAATTAAATGATGAAGTGATGAGGGAAGCCAAGAAATCTCTTAAAGAGAGGGGTATTAAATCTGAAGATGTGAAGAACCTACCTCCTATAGAAGAATTATGTAAGCCAGTTCCCCGCTCATCCATAATTGAGGTACACTCTCTCCAACGCTTTAATGAAGGAGATATTCCTTATTCTAAACCTCCTGATCAATGCTTAGATGAGTTTGATAATTACATTGAAAAGCAAAGTAACTTTAATATGAGAGTGGAGAACCATTTAATGGAAAATTCTCAAGCTATTAGTAAATTGCATGATGTTGTGGAGAGAACCTCCAATGATGTTAAAATGCTTATTAAACATTTTCATATGGTTCAAACTCAAATTGATCAACTCACTAAAGTGCAAAAAGATTTGTTAGTTAATGCCTCTAGGGAAAAAGAGAAACATGTTTGTGAAGTAACAACTAGAGGAGGAACTTCTACTCAGGATCCTTTATATCCTGAGGGGCATCCTAAAAGAATTTAACAAGATTCTCAACGAGTTAAAGAAACTAGTGCTCCTTCTAAGAAAAAGAAGAAGAAACATAAAACTGTTGTAGAATCCTCCGAACCTGTTAATGATCCTAATAGTATATCTGTTTCTGATGCTGAAACTGAAAGTGGTAATGAACATAACAATGATAATGATAAGAATGATGCTTCTGATAAAGAAGAAATTGAAGAGGAACCTGAAAAGCATGCTAAAAATAAAAAGTACACTAAGGAAGACTTCATTGCTAAGAAGCATGGCAGTGAAAGAGAACCTTGGGTTCAAAAGCAAATGCCTTTTCCAGTTAAGAAACTCAAATCGAAGGAAGAAGAACACTATAATAAATTTTGTGATTGGATGAAACCTTTGTTCTTGCAAATTCCTTTGACTCATGCTATTAAATTGCCTCCTTATTCAAAATATATGAAAGATATTGTTTCCAACAAAAGGAAAATTCTCAATGAGGAAATTTCTACTATGCTTGCTAATTATTCTTTCAATGGCAAGGTTCCAAAGAAGCTTGGAGATCCAGGTATACCAACCATTCCTTGTTCCATCAAAAATAATTATGTTAGAACTGCTCTATGTGATTTGGGAGCAGGAGTCAGTGTTATGTCTTTCTCTCTTTATAAGAGACTCTATCTTGATAAACTGATACCTACTGATATATCTTTGCAAATGGCTGATAAATCTACTGCTGTTCCTGTTGGCATTTGTGAGGATGTCCCTGTTCAAGTGGCTAATAATTGTTTGATTTTAACTGACTTTGTTGTGCTTGAAATGCCTGAAGATGATAATATGTCTATTATTCTTGGGAGACCTTTTCTGAATACTGCAGGTGCTGTTATTGATTGCAATAACGGAAAAGTAACTTTTAATGTGAATGACAAAGAGCACACTATTTATTTCCCCAAGAAAGTGGACAAAATATTTGGAGTTAATACAATTTCTAATTTGAGAGCTATCAAAGTGGGAAGTATTGATTGCCCTATATATGATCATCAAGAAGGATATCAAAATATTATGATTGGATCTATCTCAATACAATTCAAGGTAACATGATTGTCTCATGAGGTTTAACTCCTTTGTTTCATATAAAATCTATCCAATACACGCCTTGAGGTTCAAGAACTAGCAAAAGATCAAGCCATTGTAGTCCTTGTACTATCGCCACAAACAAAGTAGTGTTCTGCTCATGCCCCAGTACTATCGGAGTGCCCTCCCTCATACTTCTACTCAGACTGACTCCACCAAACTTGCATTGTTGAGTGCATTTTCCTTGTGCTTCTTCCCATGAGTGGCTCCCCTTCTCCAAAGCAGTCATGAGTATAATATTTGGCAGCCACGGTGAGTGAGGAAAGCAAGAATGGAGATCAACACCACGAAACTTCTGCTGCTCTTCCATTTTGTACTCTGATGCTTTGATCATCTGGCAGTCTGCATGTACAACATCATCATGATAATTGAGTAGCCATGCTACAAAGAATATCATCCTTGTAAGGGACATACCAATAAACATCTGAAGCTAGGACTGCAGTAAGCAAGCTCAACCATGTACAAGTTATTAATCCAAAGTGTAACGTCCACTAATTGCTCATTACTTAGATGCCTCATTTCTATAATCTGAGGACCCTTCCAGCAATAAGCATAAGTGTTGGCAGTGGTTGAACCGAACATACACGCATGCTGAAAACATGGCAGATATGGCACATGAAGGATTCCAGGGTCCCATTGGTGTTCAGCAGTATAGGTTGTCTTGAAAACTGAGCTAATCTTGGGAAACACCAATTGTTCCGATGACAAGCAACAACATCTCAGAAAACCAATAGGTCCATTGTCTGATTGCAACATGACACCTGGATCCCAGTTCTTCTGTATAACCAAGTTTGTAACACTGTTACCCAACAACCAATCATTCCTGTATAGAGGTAGTTCCGCACTAGACAGGTTCCAACAACTTGCATGTAGCTTCAGGTTATCAATGATATACAAAATCTCCCGGCATCTTGGCCCTTTACTCAACAAAGCCTGGGCAGAGTACATCCATGGGGGTTTTGGCTGCAAGCAGGGACAAATACCTTGAGTTACCGGGCAAGAGGAAGTTAGTCGCTCGCCGTCTTCATCACGCGGGAAAGACGGCCATGGCATTGGGCACGGCACACTGCTATCACAGAGGCTCCTATCTGGAGAAGGGTGTGGACAAGCTGTCGGCGCACCCACCGGTGCCTGAGTAGTGATGTGCTTGTTGCCATTGTCAGGGAGACATAATTTCGAACAGCTTGTGGGTGCCATGATTATGCAGCCAACTGTAGCAGGTAAGATGTCATCACCCTCGCGATCATCCTCGACGTTGGTAGTGCTCAGTGCCGAGGTATTGTGGGATGCCGGCAAGACGACCAACACCTCGCAGTCGAGGGCCTTGTCGACGATGGGGTAGATTGTGGCTTTGTGGACCTTGGGGAAGACCTCACGGAGGGTTGTGGATGTGATGACCGTGAAGGGCGTTGCCAGGGTGGAAGCCGATGGAGTCGAAGGAGAGTCCAGTGGATCCACCTCTATTAGACCCAATCAACCACAACCGGTTCGGCGTTGGGTAGCCTATGAACGCTGATGGATGGTGGGGCGTGCTGGATGTCCAGAAGGCAGCAACCATCATAGATGCACCGACCATGCAGTGCAGCAACCATCATATCCTGAGGGGCATCCTAAAAGAATTTAACAAGATTCTCAACGAGTTAAAGAAACTAGTGCTCCTTCTAAGAAAAAGAAGAAGAAACATAAAACTGTTGTAGAATCCTCCGAACCTGTTAATGATCCTAATAGTATATCTGTTTCTGATGCTGAAACTGAAAGTGGTAATGAACATAACAATGATAATGATAAGAATGATGCTTCTGATAAAGAAGAAATTGAAGAGGAACCCGAAAAGCATGCTAAAAATAAAAAGTACACTAAGGAAGACTTCATTGCTAAGAAGCATGGCAGTGAAAGAGAACCTTGGGTTCAAAAGCAAATGCCTTTTCCAGTTAAGAAACTCAAATCGAAGGAAGAAGAACACTATAATAAATTTTGTGATTGGATGAAACCTTTGTTCTTGCAAATTCCTTTGACTCATGCTATTAAATTGCCTCCTTATTCAAAATATATGAAAGATATTGTTTCCAACAAAAGGAAAATTCTCAATGAGGAAATTTCTACTATGCTTGCTAATTATTCTTTCAATGGCAAGGTTCCAAAGAAGCTTGGAGATCCAGGTATACCAACCATTCCTTGTTCCATCAAAAATAATTATGTTAGAACTGCTCTATGTGATTTGGGAGCAGGAGTCAGTGTTATGTCTTTCTCTCTTTATAAGAGACTCTATCTTGATAAACTGATACCTACTGATATATCTTTGCAAATGGCTGATAAATCTACTGCTGTTCCTGTTGGCATTTGTGAGGATGTCCCTGTTTAAGTGGCTAATAATTGTTTGATTTTAACTGACTTTGTTGTGCTTGAAATGCCTGAAGATGATAATATGTCTATTATTCTTGGGAGACCTTTTCTGAATACTGCAGATGCTGTTATTGATTGCAATAACGGAAAAGTAACTTTTAATGTGAATGACAAAGAGCACACTGTTTATTTCCCCAAGAAAGTGGACAAATATTTGGAGTTAATACAATTTCTAATTTGAGAGCTATCAAAGTGGGAAGTATTGATTGCCCTATATATGATCATCAAGAAGGATATCAAAATATTATGATTGGATCTATATCAATACAATTCAAGGTAACATGATTGTCTCATGAGGTTTAACTCCTTTGTTTCATATAAAATCTATTTGGTGGCAAGACTTGATCAACCTTGTTAACAATTATATTTTAAATACATGGAGGTGCTAAACAACATTTTATTTCTCAACCTTGTTTTATCTACTGTAATGCTGCTTAGTTTGCAAAAGTTTAGTTGAGTTTGATTTTGAAAATCATTTTTCTGCCCTGAATTTATTATCTTAAGCACCCAGAAATTGTGAAATTTGAAAGTTCTCGCAAATTTATAAAAATCAAACCACTGGTCCTATTTTTGAAAGAGCATCGTGGGAGTGGCTGGGGCTGACCAGGGGGACCCACCATGCCACCTCACCACATGGTGGCGCGGCAGGCTCCTCGCCGTGTCGTGACATGGTGAGGGCCCCACCTGGCCCTCCACTCACTCACCCACCTACCACTTCTTCCTCTCTCCCGAACAAACACTCACCCATTGCTCAAACTCGTGTTCTTGCTGTTCTTGCTCGCGATTTTCGATCTCCTTGCTCAGCCCATCTTTGCTGCTGAGATTTGGGGCATTTGCTCTCCGGTATGTGACTCCTCCATTTATCCAAGTAGAATTTTGTTTAGTGGAGTATTTCTTGAGTATTTTGCTGCTGTAGGTGACAGGTTAAGTGAGTTTGCATGCTTGTTCTATGTTAGTATAATTAGTTTTGATGCATGTTTAGCCCTCTTGCAAGTTGCTATAGTAGTTCCCTTCATTTAGATGTCTCAAAATCAATTTTTATAATGATTGTTGAAATTTCAGAAAAGGAAGATGCATAACCACACATATGGAGAGATTTTTGAGAGGGATTCTCAAAGGGTGGCAAGGTCTTCAAGATCAACCACTCGAATTAGGCAATCCTACAATGAAGATCTCATTGCACCAAGTATTGGTGATGAGAGGGATGATGGGGTTCCAAATCCATCATCTTTCCCATGCACTAACTTTTTACGTGATGCAGGGATCCTTGATGATTTCTTACTCCTTGTCCAGAGGGTTGGTTTGACTACGTATATGGAGGATGAAAGTAACCAATATGTTATGCTCACCAAAATATTTCTTGAGAGTTTTAAATTTAGCAACTCACCCTTCAAGCCATCCATTGCATTTAAAATTTATAATAGGCATGTTACCATGACTTTGGTGGACTTCTGTGCTGCCATAGGTATTGCTCCATCAGGTACAGCGAAGAAGATTTAAGGACGCCCCAATGACCTGCTGGAACTTTACCACGGGGTGACCAATGATGATGACCGTATAGCCCAGCGTGGCAAGATAAGGAACATTCAGCTCCCTGCCATTAGATATTTTACTTACTATCTTGCCACTAGTATTCTTGGTAGGGAGAACACCAACAACATTTCTCATTATCATCTTGCTTTTCTGGCTACTGCACTTAACAACAATACTAGTTACAATCTTGGTGCTCTCATTGCTCGTCGCTTAGCTGCTAAGGGACCCATCTACGGAGGGATTATTGCGGCGCGGATTATAGCATATCTAGGCATTCCTGTTGATCCTAGTGATGAGTTGCTAACCCCTTACAGGCTTGACCTTGCTGCTATGAAAGAACATCAATTTGTTACGACTAACTTTCGTGCAGGAAGTCTAGTTTATAGAGTTTTGTTCGCTGATGGGGATGAAAGCGAAGTCCCTTTGCCGCAGCCCGATTTGTTTAGTATTCGCAAGAGGCCATGGTCACGCTCAAAGCATGAGTTGGACGAGCAGCTGGGCCTGCTTGGCTTCCACGGGCAGCACGACTTTGAGGACACGACACCTATTGAGAACTACACCGTGCACTACACCGGTGCGCCTTGCAGTTCTTATCAGGATGAGGGTTCTTCTTCGTCATACTTTGGAGGCGCCACTTCCTGGCCCCGATGGGATTGATCTCCACTTAGGCTAAAAGCCTAAGCTTGGGGGGAGTGATGGCTCCCAAGTGCAGGAGATCAATTGTAGTACCTTTCAATTAGAAAAGGTTGTCGAACCCACGAGGAGCTGAAGGTAATGGTTAGTAAGATTGATAAATAAAACAATAAAAGATGCAGATGTTTTTGGTATTTTTGGTTGTATAGTTTGCAAAGCAGATAACAGATAGTAACAAGTGAAAGCTCTCAAAGAGAGAAAGCCCAATCCTCTTATGTGGCAAGAGGACAAGCTCAAGTGATGTGTAACTTATATGTGGCAAATGTTCCCGAGGGCGGCATGGATGATGCTAGGCATAGAGATTTATTAAACAACACGTTGAATATCATGTCAAGTTTTAATCCTCTTTGGACGGAGCCATAATTAGGTATAGTTAAATAAATAAACTACAACCCCTTATGATGGATCATGTGGCCAAGCAAATGACTGCACAAGAATTATTAAGACCTAAAGTCCCACCATAGCATTACACTCTAAGGTCCCCGATACTAATACCCTCATAATATAACTTCATGACTCGGTCTCAGGTTTACGTGTCCTCCCAAGTCTCCATCAATTCATTACACTACGGTGTTCTCCTATGAGCCCATAAAGGTGAAGTGTTGTGTTGTCGACGTTCGCACAACCCCATCATAGAATCACATAAAAGATAAACTCTTGACAAATACCAACACATGTCATATATAAATCATTGCCAATTCATCCTATGCCCTCAGGAACATACGGGAACTACTCACAACGTGCGAATATGATGATATTCAGTGGCATAAGTGGTACAACACAATCTGAAATTATAACTTCACCACCAAATAATGACAAGTACTCAATCACAAACATGAATAGTAGCACAAGACAAGTATCTAGGGTATTGCAACTCTCAAACTGCGAGGGGAACGGAGTGGATCACGGTGGTGATGATGGTGATGGTGCTGGTCTTGATGGGGGTGATGATGTAGAGGCCTCCTCCCACGCCAAGGAGGAGAGGTGATGACGATGACGATGATTTCCCCCTTCTCCGGAGTTCCGGAGCAGCAGGATCTGACCCCCCTCGGAAGGGATCAGGAGTTTCACCGCGCCGCGACCTCGGATGGACTTGGAAAAATTAGGGCATTACTTTTCGGGCGAGACGAAGGCGTCGATAAAAATCCCCAGGCGAGGAGGTGCCCGAGGAACCTTTGGGTGGGTCCCACGCGCCCAGGTACATGGGCCGCGTGGGCCACCCCCATTTGGCCCTCGTGGCTCTCCTCTCTTCGGTCTTCTTCCCTCTGCCTTTCTCCCGATGAAAAACTGACGCAGTATTTTTCCTTTTATTATTTGATTTCCCGTAGCTCCTGAAACATTAAAGACAAGAAAAAGGAGGTTTTCTGCCTCCAGAAATTAAATTACCAAAAATAGGGACTTTGTATGAAAGTCCCCAAAATCATTTAAAACATGTAGAAACGATCATATAATCATGCAAATAACATTCTAGTATGATACTAAAAGTTATATAAATGATGATATAAAATGCATGTATCATGGAGGTATACCGACATCTCACTCATTTATATATCATGTTCTGTCGGTACTTTGTATATCCATGTTTCGATTTTCTTTCTTTTGTGGTTTCTTGCTTTATTATTGCTTTCCAAAACACAAAAAGACAAAAACATTTCTGTTGTTTCTCTTTGTTTGTTTCTTTAAGTCTTTAGTGTTAGTTTGCTTAGTTATTTTACTTTAGTTTGTTATTCAAAAATCCAAAAATATTTTGCTTTGTTGCTTGTTTCTTGTTGCTCTTGTTTTAACTCGAAAAACCCAAAAAATATTTGTTGTTCTTTTTGGTTTTGTAAAGTTTGCTACAGAGCTCGATAGCCTTCCGTGACTCCGATGGAGCTTGGTTATCATTTCATATCATTCAAGCCACACAAGTGAAAAGCAATAATGACGATTTATGACAATTCGAGTTGGGGTGAGAGGCTGGTATGAAATCTATTTGTTTTCATTTTTGTACATATACTCATCCATGTGAACATGCTTAGTTGGTTCGTGTGAGGTATATGTCATTTAATGGATGCTTAATAGTCCATGTTCTCTTATGATCAGTTCCAGTTTATTAATAATGGGTAGCATGCTGCGTAGATGTTTGCTTGCATTGTTCTGTTCATAAAAGGGTATGACATTGTGGTATCCTCCTCTGAATGATTCATTTGAATTGACTTAGCACATGCTCACGCATGTATATGACTGAAAACAAAAAGTCAATTAATCCTTGATGATTTACTTGCCTCAGAGTTCTTGTATCACTTTTGTAATATCCCAGCATTTGGGAGTTTACGAAGGGTAGAAATAGAAATTTGTGCATCTGCATGCATGCATTTGAAAATCCTGAATAAATTTTTCGCAAATTAAAAACCCTAAGTGATCAGAGTTCATTCATCTTAATGAATTAGGTTTAGTTCATCTTAGGTAAATGCAAATAAATTTTGGCATGACCTCTAGGTAATTTATTGGTTGTGGAAAATTTTGAATCCAATTTGAATATTCAAATAATTTGAATTTGTAAAGTAATTCAAATTAAAACAATTAAGTAACAAAAACAATAATTAAGTAAATGAGTTTATAAATGTTTGAATAATTTAAATCCTTACAACAAAATGTCAATACAAAGGATTACAGAAAAAACAAAAAGAATATTTTTATTGATTAATTACAATAATACATTATCTTTACAATTGTATTACAACAAATTGAATTACCAAAAAGGAATATTACAATTATTTCTAAACTACAAAGTCTTGTATCTTCTTTTTCTTCATTTGATCTCAGCTCCAAAACTGTTTTCCTGCAAGACAAATGAAAATCAAAGACAGAAAATACAAAGAGGGGTTAGGGTTAGATTTACTCTCAGTTTAGCAATGAAATGCATTGCTAATTACATCATCGAGTGTACTTAAGGGACTAAGTATAGTATCTGTTCTTAATCCTCAATTTTAGCCTCAGAACAACCTCAGTGGCTGGGCAGCAACGAAATCCACTTGGCGAGTAAAAATAATGCATCACTTAGAGATAAGACCAACCAGCCGTAGCACCAGGTTAACAGAACCTGGGATAGCACACTAGCTAGCAGCACAATCACCATGCTGTTACTGTGCTGTCAACAGCACAACAAACTCACCCCAGGAGGGATAAGAGCAAGGGAAGCCGTAGCAACAAGGAAGCAAACCATTAGTTCTCTCACAGAAACCCCAGTTCGAGTTCTTCACATCTCAGAGCTCAGTTCATCACAGAAACACCCACATCAAAGTATTTCACCACTGGATCTTTGCTAAGAGCAAGAACAAGATGGGATAGAAGAAGCAAGGACCACTGGAGCAAGGAGGGAAGGCCAGGAGCTAGAGGATAGCATCTGGAGCTGGAGGAGCAGGCCAGCAAGGAGAGCAAGGAGAGGAGCCCCAGGATTTGTTGATCAAGCAAGTAGCAGATCCACAAGCAACCACACACAACCAACACCATCACACACCAGAAGGTGATTACCAATATTCTTTAGCAAAAGTATTTGCTAGAATAAATAGGAGTGTGGCTGGGTTGTTTCCTCAGCTCAGCATAGGAGTGCTATGCTAAAATCATCACAGAAAATAAAACAACACAAGCAAGTATCTGTTCTTAACAAATTGGGCCTCAGCCTGTGCATCATAGGCAGGGCCAAGAAATCGAGCAAAGCACATGTTCTTATCTTTAGTAAAAGGAGGAGATCATCTGAATCAAGTAAACAAAGCCAACCATGAAGAAATCAATAAAAACAATACTAAACACTTAAATATCAGGAGTGTACACCCTAGATTCAGGATCTGGCAAACACACCCAATTCCTAAATGTTTAGAGTGTTTTGTGTTCTCAGATTTGGTAAATAAGTCCATCCCTGAGCTTTTGGATCCATTTGGTAATTATCTGTCCATATCCCAATAGGTAAAATGCCTCAGGAGTACTATCCATCCTAGGCTGAAGCAAACAGTGGATTTGATCTATCAAATCATCTAACAAATCTGTCCAAAGGTTGGATATCCACACTTTTCACCACACAGACACAACCCCATGGGAAGATCATGTATTACATGATCCGTTGCTCTCTAGCAACTGTCAAGAACTAAAGAACATGTCCAAAATTATAAAACAGCAAAGAAAGTAGTAATAAATCACTTATACACATGTATAGTGGACAAAGAAATTATTCTAGCATGTATTTATTAGGTGTATACACATCAGCACCAACACAATTTCATGATTAGATCATGTATGCATATGGTCTGGTACGCACTAGTAACAGCCAGGAGTTATAGATGCACTCACAATATCAACTACACAAGAAAATCATCTAAACTGCAAGCAAACAAGTACCTGAAAATTACTAGATCCAGAACAACATGCATATACACCAGGAAATTCACTCCACTTATCAAGAACTCATACTGCAGTACATAAAGTTGTCCAGAAAAATCTATTTAGATCACTGCAGCACATTAAAAGCACTACGAATCATTCATAAGCAAATAATTATGGAATCAATAAATACAAGTCTATTTTGTATCTGTGCTTATCATATAAATTCACCAAAGCATCCCACAAGTTGATCATTGATGCTTGGATGAATAGATCATCCAAACAGGAGCATCCCTGAGCACATACACATAGCTAGCACCACACTACTGCCATGAAATCAATCCACCAGAGCATCAGTTGTGCACAGACTACACGACCAATCATCTGATGAGCAGAGCACAGCACTAAGATTATATCACCGTTCATCGGCTCGATGGCGTTCACAGAGAGCTACCTAAACAAGTTGAGCTATGGCACGATGGCCATGCTCCAGAGCAAGGGGTGGAGCAGCTAGAGAGGAACCAAAGGCATCTCACCTTGAGCAGCTGCAGTCGAGGCAGTGGCGACGAGGGTGTCAATGCTGGGGTTGCGCCAGTGCACCATCCCGCCGGCACCGGAGAAGAGGAAGTCGAGGGAGAGGGAGAGCGAGACCATCATGTCCAGTACCACCATCAGCTACAACACATACCACCATAGCAGTACCACACCACTGTGGTCAGGTCACACCGGACCAGACCGTGGGAGCAGCCGGAGTGGCGGTCGAGCAAGGGCTCGAGGGTGTCGGGGCAGGAAGCTAGAAGCTCGATGGAGAGTTGGAGGAGCCATGGTCAACGAGGAGACGCAGCCGGAGGCGTGGGAGCCGGGGAACAGCGTCGACGAACGGAATCGTGGCGAGCTAGGGTTCACGAGCGAGCTCGAGTCGGGCGGTGTAGTACGAATCGGAGGCGGGGAATCAGTGGAGAAGGAGACAGCGGAGCAGCGCCAGAGAGGGGCGGCGCCGGAGCCGGCCGGCAGCGGCCGGAGCAGAGGGTGGAGGCGGCGGTGACGTGCACGGGAGAGAGAGAGAGCGAGGAAGGGGATCGAGTTGTACGTACGTGCGGACGAGTGTGGTGTGTACGACCCAGCCTGTGTACGTGTGTGTACCACTAGGCCCAACACCCATTGGCCCAATAAACCATTCAGCCCAATTAATCAATTAATTTTCCTTTCCATTTAAACTGATGCACAAATAATTCCTTAAGGAATTTAAATCCAAACAGAGCTATATATAAATTAATGTAAACGGAATAAAAATCACTATAGAGTGCTATATTATGTGAGAAGTACAAATATGATTTCTGGGGTATTTATGTAGCTCAAATACATCTTTCTAAAATTGATTAAATATTTTGTCGTTAAAAGAAATGCCTAAAATTGAATAAGTAATATTTTGAATAACTAATCACTTAGAATTTAGTAAAATGTACGAAATAATTAATTCATGATTTTTTTAAAATGTATTCTTTAAAAAAAAATTAACTAAAATTGAAGGTCTTGTTATTAAATCCTTGAAGGTATTTTCTCAAATAATATAATGATAAAGGAGTAATTATAAAGAACTCTTAAATGTTCTAAAGTGAATAAAAACATATATAAGCATCACAATGTGATTAAGTTAAATACTTGAATTATTCAATTTCACATAAATATTGTACTTACATATGAAAATACTTTACTACTTACATAAAAGTGAAGGACACTTAAGTCTCAAAGCTATAACAATTCAAAGTCATCGAAAACAAGTAAATCATAAATATCCTATAAAAAAACTAAGTCAAGTAAATTACCAAAGTATCGCGTAAGACGGAGCTTATACTTGTGAGCTTGGGGTATTTTTTGGGGTAATTACGATGCATCTCATACTTATGCATAATAGCATATTGCTTCTTCAAACATTAGTCCTTACCGGACCAATGACGTTCTTTCCAGATTTTGGAGTCTTTATTGTATCGAAGACCTTGGCTGCATAATCTTGCAGTCAAAAAGGCAAGTTCACTCTTGCTCATGTCCTACTTGATTATGTTTATCAAAGTAAATGCAAAATACTATGGTTTATCATTGCATGAAAAAGTAAAACCTATTTTCGAATGATGTGAATTGCTATATATATATTGTTGGCTGGCAGATGGAACCATGGTATGATGTGGTTGGTGGAGGTTCCATTTGCACGGGAAAGTATTACCTAGGACTTAAGAACCAATGCCGTCAGCGTTCTTGCGCCGTAAATGAAGCGTTAACCATGAGACTTGGAATGGGACGGGAAAGTCATCTGTGATCTTCTCCCTTTCGCATGTCAGCGGACTGCCAGTTCCTTACGCTGTAGATCTTGCGGGACTACATGCACATGAGTGGGATCCCTTAATTCCCAACGGTAACTGGGGTCTATGATGGTCTGCAAGGGGACACCTAGGTATCTATCGTGAGGGGTAGAACCAGGGGTGATTCTGCTATGCATGAATTGGGTGGGCATGCGGGGTTGTTGGAGAAGCACGGCGAATGGCTTGGATCATCGACTGGGCCCCACACCAAGGAAGTGTGGACAGGAAAGATCGCCCGGTTGTGCAACATGGCGTTGATCTCTTATGGGTAAAGTAACGCACCTCTGCAGAGTGTAAAAATGTGACATGTTACTCCACGTTCCAGGAAGGAACGGCGAACGCTGCAGGAAAGGAGGCTCCTCAAGGCCCTAGCACTTGTGAATCGATGACGGGCATAGTTTTCTGAAGATAAAATAAATCTTTTCCTAAAAATGTTTTACAAAGATATGCATGTTCATCTATGACCTTTTGGTATGGATGGTAGCTAGTGCATAAAACACCTTATTCCTGTTATATGAACTTGCTGAGTAACGCTCGTGTTGCTCACTCTTTCCTCCGTTGACCCCCTGCTTAGATGATTGGAGACAGCAGAAGAAGGACAGGAATCCATAAATCAACCTGGTGGAGTCTGCCGACTAATGAGTAGCGACAACAGTGCAACGGTGGACACGTCGACAGCAATACCTATAGACAAGACAACTATAATTGGATGGAGGAGCACAACTCCAGACAAAGATATTCCAGATGGATAGATTAGGGCTGTGACAACAGCAGTAGTGGATTAAGAGTTAGAAGTAGAGCTGGTATCCAGCTTAGTGCTTCGACTTGAGTCTTTCGGGAGTTTCATTTGCACGAAACCTACTTCTGTTTGGAAAGGAGGTTCTCGAGATTTTGTATTGAATAGTGTTGTAATCCTATAGTGTTACCTTGGACCGACTATGTTTCTGTTGTACTACTCTGAAGGATGTAATATTTACGGATTGGTCCTTCCGTGAGTATTATGTCAACGACTTGTACACTACAACATGCAGTGGTGTGCTGGGTCATTACAGGTGGTATCAGAGCGAACGACCTTAGGATTAAAACCGTTTTAGGAGACTTGTAGGTTGTTAAGACTATAGGGAGTTATCATACTTAAATAAACTCTATATTTCTACAACTATGATGGTTATTCACCTAAGAATAATACCGTCATACTTGTATACACATTTCTTTACCCAACTGGAGTAGACATTCTTATTTACTATTCTATAGGTATAATATCCATCTATCCTAATTATTTCAACTTGCTAGAACCAGTTAAGACTGTTTTGTACCAGTTGATACACCAAATAGATTACATCTAAGTTAGTGTTACCTACATGGTATCATTAATAGCCCTATCCTATGAAGTAGAACCCTATCATAAGTTGGTGATGAAGAAGACAAGAGATGTGTGTTGATAGTGAAGAAACATTGACATTCTGTTATGAAAGTATGCCAATACCCTAATGATGCTGTTCAAAGGGGATTCACCTGAGTATAGTATAAAGTGTTAAGGAAATTAGGAGATGGCATAAATAATGAAGGAAGCTATAGTACAACTTATGATGTGCAATCAACAACTACATGAATGAATTGAATATGTTCGCAAATAGATGTTCTAGTCAGACGGAAGATCCAAGCTACATGGAGTTTAGTTCCATAAGAAACCAAGCCATACCATAACTACTCTTTGAGTACTTTATCCTAGGATTATTCCGTTGCAAATGGGCAATTGGAATAACTACTGAGGCAAAGAGTTGGACTATAAGGTAATATATATCTATCTTGTAGTGTATAGCATCTAAGCCTGGGTACTTGAGATGTTTTTACTCAATGTACTACTTATTTTACGGGCTTATGTTGCATGATTGATATAAAACTGCATTTGCAATTTATTGGATCTTATTGGATTTTTGATTGGCTAGGTTGGTACATGAAGTTAGAATTTGATGTACAATGGCATGATTGTCACATTGAGTTCTTTTCTTGATGTTACTAATCTAGAGGTAGATAGGATTCGTGTAAGGGAGAGACGTGCTCTCAGAAGTTCCAAACAACAACGAAGCTCATGAAGAGAAGAAAGTCAGGATGATCGTAGAAAACGAAGCTACACGTGGGGATGGACCACAACTCTTATCATATTTGGATTCGGAGGTCAACAATATCAGAACTTGGAAGAATGGAGGAACTACGTAAGTTCAAAGAAGAGTATCATCACAAGATGAAGGAAGGTTAACTAACGATAATGACAGGAAAGCTACATGAGAAACTCTACTGAAGTAGGAGAATTATGAAGTTGGAAGATCTAAATAACAGGTCCTGTCATGACAAATCTATGATTTGGACAGTTAAATTTAAAGACTTATCCAAGGATGACGATTATTGAGTGAAGGACATCGAGCGGGAAATTGAAAAACGCTGGATTAAGAAGCCACATGATGTAGCCATATATAGTTGGGAGTTATCGTAACTTGACGGAAGAAATGGGTGTTGGAAAATCATAAGGTACAACTGATATTTGGAGAAAGTTCAAGAAGAAGTTATATAGAACTTGTATGTCTAAAAGAGCCATGAAGTTGAAGGTAGAGGAATATGAAGCAACAATCCAATACTTAGCAGACAACAACAAAGACAGATATTTCAAGCAAGACAAGATAGTAGTATCATCGAGAACAAGGCGACAAGAGTTCAAATTTCAGTGTTCCAAAGTACACACATCAGAACTATGGGAGATGAGTTACTGGATTGTCGAGAGCCCAAGGAGTTAGTTATTTGGTATGTTGCCAACAGAGACATGTGTTGTCGAGATATAATGAAGTCACCGTCTATACGGGGTAACTATCGAGAAGGATGAATTGCCATAGGATTGACATCCAAGATCCAATGACTCAGATGGAGGTTGAACCAATATAAGATTGAAGAGTCACGTCGTCTGATCACTCAAAAGAAAGGAACCAGTTCCAGCAACAGACAGATGAAAGAGTTGTATATCAGACGAATTTGGACTAGATGACCAACAACCCGTTCTAAATTAGAGTTAAGTTATCACCTATTGCAACTAGTTTTGCAATAGTCTTTTCTTAAGACCCTAGGTGAGACAACTGGAATGCTAGTCCGAGTGAATATTCAATGTACCGGGAGATCTTATTGGTTGTTCACAGTGGTGGACTTACCAATTGTTCTTCGGGAAGCTATTGGATGTAGGAATGATATCTCTGAACCGGAGAATGTCTCGGGAATCACAACCTGGTGATAGTACCCGGTGTTCTTCGAGAGACCATAGGTATACAGGTTGGAAGTTTGAGCACAAAGGGCATAGAGAAAGCAACTCTATTCAGCAGAAAAGATCTAGTTGTTACTTGAGACTGAATGGATACAACTAGATGAATATCGACTAACAAAAGGTCAGACGAAAGGAAGCGCCCTAGCAAATTCTAAGGGGAAGAGTATGTAATACCCGTAGTTCAGAGAGTAGAAAGAGGCTAATATGTGCATTTGCATTGCATGCATCTAAAAATCCGGGGAAAATAAAAACTTTTTCGACGAAGTCATAGAGTGATCGACCAACACTCAAAAGACTAGTTGAGAATGCACGTATATGAGCATATGAGAACCTAATATCCTAAGTAATATCTTATCAACTTATCATTTTAAGTCATTATTTCATAAGCACTACACATCTCTAAATTGAACATTCAACAACTAAAGTATCTTTAGATACAACTAATGGAATAATAAAAGATACAACCTTTATAAGAGGAATTGGATTGAAAGCTAGGTAAAATCCATCATTTATGGAATAAGTACAAATCTTAAAGAAAAGAAAATGAGAAGTTCAAGGAAGGATAATAAAAGCCTAAACTAGATCTTAATCTAGATCTTCTTACTTTATCAAGACCATCTTATCTTCTTATCTCCCAAACCTTTTCGAAGTCATTCTGCGAGAGAAGCCACCCATAAGGAGGAGGAACTACGAAAAGAAGATTTTCAGAAGGATTCTTTAGGCTATTCTAGAAGTGTTAAGCCAATCTATCAGGGAGAATTTGGAAATTCTTATGTCAGAATCTATTCTTATTAATCTCTCTAGAAATAGTATGATATTCCAAGGTTCGTGTTATATAGAAGTAGTTTGGTAACAAGCCTAATTACCTTGTTAACAAATCACTTTTGTATGCTCAAACAATTGAATGTCATATACAAACAAACAAAGGTCAGATAATCCAGTACATCTCAGCCACTTGAAATAAAAGTTGTTTGGTAACAAGACTGCATCTTGTTAACATATTCTTTTATATGCATAAGGCAGATTGATGGAATAAAATATACATACATTCTTCTATAACTCACTAAAAGAAAACTTTGCAAGGAGTAATTGGTTGTCTTCACCACAAGGGTGAGGCAAATGATGTTGGAAATGGAATTAAAGGCAGACTTAACTTACGTCGAAAAACCAACTCGGATCTTAGCGGAAAACTGGAAGAGACTCAGAAATAGAGCAATTAAGTAGTGCAAAGATCAATGGAAGCATCATCCTGAACGAGAAGCTACCTGGGAGAAAGGGGAGGACTTGAGGCAAGTCTATCCAGGACTCTTCAGGTATACACGTCATAACTTCGGGACGAAGTTTTTGTTAAGGGGGAAAGACTGTAATATCCCAGCATTTAGGAGTTTACGAAGGGTAGAAATAGAAATTTGTGCATCTGCATGCATGCATTTGAAAATCCTGAATAAATTTTTCGCAAATTAAAAACCCTAAGTGATCAGAGTTCATTCATCTTAATGAATTAGGTTTAGTTCATCTTAGGTAAATGCAAATAAATTTTGGCATGACCTCTAGGTAATTTATTGGTTGTGGAAAATTTTGAATCCAATTTGAATATTCAAATAATTTGAATTTGTAAAGTAATTCAAATTAAAACAATTAAGTAACAAAAACAATAATTAAGTAAATGAGTTTATAAATGTTTGAATAATTTAAATCCTTACAACAAAATGTCAATACAAAGGATTACAGAAAAAACAAAAAGAATAATTTTATTGATTAATTACAATAATACATTATCTTTACAATTGTATTACAACAAATTGAATTACCAAAAAGGAATATTACAATTATTTCTAAACTACAAAGTCTTGTATCTTCTTTTTCTTCATTTGATCTCAGCTCCAAAACTGTTTTCCTGCAAGACAAATGAAAATCAAAGACAGAAAATACAAAGAGGGGTTAGGGTTAGATTTACTCTCAGTTTAGCAATGAAATGCATTGCTAATTACATCATCGAGTGTACTTAAGGGACTAAGTATAGTATCTGTTCTTAATCCTCAATTTTAGCCTCAGAACAACCTCAGTGGCTGGGCAGCAACGAAATCCACTTGGCGAGTAAAAATAATGCATCACTTAGAGATAAGACCAACCAGCCGTAGCACCAGGTTAACAGAACCTGGGATAGCACACTAGCTAGCAGCACAATCACCATGCTGTTACTGTGCTGTCAACAGCACAGCAAACTAACCCCAGGAGGGATAAGAGCAAGGGAAGCCGTAGCAACAAGGAAGCAAACCATTAGTTCTCTCACAGAAACCCCAGTTCGAGTTCTTCACATCTCAGAGCTCAGTTCATCACAGAAACACCCACATCAAAGTATTTCACCACTGGATCTTTGCTAAGAGCAAGAACAAGATGGGATAGAAGAAGCAAGGACCACTGGAGCAAGGAGGGAAGGCCAGGAGCTAGAGGATAGCATCTGGAGCTGGAGGAGCAGGCCAGCAAGGAGAGCAAGGAGAGGAGCCCCAGGATTTGTTGATCAAGCAAGTAGCAGATCCACAAGCAACCACACACAACCAACACCATCACACACCAGAAGGTGATTACCAATATTCTTTAGCAAAAGTATTTGCTAGAATAAATAGGAGTGTGGCTGGGTTGTTTCCTCAGCGCAGCATAGGAGTGCTATGCTAAAATCATCACAGAAAATAAAACAACACAAGCAAGTATCTGTTCTTAACAAATTGGGCCTCAGCCTGTGCATCATAGGCAGGGCCAAGAAATCGAGCAAAGCACATGTTCTTATCTTTAGTAAAAGGAGGAGATCATCTGAATCAAGTAAACAAAGCCAACCATGAAGAAATCAATAAAAACAATACTAAACACTTAAATATCAGGAGTGTACACCCTAGATTCAGGATCTGGCAAACACACCCAATTTCTAAATGTTTAGAGTGTTTTGTGTTCTCAGATTTGGTAAATAAGTCCATCCCTGAGCTTTTGGATCCATTTGGTAATTATCTGTCCATATCCCAATAGGTAAAATGCCTCAGGAGTACTATCCATCCTAGGCTGAAGCAAACAGTGGATTTGATCTATCAAATCATCTAACAAATCTGTCCAAAGGTTGGATATCCACACTTTTCACCACACAGACACAACCCCATGGGAAGATCATGTATTACATGATCCGTTGCTCTCTAGCAACTGTCAAGAACTAAAGAACATGTCCAGAATTATAAAACAACAAAGAAAGTAGTAATAAATCACTTATACACATGTATAGTGGACAAAGAAATTATTCTAGCATGTATTTATTAGGTGTATACACATCAGCACCAACACAATTTCATGATTAGATCATGTATGCATATGGTCTGGTACGCACTAGTAACAGCCAGGAGTTATAGATGCACTCACAATATCAACTACACAAGAAAATCATCTAAACTGCAAGCAAACAAGTACCTGAAAATTACTAGATCCAGAACAACATGCATATACACCAGGAAATTCACTCCACTTATCAAGAACTCATACTGCAGTACATAAAGTTGTCCAGAAAAATCTATTTAGATCACTGCAGCACATTAAAAGCACTACGAATCATTCATAAGCAAATAATTATGGAATCAATAAATACAAGTCTATTTTGTATCTGTGCTTATCATATAAATTCACCAAAGCATCCCACAAGTTGATCATTGATGCTTGGATGAATAGATCATCCAAACAGGAGCATCCCTGAGCACATACACATAGCTAGCACCACACTACTGCCATGAAATCAATCCACCAGAGCATCAGTTGTGCACAGACTACACGACCAATCATCTGATGAGCAGAGCACAGCACTAAGATTATATCACCGTTCATCGGCTCGATGGCGTTCACAGAGAGCTACCTAAACAAGTTGAGCTATGGCACGATGGCCATGCTCCAGAGCAAGGGGTGGAGCAGCTAGAGAGGAACCAAAGGCATCTCACCTTGAGCAGCTGCAGTCGAGGCAGTGGCGACGAGGGTGTCAATGCTGGGGTTGCGCCAGTGCACCATCCCGCCGGCACCGGAGAAGAGGAAGTCGAGGGAGAGGAGAGCGAGACCATCATGTCCAGTACCACCATCAGCTACAACACATACCACCATAGCAGTACCACACCACTGTGGTCAGGTCACACCGGACCAGACCGTGGGAGCAGCCGGAGTGGCGGTCGAGCAAGGGCTCGAGGGTGTCGGGGCAGGAAGCTAGAAGCTCGATGGAGAGTTGGAGGAGCCATGGTCAACGAGGAGATGCAGCCGGAGGCGTGGGAGCCGGGGAACAGCGTCGACGAACGGAATCGTGGCGAGCTAGGGTTCACGAGCGAGCTCGA
The DNA here is from genome assembly GCA_947311845.1 of Poa pratensis. NCBI lineage: Eukaryota > Viridiplantae > Streptophyta > Magnoliopsida > Poales > Poaceae > Poa > Poa pratensis. The sequence continues at coordinate 91,947,671 of CAMZMU010000128.1, forward strand.
GTCGGGCGGTGTAGTACGAATCGGAGGCGGGGAATCAGTGGAGAAGGAGACGGCGGAGCAGCGCCAGAGAGGGGCGGCGCCGGAGCCGGCCGGCAGCGGCCGGAGCAGAGGGTGGAGGCGGCGGCGACGTGCACGGGAGAGAGAGAGAGCGAGGAAGGGGATCGAGTTGTACGTACGTGCGTACGAGTGTGGTGTGTACGACCCAGCCTGTGTACGTGTGTGTACCACTAGGCCCAACACCCATTGGCCCAATAAACCATTCAGCCCAATTAATCAATTAATTTTCCTTTCCATTTAAACTGATGCACAAATAATTCCTTAAGGAATTTAAATCCAAACAGAGCTATATATAAATTAATGTAAACGGAATAAAAATCACTATAGAGTGCTATATTATGTGAGAAGTACAAATATGATTTCTGGGGTATTTATGTAGCTCAAATACATCTTTTAAAATTGATTAAATATTTTGTCGTTAAAAGAAATGCCTAAAATTGAATAAGTAATATTTTGAATAACTAATCACTTAGAATTTAGTAAAATGTACGAAATAATTAATTCATGATTTTTTTTAAAATGTATTCTTAAAAAAAATTAACTAAAATTGAAGGTCTTGTTATTAAATCCTTGAAGGTATTTTCTCAAATAATATAATGATAAAGGAGTAATTATAAAGAACTCTTAAATGTTCTAAAGTGAATAAAAACATATATAAGCATCACAATGTGATTAAGTTAAATACTTGAATTATTCAATTTCACATAAATATTGTACTTACATATGAAAATACTTTACTACTTACATAAAAGTGAAGGACACTTAAGTCTCAAAGCTATAACAATTCAAAGTCATCGAAAACAAGTAAATCATAAATATCCTATAAAAAAACTAAGTCAAGTAAATTACCAAAGTATCGCGTAAGACGGAGCTTATACTTGTGAGCTTGGGGTATTTTTTGGGGTAATTACGATGCATCTCATACTTATGCATAATAGCATATTGCTTCTTCAAACATTAGTCCTTACCGGACCAATGACGTTCTTTCCAGATTTTGGAGTCTTTATTGTATCGAAGACCTTGGCTGCATAATCTTGCAGTCAAAAAGGCAAGTTCACTCTTGCTCATGTCCTACTTGATTATGTTTATCAAAGTAAATGCAAAATACTATGGTTTATCATTGCATGAAAAAGTAAAACCTATTTTTGAATGATGTGAATTGCTATATATATATATTGTTGGCTGGCAGATGGAACCATGGTATGATGTGGTTGGTGGAGGTTCCATTTGCACGGGAAAGTATTACCTAGGACTTAAGAACCAATGCCGTCAGCGTTCTTGCGCCGTAAATGAAGCGTTAACCATGAGACTTGGAATGGGACGGGAAAGTCATCTGTGATCTTCTCCCTTTCGCATGTCAACGGACTGCCAGTTCCTTACGCTGTAGATCTTGCGGTAACTGGGGTCTATGATGGTCTGCAAGGGGACACCTAGGTATCTATCGTGAGGGGTAGAACCAGGGGTGATTCTGCTATGCATGAATTGGGTGGGCATGAGGGGTTGTTGGAGAAGCACGGCGAATGGCTTGGATCATCGACTGGGCCCCACACCAAGGAAGTGTGGACGGGAAAGATCGCCCGGTTGTGCAACAAGGTGTTGATATCTTATGGGTAAAGTAACGCACCTCTGCAGAGTGTAAAAATGTGACATGTTACTCCACGTTCCAGGAAGGAACGGCGAACGCTGCAGGAAAGGAGGCTCCTCAAGGCCCTAGCACCTGTGAATCGATGACGGGCATAGTTTTATGAAGATAAAATAAATCTTTTCCTAAAAATGTTTTACAAAGATATGCATGTTCATCCATGACCTTTTGGTATGGATGGTAGCTAGTGCATAAAACACCTTATTCCTATTATATGAACTTGCTGAGTAACGCTCGTGTTGCTCACTCTTTCCTCCGTTGACCCCCTGCTTAGATGATTGGAGACAGCAGAAGAAGGACAGGAATCCATAAATCAACCTGGTGGAGTCTGCCGACTAATGAGTAGCGACAACAGTGCAACGGTGGACACGTCGACAGCAATACCTATAGACAAGACAACTATAATTGGATGGAGGAGCACAACTCCAGACAAAGATATTCCAGATGGATAGATTAGGGCTGTGACAACAGCAGTAGTGGATTAAGAGTTAGAAGTAGAGCTGGTATCCAGCTTAGTGCTTCGACTTGAGTCTTTCAGGAGTTTCATTTGCATGAAACCTACTTCTGTTTGGAAAGGAGGTTCTCGAGATTTTGTATTGAATAGTGTTGTAATCCTATAGTGTTACCTTGGACCGACTATGTTTCTGTTGTACTACTCTGAAGGATGTAATATTTACGGATTGGTCCTTCCGTGAGTATTATGTCAACGACTTGTACACTACAACATGCAGTGGTGTGCTGGGTCATTACAACTTTTATGCCTCCGTTAATTTTGTTTTGTCGCAAGCATGATTATGACGGTTATTGCTCTCTTGGTTGTCGCTTCCCAGTCTATTGCTAGCCTTCACTTGTACAGAGCGGGAATGCTGCTCGTGCTTCCAAATCCCTGAAAACCAAGTTATCCCAAAGAGTCCACTATGAATTCCTATGCATGGCATTTCAAACCATTCAAGTAAATTTTCATGTGCTACCTTTAAAACTTTCAAATCACTTCTTATTTTGTGACACTGTTTTTTGCTCATGAGGAAGTATTGTGGGTTATTCTTTATTCAACTTGTCAAACAGACTTTACCACCGGACTAGTGGCATATACATCCGCTTATCCATTAATTTTGCAAAAAGAGCTGGCAAATAGGGTGCCCAGTCCCAATTAATTACAACTTTAACCGCTTAATTCTCTTCACATTTTTGCCCTGATTTATCAGACAAGCAATGATACCAGTGAAATATCTGCATGTGTAAACCAAAGAGAAAAAGGGATGATCTGCCTTGCTGGTAGAAATAACGTCCTTTATGGGAGCCGCTCTTAAAAGTCTGTTTGATAAGGGAATACTGTTTTCATCCGCTGCCATTTGTTGACAAGAACAATCATCTCCCAAAACAATTTTGCTTCTGTTTTAAAAATAAAAAGCTCTAGCACATGGTAATCCCTGCTTCCCTCTGCGAAGGGCCTATCTTTTATTTTATGTTGAGTCACCATCCTTTCTTTGAGCACCTTCTCGAGAGCATAGTTGTCATTCTTAGTGTAATGTGCTTGTCCCAGAATGCGGTTAACTGCGGTATAACTTTGATGCTTTTATCTTTGATATCTTTACTTCTAGTCTTCCCTTGAATTGGAAATGAGCAAGTTTTGTGGTTCCTATGACCACGCCTTTGCCCGGCCAAAAGCGTGTGGCGTCAAGGAATTGATACGTCTTCATCCCTCCTTCTCCTATGTATTTGAATGAATTGTGCTCTCTAGGTCTTGTAAGCCTTGGAAACCTTCAAGGCTCAGCATGGGAAGGCCTTTACCTTGACCCACTGTACAAAGTACCCAAAGATCAACAAAAGTGGATGGACCTCTACGCGTCACTCAAGAAAAATGGGGCGGGGGGGGGGGGGAGTGATATGTCCAAACCGTATCTACTTTCCTAAACACTTTTGCTGTTGTTTTACCTCTAATTTGTGTGTTTTGAATACAACTAACACGGACTAACGCTATTTTCAGCAGAATTTCCCTGGTGTCTCGTTTTTGTGCAGAAAATCAACTTTCAGGAAAAATCCCGGAAAACATCGCAAAGTTCCTATTTTACCAGAAGACTCACAGAGCCAGAAGATGAGACGGAGGGGGGGGCACGAGCCGCCCTCACCACGTGGCGGCGCGGTGGCCCTTGGCCATGCCACCACATGGTGAGGCCGACTCGGCCACGCCCTCGCGTCCCCCTCTCGACTACTTAAGGCCCTTGACCTAAAAACACTGGGGGGGGGGGGGGGTCGACGCTTTTTCACGAAACACTCCAGAACTCCGCCGCCACCGCGAACCCTATTTCGGGATCAGAAACTCCATTCTGACACCCTGCCGGGACGGGGAATTGGAGGAGATCATCGTCATCATCATCACCAACGCCTCTCCATCAATCATCCATGATTCCCCCATCCATGTGTGAGTAAATCCCTGCTGTAGGCTGAAGGGGATGGAAGGGATTGGATGAGATTGTTCATGTAATAGATGTAAGATCATTAGGGCATGGTGCCTAGTATCCATTGTTAGTATTTTATGTCTTTGCTGCAACTTGTTATGCTTAATGCTTGTCACTAGGTCCCGAGTGCCATGCTTTCAGATCTGAACATGTTATTGTATCATGAGATAATCATTGTTTTAGATCATACCTGCAAGTTGTATACACATGTCATTGTACGGAACCTGAGGCCCCAAAGTGACAGCAATTGGGACAACCGGAGGGGATGGCTGTGATGTGAGGATCACGTGTGTTCACGGAGTGTCAATGCTTTGCTCCGGTACTTTATTAAAAGGAGTATCTTAATTACCAGTAGTTTCCCTTGAGGCCCCGCTGCAAACGGGCTGGTAGGACAAAAGATGTTGTGAAAGTTTCTCATTGCGAGCACGTACGACTAAATACGGAACACATGCCTATGGTTACTTAGTACTTGGATGCTTTATCATTATTTACCTGCAAATGCCTTTGTCTTGATTATCATATGAACAATCTTATCCATGCAACGCCCGTTCATCCATCCATATGCCTACAGTGTTTTAATCCTGTTGTCTACTGCAATCATTACTGCTGCTATTATTTCACTGCTGCTATTATTTCACTACTGCTACTGCTATAAAACTGTTGCTACTGATAATCTGTGTCGAGCAAGTCTATTTCCAGGTGCAGCTGAACTGACAATTCATCTGTTAATGCTTATAAATATTCTTTGGCTCCCCTTGTGTTGAATCAATAAATTGGATTTTACTTCCCTCGAAGACTGTTACGATCCCCTATACTTGTGGGTCATCAGGGGGCAATGACCATCAGGAATGGGGACCCGTCGGAGAAGGAGAAGCGACCAAGGGGGAGGACCAACTCCAAGTCCGATTTGAAACGCGATGCATCAACAATGATGTTGCAAGAGACATTCCTAACCCAAAAGGACAAGTCATGTGATAAGAAGGAGGAGAGTAAAGGGAGGGAAGGCTGAGAGAGAGAGAGAGAGAGAGAGAGAGAGAGAGAGAGAGAGAGAGAGAGAGAGAGAGAGAGAGAGAGAGAGAGGAGGCGTCCAAGCAATTCATCGAACTGCAAAAGAAGAAACTCGAGATTGAGGACGAAAATGCCGAGGCAAGAGCCATTGCAGGCATGGCAAGGGCCAAGAAAGCCGACGCAAGAGCCAAGAAGGCCGAGAAAAAGAGCTCGAGATCAAGGGAAAAAACCTTGAGTCCGCTCTACGCCAAGAAGAGGCCCGAATCATGGATATGGAATTCTCCGTCTTGACCCCACAAAGAAGGCGTACGATCTCAAAAAGCAACGGTACTATATGGACCACGAGTGATCACATCTCGGTGGTTTTAATAATGTTGTATGTTGGTACTGACCTATGGTCAAGAAACATCGATGATGGCCTGAACTATGTGCGATTGTTTTGTTTTAGGTTTGATGTTGTATGTCGTAATGACAATTTTTTTGGTACATTGTGATGTGTTTGATTCATTGCTTGCCATTATTTGCTATATTTGTTTGGTTAAATGATTAAAAAATGATAAGTAATTATCGAACCCTGTCCCCATGGACTCGATGCGGCCCTTTGGGTTCAATAGACTGGGAGGGTAAACATGAGCCGGATGCCTATCAATTTGGCGACTGAAACGGATAAAATCAAACAAAAAATATTTCCATTTACGTCGGCCAGTTGAAGTAACCGACGCCATGGCCTACGTGCAGTGTTCATTCTCATCCGCACACCACCCGACGAGCGGCGTTCATATACAAAATAAAAATGTTTAAACCGGACATTCCGCGTTAAAATCGGACGCTATAGGGGACAAAACAGATACAAAATAGACAAAAACATACATAGAAAAGGGCACATTTTAATCGACCTAGCTATTTCTAGCTGGCTCGAATCGGAAAGTGCTAATTTTGTTAAATCTTATTAGGCTTCTCCACGCATGCATCACAACATCAGGGTGCTGCTGCGGACGACAACGACTTTGTGGTGCCATCTGCCATGCATGGGCAACAAGTAAGCAAGCAACGTGTAGAGTTAACCGCTGGCCTCGATCTGCTACCTAGTACTACTACACATGGCGCTCCTCGAATGACACGTTGTGTCCATGCCGCTCTCTCCATCCGTCTCATCCTTCCACGCTACCACCGGTGCTCAAGACAGTTTTTTCTACCAGAAAACAAGAAAATGACTCAGCGACGAAACTTAACCACAAATCGAACCTATTTTAAAATATTTAAATCCAACCTTTTCGGTGACTCCTTTGAACCTTTCCGGTGGATGCTAATCTCGATATGGTAGCGCCATGTACTCGGGTGTGAAGCCTCTCCAATACAACTGGTATCATTATGGTAGATAATTGTATAATAGTGTCACAACCCAAGTCAAAGAGGTGGGGTGGACAACCAGAACAGCTGATACTTTGCAAGATACATAATATATGGAAGAGATAATGATTGTTTGTGGTTACAATCAAACCATAAGTAGACTGGATACACCGGGAAATTGGGACAAGAGATTAGAAGCAAGCAGGGGGTGAGGAACAAGGAGCAAGGATGGGGGAGAATAGCACGGGATGGGGAAACTGGATTCAATTCATTTCTTCGCTGCCCTCTCCAGTTGACCTCCTGTCTCTTTTATCCTTCCATCTCCAAGGCTCCATGTGTTGGGCCGGCCCAAGTCAGCAGCCCATCACCCAAGTGCAGTCCAGGGAATATATCGGGTGTTACACTACCGCCCCGGCAAAACATTGCTTGTCCCCAAGCAATGGCATGCACCGGTTGCAACAGTTTGCAGCTCCCACTTTTAGATGGAGTTCGCCTGGCCTCGACACGAACCGGTACAGCCGACTCATAGATTGCTACTATACCTGGATCCCAAGGTGTTGGCGAGTCGTTCATGCCTATGATCAATCTGTATCCTTGATCACCTATTCTCTGCAGCCTCTGTAAACAACTTTCATGATAATTTGTCTTGTTTTCACCACCCATGGACATCAAGAACCCGCCAGGATCCCACTGCTCGTGTGCATCCAAGACATTGACACAAGTAACAACAGGCATGCGAGCTATCCAATACACGCCTTGAGGTTCAAGAACTAGCAAAAGATCAAGCCATTGTAGTCCTTGTACTATCGCCACAAACAAAGTAGTGTTCTGCTCATGCCCCAGTACTATCGGAGTGCCCTCCCTCATACTGCTACTCAGACTGACTCCACCAAACTTGCATTGTTGAGTGCATTTTCCTTGTGCTTCTTCCCATGAGTGGCTCCCCTTCTCCAAAGCAGGCATGAGTATAATATTTGGCAGCCACGGTGAGTGAGGAAAGCAAGAATGGAGATCAACACCACGAAACTTCTGCTGCTCTTCCATTTTGTACTCTGATGCTTTGATCATCTGGCAGTCTGCATGTACAACTTCATCATGATAATTGAGTAGCCATGCTACAGAGAATATCATCCTTGTAAGGGACATACCAATAAACATCTGAAGCCTAGGACTGCAGTAAGCAAGCTCAACCATGTCCAAGTTATTAATCCAAAGTGTAACGTCCACTAATTGCTCATTACTTAGATGCCTCATTTCTATAATCTGAGGACCCTTCCAGCAATAAGCATAAGTGTTGGCAGTGGTTGAACCGAACATACACGCATGCTGAAAACATGGCAGATATGGCACATGAAGGATTCCAGGGTCCCATTAGTGTTCAGCAGTATAGGTTGTCTTGAAAACTGAGCTAATCTTGGGAAACACCAATTGTTCCGATGACAAGCAACAACATCTCAGAAAACCAATAGGTCCATTGTCTGATTGCAACATGACACCTGGATCCCAGTTCTTCTGTATAACCAAGTTTGTAACACTGTTACCCAACAACCAATCATTCCTGTATAGAGGTAGTTCCGCACTAGACAGGTTCCAACAACTTGCATGTAGCTTCAGGTTATCAATGATATACAAAATCTCCCGGCATCTTGGCCCTTTACTCAACAAAGCCTGGGCAGAGTACATCCATGGGGGTTTCGGCTGCAAGCAGGGACAAATACCTTGAGTTGCCGCCGGGCAAGAGGAAGTTAGTTGCTCGCCGTCTTCATCACGCGGGAAAGACGGCCATGGCATTGGGCGCGGCACACTGCTATCACAGAGGCTCGTATCTGGAGAAGGGTGTGGACAAGCTGTCGGCGCACCCACCGGTGCCTGAGTAGTGATGTGCTTGTTGCCATTGTCAGGGAGACATAATTTCGAACAGCTTGTGGGTGCCATGATTATGCAGCCAACTGTAGCAGGTAAGATGTCATCACCCTCGCGATCATCCTCGACGTTGGTAGTGCTCAGTGCCGAGGTATTGTGGGATGCCGGCAAGATGACCAACACCTCGCAGTCGAGGGCCTTGTCGACGATGGGGTCGATTGTGGTTTTGTGGACCTTGGGGAAGACCTCACGGAGGGTTGTGGATGTGATGACCGTGAAGGGCGTTGCCAGGGTGGAAGCCGATGGAGTCGAAGGAGAGTCCAGTGGATCCACCTCTATTAGACCCCAATCAACCACGACCGGTTCGGCGTTGGGTAGCCTATGAACGCTGATGGATGGTGGGGCGTGCTGGATGTCCAGAAGGCAGCAACCATCATAGATGCACCGACCATGCAGTGCAGCTCTAGCTTGGCTCGCCTCGTGCCATGACTGGAACTCCACAAACACATCCAGATGTGTGGGTTGATGCAGTAGGCACAAATCATTCACTCCATACACATCAAAGATCTGGCCAAGTACCTTCTCTGTCACTGGATACATCAAGTGGGTAATAGAAACATGCAAAACGCAGCTGCGGATTGGTTCCTGGTGGCGTGACATTTCGTCGAACAGGTGGCGGGCATGAATTGAGGTGGTGATTTTTTTGTGGATTTCTGTGGGTTCTGGGTAGGGAAGCGTTTGGAAGCCGAAATTCGTAGAATTGTTTGGAGGATTTTGAAGGCTCTGATACCAATTTGTCACAACCCAAGTCAAAGAGGTGGGGTGGACAACCAGAACAGCTGATACTTTGCAAGATACATAATATATGGAAGAGATAATGATTGTTTGTGGTTACAATCAAACCATAAGTAGACTGGATACACCGGGAAATTGGGACAAGAGATTAGTCGCAAGCAGGGGGTGAGGAACAAGGAGCAAGGATGGGGGAGAATAGCACGGGATGGGGAAACTGGATTCAATTCATTTCTTCACTGCTGACGAGGGGTGTCCTCGGCAAATCCCATGGTTAGGTACCTAGGGTTGATTATGTGGTAGAGAACGCGTAGTACTGGTAGACTCGACGGCTGACAAGCGAGAGTTTACCCAGGTTTGGGGCCCTCGATTGAGGTAAAACCCTTACTCCTGCTTGTCTGGATTTGATCTTGTGAATATGCGGTTACAGGGGTCCGGCGAGCTGTTTGTCTCGTCGGGATTGTGGTAGCTATGAATTGCTTGACCTAATCGGTTACCCTCCTGGCCTTTATATAGGAGGCCAGGTCCTGGATACGTAACCGACTAGGTTTACATATGGAAAGTTCTAACCGACTATGATTTATCTAATTTTAGGAAACTTCTCTTCGTCTGGCTTCTTTCTTCACGGGCTTCTTTAACTCTGGGCCTCTACTGGGCTTCGCCTATACCAGGTACCTTCACGCAGGGGTACCCGAAGGGTATATCCATGTCAGTAGCCCCCGAGTGCTTGCTTGATTATGGAGAATCATGGATGCACTCCACAGGTGTTATTTTTCTGAACAGTATATATGTTTTTATGCAATCTTGGGGATTTTAGCATAGTAGGCCCATAATACTCCAAACTGGTTAACTACACATTCGGGTAAAACCTTACTAGCTTTCAATCAAACCCAAGTCCCCGGACTCGAATCTGGAACATACTCGAAACAACTTTTGCCTGGGGATTATAGCTTGGCAGGCCTGCCTCACTCGAAGAAAGTTGAGTTCAGTTAACTACGCATTCGGGTAAAACCATACCAGCTTTCAATCAAACCGAGTCCCCGGACTCGAATCTGGAACATACTCGAAACAACTTTTGCCTGGGGATTATAGCTTGGCAGGCCTGACTCACTCGAAGAAAGTTGAGTTCAGTTAACTACGCATTCGGGTAAAACCATACCAGCTTTCAATCAAACTCGAGTCCCCGGACTCGAATCTGGAACACTTTTGATGTATTTGCCTAGGGATTTTGACTTAGTAGGCCTGAACTTACTCGAATCAACGATGTCAGTTAACTGCTCATTAGGGCAACACCATACTAGCCTTCAATCAGATTCGAGTCCCCGGACTCGAACCTGGTACACACTGGACAGATTCGACTCAGGCCGCTTGGGGTCTTACTGATTCGTTCTGCAATCATATTTGCCACCCGACGTGTCCGTCAGGATTTTCATCATGTCTGTTGACACGGAAAAACTTAAGGGAAAACACTGCCGGAGTGTCCCTTAGCCCAGCTCGATTAATATCGGCAGGTCTTATCTTTGCATTTGCGTATGCAGCATCCGAGACTTTTTCGATTGACATAGTCCGGGAATTTTATGAATTATGTTTGTGAAATTAAAGGACTTTGCCGAAATGAATCAGTCGAGTCAACTTTGCCGAGTGAGTAATTTTTACCTTTTTAGAAGCTTTATGGGAGCGCGACAGCGCTCCCATGGGAGTAGCCCCCGAGATTGTGGTTTATTGTTTGCAATAGAGGACAATCTTAAATTATGTTCTGCATGTCCTCAATCGAAGAATTTTTTGTCGTATGCTCCCATGGGAGTACTTTTTGTCAATCGTTATTTCAACCGATATATGGTATCAATCGATTTGCGTTTTATGTTCATTCCTCTTCTTTTCGTGTGCTTGACGTCATGCATGACACTTGCGGCGTGCCTGTCAAATTTTTGACAGGACATGACCTTGTGGGCCCGTTGTCAGGGTTTTGACCAACAGAAGACGCTATCTCTGCTCCGATTTGACCGTTCGTGTCGAAATTTTCGTGGAATCATGATGACTTCCTTATTTTGCGTGCGTAGTGGGCGGCGTGGGCTGCGACGGTTGTTCTTCGTGGGTGACACGTGTCATCTAGATTTTGCTTGGACGGTTGTGATTCTTTTGCGTAACACAGTAAATATCCCATCTTCCGACCTCGGGATTCTTTACCCTGCCATTTGCCTCTTCTTCTCCGCGCACATCGCCCCCATTGCTCTGCACTCAAGCTTTGCCTCCATCTGCTTCTTCCCTATGGCACCCAAGAAGACCAAGCGCAGTGCTACTGCCGAGATGGCCGGGAAGGGGAAGAGTTTGACTGCGGCCGGTGGTGCCACCATTGCCCGCACCAAGTCACCGGGCGATTGGTCACGAACCTCTCAATGAGACCCATCTCGAGGAGTTCCGTCAGAAGGGCTGGCTACCACCTTCTGAACAATTTGCTGCTCGCGCCGCTGGATTGGAGGTACGCCTGCTCCTCGCGCCGGGGAGCGTGTTTGTTTTGCGGAGTTTCTTCCCCGCGGCATCTCGTTCCCCCTGCATGATTTTGTGCGAGGATTGCTTTATGCCTACGGCATACAGCTGCATGATCTGACTCCCAATGGGCTCCTGCACATTACATGCTTTGTGGTGCTATGCGAGTGCTTCTTGGGAGTATCTCCAAGCTGGCCGCTGTGGAAGCACCTCTTTCAGGTGCGCGCCAATTGCAGAGGAGGGCGCCCATGCCCTGTTGGGGGTTTCAACATCAGGCTCTTAGTGGGTCGAATTATTTTGACCTGAAGGCAGTCGACTCCGCACAAGGCTGGAGGACACGATGGTTCTATGTGCCAGTTGATCAGCAGGTTCTTCCTGCCTTTTCGATTGAGACCCAGCCATCCAAGACGGCGGCCTGGGATCATCTGGTGTCTGATGCTGAGGCCAAGGAAGCTGCTCCTCTACTCGCGAAGTTACCTGATCTGCTGACCAGTGTGTCTGGAATTCAGTTGATTAGCACATATATGAAGATGCGAGTGTGGCCCCTGCGTCTCCGTGCCCACCCTATGTGGCAATATGAGGGGCCACTCGACTCAACCAGAATGAGTCAAGAGGAGTTGTCTGAAAAGGAGCTTAGTGCCCAAGTGAAGAAGATCACTAGCATCAAGGCTTCTGAGTCGATTGACTTCTCCTTCAAGTTGTTGCCTTATGGGCCAGGCAACGCGCTACCTGAGGTATGTGTGTGCTTTACGTTACTCGTTGTATTATGCGTATATGAATTTATTTGTTCTGAACTTTGAATTTTGATTGCAGGGTCACTCGACTGCTTCCTCCCTGCCGCCTTTGCCTGAGGCCGGTCCTACTCCTGAGACTGCGGCGCTGGATATTCCCAAGACATCCTTGGTTGAACCCGCCTCTGCTCACTCGACTCCCCAAGAGACTATTGCAGAAGAAAAAGGCGAGGAGGTGGAGCAGGCCGCAGTCGAGTCTGATGCTGAGCCCGTCGTGCATAAGCCCAAACGCCGTCGCCTGGAGCTACCGAAGTCTTCGAGTTCGGAGTCGAAGGAAGATGAGGAAGGGGACACTGGCAATTCGAGTACTAAATCCCTCGTTAAGAGTCATCCTTTGAGCTCCTCTCCACTCGCGCCTCGTCCTCCTGCTGCTTCGGGTGGCGTTTCTCGCCTGGGTATCTTTGCTCTTGGCAACGATCCTGATTCCGATGAAGAGGAGGAACTCAGGTTTGCTTTATGATATGTTCTTTTCTTTGGCTTCTTTTTGTGATTGCTGCTTTTTCGATTGACCATGCTTTTGCTTGATGATATTTTAGCGATAGGTCGCCATCTCCTCCTCGAGTCGTAAATTCGTTGATTGTGGCACAGCCAACCATCCTTCCAGAAGCAACACAGGGTACTGCTCCTGTTGCTACTAAAGCTTCGACTTTGGTGGTGACTGCCAACGTGAGCAAAGAGAAGAATACTTCAACTGCAGATGTTGCGGCGTCTTCTTCCACTCCTTGGACTGACCACGTGAGTGTGTTTGTGCTTGTCTTTGCCCATGTATTCTTTTGCTCATATTAACACTGTGAATGCTTTCTGCGTTTAGCCGATGTTTGCTGCTATGGCTCCTTGGATCCAATCTTTTGCTCGGTTGGAGATCGAGAGGGACTCCCTGCAGTCGACCTCGTCGGAGCTTGCGAGTGAGTAATTTTGTGCTGAAATCTTTTTCCTCTACTGCTCGTAATTATCATGGTAATTGAGAATATTTACGAATTTGTGCAGAAGCCAAACAAACTGCTGAGGAGCGAGTAAAAAACCTGGAGGAGCAGGTAAAAAATATGCAGACCCAGCTTTCTTCCCAACAATCTGAATCGAAGAAAGCACTCGATGATGCCCAGAATGCCATCACTCGCCGCGATAAGGATCTGGCTGCACGTCTTTCAGGCTTGGCGCATGCTGCCAAAGGTGAGAGTTTTGATTTTGCGATTACAGATGCTTTTTGTCTTTCGAGAGTTTTTACTTATGACTTCTGTTTTCTGAATTTGAAGGTCTTGAAGGTATGTCGACTTCTGCTGGGACATCGAGTGATACGGTATCACTTGATAGTGCTATTGCGGAGCTTGAAGCGTTGCTGTCCAAGACCCAAGGGGATCTGGCTGCCGTGACGGGTACCCTTGGCCGTTTGCATGCAGGGATGTGTCCTACGGGCACAACCCCGTCGACTGCTCAAGGTCTTGCTGCGGCGTTTGGAGAGGGATCTTCAATCGTGGCGGACTTTGCACGCGAACTCACGGTACGCGGCTCGGAGTACACCCTCAAGCTTTTACTAAGCAATGGTGTAGAGGCTGACTTCACCACTGCACTGTCGGATTACCCGAAAAAGCAAGATGGAAAGCCACTATCACTCAAGGGTGTCACCGATCCTGCTACTCGAATGAGCGAGCTTTGCATCCAAACCATGGAGCGCCGTGCTGAAGCTGTTGCAGCTCGGTCGCGTAAAAATAGGGCGGAGTCTGTGTCACAGGTTTAGGAAACATTTGTGATGTAATTAGGTTACTCGAACCTGGCCTGTATGCCTTTGCTATTTATGCTTAGTATGCTTTTGAATGCTTTGTAGTTGAATGAAATATGCTGAACCACCTGAAATTTACATCTTTATGCGTCTGTGTACCTGAACATTTTGCTTTATGAATCAGCCACAAGAACACATGCCCGGTGGATCTTCAATACCTCATACTCAAACACCTGGACAGGCAAGGAATGATGCGAGGGTACTTGCGTTTGCAACGAATCGAGTGAAGGAATTAGAGCAGGAACTCAGAAGCACTCAGGCTGAGTTGGTGCTACTTCGTTCCCGGCCAAGTTTTGCTACCCAACGCGAAGAATATGTTCTTGGCGAGATGGACAACATAAATAGGCAACTCGAGTGTGAGTATATGACTTCCCTTCCTTTTGCTTGATGTTTTTGCATTTATTTGTGCTATGCCCTGGACCAATCGGCTGTAGCTTTTGTAGGTTTTGTACCCGACTTCAAGCAGGAAGATAAGCGGGTCAACCGACTTCTTGATAATGCTGTTGAGATACCAACGACTGGCAAGCAGCATTTTATGTTAGATAAAGTGCATGCCCGCACTCTCCTTACTTTGAAGGATCGAGTATGGCGAAACGCCCAAGTACTCGAAATGTGTAGGCGTATCTTCACTCAGCTGAATTGCGCGCTCTTCCCGTCGGGTCCTCAACCACAAGGACTGTTTCCTTTGATAGATATCTTTCGAGTGGCGAGCTCGGTCAAGGAGTCTTTGATGCAGCTTGCAATTCTTGGGTCCAACGCCACTATGGCTTATATCCGTAGTCGAAGACCAAATTTTGCACTTCGTCCTCCTGCGGTTGGTACTCTTGTTCCTCAATCGCAGTTGATCGAGACCCGTGATGCTGCTGAAGACTTCATCGATCGTTGTAAAGAACAACTTTTTGGTCATGTGCAAGATATCAAGGATGAACCAAGCTCTTAGCTTATAGTCTTGGGTTTGTAATTGCGACAGCCCTCGAGTGTAAATATGTAATGTTTCATATATGAAAGGATTTTTGCATGTTCATACTTATGAGGGCCCTCGATTGTGCCGATTGGGGTTTGTTGGCTTTTGTATTCGACCCATCCTCGAGTGGGATTTGAGTTTTATATGTTTGACCCAGCCCCCGAGCACGTCGAGTGGGGTTTGGGTTTTATGTGTTTTGACCCAGCCCCCGAGCATGTCGAGTGGGGTAAATAATATGAAAAGTATTTATGAAAAATATGAAGGAACATATATCTTTATTCCGAATACGTATTCGACCAGCAAGCCGCCTCATTAAAAACCTTCCAGTCCCCTTAGGTACCCTGGTAAGGGAAAAGAGTGCGTCTGAAACCTGCTGGCCCATATATGTTTTGTTACATTGGTATGACTACTCCCTATTGGAACAACACCAGGGATCGTCTGAGCTGTTTGGTAACTCTTGCATTGATGACTTGTTTGCGCCGGCATCGTAGCTTGATCTTTCATGTGTGAAGACAGCCTCGAAACCTTTCTTGTGTCTTTGCTGAGGTATCTGCTCTTTTTCTTGGGAGGATCTTGTCCGTTCCCATATGATGTGCCTTTCTGCACACCCTTCGAGTGGCAGTATTGCTTGAGCTTTGTCTGTCTTTTGAGTGTGTTCCTTAGATTGTGCTGCAGCGTCTATGATGATACCATTTAGGGTTTCGAAGTTTGAGATGATGATGCCGCCTTTTATGGTCATGGCCAAACTTGTGGTTGATGCGTTGGGGTGAGCCACTTTTACCGCCGCCCCGAGTGTGGGATCATCCTTGTCCGGCTTCTTTTTTGTGATTACGACTGCCGGAGTGGGCTGAGGATGCCACTTTTTGACTGATCTGTGCCTGACTCGCCTGAAGAAAACGTCTGGCGGTATTTGCGCCTTTGCTGACCCAATATTGGCCAATTTACTTGCTTGTTTGTTGCGAGTGCGGGTCACATGTTGCAGTTGGCAACTGCGAAACCTTTTTTGCAATGTGTCATAGTGGTCTTTATATGCAGCTAGGCTAGCCACCTTGCCCCTTCCTGCTCCTATTGCGTTTTGTGCAATTATGCTGGAGTTTCCGCGGATGATAATTTCGTCTGCTCCTGAAGCTTTTGCCAATCGCATTCCTTGGAATAGGCCTTCATAGTCTGCTTCAACTTTTGACGGGAAGGGGAAATCTATCTGTAAGACATAATTAAGTCTTTCACCGCCTGGTGATATGAGTGTCGTACCTGCGCCTATGCCTTTTCTCCCTTTCGATCCTTCGAAATATAATACCCAAATATCGGGTCTATCAAGATCGTCGATCTGCTGGTCGTCTTCCTCCTCCAATGGTTCGATTGTCCATATGGCATGTACTTCATGTATGACAGTTTCGACTGCCTGTTTTTTGAGCTCTGGTTCCATTACGGAATTTCTGTCAGGTGATTGTTCCACAAGAAATTGCTCTGTTCGAAACGCTTCTGAGATTTTACTAAAGTCTCGATCGCATGCATCGGATCTCTGGAAGTTGCCATTGACTGTTATTACTCCCTTTGGTCCTGGCATCTTGAGCTTTAGATAGGCGTAGTGTGGAACAGCCATGAACCTTGCGAACGTCGGACGCCCAAGTATAGCGTGATATTGTGACTTCCAGTCGACGACTTCGAACTCAATCGACTCGGTTCTAAAGTGTTCAGGGGTCCCGAATGTAACATCGAGCTGGACTGTACCTTTCGGGTGTACTGCTCTGCCTGGGACGATGCCATGGAAGGTGTTTGTCGATTCTGGTAGATTATCGACTGCCTTGTTCATCCTTCGCAGGGTATCGTGAAGATTATGTTGAGGCCACTGCCTCCATCCATGAAGACCTTGGTCATGGCGTAATTGCCAATTTGCGCATCGAGTACAAGGGCTGCGTGCCCTGGTCGGTATACTGCTGGCGGGTGATCCTCTCGGTTGAAGGTAATTGGAACTTCGGATCCTTTCAAAATTCTGGAATAGCTGGGGTGCCATGACCGCCATGTTGACGTGTCGTGTGTGCATTTCTGTTCTCGATTGGATGGTCGCCCTTTTTGGATCATGTTCACTTGGCCTCGAGTGGGAGGGTATTGCTGTTCCTCTCCCTGGGGTATTTGATGTATGGCTGCTGCCACTTGTGTTCCTCCGTTATGTTGTACGGGCACCATGTACACTGGCGCTGGTTGTATTTGCTGCTGTGCTGGATATGCCTGAGCAGGCTGTGCTTGCTGTGGAACAGAGTATGCTTGAGTATGCTGTACTTGCTGTGGCGCAGAATACACCTGAGCTTGTTGCACATGTTGCGGCGTAGAGTACACTTGAGCTGGTACCGCTTGCGTGTGGGTTGCTGCGATTGGTTGTGCTTGCGTCAGTTGCGGTGGAGCGCGTCCTTCCTTTTGCAGGCGTAGTACGTACTCGATTGCCAACTGGTCGAATTCCCTGCAGTTCTTTAGTGAATGATTAGAACGTAACCTACCGTCGTCTCCCTTGTATAGGTGAAATCTGCAGTAATCGTCCATCCGCTCTTCGAGTGATCGCTCTGGCTCTTTGTCTGCTCGTTGCGCCATTCAGGCCTTCTGTAACTGTCGCGGTTGTCACGTCCGCGATAATTGTCACGGCGATCATCTGAGCGGCGATCTCGACTGTCTCTTCGGTCGTCTGTACGTGGTCTCGATTGTCTCGGTTATCTTCAGGATGTTTGACAGTTTGGTCTCGACTATCTCGCGGCTGGGCGAACCCTGCTCCTACGAAACTTGGCTTGTCATCATCATAGTGGCGATATTTGCGCTTGCGCCTTCTATCATCCCGATAGTTGTCTCTACGATCTCGATTATCTCTGTCGTGGTTGTCGTGTGATGGCGTAGGTTGATTGCCTCTTACTGAGTCTTCTCCGTTTGCCCACTTCGTTGCGATTGCCATGAGGGCTGCCATTGTTTTTGGGTCTTCTCGTCCGAGCATCTCCCTGAAATCTTTCCTCCACAAGCCTTCCTTGAAGGCGTCGATTGCCCTATCTTCTGATACATGTCCTATCGAGTTGCGGATGGTGGTCCATCGCCTTATATATGATCGCAACGACTCGTCCGGGCCTTGCTTACATGTTTTGAGTTCTTCAAATGTTTTGGGCCTGTCACATAAGGGTCCGAAGTATCTGACGAAATCATCGCGGAATTGCTCCCACGAGTCGTAATATGACTCGGGTAACGATTTGAGCCAATCGCGAGCTGCTCCTTCCATCATGAGTTGTATGTACTGCATTGCTGTAGTTGTTGTGCCACGCTGACAGCCGACGGCTAATCTGTAATCTTCTAACCAGCCTGAGGGCTCCTGTTTGCAATTGAATTTTGGCGTTGCTGCGAGTGAGAACTTCTTGGGCATGCGAGCTTCCCGAATTCGTCGAGTGAAGCACAATGCTCCGCATGGCCCTATGTCTGCCCCTGAGTCAGAGCTACTGCTATATGACCTTCTAGATCGGCTCCTCCGATGGCGCGAGCTTCTTCTGTCGCTTCCCCCTAGGGCTTCGACTGCGACGATCCCGATATGTTTCTCGTGCGGGTGTGGTTTGCGTTGGCTGTATGGCCTTTGTCGCAATCGCCAGTTGCTTGTATAGTTGAAGGTGATGATCTCTCTTTGGATCTCCCACTGGAGGTTCGATTGTTTTGAGGTAGTTGCCCAATGTCATCAGTGCTCCAACTGGCTCAGTTGGTATGATCAGTCCTTCCCTATCCACTTCCATAAAAGCTGGGTCAAGGTTTCGAGTGATTGCAGCTCGATCCGCTTCACCCAGGTTGAGCCTTGGCCTATTTGCGGGATCGTGTCTCCCAGTAGAACTCATGGATAGTGCCTTTCGCCTGGCGCTTGATATGCTCGCCTGTTTTCTGCGTTCCTCGAGTGTAGCTCTGTAATTGTTCAGTCGAATATTTTCTTGCCAGTTGAAGTATGCGTAAGTCATCTGTTCTTCTGGAGTTGCGTCGATTGGCATCATCGCGCAATTTTTTATGATTTGATCCACTTTCTCCGCTGTTTCAGCCGTGATGGTTAGGGTGGTCCTTCCGTCAGGCATGGTAACTGTGCATGGAAATTGTGTGGGTCGACGACATGCTGCTGCCGCGGATGTTTCTGCGGCGCTTGCGGTATACACCTGGTAAGGTATTACTTGGTTGGCGATCTCCACGCTGCTGACACGTACCATGGACTCGGCGTCTTCATCCAAACTCATGTCGGAGTTACTCGGTTTGCTGTTGGTTTTGCCGTAGTCGAGTTGATCGTCGATTGTCTTGTCCAAGCTTCTGGTATTGCACGTGAAGATCTCGTGGTTGGCCTGCACCTCAGGGCCATTAAAGTCGGCTAGGTAAATGTTGTCATCGAGGTTTTCCTTGCTTTGCGGGAGGTTTGTGCAGTCGAAGTTGCCTTCGAGTGACTCAGCCGAGTTGTTTGGACGGAACACAGATTCGACTTCGCTTCCTCCAAAGTTTTTGGCCACTGCTTTGCGAAATTCTTCGTCGTCCATCGAAGTTGCAGAGTCACTTGGTGTTTGGATCGGTGCGATCTGTGATGATGTTGCTGCCGAGATTGAAGGTGTTGCGGATGCAGTCGACAGATTGTCGAGTATCTCCATGTCGATTGTGTCCAACAGATCCTGCACACCATCTTTATCAACGAAAAAATTTAAGTCACCAACAGTAACGTCCAAACCTGATTCTAGACTCTCGAAGGCCTGTTGAGCTTCGATTGAATGTGGTTTGAGCCTCCTTGGAGAAATTGGCGAGTGTTCGCTTTTTGAGTTTGCTCCAGTCGATGGGATCGGCGAGTTGCCGTCTGAAGTTATGATCGGCGATCCGCCGTTTGGTGAGGCGATCGGTGAATTACCGTGTGAAGGAGAGGTTGTCGAGTGACCACCTGATGATGAAACCGGCGAGGCCGTGAATCCAGCACTACCTCTTCCCACAGACGGCGCCAATTGACGAGGGGTGTCCTCGGCAAATCCCATGGTTAGGTACCTAGGGTTGATTATGTGGTAGAGAACGCGTAGTACTGGTAGACTCGACGGCTGACAAGCGAGAGTTTACCCAGGTTCGGGGCCCTCGATTGAGGTAAAACCCTTACTCCTGCTTGTCTGGATTTGATCTTGTGAATATGCGGTTACAGGGGTCCGGCGAGCTGTTTGTCTCGTCGGGATTGTGGTGGCTATGAATTGCTTGACCTAATCGGTTACCCTCCTGGCCTTTATATAGGAGGCCAGGTCCTGGATACGTAACCGACTAGGTTTACATATGGAAAGTTCTAACCGACTATGATTTATCTAATTTTAGGAAACTTCTCTTCGTCTGGCTTCTTTCTTCACGGGCTTCTTTAACTCTGGGCCTCTACTGGGCTTCGCCTATACCAGGTACCTTCACGCCGGGGTACCCGAAGGGTATATCCATGTCAGCTGCCCTCTCCAGTTGACCTCCTGTCTCTTTTATCCTTCCATCTCCAAGGCTCCATGTGTTGGGCCGGCCCAAGTCAGCAGCCCATCACCCAAGTGCAGTCCAGGGAATATATCGGGTGTTACAAATAGCTCGTGAATTATTTTCTTATGTTGGTTACTTTTTTTTATTGTTTAGACGATTTAGGAAACACGGTTGTGTTCCAAAATATGAACGAGAGAAGCACCTTAAAGTGCCAAACAAGTCCCCACTTTGACCAGGCTTCACCCATGATTTCGTATATAATTTTTACAAGCAATTTACATGTTGTGTGTTACTTATTTAAAATTAATTTGTTGAATTCTTGTGCTATAATAGATGATGGTAGTACTGAATTAGTTTAATCCTTATTAAATTCAGTTGCTATGCAACTGACTGTGTTTGTACTCATGGTCTAATTAATATGCATAGATTGTATATTAAAATAAAACTATGACTTGGAGAACCATATATGTGCACTCCGGCCGTAACACGAATGGATAATATCTCCTAATCAGATAAATGTAAAAATAATCTTGGGAGCCATGTATTGACAAGGATGTTTCTAAAATAGTATTTATGTGAATTATGGTGATGACATAAGAGTTTGTTAAAGAAACAAGCCTTTACGAATTTTACTAAACTCTCACATATTATTATCATAATTCTGATGATTTTCAGAATATTTTGGTTAACATGGATCTCAAAGTTTTTAAAAAGGTTTATTTGACTAAGGATATTATCTCAAATCACAATTTCATCTTAATAAGCAAATCTATGCATGGCAACTAATATGCATAGGTAGACCAGAAATACAAACACGATCAGTTACCATCATCTAACATAGCATAGAAATTTTCTTGATCAATACTAAGCGTCAAATTAATTTTTTAAAAAGTGACACACAACTTGTAAATTGTTAAAAAAAATCATATTTGACTATATGTGTGAACCATTGTCAAAGTGGATGCTTGTTTAGCTCTTCAGGGTACTCTTCTTCTTGTTTAGCTCTTCAGGGCACTCTTTTTCTTGCTCTTCAGGGTAAAAAAATCATATTTGACTATATGGGTGAACCATTGTCAAAACTTCGTTCACAACTATGTTTCCAAATCGTCTAAACGTTCAAAAATAAATCAACATAAATAAACAATTCACAAACTATTATCTACGTGCCTAACCATAGGACATGTCACAATGGGAATACGATTTAATATATAACCCATAGAAAAAAGAATCATCTCACTAGTTTTGTAAACCAAATGTTATAGGGGCTTAAAATTCTATATATTTGGGTCATTGCGCTTCGGATAAGGGCGATATCCAATTTGACTTAGCTTTTACACAACGACTGCTTTGTATATTATTTATAGTAGGCCTAGCATTGCCACGTTTGTCAGGGGCATAGCGCCCCGTTCAGGGCGCTACCATGTTGAGACTAATGGCCCGCAAAAAGGCGATTTATTTTATGCTGAAGTTTTGTCACATACTCAGTTTTTTCTTTTTTAACGTTTATTTACCCGATTCGAAAAGACGACTAGTGCACAATTCAAATACACATACTCAGAAGCTAGTAGCTGTGGTACTAATTAAAATAGAATAAAAGGAATTTTAACTTGTAACTGCGGGGCCGAATGAAAGGCAGTGACAAGACGGGGGTGGCCGTGTTGTACAGAACGCAGCAGCGCTGATTGACAACTTGCTTGTCTTGCCAGTACAAAGCAAAGGCTCCTCGTCGTGATCCGTGCGTGCCACGTGTTGGCAGAAGAAAAGATCGATGACCTGGCTTGCTTATCCCTTCTTCCCATTTCAAGTCGTCGTCACCAAATAATGATCAGCTCTGCACCTTGTAGGAGTAGGAAGCGGGAAGTGTTGGATAATTCGATCATGTAGTCTACATCGCCATTCCCAGTTCCTGTATGTAATCTGTTCTTTTTCCTTATTCTTTCTTTCTTTCTGGAACGGTTTCTATATATATCTCTCTATTGTTTCCTTTTGGCAAATTAAAAAAGTTCTCACCTTTACTCGTACTGCCAACAAATAGATGGTTCGACACGAAAATTTGGCCAGTGGGGGATAAACTGTGGCAGCCACCTCCAAGCTTCCAAGTTCCAGCGACAAAGCAGACAGAAGAACCATTTGCACTGAATTGAATTGGTTGTCCTACCAGACAAAGTCCCTTGTGCTCCGTGTGCCTTTTGCCACAACCAAATACTCCTAAGAGCATCTCTAGCAGTACCCGCATAACGTGCAAATCCGCAAAAGTCTGACAAGTTTATGGGTTTGGAGCCGTTTTTGGGCCATAGCAGTGCCTGCAAATTTAGCCCAGCCCGCAAACGTTTTGCGGGGGCCCGTGAATCTCCTCCGCGAGCCTCTATTTAGTCAGATTGCGACCGCGGATGCAGGTCCAAACCCTCTTTTCCCCTCCCACACTCCACCGTCTCCGGCGAGCAATCCCTCCCACACTCCACCGTCTCCGACGAGCAATCCCGCCTCCCCTTCTACAGATCCATGCCTCCACGGTGAGGGCAGCTCCTCCGCGGGTGCCAGCAGCTCCTCCGCCGCGCTAGCTGCTCCTCCGCCGGAGGGCTACGACCCCGAGCACTTCGGCACCACGATCGGGCCGGAGGATTTCATCCCCGACGAGCAGCACGAGCGCATGATGGCAGCGACGTTGCTGCAGTCCAAGCACGAGGCGACGGAGCACGCCGCCACGGCCAAGCGCGATGAGGAGCTCCAGGAGGTCCTCCTGCAGCAGACGCTGGTCATCAGTTGTCTCCCGCCCGTCATCGACCTCGTCTTCGACGAGGAGTGAAGCTCCTCCGCCGCTGCGTCGCCGCCCCGCCCGTGGCTCTGGTGAGGAGCCAAATTTTGCGTTCTAGGGTTTGATCGGCGGCGATCTAGGGTAGTTTAATGTTTTAGGGTTTGTATTTTGTGTGAAAATCGTGGTGCTGCCTCCATCTGTACCAAAGATGGATGTAAAATGATGAACTAGCATGTTCCCGCGAAATCTAAAGTATCAAAATTCGTGAATTTGCGGTTTTGTTTGAGGACTTTGTTCTTCACGGCACGTTAACTCGAGCAAAAACACGAAAAACACGACCCTCAAAACTGTTTGTGGTGCGTGTTATGCGAGCACTGCTAGAGATGCTCTAATTATTGGCTAATTCTATTCATGTTCCTCAACCGAATTATGATCTGTGACGATGGATAATTTAAGCACAGATGCAAAGCATGATATTTTAATAACCGAAATTGGTTCATCCATCTGCGAATGACTCAGCTCCCATGGAAAGATTTGGATAGCACTGTTTCCTTTTTTGCGGATTTTGGACTATTCGTTCTACAGTTCTACTGCATCGTTTGCTAGCTAACCATAACACCTTTCCCACGTTAAAAAACATAACACATTTCCCGTTTTCCTATCTAACCTCGTCCTTTTCTGTTCTTCCTAGAGTTGTTTCCATGATTTCATCATTTACTCGTACGATGATTGGGCCTGATAGGTGTGCGTACATGGGCTTGGACCCTGGTAATACTTGGGCCTTGCGCAGAAATGAAGCAACTGTGGCCCGACTTCGGATCCTGCTTCAGAGATATGATGAGTTCTAACACAATGCAAGGAAGTTCAGAGAAAGAAATGGTGACAGCTTCCAGAAAATTGCCAACCCTCCGCACTACTATACAACCTGAAAGAACATCTCTTACTGTTTGTGATTCTCTGGACCAGATACCACTGCCGATATAGTCACTTTTGTAGGGTGGCAAATCAAACTGGACTGAGTATCTAATTTTCTTTCAATTCAGAAACGGCACATATTAACATAAAATGAAGTATATAAACCTGATCGGCATTGTATTTTAGAATATGTAGCCCAGCCACATACTAACAGTGCTTGACGATTCACCCGACTTGATCCACAGGGTACACATTCTCTCACAATCAATGGAGATACGGTGATCGATAGTGATAGGCGTGGCATCATAGCCACATACTTGTAACTTCCCCTCAATGTGTAGACATTCTCGGAGTGGCACGGCCAGGATGGATCTCGTCAATGGAACCCTCATGCAGCTGTAACCTTCCTCGCTGCACATAACATCGTCAGGGCATGCCTCCTCCAGCGCCACCGCCTTGTTCAAATCTTTGTTGAGCAACGTGCTCCCGATGTCAAACTTGTCGAAGCGTGCCGTGATGCGTCCATAGACCGTGGCACCCGCAACACCTCTCCAATGGCTGGGTACTTGCAACAAGACTCTGACAAAGCCTTCCAGAGCTTCAGGTAGCACCGAGCAGGTCACATACAGACAGCCTCTGTCAGTTACGATGGTGTGGGTCTGGATTTTGTTGTGCAAGCGAATATTATCCCCACTGCACGACAGTTTACATATTTCACTAGCTTTCCTCCTTGTCGCAGGGATAAAAACATTAATAATAAACCCGCAATCTGCATTGGTGGCGCTATGTGGTCCAGTCAGCTCCAATTTATGCTGCACATGTATAATGCATATAAGCCAGCCAGTATAACTGGATTCATAAGGACTTGAATTTATATTGTATCAAGCTAGCTAGCATGATCATTGTCGGCGCGTGCTAGTTTCCTAGAGACTAAGTTGAGCAAATGCATAAAGAAATTAAGGGGTTTGAGTCCAACTGAAAACAATGCAAAACCAACAAAAGAATCTAAGCTGAACGAGGAACTCCACAATGTAATCTCACTTTTTCCAGAACAGACATGCAACAAATCATCACACCTGAACATACTTAAAAATGAGGAGAAAACAAGGAGCTAAATAGATTCATCATAAGAGAACAACAACTATATATGATTTATGTACGTCATACCTTAAATCCAACAGCTGAATTTCCGCTCAAGATCCATTGATCTCTTCCATCTAAGAAGTCATAGTATGGTTGGTCCCAGTCGTGGTTTTTATAGAGAGTCTTGCTCGAAAACATGTCACAAACCAGGATAGTTCCAACGAAGGGGAAATTGGCAGACACCTCGAGTATCTCAACCATGCACTGACCTATCAAACTCTCCGCGTCGTCGGGTGGACTTGAATCCGCCATAGGCTTGGATCCTTGTCGGAGCATGCGAAGCCCTGATGGTAAAGAAACAGAGCATTGTCTGGTGTAAACCGTCGTAGGACCGTTAACATGCTTGACGAGATCAATCAGCCCCAGCAACGTCGTCGGGCAAACTGGTTTTCTAAATATTCCATTCTTGATGGCTTGAATGGTTGTTGGGTCATCCTACAATTTATTAAAAATGAAACATGTTAAAGAACTTCATTTTATATAAAGTAACCTAGCAATAAAGTAACCTAGTCACTAATATATCCTGTGGATAGCTGTCACACAAAGGGGCAAAAGGAGATTCCGTATTTTTTGTGTGTTAAACAGAGAATTTGAGCAAGGCTGCATACTAACTTGTCTATTTCCCCAAGAGATTTTTTTTCAGAGGACTCACGCAGGAAGTCTGCGTGTTCTTTGTATTAAGCAAAGAGGGGAACAAAGCTCAGTTACAGGCCGAAAGGATCAGTCAGACCACAACTCCACCGTGTAAAACAACAATATTGGGGAGAGATACTCAACGCACACAGCGTGGTATCGTTTGACATATATATATAGATCAGGAGTTACAGGTTACATGAGTTGGAATAGGATCGGACTATCCTATCTTTCCATATACAACACAATACAAACACAATACGTGACAGACACGTACACGTATGTTATCAGCCCCCCTCAATCGCAACTGTGGACATGTTGAGATTGCGCTTACATTCTTCAAATAGCGGAAGTGGCAGTGGTTTGGTGAAGACATCTGCAAGTTGATCTCTGGAAGTCACAAAACGAACTTGTAGCAACTTCTGAGAAACCCTTTCACGAACAAAATGAAAATCAATCTCGATGTGCTTTGTCCGTGCATGGAAAACAGGATTTGACGAGAGATAAGTGGCCCCAATATTATCACACCATAAAATTGGTGTAGAATCCTGTCGAATACCAAGTTCCTTCAATAATGCTTCAACCCATATAATCTCTGCAGTAGCATTAGCAACCGCTTTGTATTCAGCTTCAGTACTAGAGCGAGACACGGTAGTCTGCTTACGAGCACTCCAGGCGATCAAATTTCCACCATAAAAGACTGCATATCCCCCGTGGATCGCCTGTCATCAATATCACCTGCCCAATCAGCGTCTGAAAATACAGAAAGAGTACTGGAAGTAGCGGGTCGAAGAAGCAACCTATGACCAATAATGTGCTGAATATATCGAAGAATACGCTTCACGGCACTCATATGTTCCTCGGTAGGAGAGTGAAGGAACTGGCAGACTCTGTTGACAGCAAAAGCGATATCTGGACGAGTTAAAGTAAGATACTGTAGTCCTCCAACAAGACTTCTGTATCGAGTGGCATCATCAGGCTCAAGAACAGGACTGTCCGCGGCAAACAATTTAACCGAAGCTGACATAGGAGTGATGGCAGGAGCACACTTGAGCATACCTGCTCGTCCCAAAAGATCATGTGCATATTTGCGCTGAGTAAGAGAGAGACCGGGGAACGATGATCAACCTCAATACCAAGAAAATAATGTAAAGGACCAAGATCTTTGACCGCAAACTCTTGACGTAGACCACTGATAAGACGATCAATTGCCAACGAAGAGGAACTGAGCACAATAATATCATCAACATATACTAGGAGATAGATAGTTACTTCAGGCCGATGAAGAATGAATAAGGAGGTGTCAGCTGTCGAGGGTGTAAAACCATGTTGATGAAGAACAGCACCAAGACGGGCATGCCAAGCACGAGGCGCCTGTTTCAGTCCATATAGAGCTTTCTGCAAGTGACAAAGGTGGGTAGGACACTGAGGATCTTCAAAGCCAGGAGGTTGACGCATAAAAACCTGTTCCTCTAATACACCATTCAGAAACGCATTCTGAATATCAAGCTGACGCATAAGCCATCCACGAGTAACTGCAATAGATAGGAGCAAACGAATAGTGGTAGGCTTGACGACAGGGCTGAATGTATCTTCATAATCTAGACCATAACGCTGCTTGAACCCCTTAGCGACAAGACGGGCTTTGTACCGTTCAATATTACCATTGGCATGCCGCTTGACTTTATAAACCCATTTGGAGTCAATGATATTAATACCTGGCCTGGGAGCAACAAGACGCCAAGTATTATTAGCCACCAAAGCAACAAACTCCTGCTCCATGGCCTCTCGCCAGTGAAGAATCCCAAGAGCAGCACGAAAATGTCGGGGTTCAGCAGACGGATCAGCAGTAGCGTGCGCAACACAGGCAGCCATCCAAGCAACAGTGCCATCCTTGCGTTTAAGAGGCTGATGCACACCACGCAGGCTACGGTTAACTCGGCGTAGAGAATTAGGAGGTAAAGGCACCAGAGGCTCAAGAAGCTGCGGCTGCTCAGCTGATGTCGAAGCTGCAGTGGAAGCGACATGCGACGAATCCGGGGCGGGCGAAGAAGACTCGGGCGAAGCCTGCGCGGGCGAAGCTGCCTCGGACGCAGCTGGTTCGAACCCAGTGGACGGACCAGGCTGGTCCAGTGGACCAGGCTCACACTCCTGACGCTGGCCATGCATGTGCATGGGATTGTCGTGATGACGCTGGCCATGCATGTGCATGGGATTGGCATGAGCAGCAGGGTCACGATCACTATGAGCAGCAGGAGCACCATTTGGACTACCCGATGATGGAGAGGCCGCAGTATATAGAACCTCAAGACGTGCAGCACGACCAACACCTGCGCCATGGTTAGGAAGCAAAGACGGAGCATGTGCAATATCTCGAAATTGATCAAGCAAAGAAAGTGATGAATTATTAGACGGTGGATGTGAGGAAGACGGCAAGTCGGAAAAAGGAAACACATTCTCATCAAAGATGACATCACGACTAATATAGACACGATTTGTAGGAACATGGAGGCATTTATATCCTTTGTGGAGCGGGCTATACCCGAGAAAAACACACTTCTTTGACCGATATTCAAGTTTATGATTATTGTATGGACGGAGATTGGGCCAACAAGCGCACCCAAAAACTTTAAAGAAAGTGTAATCAGGAATTTCTCCTAGCAAGCGCTCAAGAGGAGTCTGCATATCAATAACACGAGAGGGCATGCGATTTATGAGAAAACAGGCGGTGATAAAAGCATCATTCCAATAACAAAAAGGAATAGACGCATGAGCAAGTAGAGTAACCCCTGTTTCTACTATGTGGCGATGTTTGCGTTCAGCACTACCATTCTGTTGATGTGTGTGAGGACATGAAACACGATGACCAATACCAAGCTTCTGAAAGAAAGAATTGAGTTTAATATACTCGCCCCCCCAATCCGACTGAACAAACAAAATTTTATGTTTAAGAAGGCGTTCAACATGAGCTTGGAATTGAATGAAGACATCAAAAACATCACATTTACGCTTAATTAAGTATAACCACGTAAAGCGACTATAAGCATCAACAAAGCTAACATAATAATTATGACCGCTGACAGAAGTTTGAGCAGGACCCCACACATCGGAATAAATAAGCTCAAGAGGAGCGTTTGTTACATGACTTGAAAGAGAAAAAGGTAACTGATGACTCTTGCCTTGCTGACAGGCATCACAAACCGACACTAATTTATTGGATTCCGAAGGAAGCTGATTACGACGAAGAACATGCTGAACCACCTGAGAGGCAGGATGTCCTAAACGAGCATGCCACTGAGCAGACGAAGCTTTAAGAGCGCTGAAGACTTGTTTGAGGTGGCGACCAGAAGATGCATCAAGCGAATAAAGACCACCCCGACACCGTCCTCTAAGGATGATGGCCCCGTGAGAAGATCCTTAACAAAAAGACTGTTAGGATGGAACTCAACATAAACATTATTATCAGATGCAAGACGACGGACAGACAAAAGATTTTTGGTGACATGAGGAACATGGAGAACATTACGAAGGTAAAGTGGTGAAGACAAAGGAGTGGGAAGGATTGCTTGACCAATATGAGATATGCGCATACCTGCACCGTTAGCGGTGTAGACTTGATCCTTGCCTTGATATGGCTCCTGCGTATTCAGCTTCTCCAGTTGCCCCGTAAGATGCTCAGTCGCACCGGTATCCATGTACCATGTGGGATCGACGGGGAGCGAGGTTGTCTGTCCTTGGGGCTCGGTGGTGTAGACGTGATTGGCGAGGGCGAGCTGACGATCAAGGAAGCGACCGTCGTTGCCAACGCCTAGAAAACTCTTGTTGAAGCGCTTGAAGCAGCGCGCCGCCATATGACCAGGTCCGTCACACAGTTGACAGATGATGGAGCCACGGCCAGCACCGCGACCATATGAGGCAGAAGAAGGCCCACCACCAGGGGCGGACGTAGTGTTGGGGCGAGGAGCATACACCTGCCCTTGAGACGGAGGACCAGAACGTGCCGAGGACGATGGAGCACCAGAAGTCGGTGGGCGGAAGTTCTTGCCACCACCCATCTTAGCCAAATTTGCCGAGTGGATGTGCTGACCAGAGGACCGACGCCCCTCCATGCGCTGCTCCGTTGACAGCATACGCGCATAGAGATCATGAGCAGGCATCGGAGTGTCACGCATCTTCACCGCCTCGACCAGCGAGTCGTACTCCTCATCAAGTCCTTGAAGGATATAGGACTGAAACTCCTCCGGGCGCAGAGGCTGACCAATCGAGGTTAGCGTATCAGAGAGCGCCTTGATCTTGTTGTAGAAGACAGCAACGCTGGAGTCCAGTTTCTTGGCCTCGCGAAGCTGATCACGGAGCTGCATAGAACGCGCCGAAGATTGCGACGCGAAGCTGCGCTCAATGGTGGTCCAGGCTTCATGGGAAGTCTGGGCGAACATGATCATCCCGGCAACCTCAATTGTTGATGTAGAGAGGAACACCGAGATAAGCGCTTGATCCTGTTGAACCCATGCCACATAGGCAGGATTCGGCTGACGAACCGCATCACCGCCCGCTGCCGGAGTCACCATCAGATGAGTCGCCGGGCAGGGGAAGGTTCCATCAACATAGCCATGGAGAAGATTGCTCCGCAGGTGAGACACAACCTGGGCGCGCCAAAACAGATGATTGGTGGCGGAAAGCTTAATGGTGATGAGATTGGTGAAATTGATGGGAGGGTTGGAGGAGGAGGACGGGGCAGTGGACACAGTCGGCATCAACGCAGCAATAGGGCTGGTGGTCGTCGAGAGAGCCGACGAAGGGGAGGAGGCGAGGGCAGCGGAAGTCGCCATCGAGAGGTTTCAAGATCGATGTTTGGCTGATACCATGTAAAACAACAATATTGGGGAGAGATACTCAACGCACACAGCGTGGTATCGTTTGACATATATATATAGATCAGGAGTTACAGGTTACATGAGTTGGAATAGGATTGGACTATCCTATCTTTCCATATACAACACAATACAAACACAATACGTGACAGACACGTACACGTATGTTATCACACCGCGCCAGATGACATTGGTCAAGAGAGATTTATTTCTTGAGGATCAGCTTACCAAGACACGATCTAGAAGCTTAGCTTACATGATACTAGACAAGAGTACAGGTGATCAGACCTTAATGCTCCGTGCTGGAGGAGCAGAACAGTATACTTTGCCCTTGCTGTCCAAGCTAGTCGAGAAACTGGCACAGTGATTGAAAGGATGGTTTTATCTTGTACAATTAGAGTTTAGAACTTGCTAATTTTGCGACTGAATAACAAGTACAGTGTGTAGGCTATCTGTCAATGCTGTATGTGCATACAACGTTTCTAAACAATTCGCGATGATAAAATTATAGTAGTATCGCTGCAGAAACGGGAAACATTGAGCTTACCACCTCCTCCTCTCTAGCCCTAACGTCAGGGAGTGCTGGGCTCCTAGAGGTTGCGCCGGCGATTGCCGCAGCAAGAGTCTTGTGTAGCGGCATGAGGTTTGCCACGGGGACTGGCGGCTGCGCGGCGCTAGTACAACTCTGGCCGGTCGCGTCGTCTCTCAAGTCCAGACCGAGAAAGAGGGACACGAAACTAAACCGCTTTTGGGGCCTATCCGTATCCGTGACAATTTAGGAGTCGTACGTGTTTTTCATTTAGCGGCAACTGTAACGCGTTGATTGAAAGATGCTTATTATTTGGACATTGTACTAGAATTCGAATCGAAAAGAACAAGGTATACCTTATATGTCGATCAAACTCAAACTGATGCTTTGGGATCAACACCTCGAGCATCACCACGCCGAGGCTGTACACGTCGGTCTTGGGTTGCAGAACGCATTTGTTCTGCGGTACTCCGGGTCGGCGTACCCATTTGTTTGGAACACGTCGACGGTAGGGCTGGGACGACTCATCATCCAGGAGGTCTCTGAGCGTGCCGCGGTCCATGCGCTCGTAGACTAGCAGCCGCTGTTCCTCCTCCGCGCACCAGCCTATCAGGCGGACGACGCGCTCGTGCCTTATCGGTTGGAGAAGGGTGAGCTCCCTGTGGAACGTGGCCTCCGCGAGTCGCAGCTCGCTGTCCTCGAGGCGCTTGACGGCCAAGTTTGCCCTTGAACACCACGCCGGCGCCTTGGCCGATCATGTCGGCGAAGTTGTTGGTGACCAGCGTGATCTCCGCCAGCGTGAAATCCTGCTCAGTGGGAGGGAGCTGTACCTGTATGCCGATCATCCGGAAGAGGTTGCGGAAGCAGTCGATGATCCTGTTGACCAGTGTCACTAGGTGCTCGCACGTTGCCAATGTGTCCTGCACCTTGGTCGCCGCCACAACGATCATCCAGATGAGCCCAACGGCGCCATCCACCCAGATCAACAGCGCCGCGATCGCTAGCCCCGCAAATAATGCACTGTCCATGCCAGCCTCCCTAGCCCGCGTGCACCGTCAGCGGCACGGCCACGACCGACCTGGCCAGCGTGCTCCTCCGCGCTGTCGTCTTCGTCGTTCAAGAGCACCACCTAGCCCAGACGCCCACGGCGGTGCGAGCCCAATGCTGGAGAAGCTTAACCTCAACGGCCGCCTCCGCGTCGCTGAGCAGCGTGTACGTGACCTCCGCGCCCGTGGCCGTCGGAGCGCGTGATGGACTCGTCGTACACATACTGCTAAGCGATTGGCCGGTTAACGCGTGTTGATGGCGCGTTAAGGCATACATACATACGCGTATGCAGACATTGTCATTGAGTAAGTATTTCTGATCTTGCACACGAAAAAGTAGTCACGGTTAGACACACATAAAAAACAACACATAATTGATAGAGCCACACAGGAAGGGGGACATTAGCACCACATTACAATCTTATCTACGAGACAAAAAAAATGTTAGTTTGGGGATTTTGTACATGTACAACCACCGGCGGATCCAAGTGCAACCATGGGGGTGCACAGGACACCGGGTAAATCTAATTTTCTTTGTAAAATAGCAAATTTTCACCTTATGTGCCACCCCTAAAAGAAGAATTGGTCCCCACTTCTCTAGCTCCGCCACTGTGTACAACCGAGTACAATTCATATCAGATGGACTCTGAGATCACGGTCGTTTTATTAGCTTTTTCTCATGTTTCGATTCCATTAGACGCAGGGCCGGTCCTGAGATTTTAGGGGCCCGGGGCGAACCTTGAATCCGTGGCCCTTTTAATATATATATATAGATATAGATATAGATATCAGATAATACTAAAATATTTTAATAAAATATATTACACAGTATCAATAAACTTTTATCATACAAAAGTAGTTTTCATACAAATACTTTATTTTCATATGATCATCGTGACAAAGGTATTTAGTTCATCATGTTGTCGCGGGGGGCGTGGCACAATCTCTAGCAGCCCGACCGACTGTGAGAGGCCGTCACACGAAGTATGGTGTAAACTCAAATTATTTTGTAGGGAAGAGTGATTTGTCAATTTCTTCCGAGCAATCGAGTTTATTAAAGAAACTTAGACAATCATGGGTCCTCACTGGTTCAAAGGAAAAATGATTTTGAAACTGTGAGCTTTTTGCTCCAAGCGTGTGACAATTGTTGCCGGGACCAACCTTACCCAATGTTTTTTTGAGTGTTTTCTTTTTCTTCCTTGCGATTCCCCTCTCCTTTCTCCAAACTTAAAATCTTCCATCTAATTCTATGACAAGTGATGCCTGATCTGATTGCATATCATTAAAAATGAAATCTCTGTACTAGCCGACGTCCATGTCTCACATTCTCCCCTTCGATTAAGTCTCATGATGAACTAATTTTTGCATCTACATATCCCCATTTACAAAACAAATAGATTCGAGAGGAGAGCATTTTCTACGGAAGGGAGCAGTCGTACGTACCTTGAGGTTATGGAGCTGGAGCCGGTAGTATTTGCATTTACATTCGATTGGAACCTGAGGCTTGTCTAGCGCAGGCGACGATCACATGACCTCGTCGATCTCCCCCATCCAGCACCCAGCCGCCTTGGTTAGATGCGATCACGATTTGGAGGTCAATCGTCGGTCAATAAATTTTCTCTGCAGACCCTTCCATCCGCTAAAACCAGGTCATCCTGTGCGCTAGCGAGGCCCTTCGCACCCACTCCAATTTTTTTTTTTTTGAGAATCACTCCAATTTTTTTGCTGGGCGTGCTGCGTGCACGTACGACGACCAAGCTCACTCCAATTTTTTTGCTGGGCGTGCACGTACGACGACCAAGCTCACTCCAATTTTTTGCTGGGCGTGCACGTATGACGACCAAGCTCTTGCGTACGATCGGATGTTTCCGCTCGCTAGCGTCACCTAGGTACTAATCTGGGCCATGCCCTCACGTACTTGTAGAAGGGCTGCACATCTAGAAGGGCCCCTCCCCAGTGTCATGGGCCCGGGGCGGCCGCCCCGCCAGCCCCAGGGCCGGGCCTGATTAGACGAACTAACACCAGCTCGAGGTAGGTATGTACATTGATCACCTTTTTGTCCTGCCATGCTGAAATGGCCGAAAACTCCTTTTTTGGAACAATATGGCATGCATTTTTTTGTTCCCCTATAACTTATAAAATGGTCGATGCACATGTATTTCTTTCTAATAAGATGACTAAGAAATTGTTCATCGTCCAATCATTATTCGCACATCTAGTGCAAACAATTGAAGTTTTTCTTAGAGTTCAGAAATTGATGAATAGTAATTGCACGGATCCTAACGACCGGATTGACGCTTCTAGGTATTGACTCAAAACTAAGAAACTTTCAGGCTGCTGACAATATATTAGCAAAATCGGAAAAGAAAACGAGATGATCCGGATAATTTGTCACTAAAAAAACACCTATCCTTAGACTAGCCATAGTGGGGAGTAACTTCAACTAATAATATACACATATTACTAGACTATGTTATTATCCTCATAGTGCAAAGTAACATAGATGTGGTGTCATATATGATCTCATTTATTACTATATAGACTCATTTTCTCTTGAAAAGTGTGATGTTACTAGTGTTACAAGTAATTAGCTAAGTTACTCTATTTGTATCTCTCCTCATTAATTACATGCCATATAGGATTTTTTGCTTAGGTGGCATCTATGTTACTAGTGAAGTTACTCCCACTATGGGTAGTCTTAGGATCGACGGCGTTACCCCCAGTTGCCAGGACTGTGGCGCCGGTGTCCCTTCTGCCCTGGCGTTCGGGATCGGACGGGTAACACGGTCCATAGCGGCGGAGAGTTTGGAGATCTCCACGCTCAACTTCTCTTGCACCTGCTCCAGATCCGATCCGAGTGACGCGCGTGCCTCGACGAGCTCGGTGCCAACGGTGTCGTGGATGGAATCGACGGACTCGTGGACCGCCTTGAATTGCTTGTTTGTCTCGTCGACATAGGTCTTGACCGAGTCCAGTATCTGCTTCTTGTGGTCGAGGAAGCACTGCTCGTAGGCCTCCCTCGTATCCGCCATGAGGAGATCATAGAGAACCTTGGCCTTCGGCGACAGGTCATCCATGGAGGCTAGCCGCTGCTGCGATCGGTAGCGGGTGTTGTTTGGATGGGCTAGGAAATCCAGATCGGGATGGTAGGGCTCTGGTACCACATGTAAGAGTCTAGATCTAAGCAGTCAGGAACAATCGATCTCTGGATGGAAATTGGATTAAGCTCGTTCCTTCCCACCTCCCCGAGCAAGTCTGTTCATCCACGGCACTGCCGGTTCTGGTTTGTTCCTAGCCAAGTCTGTTGCTACACGGAAATGTCGTACTTAACCAACGAAGCTAACTATTACAGGGGCTTCTTCCGGCCCAACTCATGGCCTGCAAGCCAGCCTGGTAAGCGAGTGCTTCTCTTGGGCCTGGTCGTAGCAGGAGCGTCAGCGTTACCTTCGGCAGCTGCCACGTCGTTGACGGTCACTAAGGGCAAAATCGTATACTCGTTCGGTATAGGTGCATCACCCACAAAAAATAATCCAATCAATAAAAGTCAGAAATAGAGTTCTCCTATAAACCTCTTGGTCAGATACATCCATCTTTTTTCAGCTACAAAATCTAACGGAGTTGGTGTCCTTGTTGCGCCCTTCTGGGCTTGAAGATATTACAGACTGAGAGTAAAAAACAACGGTTTTGCTAATTCTCAATCGATTGAGAATTAGCTTAGTTCTCAATCGCATGACGTCATTAGTTGCAAGTGGACTTGCAACTGATTCGGACTATTTGATTTGCTTCGTGATTCGTGCATCAGTTACAAGTCAACATGCAACTGAGATTTGATGACGTCATGTGAATGAGAACTAAGTTAATTCTCATTCGCCTGAGTTGCAAGTGGACTTGCAACTGCTCCGGACCGTTTGATTTGCTTCGTGATTCGTGCTAATCATGAGTTGCAACTTGACTTGCAACTGGAATTGATGACGTCATGTGAATGAGAATTAAGATAATTCTCATTCGATTGAGCGTTAGAGAGACCCAAAAAACAAATTACAGCCTAGGAGGGCAATATCCCTACCAATATCAAAGTATTCCTGATTCAGCTACACCGATCCATCAATATATAGCACTAAATTTTACAGATACATGGAGTCTAGCTTACTGCTAGTTCTTCTTGAGAGCAAGAAGTGTCTTGAAGAGACCCACGAGAAAACCAACGATGGTGAACACCGTGACGATGGCCTTCAAGTTTGTGTAGACAAACTCGTGCACCTTGATCCACACCCTTCTCTTCAGCTTGTAGGACTCAATCTCTTCCAATATTTTTATGTGGAGGGCTCCACCACCTATGCGCTTGACAAGCATCTTGAAGAAGTCAAGCGTCTCCTTGTTGGTGAGTTCTCCCTGCACCAGACGCTTGGACCGCAGCTCGTGCACATCCTCCTCCCGGTCCATGAGCATGGCGAGGACAGCAAGGTAAGAGCATATTTCGGTACCAGTGAGCACGCATGACTCAAAAGCCGCCATATTGACAAGCCAGCACGACCTTATTTCGTCCAGCAGCAGTGGCGCCAGGAAGAATTCGGCAGACAAGAGTCCTTTCTTAATGCCCATGTCCACAAACTTGGTTGTCTTACTGGCTGTCAGCTTGATGCCTATTTCTTTGAGCTCGATTGCACTAATAGTTTTGGACATTACAGATGGGGCCACTCCACAGATGATGCCTCCAGTTTTGTAGAACCGGAGGAGACCAAGGAGATGCGGTGGCGAGTAGGTACCATCCAGGACAAATGGTTTTCTGTCCATGTCGCCACGAGGTTGGAGTGTGCGTCCCATCTTAGCAATAAACTCCTCCACGGGCACAGGCCTAAACCTCCTGAGGGTCTCGAGCACCAGCCATGGGATTTGGTTCTCCAGCAGCATTATGTCATTGCTGATGCAAGCTTGGTTGGAGCTGAAGCAAAACAGTAAGGACGACTGAGACAGCGGCTGATTTGCACACATGATGTAGTGCAGCAAGAAGCAACCATCACGGAACATCATAGACGCAAATTCAGAAACGGAACATCATGGCGTGTGCCTCTCCGATCTGCCACACACCATCATGTGCCTCCGCTGTTGTTGTGCACGCGTTCTCCACAGCTCGGAGATGTTGCCTCACCTCCTCCGCCAGCGCTCTCAGCGAGTCATCATTGTTATCGAGGCCGTAATTGTGCGTCACCTCCTCGCCGTCCATCAACATCACCTGCTGACCCAGCGCGTCGAGGCATGGCAAGAGTTGCTGCATCTCCCCATGACCCCATCAACAGCCTCAGCCTCTTTATCCTAACAGGAATATCCCCGTTCGAACGACGCATCGCCAGGCGAGAACATGTGGCGACCAGTCGATAATGGCGAGCACTCCAAAGCCGGGCGAGAGACCAGTCCATATGTGATGTCTTTTGTGAGTCTGTAAATTTTCATGGAAGAAAGATTGCACCTCTTGTAGAAATAACGATTTTACCACATTGATTTTCTTTTTAGTATCGGTATTTTTCACTTAGGTGCAAAGAGTTAACATTTTTATGAAAACTTGCACATACACATATTGCGCAAATATGCAGATGTGTAAAAGAAGGTTGTTTTTTAACTCGCAGTTAGTCCAGACCGACATGGTCTTAACAGTAAGGATTGAACAAGGGAATGAGCTGAAGCAGTTGAGGGACCTAAATAGCCTTCATGGAATTCTAAATATCAGCGGCCTTGGAAATGTTCCAAGCATGAAGGAAGCTCTCGAGGCCACCAACCTAGCTGCCAAGAAACGACTCACGGAACTGAAACTGGAATGGGATACTTCTGTACAAGGTGTAGTTCAGAAACTGAAGCGGATATACTTGAGGGCCTTTGCCCTCCCGTGGAACTTAAATACATGCGAATCTGGACAAAATCGAGTCAACTAATATGGGTCGGAGGGAGTAGTATTTCTAAAATATATGTACAAAAATCATAAATCTAACCTTAGTTTAATAAAAAAGACAGGCTAGGATACAATTACAGGTTTTCTATCTAGGCCACCAAGGTCTCAACTATATATTTATTCTTGGCCCTATGAAAAACCATTTTGACATCTCATGTTTACACGTTTGATGCCTTTTCTCTAGACATGGGGATTCATTGTCTATTTGTATTTGCATTTCTCACTAACCATAAACTCCAATAGGCAAAATCAAATTTATAATGGTATATAAGGCTTTCGACTAGGTCAATTGATAAACCAAACCATACGAGGCGTAAGCGTATGGAGAACCAACATAGGGCATGCTTGGCTACATGTAACCAGCATCACTCTTTTAGCGTTAGGTAGGGTAGTGTCAATGTGTGTTGCTGCTCTCCTATCGTGTTGCATAATCTCCTCGGTTGCACACAAACCGGCATGCCTCGATGCCCCTACCCAAGCTCGTACCATTGCTACACACCATTGCATATATGTTACACTTGGGAAAGAGTGAGTATCTATTATGTGTATGTGCCCTACCGAGTATGCCTTTAAAATTCTCTTTTAATCCCAAAAGGTCGAATACATGGTTAAATGATTGTCTGCTTTCAGATTTGGCATGATAATTTTCATTTCTATTATTCACTAACTAATATTAGAAAAAACTTCCACTCTAATAAGTGTTGCTTTATTGTTACCAAATGTCCATTGTTAGTCACTAACGCATGAGAACAATAGAAAGATGATGTGGAGGGTAGGGAGGGTACAACATGGAAGGCAAAAGGCCTTAAAGAAGCATGTTAAAAGCTGAGCACAGCAAAGAAAAAACATCGTGATCATCTATACCCAAGATTCTAACTTTTGTTGTATGAGAAGACTAGTTGGTAATTTATCATATCGTGTTAAGTTCATCTTATGTGCAAACTTAAGTGGATGACTAGTGCATTTAGTGCCATGAAGTGCATAATTATGTAAATCATTTGTAAAATATGTTAAGATCCTCTTAGGCAAGGGCTTGCATGAGGTGATCCGCAACAAAGCACGCCTTTTGTTGGTTTTTTGGTTTTTTCCTGTCAAGCTTGGAACACCTTCTCCCGATCGTGCGAATAACTATCCTATCTAATGCACTACTCAAATTGGTTATCACTGTTACTTTTTTGCGAAACACAGTACAAACACAGGCGCTCACATACACGCGCACACACTCACCCCTATGAACGCACGCACGCACACCCTACCCCTATGAGCACCTCCGAAATACTGAGCCGGCGGGTCGAGTCTTGAGATTGACGAAGTCACCACAGGCGCCTCGCTGTCGACGGGAACATCGCCTCCCACTGAAGAATATTCCGCCTAAATGAGAAACACCAGTGTCAAACCTGTGGTTTGAACTCTGGTGGGTTGGGGGTACAACCACCCTCCTAACCATCTTGCTACAGGCAAGTTCTCGTTATCACTATTACTTTATTTCTGCAAATTACTATTATGTTCTAAGCTTTAAAGCTTCTTCTCAATCCCCATATAATCTGATGTAAGATTGAGCTTTTTAACTTTTACGTATACCTGGTACCAACTAGTCTTCTCATACCAAGTTTTTCAAGGAAAATCCATGCTGCCAAAGATCTTGGTGGCCCGATCTGGCTAAGAATGAGATTGCTATGTACATGCTTGCACATAGGATAGTTTGAGTAGAGTTTTGCCTGCTGTTTTCTTTTGTCTTTTGAGTTGCAGCTTTTGAGCTGTTGTGTAAGCATACGTTGTTTCCCCTTTCTTAATGCAAGGCAGAGCTCCTGCCGTATAGTTCAAAAAAAAAACTTTTACGTATACCAAATACTCCCTCCGTCCTAAAATAAGTGTCTTAAGTTTGCCCAAAAGTGGATGTATATATACATGAAACATGTCTAGATACATCCATTTTTAGATAAACTTGAGACACTTATTTTTGGACGGAGGGAGTATGCTTTTACTTGAATTCTTCTGGACATGAGAAAATATCTACCACACGGTAGATATTTCACTTTCAGCCCAGCTGGGCCCATTCAGCCCACACTGCGCCTCTCTTACGTACTTATAAGCCTCCACCCCCGCCGCCGGCAGCCAATTGCCTTGGCGCACAGCCTCCACCCCGCTCCGCCGCCGCCTTCAACCGCTACCGTCGCCATGGGTAAGCCGCCAATGCATCATTGCGTCCCTTCTTACTACGTAGTTTCTTGACGCCTCCGTTGTTGTGCGGCAGAGTTGGACGGGCTCCGGAAGAAAAGGAGGGCTGAACTTATGGCGCAGCTGGAGGAGCTCAAGTCGGAGCTGAAGAAACTCAAGGAGGAGCCACCTCTCCCCCGCGCCGGGATGTGCGTGCGCGCGCCCTCTCTCTTGTTCGATCGCTTGCGCGTCTGTCCGTCTATCTCCGGTTAGAATTGATCACGAAATTGAATCTATCTCAGGGAGAAGTTGCGCCCTTTTCTCCTGGAGGTGGCCAAGAAGCAGAGGGCGGAGCTGCGGGAGGCGTACCGCAACTGCAAACCACCCATACTCGATTTAAGAGACCCGCCGTGCGCATCACCACCAGGTCTTGTCATGCTCCCAGGTTTAGGGTTTAGGAAGTGGCTAGGGGATTATACTTGTAGGTTTTGTCCTGCTATTGAAACTATCAATCACCTGTTCTTTGCTAGTCTTGCATCAATTTATATGTGAAGTATTATTTGTTCTGTTTTAGGAGCATATACAATTGTTTCACTCTCTTCTTTTGGTGGATTCCAAAAAAAAATCCTTCATATCGTGTGCATACCTGCTTTTTGCTGGTATCTCTGAAAACAGAGCTTGTTTTCAGAAGAAACTCATCTTTGAACTCATATGTTCTATGTGTGCTTTCCTTTGTTATTGGGCAGGCCTGCAGAATGATGTTGACAGGGAAAGCATGGTGGAAGGTGCAATAAGACTTGAGGCACATGCAATGGATAGGAACATTGGGAACACCAGGATTACTGGAGATGGTGAAGATGAAGATACTGATGTTACAGTTGATAAAAAACTGTCAACATTGTCAGTCCATGGATGATCAAGATCCCCGACTGGGCTTCCTGTGCCAGAGCCTTGAAAACATTTCCTATGTGTTTGGCCAATTTGGTTGGTCTGTAATAATCTACTTAATCTGCTAGCCTATGTTTGGGTGCGAACCTGTGATGTTTAGTCACAATAGTTGTGTGTTATGCTGAACCTTTCAGAACTTAGAGTCGAGTTGTGTGTGTTTAGTTTCTGATCCCTAGGAGGTCAGATGTAGTTTCCTTTGTTTGGTCTTTTTTTCTTTTCAAGACACTTGTTCTGTTATCCTTTGATAATGAGAAAATTGCAAAAAACCACCACATTTGGGGCTAGGGTTTCAAAAAACCACCATGTTGCCGATTTTTATCAAAAACCACCACTTTTGGGGCACATCGGCGCAAGGAGCACTAATTGTTCGTTTGACACAGCAATAAGTGAGATTCTGACAGTGGGACCCATGTCAGGCTGACGTGGCGGGGTGTAACGCCCACCCGTTAACGCGGACACCCGTTAGGGCTGCGCTACTTGTCTCAACCGGACGAGCTTGGTCCTCAGTCCTCACTCGCGCTTCCCCCTCTCGCGTCGACATGGAAACCGGCGGCGGCGGCATAGACCATGGCGGCGGCGAGGGGAACCAAAGCTCTGCTGCAGTTGGCGGTGGTGGCGCAGGCGGCGGAGTCGATGGGGACTGTTGTGGCAGCTCGAACCCCATTGCGCCGCACTCCTTGTTCCCCAGGGCGCCGGCGGCCTTGGCGCAGTGGGTGGCTAATCCGACGCACAGCCATCAGTACACCTCGGGCCTCGGTGGAGTCGAGTAAGTCATCTATTTCGCCCTCTGCCGATTCACTTTGTTCGTTCATTTCGATCTAGATTGGGAAGTTAGGGTTACCAAATTTTGTAGTTTAGTCTCTAAATTTTTCATGTAAATAATTGTAGCATGGATGACGACATTTGGGAGATCAAGATCAACTTCTATGGCTTAGACAATCTTGAAAGGAAAATTGGTAGATCAGACATTACCTTTATGAACCTGTTACAACTGACCGAGACACAAGGATATGGCATAACTGATAAGATGTATTATGTCAAGGAGGAGGGTTTAGGGGTGAAAGGGATGGCATTGCTTGATGGGATGGCTAAGGTGACAGAAATGGTGGCAAAATATGAGCAGACCAAGTGTTGTACTATCACTGTAATCAAGGGCACATCTGAGCTTGATGCACACATTAATATTGCACCAGTTAGACTTGAAGAACAAATTCCTATTTCAGAGATAGGAGTTCCAGTAGTTTATTCAGTTGATAATGCTGGTGTGCTTTTCGAAAGTCAGCGGAGTGCTGCAGATTCAGAGTACTTGTACTTATGCACTCAGCAGAGCAACAACAACAATAAAGGGAAGCAGGTTCTTGTTTCTAAAAATATGCAATGTTCAGATATCTTTGACATAGATTCAGATGAAGAAGCAGTAGGTAATTTAGAAGAAGACATTGAGGGACAGTTTGGTTCAGATTCAGAGGAAGGAGAGGGACAGTTTGGTTCAGATTCAGAGGAAGGAGAGGGACAGTATGGTTCAGATTCAGAGGAAGAAGAAGAGGGGCTGCAAGGTTCAGATCCAGAGGAAGACCAAGAACAACTGAATCAGAGGATTAGTGGCTTGAAGAGGAAGAAAACAGAGGCTATGGATCACTGTGAAGGTGAGACAGATGTGGAGGACCTGTATGCTGGGTCTGACAGTGGTTCATCAGATTGCATTCCCATAGCTTCTCTGAAGAAGTTGCCTGTGAAGAGAGGGCCCACCAGCAGATCACATGGTAGCTGTTCAACTGTAAGGAAGCCTGACTATATCTCACCTGATGACTTCAGTGAAGAAGAGCAAAA
Source organism: Poa pratensis (assembly GCA_947311845.1). Taxonomy (NCBI): domain Eukaryota; kingdom Viridiplantae; phylum Streptophyta; class Magnoliopsida; order Poales; family Poaceae; genus Poa; species Poa pratensis. Next base: position 91,991,101 of record CAMZMU010000128.1, read on the forward strand.
TTCAGATGATTTTATTCAGCTTCCATTTAGGTTACCAAGTGGGAGGAAGTCAAGGTCAAATAAAAGAAAGCCTAGGATGTGGTATGATGAGAATAGGCTGCTGCCTGGTGAACAGATGTGTCTGCAGTTGTGTTTCATAGATGTGTACCAATTTAGAAATGCTGTCCACACAATGCATATAGATCAGCTTAGGAATTTCAGGTTTCACAGAAATTGCAAAGATAGAGTAATAGTGAAGTGTGTGAAGAAAGGATGTCCTTTCTATATTGTTGGCAGTAAGATAGCAGGAGAGAAGACAGTTTGCATCAGGAAGATGGATATTGAACATACCTGTGCCCAGGCCCGGCCCTGGGGCAGGGCTGGCGGGGCGGCCGCCCCGGGCCCATGACACTGGGGGGGCCCTTCTAGATGTGCAGCCCTTCTACAAGTACGTGAGGGCATGGCCCAGATTAGTACCTAGGTGACGCTAGCGAGCGGAAACATCCGATCGTACGCAAGAGCTTGGTTGTCATACGTGCACGCCCAGCAAAAAAATTGGAGTGAGCTTGGTCGTCGTACGTGCACGCCCAGCAAAAAAATTGGAGTGAGCTTGGTCATCGTACGTGCACGCAGCACGCCCAGCAAAAAAATTGGAGTGATTCTCAAAAAAAAAAAAAATTGGAGTGGGTGCGAAGGGCCTCGCTAGCGCACAGGATGACCTGGTTTTAGCGGATGGAAGGGTCTGCAGAGAAAATTTATTGACCGACGATTGACCTCCAAATCATGATCGCATCTAACCAAGGCGGCTGGGTGCTGGATGGGGGAGATCGACGAGGTCATGTGATCGTCGCCTGCGCTAGACAAGCCTCAGGTTCCAATCGAATGTAAATGCAAATACTACCGGCTCCAGCTCCATAACCTCAAGGTACGTACGACTGCTCCCTTCCGTAGAAAATGCTCTCCTCTCGAATCTATTTGTTTTGTAAATGGGGATATGTAGATGCAAAAATTAGTTCATCATGAGACTTAATCGAAGGGGAGAATGTGAGACATGGACGTCGGCTAGTACAGAGATTTCATTTTTAATGATATGCAATCAGATCAGGCATCACTTGTCATAGAATTAGATGGAAGATTTTAAGTTTGGAGAAAGGAGAGGGGAATCGCAAGGAAGAAGAAGAAAACACTCAAAAAAACATTGGGTAAGGTTGGTCCCGGCAACAATTGTCACACGCTTGGAGCAAAAAGCTCACAGTTTCAAAATCATTTTTCCTTTGAACCAGTGAGGACCCATGATTGTCTAAGTTTCTTTAATAAACTCGATTGCTCGGAAGAAATTGACAAATCACTCTTCCCTACAAAATAATTTGAGTTTACACCATACTTCGTGAGACGGCCTCTCACAGTCGGTCGGGCTGCTAGAGATTGTGCCACGCCCCTCGCGACAACATGATGAACTAAATACCTTTGTCACGATGATCATATGAAAATAAAGTATTTGTATGAAAACTACTTTTGTATGATAAAAGTTTATTGATACTGTGTAATATATTTTATTAAAATATTTTAGTATTATCTGATATCTATATCTATATATATATATATATATATTAAAAGGGCCACGGATTCAAGGTTCGCCCCGGGCCCCTAAAATCTCAGGACCGGCCCTGCCTGTGCCCCAGTTGGTGAAAAGACCAAAGTTAGATGCAATTGGGTTGCCAAGAACGGTGAGCAGAGTTTGAGATCTGATCCTGGTACAAGAATTGAGACTCTTCTGGATACTACAAAGGAGAAATTTGGAGTAGTGCCCTCAAAGGTAATGGCATACAGGGCCAGAAAGAAAGCTCTCAAATCAGTGATTGGTGATGATCTGAAACAGTACACCAGGCTTAGGGACTATTTGCAGACTGTGCTAGATACAAACCCTGGCAGCAGGTGCATAGTCACAACCAAAACTGTACCTGACCATCCAAGCCCCAATCCTAGGTTCCATGGTCTTTTCATTGCTTTGGGTGCATCAGTGCAAGGATTTCTAAAAGGGTGCTGACCATTTATTGGTAAGTTATGTGTCAAACATATATGTTTTACATGCAGGGCAGCAAATTCTTGCTTTAACCCTAACCTGACTAATTGTATTCACAGCAAATGGCAACCATTACCTGTAGCAACTGCAACCTTGTTGGCCACAGGTACACAGATTGCCCATCAGCACTGAGACCAGCACTACAAATGAGAAAGAATCAACACAAGGTACAAATATTGTGCAATTCATATGAATTTATCATGCACTGTACTGTAATGCATTTCTTTTTCTCTTCTCAGGCAAACAGAGGTTCAATGGATGGTGCTACTTCATCAACTGGAGCTACTTCAGCTGCTCCTACACCAACCAGAGCAGCAGCAACAAGGGCAAGACCTGCTAACTCTGCTCCAGCAGCAGCAAGGCCAACAGAAGCTGCACCACCAGTAGCAAGGGCAACAGAAGCTGCACCAGCAGCAACAAGAAAAAGAATGGCTCCATCTTCAACTAGGGCACCTACAGCTACAGCTCCATCTTCAACTAAGGCTCCAGCATCCACTGCACCAGGTGTAACCAGACCACCAAGGCCTGCATTCACAGCTCCCAGAAGGAACCATGAAGCAGGAGTTGGTGGTAGGCCTATCAGATCGAGAGAGCAAAGCTCAAGGCTCAAGGGATACTTGACTGCTAGCAGAATTCATGAGAAGACTATTCAAGAGCTAAAAAGGGAAGGCAGATGAACCACATGATCTGCTTGTTCTTTTGTTCCAACTGTTGTTATCTAAACTACCTGAACTATTTGTGTTATCAGTACTTTGTTTTATTTGGCATGAAAACTATCTGTCATGGCAATGGGACCTTGAATTATGTAATGGATATGTTTTATTTGTGTTATCAGTACTATCTGTGATCAGTTCAGTTGTTTCAATGTTTTATTTTGATTGTCGATAAATCGTCGACTCATCGACTTGTCGAAATGCTATATTCTGTCAGTTGTTGCAATGTTTTATTTTGATTGTCGATAAATCGTTGACTCATCGACTTGTCGAAATGCTATATTCTGTCAGCTGTTGCAGTGTTTTATTTGAGTGTCGATGAATCGTCTGACTCATCGACTTGTCGATACTCGATATGCTATATTCTGTCAGGATAGTAGTACTGCATTACATCACAAAGAACTTAAACAGGATAGTAGTACTGCATTACATCACAAAGAAATGTGTTCAAATGATACAAACTGATCCAGGTTCAAATTTTTCTAAACAGGAATTCAAATGGGTAACACATAGACATTAAGATACTGATAAACACACAACTAAACTACTCCTCAATAATTGCCTTGATCCTCCCGAGCTTCTCCTTGTTCACCTCACCATCTCCCAGGAGATCACATATGTGGTACTCAAGCTTCTCGTTCTGGTCTTTTAGGACATCCCTCTGCTTCTCTGTCTCCTCCTTCTGCTCCTTAAGTTTCTGGATTTCTGCTACCAAGTCAGCTCTCTGCTCTCCTGCTAACTCCCTCACTTGCACATCAAGTTCCAATTGTACCTGCATCTGTTTTGAGACAGATCCTTGGCTTGATGCCGATCCTTGACTCAGTGCCTTGCCCAACTCAATTTGTAATGATTTTATCTTTTCTTCTAGCTCCTCGTTCACTTTATGCAGCTTGTAATATTTCTCAGATTCTACACAAGCTAAGGTAGTTCTTGCAGTGCATTCTTCCTCGTACAGTTCCCAGAGACTAACCAAACATTTCTTCAGATGTTCTGGCCACTCTGGATCAATCCAGTTAACAGCAGAATATACACCACCACCCTACAATTACACAACAACTACATGTAAGCAAAACACTGAAAGCTATGCTAACTGAGTATATGAAGTTAACTGACAGAGAACCAGGACACTGCAAAATAATGGGGGAATGCAGCTCAAACGATGAATTACAAGCAGATCATGCATTACTAACCGCTCTTGCACATCCCAGGAACCTCCGGCCAGTGTTTTCTCCTTCGAATGCGACATATTTCATCAGTTTCTCCCAGTGGTCGCAAGTCTGGTCACTATGCATCTCAATGCCGCAGAAATCAGGGTCATGCAGGGTTAGGGGCACCTACCACAGCAAAGAAAGCTAGTAAATGGTCCAAATCCACGGTAAATCGACACATTTGAGCTCGAATCGAGAAAATCCCCAATCAGGAACCCTAACCCTAGCCAGGAAGAAAGAGGAATGAAAAACTCACACTCAAATCGGGCGTCTCAGACGATTCCCCGTCGCCGAGGAAGAGGGGATCCTCGCTGCTAGTCTCGCCGTCGTTCCAGGACGGCATGGCGACGCGGCGGCGACGGCGGCCGGATACGAGAGAGAGAGAGCGTGGACTGAGTAGAGAGAGAGCTCCGAGTGTCGGGTCCGGTTCAGATAGGGGTCGCCTCGCCTTTGACCAGGCGTTAACGGGTGTCCGCGTTAACGGGTGGGCGTTACACCCCGCCACGTCAGCCTGACATGGGTCCCACTGTCAGAATCTCACTTAGCGCTGTGTCAAACGAACAATTAGTGCTCCTTGCGCCGATGTGCCCCAAAAGTGGTGGTTTTTGATAAAAATCGGCAACATGGTGGTTTTTTGAAACCCTAGCCCCAAATGTGGTGGTTTTTTGCAATTTTCTCTTTGATAATGGAACCTGCCTCCAGTATAAAAAAAAGATATGTATAAATTCACCGTTGTTTCCTCAATTCGCCCTTCAGAAGCTGAAGCACATGAGTTTATCATGATGTCAATCATCCGTCGGTGTTCAGAGCTGTCATATGTGGTCTTGCAGTTTGTTCTTGTTTTTCTGATTAAACAGGAGATATGGATTGATTCGTTCCTCTTGCTTCAGATTCCCAGCATCTCTTGTGTTCTGCTGTTTGCGACCAATACGGCTGAATAATTCGACCCATACGTATAGACAGATAAATGGCACAGCTATGTGCCCAACTTAACCGCCACTACACGTACGTGAGCCTGGGCCTGAATATGCGTAAAGAATACATTGTGCTCTCTTCATGTCACTCTACTATCATCTAGCTATATGATTTCCTCGCCTCGCTCCTAATTTTATGGCTTTGAACTGTTCATTGTATCTACTAAACTATAGTGGACTGACTGGTTGACTCCTATCAGTATTTGTGAAGAAGTGGAAATGGTGTTGAAATCGATTTCCATACATATGCAGGCAGATAGATAACACATTTTACTCCCGTAAAAGGGCCAAACCCGTGAAATTCCGGCGAGAATACGAGACGTGGGCCATGCGGCCGAGCTAACCGAGCCCGTAAAGGGCCCGACCCGCACTCTCATTTCACGGGCGCCCGTGAACGGCCCTCCACAGTCCATACAAGTAGCGTGCGTGCGGGCGGATACGGGTTCCAACCCGCACGCCTCCGCCGCACGCCAAACCATAGCCTCCGCCGCCACCGCACAAACCTAGCTCCTCCGGCGAGCGATTACGGCCGCGTCAGCTGCGGATCGACGCAGGCGCCCTCGCCATGTCCATGCTCCATGGTGGCTGCGGGCAGGGAGGAGGCCATAGCGGCGGAGGAGGAGGAGGTGGCGGCCGGCGGCCGCTCCCGTGGCTGTCCCATAGAGTTAGAACTGTATGATGCTCCCATAATTAATTATACATGTAAAAAACTTGACTTTGGAAGGATAATATATTTTTTAGGACCCTTTGAAATTTTGAATACCCAGCCTCAAAATCCTAGGCCCACTGGAACAATGGAAAACCTAGATTGCAAGACACCAAATGCTCTCTCTATGTCCTTTCTACAAGCCTCTTGTGCCCTTGCAAATTCAGATTCCTTTTTATTTTTAGGCTTTGAGATGGTACAAATGTAGACCAAGCAGGGTAAATACCATCAGCAACATAGTATCCCTTTGTGTACTCATGCCCATTGACAGTGAAGTTGCAAGCCGGAGCATCACCATTAGCTAACCTACCTAGAAGATGAGACCTATGCAACACATTGATATCATCGAGCGTGCCCAGCAAACCAAAGAAGCAATGTCAAATTTATAAATCCTCAGATGCAACGGCCTCAAGCACAATTGTTGCATCACCTTCCTTGCCACAATACTGCCCGTGCCATGCCTTCGGACAGTTTTCCAAGTCCAATGCATACAATCTATACTACCTAGCATGCCTGGCCAACCTCGCTTCTCATTTAATGTCATCAACCTCACTGTATCTTCTTCGTTTGGTGCTCGAAGATAAACTTTGCCAAAGACACGGATGATCACTTTGGCAAACATTCGCACCGACTCGATTGTAGTATCCTCACCAATGCGAAGATACTCGTCGGCGTAGTCAGCTGGAATGCCATAGGCAATGACTGCGACCACCATTTGCTTTAGATCCTTGCCGCTATTTTGCATACTGATCCTCGTACACCTTCACGGCGAGGACCGCGACCACCATTTGCTGCCGGCGGCTCTCGAACAACGTCTCTGCATCGGGTGATCGGAGGAGGATGAATCCGACAGCAAAAACTCTTCACACGAGCTCAAATCCATCTGGAATGAATACCGGATCATAAGTACTGCCTAATCCGACGGAAAACATAGTTAAATCGACCGGAGAAACACTCACCGATAGATCTGACGTGGCGGCGGCGATTTGCCCGGGGTGGGCTCTCCACGCGGGACGGCGAGTCAGAACGGCCGGCGAGGTAGATCCGCGGAGGGCGCGACTCGCTGGCGGCGCGGCGACGGTAGATGTGACCGGGGAAGGTCTGAATCAAAGGCGGCGGGGCTGGCGGCGGATGCGGCGGTGAGATGGGGGAAGAACACAAGTCGTGCGAGCTGAAATGTCCCTCCCGCCAACCGCTTTCACCATATACAGGGCCCATCTGAAAGGATCGGTATGACACCTAGAGGGGGGGGTGAATAGGTGCTACTCCAATTTCAGTCTTTTTCAATTTAGGCTTGACACAAAAGGTAAATTCTCTAGATATGCAACGACGGTGAATTTACCTATATGACAAGCTAGCAACTAAGCACGATATAATAAGACGGTAAACAAGGATAGAGGTAACCGAAGTCAAAGCACGCGGAGACACGGATGTAATCCCGAGTTCCTCCTTTTTAGGGGAGTACGTCTCGTTGGAGAGGTGTGAACCAACACAATGGTTCAACGGCCACAAAGGCCTCACCCTCTTCTCCGGTGAACCGCACCACAAAGGTTTGGTTCACTTCAACTATCGGAAACCTTCGAGGCGGAGTCCGGAGCCTTTACAACAACGATTTGGGGCACAACCCACAAAGGATTGGGGGCTCCCAAACAGCTACAATCTGTCACAAAGACAATCAAGTGAGTACAATAGGGGGCTAGGTTTTCCTAGTGGAAACCCTAGCAAATGGTCCCTCAAGTGAATGAGGGGGAAATGACAAACGGCTCGGTGAAGATGTAGATCGGGGCCTTCTCCTTCAATCCTCCAAAGATCAACAAGTTTGGGTGGAGGGATTGGGAGATCTAGTGATTCTTGAGCTTGCAACAATGGGGATCTTGTGTTCTGGTCGAGCTCCTCAGCTGGAGGAAGGTGGAGGGGTATTTATACCCCTCCAGAAATTCTAGCCGTTGCCCTCAGTTTGACACAGTTTTCACTTAGGCCGGAACTTCCGGTTGGGCCGGAACTTCCGGCTACCGGAACTTCCGGGCAAACCTCCGGGCAAACCTCCGGGCGACCACAGTACCTTTTTCTTCGAAAAACGTCGGCCGGAAGTTTTAGGCCGGAACTTCCGCCCTTGGGCCGGAACTTCCGGGCAAACCGGAACTTCCGGCCAGAACAAATCCTGAGCATTTCCACAAGCATAAAACTTCTTTGTTTGTGAACTTTGAACCTGTCACAAGCTTAACATACTGTTAAACACGGATTTTGTTGTCATAATCACCAAAACAAGATTACGGGCAAGTTTGCCCTTTCAATCTCCCCCTTTTTGGTGGATGATGACAACAAAAGAAAAAGATTTGCAACATATAGACGGGCTCCCCCTAAGCATGTGCATAACTTGATAAGATGCATTTGAATACAATATGCACATAACTTAGGATCAACACTCCCCCTATATTTTACAAGTCAAGCAAGTAAACAAGTAGACATAGAAACACAACATAGTCTTTACATAAAAGTTCACAAAAGGTTCCACATGTCTTACCACATGCATAAGATAGGAGGTTCACACACACAAAAAAGGTTCAACAAAGGCGACAAATACAAATAACCGGAGCACAAAACATAACTGAAACAAATAAAGACGAGACTTTGTGCTCCACCCATGCAAATCCCGCAACCTAGGAGATAGACTTCTCCCCCTTTGGCATCAAGACACCAAAAAGGGAAAAGAAGCGAATCTAACGTCCCTCACTCATCATCCGACGAGTCCGTCGCAAGCTCCGCATCATCCGGCACATGAGTAGTCCACTCAACTGTCGCGTTGTTCCAATGCTTGTATGGAAGGTGTGGAGGAGGAGGAGGAGGACAGTTGGGGACCTTGAGATGCTGCATCATCTTGTAATCATTCATAAGACCCTGGTGCCTCTCCACTGACGCGTGAAAGTTCTCTTTGTGAAGGCAAACATTCATCCTTAATATCTTGTCAAGTGCACGCTGAGCCCATGTGCGTTGCTTGGGTTGACCGGGCTTCTTCACTCTTGGATCACTTGGGATATGAGACCCACTAGCTCCATCATCGGTGGCCATAGGACCTTTATCCTTGTTGAGATTGAGATGAGCAACCTTCTTGTGCATCAAAACAGGCTTATGAAAATGTCGCAGCCGAGGGCTGCATCGGGGTTAAGCACATCATGATCTCCAAAAGGGAACTTGGACTTGATGAGCCTCATAATGTAAGGAGCATATGGAGGCACTTTCCTTCCTATCACAGCATCATATATCTCATTAAAAATGAAGTCCATCACATCAATAGGAAAGGCATTTGCTTCGGGATCATCTTCCATGAAAACATTGTGAGCATAGACCATGAGATTGACAAGACCACCACGGATTTCATTGTTGTTGCCTCCACTTGGAGCAATAGTGTGGCGGAACATGCGAAGCAAGATGTCATAACGGGAAGGAGTCCCGTTGTGCTGCCAATCACTCCATCATCAGTATATAGATCACTCATCTCATTTTATCATAAGCAGCCCCTTGAATGTGCATGCGTTTACCGGAAGCCCTGGTGCAGCTAGCAAACCCATACCGGTGTCCATCATGCTCAAGAGCATCAGCAAAGTCATGAAAGTTGGCGGAGAGCTTGTGATTGCCGCACATCCAAGTCATACCACGGGCAGGAGTCTTGTCAAACACCACAGTGGAATAGAACTGATGAATCATGTGGATGTTGTAGTCGGACTGAATCTCCATCAGAGGACGCAAACCAAGAGCCTCCACCACAGCTACAGCCCCACCAAAGTATGCTTGTTGCTTCTCCAAGTGTTCAAAATCAATGGGCTGCATAGGGCACACCTTGTGCTTGCCAAGCTTGCAATATACCTCCTTGTACAGCACCTCTTGCTCAACATGATAGAAGCAAGAGTCCAAATCAGGGTCACGCTCGCCTTCATTGGTGAAGGCTAAGCGCCAAGGAATGAAGTCCCTTTGATGCTTAGGAACAACAGGCACGGGTGCTTTTTTCTTCTTCTTTGACATAGGTTTCTTCGACACAGGGGCAGCAGCAGTCTCACCACGAACAAGATCATCCTCTCCTCCACTAGTGGGACGGGACCGGGAAGCGGTACGCTTGGCAACAGCTCGACGGACACGAGAGCCACTAGGTGCTGAGAACAGATAGAAGATAGCATAAGATAAGTGCTCAAGTCAGATGATAAAAGAAACAAGAAACAAGTGGATTGAATGTTAGCATTTTTCCTGTTTCAGGGCGGAAGTTCCGGTCGCAGCGGAAGTTCCGGCAACCGGAAGTTCCGGCCAAGCCGGAAGTTCCGGTTTGCACGGCTGCGAGAGGAACAAGAACCTCAAACAAAAAATTGCTAACAAAAATCAAATCGTTTCTAGTATATGTTAGGGCAAGCCTAGAGGATTGTTTTCACCAAAGGAATTCAAGTAAAAGGCTCTATTTCTACTAGGTTAAACGAAAAGTGCATCTCGTCCTAGATGTGAAATAGAGGAAAGTACCGGCATCCATGGTGAAAACCGCTTGGAGGAACGGGATCCCCTCGTCGAGGAGATGCAGATCCGACCGGAAGCCGGAGGAATCCGCGGCGGGAAGGCCGCGGTGGAGATGGGGTGGTGGGGGAGTTCCTGGGCGAGGAGAGAGAGAGCACGGGCGCGGGGGTGGAAGAACTGCTCGGGAAGAAGCAGTCCACCCCGCGGCCTGGCATAAAAGCGCCCAGAAACTTAACCCGGAAGTTCCGTTAGACGGAAGTTCCGGTGCCGGAAGTTCCGGAAAGTTCCGGCAAAACCTCCGGGCAAAAACAGAACAGTTTTAGCCCGGGGACTTAGCCGAAATTTTGACTGAAACTTTCGGGCGCCGGAGGTTCCGAACCAGATACAAAATTCCGAGGTACCCCCACTACCACAAACTCCGGAAAGGCAACAAATGACTTGAGCAAGAGTTTTAGCATGTTTTTGGAAGGAGCAAAGCATGGCTTGGGATAGAAATAGTCACTGAAATGGTACTTCACACTCAAGCTTTATAAGAAGCAACAAAAAAAAACCATAACAACCAAGATTTGAGTGTGTTTTCCATGAAAACCTCGAAAAAGTAAAGAAATCCAAATAAACTCCATAAAGATCAAATCTTCACAAAGAAGATGGCGGTGGCCTAAGCCACCATGTATGAGTGTATGTGGTGTGACACCGCGAAGATATATCTTGAGTTCACCGCCACTACTCGTCATTTAAGCTCACAATTCATAAAATGAACAATATAGAGACAAAATGAGTTCTTACTATCGGCATAATGGGGGGAGGGATAGTCCAATGGATTAGGACCGCACTCCCCCTATGTCCATGCCTACACCTAAACCAAACATATAGCTAAGATATAGTGTGTATGCAAGATATTCAAGCGACGCTCCCCGAATCGATGATATTTAGCTCATGCCTCAAATAAGTGAACCTTGCTTCATCAAGTGGCTTCGTGAACATATCGGCAAGTTGGATCTTCGTGGGAATATAACCAAGCTCAATATCACCCCGGATGATGTGATCACGGATGAAGTGATAGCGAATCTCAATATGCTTCGTTCTTGAGTGCTCCACCGGGTTGTGGCCAATCTTGATAGCACTTTCATTGTCACATAAAAGAGGCACTTTGTCACAATGGACACCGTATTCCTTTAAAGTTTGCCTCATCCACAACAATTGAGTGCAACAACTAGCGGCCGCCACATACTCGGCTTCGGTGGTGGAGAGAGATATGCAATTTTGCTTCTTAGAAGACCAACTCACCAAGGACCTACCAAGGAATTGGCAAGCCCCGGAAGTTGATTTCCTATCATCCTTGCAACCGGCCCAATCCGAATCCGTGTAACCGGCAAGAGAGAAAGTTGAGCCTTTAGGATACCACAAACCAAACCTTGGGGTATGAACCAAATATCGAAAGATTCGAAGAACCGCCGTTTGGTGGCTTTCTTTGGGAGCCGCTTGGTACCTTGCACACACTCCTACACTCAACACAATATCGGGTCTAGATGCACAAAGATAAAGCAAAGAACCAATCATAGAACGATAGAGCTTTTGATCAACATCCTTATCTTTACCCTTTGGATTAAGTTCAAGATGACACTTGGTGTCCATAGGAAACTTCTTCTCTTTAGCATTTTGCATCTTGAACCTCTTGAGCATGTCTTGGATATATTTGGCTTGAGAGATGAAGGTCCCTCCACTCAATTGCTTGATCTCAAAACCAAGGAAGTACTTCAACTCTCCCATCATGGACATCTCGAACCTATCGGTCATAAGCTTTGAAAATTCATCATTAAAAGCTTTGTTAGAAGAGCCAAATATGATATCATCAACATAAAGTTGGCATATGAAAAGCTCCCCTTTAACCCTCTTGGTAAAAAGAGTGGGATCGATTTGCCCCACTTCAAAGCCACGGTCTACAATAGCTCTCTTAGGTGCTCATACCAAGCACGAGGTGCTTGTTTGAGACCATAGAGCGCCTTATCAAGTTTGTAGACATGGTTAGGGAAGTGTGGATCCTCAAATCCCGGAGGTTGCTTAACATATACCAACTCCTTTAAAGGACCATTAAGAAAGGCACTTTTCACATCCATTTGTTGCAACTTGAAATTATGATGTGATGCATATGCAAGAAGGATACGGATGGACTCAAGGCGAGCCACGGGAGCATAGGTCTCTCCAAAATCAATGCCTTCAACTTGAGAGTACCCTTGAGCTACCAATCTTGCCTTGTTCCTCACAACCATTCCATGCTCATCTTGCTTGTTCTTGAATATCCACTTGGTGCCTATAACATTGAGGCAATCTTTTGGCTTCTCCACTAGATTCCACACTTTGTTGCGCTTGAAGTTATTGAGCTTCATGCATGGCTTCCAACCAATCCGGATCTTCAAGAGCTTCAAAGACTTTCTTTGGTTCCACCATAGAGATGTGGCTTGATGTTCATTGAAATTTGCCAATTGTTTTCTTGTGGTGACCTTGTTCTTGACATTAACAATGATATTCTCTAGATGAAGACTCTTTCTTCTCCAATCCTTTTTGACTCTTGCTATACGACGGGTTTCGATATCCTCATTGATGCGAGGAATTTCGCTTGATCATCTTGATCATTTGAGTCCCCGTCTTGACCGGATGTTGACCTTGATCATCTTGAAGCTCATCTTCAACAAAGAAGGAGAGGGTTGATCTTGGTCTTGACCTTGGCTAGTGTTGACAATAGGAGAACTTGGTTCTTGAATAGCCTCTTGGTCAACTTGAGGAGGGCCTTGAACTTGTTCTTGGTAGGTGCATCATTTGCTTCCATAGAAGGTGCAACTTCAACTTGTGATGATGGATTCTCCACATAGTGGAGCTAGGACTTGCTTGAGGAGGCTCATGATGGATTTCAATGGGGCGATGGAAACCAACCCCCATTCTTCTTATTGCTTCTTGAGGTTCCTCATTATCTACATCACAAACATGAAATTGCGCCACTTGGGAGCCGTCATTCTCATCGAACCTCACATCACAAGATTCTATGACTTTCCCAACGGTCTTGTCATAGACTCTATAGGTGTGAGATTCGGCACCGTAACCAACAAAAACACCCTCTAAAGCTTTAGATTCAAATTTAGACAAACGAACACTTTTGTTCTTATAGAAACACTTACAACCAAAAACTCGGTAGTAGGAGACATTGGGCTTGTTGCCGGTGAGCATCTCATAAGATGTAAACTTCTTGCCAACACGAAAGAATAACCGGTTAGATGAGTGACACGCCGTGGAGATAGCCTCGGCCCATAAGAATAGCGGAGACTTAAACTCCGCCAACATAGACCTTGCCATATCCATGAGAGTCCGGTTCTTCCTTTCGGCTACACCATTTTGTTGAGGGGTATATGCAGCGGAATATTGATGACGAATCCCCTCTTCACTAAGAAACTCATTTAAGGTGTAGTTCTTGAACTCGGAGCCATTATCACTCCTAATGACCAAAATAGGGACATTGTATTGGCGTTGAACAATATTGGAAAAGTCGATGATGGTTTGTTGGGTTTCATCCTTCGTCTTGAAGAAATAAACCCAAGTAAATCTTGAATAGTCATCAACAATCACCAAACAATATTTCTTCCCACCAAGACTAGGTTGAGGCACGGCACCAAAGAGATCAACATGAAGAAGTTCCAAAATCCTCGTTGATGAAATAATGGTCTTGCCCGGATGGGGAGAATCATGCATCTTTCCTTCAACACAAGCCCTACAAAGACGATCTCTAGAAAAAGAAACATCTTTTAGTCCAAGAATGTGGCCACCCTTGTGAAGACTTTGCAAAGTTCTCATGTTGACATGGGACAAGCGGCGATGCCACAACCACCCCACGTCGGCCTTTCCGAATAGGCATATTGCTTGAGTGTTGGTAGACCCCGAAAAGTCTACCACAAACAACTCATTTTCAACATACCCAACGAACATGACCTTTAGAGTCTTGCTCCTCAAGAGTACCACCATATCAATAGTAAAATGGACATCAAAGTTCATCTTATTAAGAGCACGAACGGACATAAGATTGTAACCTAGAGACTCAACAAGCATGACATTTACAAGGGTGATATCCCTTGCAACTACCACCTTGCCGAGACTCTTTACCTCAGCTTTGAATTATCACCATAAGAGACGGTTATTGTATAATCTAGATTTGGTCTCAATCCGTCATAATCTCCTTGCTTCCGGTCATATGACTAGTGCATCCACTATCAACCACCCATTTAGATCCACCGGAAGCATAGTCCTACAAGAAATCATTGCTTGGATTTAGGTACCCATTTCTCAATGGGTCCTCTTTGGTTAGCAACAAGGGTCTTAGGAACCCAAATAGAGTAATCAATGTAACCATCATATGGACCAACATATTGAGCATAAACATCCCCATAATAATCAACATAAAGAATATAGTTGGGGTTGTTATGCCCCGCAAAGTCACTACGAGTGGTCTTGCCCCTTGTGGCACTACCACCCGCAATGGAAGTCTCGGCTTGTGCGGGCTTGGTCTTGATCTTCTTGTTGTTGCCCACTTTCTTCTTGGGCTCGGCTACATAACCAAGACCCTCCTTCCCTTTGTGTGGTTTTTGCTCAAATAAGTAAGCAATACCCTTATCTTTACTTTGGGAATAGAGGTCTTGGCACTAACATTTTCTTCAATAACATTTTCATGAACACGAGGAAGAATAGATATGCTAGTTGAGCTAGATTTAGAAAGTTGAGTTTGAAGTTGCTCATGAGACTTGACTAAAAGGGAGTGAGTTGTTTCCAAGGCCTTGTGAGCCTTGTCAAGCTTCTCCATATCCTCAAGAAGTCTAGCATTAGCAACCCCAAGTTCAACTTTCTCCTTTTTAAGCACTTTATATTTAGCAACAACATGATCTCTATCCTTAATGATTTTATTAATGATATCATCATTTTTAGCATCAAGAGACTCAAGTCTTTCCTCAAGAGAACATCTTTCTTCACTCTCTTCATCAAGAGAGGCATTCAAGGATGCTACGGAAGCATTCAAAGAGGCAATGGTGAGAGAATCCTCTCTCTCAATCTTACTCTTTTCTTGAAGAAGTTCTTCGGCCGCACATAGTTGTCTCATGAGAGACTCAACATGTTCCTTAGCTTCACCTTGCAAGTTAGTCATGAAGTATCGAAAGCAACAAGTTCTTTCTTAATCACAAGACTAGATTGATCACTCATTTCATGCATAGTCTTGGGAGAAGGAGATGATACCTCGGTGACATTAGCCATGAGGCAACGAGCGTTGTTGGTGGAGAAGTTCTCATTGGGGGATTCAAAGAGAGAAGATGATGAAGTTGATACAATAGCCAATGCGGCTACCTCTTTAGTAGGTGCATCTTCATCTTCGGAATCACTTGTGGCATATTCTTCTTGTGCCACCAACACAATTCTTGGTGCCTTCTTGAAGAAAGGCTTCCTTGGTCTTGCGGGCTTCTTTTGGATCAACTTTGAATGGTCCTTGGGGATGAGCTTCCCACCATTTTGCTCTCGGTTCTCATAAGGACACTCTCTTATGTAGTGGTTCTTGTCATGACAATTGTAGCACGTCTTCCACTTTGAGGCTAGCTCTTTCTTCCCACTTGAGTTGTTCTCTTTATCAACCTTGGCTTTAGCTTTTGCCGGGTCTTGCCAAAACTCTCTTGTGGCAAGAGCTATATGACCATTTAGAGCCGGTTCAAGATCATTTGGAGCAATGTTGCTTGGGCACGCTTCAACCTCATCAAGACATACCACCTTGGCCTTCAAAGCAAGTGAGGGGCCTTGTTTCATCCCCATGGCCCTAGCACGGCTATCTTCGGCATTCTTGGTGGCAACCTTGGAGGCTTGCACTTCTTGCATAACTTCATTGGATGTCATTTCGTTGTAGTTGTGTCTTCCTTGAATGGCCTTCACCTCGATGGGCTCGGAAGGCAAGAGAGCATTCACATACTTCCTCTTGACATAAGCATCATCCACATAGGTTGCCCCCACATCAAAGAAGGCCTTTGCAAGAGTCTTGAGTCTTCCATACATGTCTTCATGAGTCTCATTGTCAAACATGTAGAATCCTTCGGCATCATTGCTCAAAGACTCATATCGGTTTCTCTTCATGCTTTCATTCCCAAGAAATGCAACCTCAAGACAATTCCAAGCTTCTTTGGCGGTGGAGGCATTGAGAACATAATGCTTGTCACTTTCACCCACTGAAAGTTCAATCATATGGAGTGCGGAGGCATTGAGTTGCTTTTCGGCAAATTCTCTTCTTGTCACATTGCTTGGATCCGCAACCTTGTACCATCTTCAATGATCCTCCAAAGCTCGATAGAGGCACTGTTAATATGAGATTTCATTGAGCGTTGCCAACTAGCAAAGGCTAATGCATTAAGCTTAGGTGGAGGACCAATGGGGTTTGCGGGTGGTGATAGGTGGGTCGATAGGGTACCATCCCGGAACGTTATGGTACTCTTCCTTCCCATCTTCATGCTTGGTAGGAGGAGTGGTTTAGATCCGGAGGTGGTTTCCACCCCCTTCTCATTTTTCTTTTTACCCTCCTCGGAATCACTTCATCGGAGTTAGAGATGCCCTCTAGTGGGATGGTTTCCGAAACCTTGGCATTTGTGAGTTTCATGAGCATGTCACGCAACTCATCAAATTTGACATTCATGTCATTCATGGACGATGTCAATGTTGTTTCCAACGATTTGATATCGGCCATGGATGCCATGGTCTCTTGGCCTTGGCAAGATCGGCCTCATCCTCACTTTGTGTCATACTTCTCTTAGGCGGTTAAACCCAAAACAAGAGAGCCTAGCTCTGATACCAATTGAAAGGATCGGTATGACACCTAGAGGGGGGGGGGGTGAATAGGTGCTACTCCAATTTTAGTCTTTTTCAATTTAGGCTTGACACAAAAGGTAAATTCTCTAGATATGCAACTACGGTGAATTTACCTATATGACAAGCTAGCAACTAAGCACGATATAATAAGGCGGTAAACAAGGATAGAGGTAACCGAAGTCAAAGCACGCGGAGACACGGATGTAATCCCGAGTTCCTCCTTTTTAGGGGAGTACGTCTCGTTGGAGAGGTGTGAACCAACACAATGGTTCAACGGCCACAAAGGCCTCACCCTCTTCTCCGGTGAACCGCACCACAAAGGTTTGGTTCACTTCAACTATCGGAAACCTTCGAGGCGGAGTCCGGAGCCTTTACAACAACGATTTGGGGCACAACCCACAAAGGATTGGGGGCTCCCAAACAGCTACAATCTGTCACAAAGACAATCAAGTGAGTACAATAGGGGGCTAGGTTTTCCTAGTGGAAACCCTAGCAATGGTCCCTCAAGTGAATGAGGGGGAAATGACAAACGGCTCGGTGAAGATGTAGATCGGGGCCTTCTCCTTCAATCCTCCAAAGATCAACAAGTTTGGGTGGAGGGATTGGGAGATCTAGTGATTCTTGAGCTTGCAACAATGGGGATCTTGTGTTCTGGTCGAGCTCCTCAGCTGGAGGAAGGTGGAGGGGTATTTATACCCCTCCAGAAATTCTAGCCGTTGCCCTCAGTTTGACACAGTTTTCACTTAGGCCGGAACTTCCGGTTGGGCCGGAACTTCCGGCTACGGAACTTCCGGGCAAACCTCCGGGCAAACCTCCGGGCGACCACAGTACCCTTTTCTTCGAAAAACGTCGGCCGGAAGTTTTAGGCCGGAACTTCCGCCCTTGGGCCGGAACTTCCGGCAGAACCGGAACTTCCGGCCAGAACAAATCCTGAGCATTTCCACAAGCATAAAACTTCTTTGTTTGTGAACTTGAACCTGTCACAAGCTTAACATACGTTAAACACGGATTTTGTTGTCATAATCACCAAAACAAGATTACGGCAAGTTTGCCCTTTCACCATCGGTTCGGCGTCGAAAACTGAGAATTCACGGTTCCGCGGGCCAAATTCACGGGCGCCCTCAAAATCGTTTACTGGTCGGCGGTTTTTAAGGTTTCTGCTCTTTCCGTTTTTTTAGGTTCCAAAACCGTTAATGGCAGTTATTTTAAGGTTCCGCTGCTTTTAAGGTTTCTGCTAGAGATGCTCTTACAACCTTGGTAACGCATTAGTGCCAGTACAGTCAGGATCAGAGCATCGGTATGCAGAGTTGTATGTCATTGACGATTTGTGACGTGTGTTGCAGAACTGAACCACCATCTCTGCGAAGGGTTGAACCTAGCGAGAGTGACATTGTAGAAGACTATGTATGCTGCATAGAATAAATGTATAGATATGTTACACATATAGATAAATCTACATGTTGACAAATGAAAGTCAATTAATTTGGAACGGAGGGAGTATGAATTATGTTGTACCAATTCAAAAATCATAATAATAATGTAGTGTTTATGTGGATCAATTAAAAGCGTTTGTTTGTAGACACACAAGAGCTGATTCCGTTGATTGTTCAGGGTAAGTTGCAGTCAGCAGTTTCAAGACTTGATTATAGCATAGCAGCAGCAGCAGCAGCAGCTGAAGATTTTGAACAAAAAGTAACACAAGCTAGCTGATAATCTCTACACCTATATATAATCCTACAAGAAATAGCGAGCTGTGGTTGCTCGCAGAGTTTTGATGCACATCAACGCAACGTTTCTCAGGCACTGGTCAACGCAACGTAACCAGTGCCACACCGTCACCAGCCCATCGCCGGACTGGGATTCGGTGACTGGCCATGGCCAGTCACGCCGTAACTGTCCCCTCTTATTCATCGTTCACGATCAATCCAACGGCTCAGATTGATCCAAAAAGTGAGATTAAAACTAAAATATTTCAGAAAAAATTGAAAAAATTCCACTAACTTGTATATCTATTTATGGGTATTCTGAGAAAATTTCGCTTCATTTGGACAAGTGGTTTATCATTAAACAGCGTTTTTCTATTTCGATCTTGAAAAGCTATGAACTCATAAATGAGTGATCCAAAAGACATGCAATTTTCTCAGAATACCCAGAAATACATATACAAGTTAGTGGAATTTTTTCAATTTTTTCTAAAATATTTTAGTTTTGATCTCACTTTTTGGATCAATCTGAGCCGTTGGATTGATCGTGAACGATGAATAAGAGGGGACAGTTACGGCGTGACTGGCCATGGGCCAGTCACCGAATCCCAGTCCCCCATCGCCACGCCGCCCAACCCAACTCTCCACCTCTCTCACCCTCTCCCGCAGTGAGGCAATGGCCGGCAACGGCGATGCACCCGAGCCTGAGGAGCAAGCGGCGCGGGTTCTACAGGAGGCCGCCACTCCGCAGACGAGGACGCGTTGCGGGTCTGTGTCGGCGCTGGAGGAGACGTCCACTGTGTCGCTACCCAGGGCCAGGGCTGGTCGCAGACCTCGACCCGGCCAAGAGGGTGGAGCCTGGAGAACCGCCGACGCCGAAAGGCATGACGCCCACGCCGCGGAGGAGGGCCGGCACCGCTATGGTACAAACAGCGTCTCCTCCATGCCGATGACCTCCGCCACAACTCAATTCCAAGCGAACGAGGTACGCAACCACCTCAATCTCGAATAAGTTTGTCCCCATGCTTCGTTTTACTATCAAATCGAGATCGAGATATGGCAATTTGGGAGAGATAGAGCGCACCGGGGACAGACGGAACTCGGGCGGCTGCATCTTAGCCACAATGCAGCGTGTGGAGCCGTGGGGCGGCCCTATTGTTGCGATGTGGAGGAGATGGCATAAGGGGAGGGAATGGACAGAGCTGGGCCGCTGGCGCTTGGGCGGGGCAGTAAAAGGGAAGAGGGGATCGTCCCTGTTTCGCCAATGACTTCTTGCCACAACTTCCTCGGAGATGATTTGAGTGACTTGGCTTCTGCTGTCTGCGACGAACTGTTGAGAGGCGGCTGCTGCTTGCTTGTTGCTGCTTGTTGGAGAGGGAGGAAGTGTGAGAGATCCAGAGACATGTTGTTTGTTGCTATCAATGAGACACAAGGGAGAGAGATAGTGATGATTGTTATAGAGAGATTTGGCAGAGTGTTGTGCGGCTTTTTTTGTCAGATAGTGTATTATGTAATTACAGAGAAGTATACATAGGAAGCTAGGTTTGTGAGTGCTATGGCCTAGCTGAGACACGGTACGCAAGTTGTCCTTTCCCATGCATGTGCTTTATTGTTTAATCCCTCCACATTTCCCCAATTGTCTGGTATTACTAAAGTTACAGCCAAGAAAATTGGCCTTTTGTGTCATTTATCTATTGGAAGCATCTATTTATATCCAGATGAAAGTGTTGCGATGTATATAAATAGACCAACCAAGCTGTTTGCACAATATACCTAATTGGAACTGACAGTGGAGGTGATTTGTGTATAGGTGATCATTTCCTAATTCCTACTTGCTTAGTTCCTACTGAACTTTCTATATAAGCCTTTCATCACCTTGTTTTGGGTTGCAATTGTCTGAAACCTAGAATTTGTTCTGTCGTGTCCGACATTTACTTTAATCTAGGGTGGCTACTACTGTAAAAAATAGTCCGGGCAAGTGGATTTTGTTTCTCTAAGTTTCTTCATGATGATCAACTTCGATTTTGCAGCAACAAAATCCATCTGCAAGTCATTTATAAACTGATAGTGTTGGTATGCCAAGTTTTGGTGAAATTTTCAGTGATTGGTAGGTGCAACACTAGAATGTTAGCTGAACCATATAAATTACCATCTTGATTATTAATGTTTTTAGCACCTTGCTTCTGTATTGTAACTGCACCTTTTCGTAATTAATATCGATTGTGGACTACATGTAGAAAATATGTTTATAATACCTAGGTACCACTGTCACACATTAATTCTGCAACTAGCTCACTATCTCTCACCTGCACCTAGAATGAACATGCATTGTGTTTTTTAGTCAACAGAGATTGCTTTCAGATATGACTCTTTTAGTGTATTTCAGAATGATCATGCAGAAACTTGGTTGCTGTTAACAGGCTAGCTATTGCTTCCCCTATTAACCTTAATGTAAATTGAGAAGCTCTGAAATCTTGGCATACTACAACAGTTTTACCACTCACCATTTCACTCGGATATCAAGCATATCCCAAAGGTGTTCCGGACAGTTATTTAAGGTGTTAACACTGAGAATAACACATAAACCTATGATGAATATAAAGGGACCAACCATGTCTATTTTTTTGTAGCATTAATATGTATTTTCCTCTCTCCTCCTTTGGTATATTCTTGATGGACAGATTTAAACTTTATTTATATCTTGGATGATCCTTTAGATGGTCCTCCCGGCTCGTTTAACTTACTCATAAGAATTTGACAATAGGCAAGGGAAACGATAAGTTAATTGACTTATGCCAATGCAGTATGATGGCATGTCATGCTCATTTTAAGGTTACGAATAACGGAGGTTGCCGAAGAGAACTTAGAGAATAGGACAGCTTATGGAGATGATCTGTTCTAAAGAAGAATGTGCTAATACAATGATACTTGAGATCGTAGCTCTCGGTGCCAAATCAAAATAAACAGGTTATTTGAAAATATTATTAGTTACTCATGTGTCGTTCACGAGAAATGTAATAACTTTTGATTATTCGGTTGAAGATATTTTGAGATGGTGTGCTCAGACCATCAGACAATTTCATATTTGTTTGTAAACTGAGCCCATTAACACAAAGTAAGTATTAACTCTTAACCGTCTTTGGTACTAAAAATTGAACCTTGATGTTGTTGGTCCTACTCTCCTTGTTTTGCAGCCATCCGTTAGAAAGTATTGTCTGAATTTTGCTTCTCTAACTTGTTAGCCTCAGTTTATTCGGTGTTTTTCACTGTTTGCAACCAGAATGCTGATGTTGAGAAGTGACAATCAAGAATATCAGCTTGGTCCATGCAATAAGATAGAGTAAGTTTCTCCATGTTGTTGAAGCATTTACAATTATGTATTGATGACCAAGAAAATACCTCTTTGTTAGCATGTTATATCCATCGTTACAACTTTACACAAGGGAACGATGTATTTGCATATCCATTAATTTTAGCAGCTATATATTAATCATTTTGTGCCTCTCTTCTGGTGCTATATAATTGCAGCATGGAGCTTGGTAATCCTATATGGTGGCACAACCTTCTTCTTGAGAAGAAGGACATCGAACTCTTTTTTGGGAAATTTCAAACTGAAAAAAGTCCCCACCGGATGCCACTATTACACATGTAGCACTTGGAAATTTCAAACTGAAAAAAGAGAGGAGAAAACCCTATGTAATCTCTTGTATATATGCATGAGCTGTGAACGGATCAGCATTTAAATGACAGTAAAATAGTTTTGGTTCAATGGATTGTAAAAGGCTCATGGAATAACTTACATTTACAGATTGTTTTGTTCTTGATACTCTTCTCGGAGTGTCAAGTATTCATGCAGTCTTCTGAAAGAAGTGTAAAGACTGTTGAAACTACTATCTTTTTGCTTTAATTGTACAAACGAATGCAGCAACTATTGTTTTTTGCTTTCATTGGCGCGGCAAGGCGCGCCCCACCCTTCTAGTATTCCTTAAATCAAGTGGAGTTCATTACAGGCTGCATATATATATAGGAAGTAACGAGCACTAACAAGAATTAAGTTGGGGTCACATCGATCATCTAGATTAGATGAGTATTATGCGAGTATTGTGGCAGCTGGCAGCGAGTAGCGTGTGAAGTGGCGCTTGACGAGCTTCAAGTCCCTGCGCTGGTGATCTCGACGGCCAGGAGGGAGACAATGCATGCTACTGGGTGGTGGTTGAGGACAGTAGTGTGGCGTCCATTCACTACAGGAATGGAAGGCTATGCCTATGGCTTTTTGCCGTCGGCATAGCTTCGTTTGTCGTCGGCACAGACCTATGCCGACGGCCCCCGTCGGCACAGGGTTGTCGGCATAGGTGCCCGTAGGCACAGGTCATGCGGCCGTCGGCATAGAGAAAAGCCGTAGGCATAGAGAGTGCCGACGGCAAAGCCGTAGGCATAGACCCCGTCGGCATATTGTTTTCCAAAATTATTTTTTCCAATTATTTTTTAAAAAATAAAAATAAAACTTTTTTATTTTTATTTTCAATTCTACTCTGAATTTTCCAACTTTTGTTTTTTTTCAAATTTCGAATTTCCCACTCCTACGGCCATGTCGATGGGATGGCCTCGTCGGATGCTATGCCGACGGCCCCGACAAAAAGCCGTCGGCATAGAGGTTGGCTGTAGGCATAGCCTCCCATTCCTGTAGCGATTTTCTTCTCTCTTTATGGTGGCGTTGAGCGAGATGCAAAACCTGTCATCCCCAAAGTAGGCGAGCTCGACGTTTGGTACGGGGAAGTCATACCGGGCGCGCGAGGGGCAAGTCTCCCGCCAGGACCTGATGATCGCCGGTGGCGAGGGGGTCGGCGTCGAAGGTGAGCACCTAGCCCGTCGTCGCCGCGGGATCGGGGCCGGGTGGAGAAGAGATGGGTGAGGTCAAGGCTGTAGACAAGGAAACGGCCCTGGGTCGGGTCCATCGCCACCACCGTGGCGCGAGAGCCCCGGCGGCCAGCTGATCTACCATCGTTCGAGAAGCACGAGGTGTGGAAATTTGAGCCACGAGGTGTGGAGTTTTGATTTGTGAGATCGATCGATCTGACCTAGGCGCGCGGGGTGGAATATATGGAAAATTGTTCTATATCCGTACTCCTCAGCTTTTTCTTGATTAAATTAATTATGTAAATTCGGATAAGGAGCGTGAGATTTGAAAATCCGTTGAACTGCTCCTGTATTTGTTGCACGCACGCGTCAAAACTTCCAGTCAGCTCGTATTAATACCCCGGCCAAGGCTTCGACTCCTCTTATGGTGGAAAATAACAATTTCTGGCGACGTCGACGCGATCCAAGCTGCATGCCGGAAACGTAATTAAGAACCTTTCATGGATCAATTTCTAAATGCCAAGTTCCTACGTTGATCTCTAGCTTACTACTTTGGATTGTTGGCAGCTCCTGGCGGCGACGGAGACAAGATGCAAGCGCGCGCGGCCGGCGGCAGCTTGTCGCGGCGAGGATGGAGACAAGATGCATGCGGCCGGCGGCAGCTCATCGCGGCGAAAAGATGCATGGCAGCTCGACAAGGACGACGACGACGACAGAGATGAGGCGCGGCTCGACGTGGCGACGACATGCAAGCGGCCGACCGCGGCTCCAGAACGACGACGCCAGAGATGAGATGCATGCGGCCGACGCGTCGACGAGATGGATGCGGCCGACGGCGGCTTGACGGCGACGTCCAAGATGAGATGCGTGCGGCCGACGGCGACTCGATCGACGACGACTGAGACGAGATGCGGCATCAGTCGTTGCAGCGAGCTGATCGTTGTTGCTTCAGTTGATTTGCTAGCTAGCTCACAAAACATGCCCGGATCAATGTGTGGTTAACTGTATATACTTCTTCATGGAGGGTATATACTCCTGCATTTTTTTGCAGTATATACTTCTATATTTTTTTGGGAAGTATATACTTCTTTGGATCTATCCCGTATATACCACTTCATCTAACATGAAGTATGTTGTGATACATAGGTATATACCTCTTGAAAAAAACAGTACATACCTCTTGAAGAAATTGTACAAGTATATTGTTTGCCCATTGAAGTATATACTACTTTATAAGTTCAATGAAGTATATACGGCTTATCATCCAGCAAAGTATACACTCGCTATAACAACAACCAGAAAACTGCTGCTTTTTCAAGTTAACATACCTCATCGGGACAAGCAGAATATATGGCTAAACGGGCATGCATGGTTTGTTATGCACATATACTTCTGCTTTAGATTAACATACCTCATCGGACATAGGTATATACTACTTTGGGAAAAAAGATATATACTACTTTGAAATAACGTATATACCCCTCACAAAAATACAAGGCAGTATATACTGTTTTCAAGATGAGTAGTATATACCCCGGCCCCTTAAATTGAGAACCATACGTACTTCTTTAATTGCAAAGCAGTATACACTGTTTTAATCCAAATTAAGCAGCATATTTCCAAGAAGTATATACCTAGCAGAACAACATATATACTCCTTTGCACATTAACATACTACCAACATGCCACTTCTGTTTTACCTTAAAAAATAGAACAACTTTTGTCCACAGGTGCTAAATTAAATCGCAGGCGCGTGTGTGCTGTACATCCCAAAACCGAAATTAGCTTGGGGCTGATCCGATCCTTTATTTTTGGAAGTTGTTTGCTAACCGCATGCATGCAAAGCAATAGATTAGTTTTTAAAAAATTCTCCCCACGTTGTTTTTTCTGTTAGTTACTGGGTATATCCAATCCAATAGGGGTGGGAGTATGTACCCTGGAGTATAAAACATGAGTCCGGAATATATTATATATATACACTACGTACGTAGTAGAATCCACGTGCTATATATACAGTTTTCTTTTGAGGATGGAAAACAACAAACAATGGCTCTTTGCAAACTCCGTATGTTTATTTATGGCAAACCCCGTCTGTTTTTTTCCTTGTCCGTCAGTTTATTTATGGCAAACTTAAAAAAAACGCGGGTGAGAGGCGGGTGTCGTCGATGTCTCCGCGCCGCCATCTCGAAGGGGATCGAGGCTGCTCCAGAATATGGTAAGTACCCAAATGAGCTTCAATATGGTGGCGAAAATCATGCTACTTGCGTTGGGGTTAGGATTTGATCCAAGATTGCGGACATGGCAACCGGCCAGTGGGCGACACTGCTCCGGCGGTAGCAGTGTAGGTGCGAGTGGGGCGGAGGGGAGGGGATTTTCTGGTCTGATTCATGAGTGAGGGGAGGGATTAAGAAGACGACAATTTTGCAAAAAAAAAAAAAAAAAACCCGTCTTCGAGCACACATGTGTCATGACAGGTGGGATCGGAAGTGTGCCAATCCATCGCTATACGACACGTGGTGATCGTCGATGAGCGCGACTGTCTTATCCAGTGACCGTCTTGAGCGTAGAATGTTGTTACGTCGCGAGCTCGACGGACAAGTACCGTGACCGCTGATGAATTGTACTCACTAGCTAAATGCCCGTGCGTTGCAACGGGTAAAAATATATCTGCCGTTACAATAAAAGAATACCTGGTAACCATATATCTGTCAGAAAGGCCTTTAGACGCACGTGCAAGCTGTCGCGTGATCCGTGGGACACGTTGACGCGGTGACGGGTCCGGCTCACGTGCTATTCTTTCCCATCCCCTTCCTTCTTCCCCATCCCCGACTGATGGAAGGCGGAGCCAGAGCTGCCAGAGCCGCGGCTGGCCGTGGCAGAAGCGGTGGAGGCAAGCAAGACACTTAACTTGGGGGAAGGGGGTGCGGGTATAGGCTCACCGTCGCCGGAACAAAAAGGTGGGGCTAGAGGGATGATGCGGGCGGCGACGGACCCGCGGAGGAGAAAATTCGAGCAGGGCGGGCCGGCGTGGCAGGCACGGAAGCGCCGCTATCTAAGGTGGCGGTGGCAGGCGGTTCGGCCGGCGGCGGCAGCGGGGTCCCTGATCATCTTTTTCCATGTGCAAAGGCAGTTAATTTTGTGGCGACGCAATCGGAACGCACGCGTCAAGCTGTCGGAATGCGCGAGCGATCGCGCGCAAGCTAGCCACACCCTAAACGTGTTATGTTTCATCTTTATTTTGGCTGAAGACAATTAGAAATATGTTGGATTTCAATCCAATATTATATCAAACAATCCTCTGCAGTGAATAAAAAGGAATATTTCCAATCTTCTCTGCTTGCACCATGGATACGGAAGTCACAACGCATAAACTTAAGAGTTTACATTATAAACACTCATACTTAGTAAGTTATGCGCCTCCAACAATTCCTGTTAAAGGAAACCTGTATAGATTAATCATGTACTGAAACATGTACAGAGACTAAAGCCATCAGAGAGCACAGTTTTAATGAAATAGCTTGGAACCATGGTCGATCTTGCAATACAAACCATTAGTTGCATAGGAGCCAACTTATATATTCTGATCATAGTTGTGTGGCTAATGTTTCATGCATGTGCAAGAACCAATTCATTCAGCGATGCAAAAAAAAAATTGTTTGTTCTGGACATTGCATATGTGACTGACTGTCAAATGAATGCATTAGCAATTACAAATAAAGCAGAGTGATGCAATTTTTTCAGATACAATCAAAGTTACTATTCAAAGCCTCTTCGACAAAAAATGCAGCAAGGTTCTATACAGCGAATGGTAGAAGACCAAGCACATATATTGATGGCCAGCATGGCTGTGGGAGGCTGGCAGGGACATTCATCTTTTCCTTTTAGTTGTCACACTTCCAGCTCGTCCAGCTCAACGTAGGCACGCAAGTAAGGCAGTGGCAGCAGCTGCCATGGTCGTTGCCATTCACTCCCCGGAACACCATCAGGAATCCAACATCAAACCTTTTTTTTTAGATAAACAGGGATGGCATCCCCGGTTCCATTAAAATGAAACCACTGCCCAGGTTCACAGTCGTCAATTCATTACAGAGCTAAAGATGGCTGTAGCCGAACTGAAAACTAAAAGGTCTCAGCGAAACTAGAGTGCAAACTAGAGAGAGCGTTCTTATTACAGCACTTTTCCAGGTAAGTGTGAACTGAAACACTTTCAGATTAGTGTGAACTTAGGTAGCGCGCCAGGAGGTCATCCCTCTCCTCCCAGCAGGTCTCAGCGCCAGGAGTCTTGAACGCCAGCTCGGAAGATTTGAGCTTCTTGAGTGGCGTGTTCCCCAGCGTAGGTGACCAGCAGTCTTGATCAAGCGGCGACGCGGGGATCAGCAACAGCTGCTTCTTGATTCCAGCATCCGCATTCCTGATCGGTGAAGCAGGTGGATCTGCCTGATCAGAGAGCCTCAGCGAGCTTAGCAAGTAGCTAGCTGCCCAGCTACCCTCCGAGAGGTTTGATGAGGTTCGCTCATCACGCGGCTTGCTTAGCCACAGATAGCGAGAGGAGCCTTCATCTTCGTTGAAAGGAATAGGCAGAAATTTTTCATTCTGTCCAGAGCCTCTCCCTTGTAGAGGATACTCCAATTCCTCAAAGTTCTCAGTAACAATGACCACACCTGCTTGATATCAGTCCAAGCAGCATCATTAAAAACTAAGTTATTTCTACTTTTCCAAATGCACCATAAAACAGCAGATGTAATGGAATTTAAAGCAGAATTCTTGTTATTGGAAATCCAGAATCTTGCTACTGATTCATAATCAAGATTAGAAGCAACCGGTACCGTACGATGCTGTTCTTACATTTCCGGCTAGAGCAGCTAAGCAGCAGTGTGACATCGACGCCATTTTATTCCTCCGGCGACACGAGAGGATCAAATTCCTGAAAACAAATCATGCTGGGTCCGTCAGGGAACCGGCCGCAGGCCCATGTACTACTTCCCGTCCCAAGCGATCTATCGTTTTCGGCCTCCACCACCCGACAACATACCTCTCCTCTTCTCCACCGGGGCCTCCAAATCACCCCAAAGACCCATTGGTGATCTGGACATCAAAATCGACCACTAGCGGCACCCCCAAAGGGTCGCCCCGAGCGAAATCGTATCCGGCGTCCCCTAAAGGGCCTCCAAGTTTGGAGACCTCTCGGGGGTGCCGGACATGGGGCGGACATGCCCTCTGACAGGGCTGGCCCGCCCGTCATACACACAACACCGGCGCCCATGTTAATTAGGACTGTGCAGGAGGCCGTTCCGCCCGATTTTAATGGCGAGGCGACAAGACGGCGACACGCGTTAATGCAGGCCACCCAACCCCGCTCCTCCGGCCACCTTTAAAACCTGGCACGTCGCGGCCCTCCTCTTCCCACACCACTCCTTCTCCCCTCTCTCACAACTCGCCACAACTAGATCAGCCTCCAAGCATGGCGGGCAGCCGCGATACGCGGAGGAGCGCGCGCTTCGGCGTCATCGCGACTTCCTCTCGGCGGAACGTGCTCGCCGCTACAACGAGCGTCGCGGCCAGCAACGCCGCGAGCAGATGGAAGAACGTCGCCGCCGCAACGAGGAGGCCGAGATGGCCAAGGCGTATCAATACGAGAGGTGGCGCGAGGAGGCGGCCAACGTGCCACCATACGTGGTGTTGCTGGAGACCGCGCGGCTGTGCAGCCGCCACAGCGTGCCGGTGGAGGACGACGCCACCCTACCCGAAGGGTGGACGAGGAACGCCGTCAACGTGCCGGTGGCGCCGCGGCTCAGCAGGCAGGAGCGCGTCGATTACATCATGCGGCAGTGGAGGGAGATGCCATACGAGCAGAAACTCGATTCCAAGTACTCCATCTCGGCGTCCTACTGGCACGCCGTGGTGGACGCGCAGTACGAGGCGCGTCGCACTGGCGTCTTCCTCCCCACCGCTAGGCGGGAGCCTCCCCGGAGCTGTCCGCATCGGACGACGACCGCTCTGACGATGAGGATGACGACGACCCGAGCTGCCCGATCTCCCCTTACCACCGGCAGGCGCATCTTGGTCAGCAGCGTCGCCGTCACCGGAAAAGGGTGCGCCAGATGAAGCCGGTGAGGCTTCCCATCAAGCGCGCCGTGGCTCCCAACGGCGGTACATCAAATCCATCACGCGCCGGCTTTGAAACCAGAAGCCTCAGCCTCAGCCGAGGATACATTTCTAAAGGCCGTAGCCGACGGCAATAGCGGATGAAACTTCCGGCGCCGGATCATTGAGGCATGCAAGTCTCTTGATGATTCTGGCGCTGGTTCGCATCATCTTCGCCGGCGCTAGGCCGTGGAAGCGGCATCTTCCTCGACGCCAGCGCGGGTAGTGGTTGGTCAGACGCTGTAGCGTGTAGCTGGTAACGGCATAGTTTAGGTTTAGTTTGTTAAATCTCGTTTAGGTTTGAAGTTGTAAGTTTGTTAAATCTCGTTTAAATTCCAGCAGAATTGTTTATGTGAACGAATGTTTTAAAAAAAATTGGCGTGCTTGTTTGGGCGTGTCGCTGTGGGCTGCACCCCAAATTGGCCGGACATGTGTCCGATACCCCCAATTGACGGTGCCGGACACCGATTTGGAGGAGTCCCCCGGTGGAGATGCTCTAACAAGCGAAAGCAATGCGCGATGAGGCGGGTACGAGTTACAGAGGATAAGAAGGGAGAAGATGGCGCTCAGCTGGCTGTTCACGGAGCGGGCGACCGAGGACGCGCGCGCCATGGTGCGAGCTCTGAGGGAGCCCCGTGTAGCGCTTCGCTGGCAGATGCTCTGCGACCTCACGGGGAACTGTGGGTTGTTCCCTTTTCCCTACTGTTGAGCTCGAGAGCACAGCCGTACAAAACCATGGCGAATCGAGCTTGGGCCATTTTGGCGAGATCTCTGCGATCCTGGATCATGGTCCAGGGGAATCGGGAGAGGAGCCGGAGTGGACTCTCGAGGAGGCAGGCCGATTGCTGCGTCGAGTTCCATGGGTCGCGGCGAGGCAGGTGGAGGTGCGGCGGAAGGAGAGGAGGCCGAGGGGAGCGCGGAGCGTGATGGCGCTGCCAGCGCCGAATGCACCGAGTCGACCCCCTACACCGAGACCGTCGTGGGTGTCGTATCCCAGGTGGGGCGTGCGGCCAGAGGAGCAGTTGGTTCATATGAACCCTCATCTAGATCCGTTCAGAGTTGTTCCGCCAACACCGATCCGAGAGGTGGTTGCGGCGGCGACACTGACAGAAATTCAGGCGAGGAGGGCGGAGGATGGCATATCACTGCTGGCGGACGCGGACCAGGAGCTGGAGGACGATCGCTGGCCTTGGAACCGCCGCCATGGAGATGGTCAGTAAGCTTCACAATCTCATTTGGGCAGCAACGTAGCAAGGTTTATTTGGGAGAAATGCTGCTGAGATTGGGAGCACAGAGGCTGGTTTTGAGTGAGGATGGTTTAGTTGTTGATGCTAGAAGTCGTCTTCGGGATGAGGCGATTGAGGTTGGTTCTCGGATTCGATTCCCAGGACATGAGGTGCTTGTTGGTGATCGTTTGTTTCTTCCCATTGATCCAGTGGTTTTGATACCACAAATGGATTATGGTGAGAAGGAGCAATCTAGGATAATTGGGTGCTCTAATTGGTGGTTACGAAGATCACCTGCACATGTTGATGGAGATTGCTCGGTTTGGG
Organism: Poa pratensis; assembly: GCA_947311845.1. Taxonomy (NCBI): domain Eukaryota; kingdom Viridiplantae; phylum Streptophyta; class Magnoliopsida; order Poales; family Poaceae; genus Poa; species Poa pratensis. The sequence continues at coordinate 92,022,391 of CAMZMU010000128.1, forward strand.
AACCAAAATTCAGACATCGCCATTTGGGGGAGTTTGAAATCGACAGAGATGATGAGCAGCTTCAGCGGCCCACTGGGCCTGTGAGCCCAATTTCAGATACTGTGGGAGCCTAGGAAAGTGAAGCCAGGAAATCCTTTTCAGATAACCTAGGGCAGAATCCTCCCTTACATCCAGATAAGGTCATAGAGGCGGCGGCCGGCGACGAGAAACAAGAGAAGAGATCATATAAGGAAGTTTTGCTCACGCCGGTGATAGAGAAGAGAGTCAATCCCACATCGAAGAAGAAAGTTAAGAAGAACAGGAGGAAGATGGATGATCGGAGGAGATATCTGCAGGAGGGAGATAAGAGAAGGGAGGTGGACAGGCAGAAGAACCTGGATCCGAAGAGAGGAGCTACCTCAAGTGATGGAACAAGAAGGACAACTCAGTACCGCAGCTCTCCGCCGAGGACTCAGTACTACCAACCGAAGAAGAAGCAGCCTACAGTGGATCCGGGGCCGGGTCCTATTTCGGCGACATCTCGTCAGGTAACAGCTAACTCTGGAGCTAGGAGTAGTGGTAATGCGGGGGAGAAGCAAATTGTCTGCTACAAGTGTGATGCTGCTGGTCATAATTCCAAGGAGTGTGAGATGAAGGTTTCTTGTCCCGTCTGTGATAAGGAAATGCATATCACAAAGCGTTGTGTGTGGCCTTCGCAAACAAAACCTGTGATGCCAGCAGTCAGACTTGCTGATCCCAGCCTGGGTTTCTTCGTGGCCCAACATGCAAGGCTGGACCATAAGTCAGAGAAAGCTTCCACTCTCGGTTTGATCTGAGTGGTAAGTGGCAAGTTAGATAACCAGCAGCTATATGGAGGCCTTATGGCTCAATTTCAGTGGAATTGGGAATGGAAAGTTGTTGAACGCGGTCAAGATTTCATTGTTCAGTTTCCCAATGCAGAGAAATTGGATAGTCTGGTAAATTTTGAGGAATTCAAGCTAAGGGCTCACAAGCTTACATAAAATTTCTGAAGGTGGATGATGATGTAGTCCCCAAAGCCAGGCTTCACACAGTTTGGGCCAGGGCGGAGGGGGTTCCAAAAGAGATGAAGCAATACAGAGGGATTTGTGAAATAGGGTCACTCATTGGAGCAGTCGATGATGTGGATATGCAAATTCTCGCTGACTTGGGTGTTGTGAGATTCCAAGTTGAAGTTAGGAGCATCAAAAGCTTCCCTATGATCAAAGAGTTTGTTGTCAAACCATGGGTATATGAGATTAAATTCTCAATTGAAAAAGTGATCGAGCCTGGCAACATTGATGAATTTCCTAGCTGGAATTTCAGTACTGATGCTGACAGGGAGGGGAGGGGAATTCCAAAGAAAAAGGTGTTGGAGGTGAGGATGAAGAGAGAGCTTCTAAGAAACATAAGGCAGATGATGGGAAAAGTGGTGATTGCTCACATAAAGATGGTGGTGGCGCAAAAAACCATCTGCTATGCAAGGAATGGGGCTACTGGTGATGCTGTGGAAAAAACTGTGGCGCGACAACATGACAAGATGAACATGAATGAGCAAGCGGGAGAGAAGAGAGGTGAAGCTAATACTGAAGGAGAGACTGTCACTGAACAGGCTGTTGATAAGGAAGACATTGGGGGACAAAGGAAGGAGGATGTTGTGATGTGTGAAAAAGAGATGCTGGAAGATGAGGAGATCGAGGAAGAATTGGTGGACTATGAAGATAGTCAAGAAAAGTTTTCCCAACAGCAGGATGAAGGGGATAATAAAGGAGAGTTTCCTGACTCTCAGGACTCCTTTGCTTCCAAAATTGCTGATATCATTGGTATCTCGAAGGAAAATAAGAAGAAGAAGGGGAAGACAAGTGAAACAGTTCTGGAGCCGAGAAGATGCCCCTGGTTACAGAAGAATGAGGATGTGGATAGGACTGAGCTAGCTATGCAGAGAGCTGCGATGAAGAACGATATTGCAGGTAATACTTCTGTTAATAATTGCCCCACTGTTCTTAATGCTGATGTTAGTTCTCTGGTTAATATTGCAAATAAGTTAGGAATTCATGATAGTAAAAATGATAATGGTATTGAAAAAATGGTAGCTGTTATTCAAAACTTAGAACAATCGAGAAAAGATCTTTATGAGGAAAGTAAGAAGAATAAATATATGACAGAGCCTAGTAGCAAAGATCTGTTCACCCAGGTGACGGAGGAAACTGCTGAACTGGCTTCTGATGATGATGATGAGGAGTTGGGGATCTTACATACTAGCCCTGAGAGGGTTCAGTTAACTAAGACCTCGGGAAAAATTCTTAAAAGGTGCTCCCCTGTTTTTAGGTTGAGCTCTTGAAAAAAAGGGGAGGTCCCCCACGGATGTTATGATAGGCGTTTTTGCAAATATTAGGGGTGTGGAACTCCCTAATAAGCAAAAGTTCCTGCGGGATCTTTTTAAAGAAGAAGGTATTTGTTTTATTGGTCTCAGTGAGACCATAAAAAGCACCTGTACTTCTCAATGGTTTCAGAAAATTGCTGGTAATAGAAATTTTACCTGGCAATGGGTAGCTCCCACTGGGAGATCGGGAGGCATCCTTTTAGGGGCCGATCTTGATTTGTTTGATCTTATTCAGTCAGAATGTGGAGATCATTTTATTCGGATGCTACTTATGGATAAACATTCCAAACTAAAGTGGCATCTGGTGACAGTGTATGGCCCGGCTCAGGTGGAACAAAAGGAAAGCTTTTTAACTGAGTTTGCTAATTTATGCAACAGAGTTAAAGGTGCTTGTATTTATGGGGGTGATTTTAATATCATTCGAAAGTTGAGTGAGAAGAATAAACCATGTATACTTCCCAAATGGAGTCATATTTTTAATTCCATCATTGATATGAATGGATTGAAAGAATTGAAACTCATGGGGAGACTGTATACGTGGGCAAACAATTTGCCAGATCCCACTTATGAGAAACTAAACAAAATCCTTGTTTCTCCAGAATGGGACTTGGCCTACCCTTGGCAACAGTGGAAGGTATGAACAGAGACATTTCTGATCACGTGCCTTTGCTGATGTCATGTGGTACCCCTCCTCCTCACTGCAGATACGAGATTTGCTGGAGAGAGAGAGAGAAGGCTTTGATGAGTTGGTTAGAAATAGCTGGAGTGCCACTACTTTTCATAAGCATGATTTGGACAAATGGCAAGAAAAATCTAGAAGAGCTAGAAGAAATATGAAAGGTTGGCACATAAATGTGGAAGGAGTATATAGAAAAGAAAAAATAGGCTTCTGGTACACTGGATGCTCTGGATAAGAAAGGCGAGACTACTTCTCTGTCTGTCCAGGAAAGAGAGCTGCATGTGAACATGCAGAGGGGTCTAAAAAAACTGATGAGAGATGAAGAACTAAAATGGAGGCAAAGAGCGAAAGAAAGAGATTTAAAGGAAGGAGATGGAAATATTAAATACTTCCATCTCAAGGCAAGTGGTAGGAAGAAAAAGAACAAGATCTCGGTGCTGAATTATAATGGACAAGAGGTACTAGGAGATGATAATCTTATCTCTCATACCACAGAGTACTACAAAAAGCTCTTTGGCCCCTCAAATCTTACTACGTTGAGAATGGAGGTAATGAACGGAGCACAACTAGAGGAGGATGACAGAATTTTCCTAACTAGGAAATTTGAGTTGGAAGCAATAAAAGAGGTGGTTTTCAGTCTGAAGCATAATAAAGCCGCTAGCCCTGATGGGCTTCCTGCGGAATTCTATCAACAGTTTTGGGACACTATAAAAGGAGATCTGAAGGAGCTACTTGATGCTTTTCATAACGGACCCTGAAGCTAGAGAGACTTAATCATGGAGTCATGATGCATGTAAAATGCATACATGAACTTTGCATTATATTACTTATATTTCAATCATATTTGCATCATATAAGGGTTATATCATTGTTTTATATTGATTTTGGGAATATTTCATAGTTTCCCTATTTTTCTGGAATTAACCCTGCATAGGCAGAAAACCCTATTTTCTATATTTTGATGTTTCAGGGACCCAAACGACGTCCAAATGACCTGAAAATTTACGAGCATTAGTTTTTGGAAGGAACAAAGCGTGGGAGCGAAGGAAGCGAACAAACGGAGGCCCGAGGGCCAGAAGAGGGGGCCCACGTGGCCAGATTCCTTGGCCACGTGGGACCCACCAACTGGCCTCGTGGCTCCGTTGCCGTCGATCTTTTTTCCCGAGCCTCCGTTTTGACCTAAAAACGACTATAAAAATAGTCCCCGACGCCTTCGGAAAGGAGCGCCGCAAAACACAGAAACCACGAAACAGAGACCTGGAGTTGCAGATTGGAGGGGGAAAACTCCGGCGGGGCGCTGCCGGGTGGTCTCCATCTCCTCCAACGACTTCTCCACCGTCTCCATGATGAAGAGGAGTAGTCCACCCCTGGACTATGGGTTTGTGGAAGTAACTTATGTATCTCTCCTCTCTTGAGCTTCACTAATTAGTACCGTATGAGCTGCTGAACATGATTACGGTCATCTATGTAATACCTTTGTGGTGGATCTTTTTATGAGTTAATATATGTTTGAGATTGCAATGTTTTGTTTCAGTTATGAAAGTAGATGCATATTATGTACCCCGTTCTTTTTACTTGTTCTGATCAAACTTGTTATGAGAGCGTGTGAGGGGGAACGTGTGCATTAGATGGAGTAACGGGGGTGGCTAGTGCGGTGAACGTGAGAGAAAGTTCCGCGATCCACTTGGGTTTTTACCTTACTTTGTTGCCTCACTAGGGATAAAGAAAAATACCTTGCTACCGGAGATGTGGGTGTGACCATTGCCACTACTCCATGACTAGATCTAGCATGTTCTTATTTTAACTTCATGTCATGAACTTAATGCTATGCTCTGATTTATCTTAATTACTAAGATGATAGATTTAGTTCGCATCTTGGTGGAGTATAAGAGAGATTAATAAACAAAAGATCTCTATGTTAGGACGTGATGCCCATATAATTAGTAACTTGTCATGAAACCTTTTTGTTGCAATCTCATATGTCAATTCTAGTGTTCCATTATCTACCACTTTATAAAGAGAGAGTGCATTTGTGAAACCATGAACCCCGGTCCATTTTTAATCATAAGAAACACCTTTCCAACAACTTTTATCCATTTTACATTTTCTGCCATTTAAAATCCGAAAATACAAAAACACTTTTACATCTTGCATTCACAATAAAACCCAAAAATATCATTTATCATTGTTTCCACCATCCTTGCATATTTATTTACCATCATTGCATATTTATTTACTGTTTTGCATTTATCTTTATCATATCATTCTCACACCTTGTGCTTGACAACCACTTGGTGAGGTTGAGGGCACAAACAATTTACTTTGTTTGCAGGTTTCAAGAGAAGGATAAGAAGATAAAACTACACTACTGTTCCCCGAGAGTTCGATATTAAACCCTCGAGTCACCCCTCGTGGGGAAAACTGTCTTTCCTATACTATACACTCTGCACTTGGAGTCTCAACCTAACCCATTTTCTTTTGACGCAGGTAACTACGTCAAGGGCCATCAAGACAGTTTTCTGGCGCCGTTGCCGGGGAATCATAGCTGAAAGGTTTATCCAAGGATATCTCACAACAAGTCAACTTCATCACCAACTTGTGCAAACACCTAAGCTTGGGGAGGTTGCACCTACGTGAGCATCATCTTATCCATCTTTACCTTCAAATCATTTTATTTTGTTTTGTTTTGTCTTGCATATCATATTTATATTTCGGTTTGCATATTTTATTTTCAGTTTTGCATTTTGTGTTGCATTTGTTATTTCGGTTTGCATTGTTTAGTGTCATTTTATTTTCAGTTTTGCATAAAAAATTAAAAACACATAAAAACTTGCATAATGGAAAAGAGAACTTTTGGCCATTTAGTGTTAAGAACTTTCCTCAAATATGAATATCCCTGTTGAAAAATTTGAAGTAGATCATAATGTCACTAAAATGATTTATGAACACCGTTTTTGGGAAACCAAGAAGATCCTATACTTCATCTTAAGAAGTTTAATGAAAGATGCAAAGTGTTAAATTTGAACCATGTTAATGTTATATGATTAAAGTTAAGCTTTTTCCTACTCCTTGCTGGAAAAGCCTTAGATTGGATATTAAGATGGCCACCTGGAATTTAGCACTTGGTTTAATTTAAAAGCTTCATTCATTGAAGATTTTGTTCCACTGAAACAGTTTATAATTTAGACAAATAGTTATCACCTTTAAACAAGAGGAAGAAAACCTTTGGTAAAAACTGGAAAGGTTTAGAGGATAGCTTTTGGAATGGAACATGGTCTTAGAGATTGGATGCTCATGCATATATTTTATAGAGATTGTCTGAAACCTCTAGAGTCTTTTTGGATAATGAATGTGGGGGTTCTTTTATGAATACTACTGCTGCTAACTCATATTCTACTTGATGGCTTGCTTTTGGAAGTGAAAATTAAAGAAAGTTTAGAAAAAGCCCAAGTGCCTGAAGATGTTTTTGATGACCGTATGAAATATTTAATCTATATAATAGAGAGAAAAGTTGAGGAAGTTAAAATGCTTAGTGAAGTCAAGGAACCATTGTTGACTTAGAGAATTGTAGCTTGCATGAATTAATATCTATCTTACAAAAATTTGCAAGTGATCCTTCCATTAATGTTAACCAAGCAGGTTTTGGTTCTTATATTGCTAATCATGTTTTAAAAGAAAAGATTGCTAGGTACAACCAAGAAGCTATGATACCACCTAAGCTTGGGGATATATGGATTCCCAAAGTACTAGTAACCATTGGAAAAGAGACACACCATGCTATATTAGATCTAGGATCTAGTGTCTCTGTTTTATCTAAAGAATTATATGAAGTTCTTGAATTAAAGAATCTTGAAAAATGCTCTATTGAACTTGCACTTGCTGATGATTCCATTAAACATGCTTTAGGAAAAGTAAGTGATGTTATGGTAGAGTTGCATATGACATTTGTACCTGTTGATTTTCTAATCATGGATATGGGGAATAAAACCTCTAGTCCAATTATTCTTGGAAGACCTTTTCTTCGTACCACAGGTGCTATCATTGATTCAAAAGAAGGGAATGTGAAGTTTCAGTTTCCACACAAGAAGTGCATGGAACACTTCCCAAGGAAGAGGGACACATCAAAGTTCAAGCTCCCTCATGAGCTTCGTCCACAATAAATATCAAGTAAGAAGCCTAGCTATATGGCTATAAAGAAAGCGCTTTACGGGAGGCAACCCGGTTGTTTTTATTTTTGATTTTCTTTGTGTCCTCTTGCTGTAACAAGAGACTTAGTTTTTAGTTTTGTTTCTGGAATTTTTAATAAAGTGCCAAGTTTTACCTATTTTGGTTTGAAAAAGTTGCTATTTATTCGGAGATTTTATTCCTGCACGAATCTGTGCACGGTTGATTTTTATTTTTATCTGTAACTCCGAATGAGCTGTATTTGAACTGTAGTTGCAACTTTTCATCCTCTGTAACGAATTTTTTCAGATTTTTTGATTTTAAGTAGGGTAGAAAAATACGTTTTGCTGCTGCTGTTTTTCTGGACAGATTCTGTCCCATTTTGTTTGATGCATTCTTTGAACTTTTAACTTGAATCTTTTTATCCAATTGAGTTTATAGTAGGCATACAACATTATACACTTTCTGGACATTCATATGAATTTTTGTTAAGGATTTTATGCAGCAAGAATTCTATTTGTCTATCACTACTAATGTCACCCCACAGAAAAGAAATGGGAGAAACGGTGTTTTGAAGTTTTTTCACAGGGATTAGAGGAGATGCACCAAGAGCTATCCAAGGATGGTGAAGACCATAAGCTTGGGGATGTGAAGACAACCCCACTGGACCAACACACTCTCGGTTTGCACACGTCTAACTTCTGTTTTTCGATCAATGCACTTTATCGCATAAACTTGGAGCGTCTTTTATTTGCTTTTTTTATTTCGGTTTGATTTTTTTTTCTTGAGACCACCACTATCATTTATATATGAGAGAGCTACTGGAAATTTGGGTTGAATTAAGTTGGATGCTATTAAAAATTGGGAAGGGATGTTTGAGTTGATTCAAAAAGATACATATAGTTGCATGATTCATGTGCTTTTAATGAGTATTAATTTGCAAGTGTTTTATCAAGAGCTATCTTTTATCATGTTTAGATGTTGAATGTTACTTTACTTTGTTTAACATGGATTGATTAGTTCTATGGACACTTATGCATGCATTTAGATGGTCAACTTTCTCCCTATTGCTAGCCCAAAAATTCCAACAAGTAAAAACTTGTTTTCCAACACCTTCAACCAAAGTTTTTCCAGTGAGTCCACCATATCTACCTATTAGCTTTATGCTATTCCAAGTATGTTTATCATGTTATATTGTGTTATCTATACTTCTGAATTAAAATGCTTATGTTATTGATTGTTATGGGAAAAGTTGGTTAAAAGCTCTCACGAACTTGATGCACACTTACTTTTATTGCACTTAATAAACATGAACCATTGTGATTAAAATTATGAAGTTGTGAGCTTGACAATAGTCTTGGTTGGGAGTTAGCCATATGTGCTGTCACATGGCAAGCTTTCAACATGCACTTATTTATATTAGTTGATATCATGTACTTTTGTTTATGGATGCTTATCATGGTGCCAAATAAGTGGAAACTTAGTAAGTTTAAAGAGTTTGTATAAATGGCTAGAGAGATGCCTGGGCCGCTAATCTAAGCCATGCATCATTCATGGTGGAAATTTACAGCTTCCATAATGAACCTTCATGATGCACCTCATAATAAAAAGCTATACCAATAGTAAATAAAAGAGTGTGAGATTGTTCATTTTGTTTGTCTTGTCATTTTGACATGGGCTTGTTCCATGTCCTGAGGCAAGAGGTACCCCAGTTGACACTCTTGATGAGCTATTATATTACTTACAATGACCTTAACTTGAACTTACTTTTGTGGACCGTTGAGTAACACCATGGTGTAGGTACTTGTATTCACGGGGCATGAGACATTCAACCATACTTTGTCAAGCACATACTCATATTTGCTTTCACTTTAAACTTTAACATTCAAGATGCTATGATAGGGGTAATGAGAGCTTGACACCAATGAATACCACATTGCAAACATTAACTTAAGTAGAAGCATTTGGAAGTTAGATGAAACTTATTCATGTTTTACCTCTACTTATTTATCTATCCAAAGTGTCCACCTTTTATATTCAGATTTCATAAGAATACTCTATGACCATATAGGATGTTTTTACTTTTCATTATGCATACATTTGGTCCATAGTACTTTCTTCTATGTTACACTTTGTGAATTATCATTGAACATCCTTACATTGAATATTTGATATCACTTCATAATCTATCTTGTATATTGCTACTCCTTTGAAGAATGAATCATTTGACTCTATGTAGCAATAGTAATCATCTTTGATATCCTTTGATAGTATTAAATTGCAAAGTCCATGTTAGTTTTATCACCTTCATACTCGAGGACGAGTATAGGTTAAGCTTGGGGATGTTGATGCATGTAAAATGCATACATGAACTTTGCATTATATTACTTATATTTCAATCATATTTGCATCATATAAGGGTTATATCATTTTTTATATTGATTTTGGGAATATTTCATAGTTTCCCTATTTTTCTGGAATTAACCCTGCACAGGCAGAAAACCCTATTTTCTATATTTTGATGTTTCAGGGACCCAAACGACGTCCAAATGACCTAAATTTACGAGCATCAGTTTTTGGAAGGAACAAAGCGTGGGAGCGAAGGAAGCGAACAAACGGAGGCCCACGAGGCCAGATTCCTTGGCCGCGTGGGACCCACCATCTGGGCCTCGTGGCTCCGTTGCCGTCGATCTTTTTTCCCGAGCCTCCGTCTTGACCTAAAAACGACTATAAAAATAGTCCCCGACGCCTTCGGAAAGGAGCGCCGCAGAAACACAGAAACCACGAAACAGAGACCTGGAGTTGCAGATTGGAGGGGGAAAACTCCGGCGGGGCGCTGCCGGGTGGTCTCCATCTCTCCAACGACTTCTCCACCGTCTCCATGATGAAGAGGGAGTAGTCCACCCCTGGACTATGGGTTTGTGGAAGTAACTTATGTATCTCTCCTCTCTTGAGCTTCACTAATTAGTACCGTATGAGCTGCTGAACATGATTACGGTCATCTATGTAATACCTTTGTGGTGGATCTTTTTATGAGTTAATATATGTTTGAGATTGCAATAGTTTTGTTTCAGTTATGAAAGTAGATGCATATTATGTACCCCGTTCTTGTTTACTTGTTTGATCAAATGTGTATGAGAGCGTGTGAGGGGGAACGTGTGCATTAGTTGGAGTAACGGGGGTGGCTAGTGCGGTGAACGTGAGAGAAAGTTCCGCGATCCACTTGGGTTTTACCTTACTTTGTTGCCTCACTAGGGATAAAGAAAAATACCTTGCTACCGGAGATGTGGGTGTGACCATTGCCACTACTCCATGACTAGATCTAGCATGTTCTTATTTTAACTTCATGTCATGAACTTAATGCTATGCTCTGATTTATCTTAATTACTAAGGTGTTATGATTTAGTTCGCATCTTGGTGGAGTATAAGAGAGATTAATAAACAAAAGATCTCTATGTTAGGACGTGATGCCCATATAATTAGTAACTTGTCATGAAACCTTTTTGTTGCAATCTCATATGTCAATTCTAGTGTTCCATTATCTACCACTTTATTAAAGAGAGAGTGCATTTGTGAAACCATGAACCCGGTCCATTTTTAATCATAAGAAACACCTTTCCAACAACTTTTATCCACTTTACATTTTCTGCCATTTAAAAATCCGAAAATACAAAAACACTTTTACATCTTGCATTCACAATAAAAACCCAAAAATATCATTTATCATTGTTTCCACCATCCTTGCATATTTATTTACATCATTGCATATTTATTTACTGTTTTGCATTTATCTTTATCATATCATTCTCACACCTTGTGCTTGACAACCACTTGGTGAGGTTGAGGGCACAAACAATTTACTTTGTTTGCAGGTTCTCAAGAGAAGGATAAGAAGATAAAACCTACACTACTGGTTCCCCGAGAGTTCGATATTAAACCCTCGAGTCACCCCTCGTGGGGAAAACTGTCTTTCCTATACTATACACTCTGCACTTGGAGTCTCAACCTAACCCATTTTCTTTTGACGCAGGTAACTACGTCAAGGGCCATCAAGTCATCACTCTAATTCCTAAAATTCCTGATGCTACAATTATCCAGCAATATAGGCCCATCTGTTTGCTAAATGTTAGTTATAAAATACTGACGAAAATTTTGGCAAACAGATTGGGTGTGGTGGTGCACAAAATCATATCTGATACACAGACAACGTTCAACAAAGATAGGTTTATTATGGAAGGCGTGGTGTTACTTCACGAAACACTGCATGAGATCCATCATAAGAAGTTGTCGGGAGTGCTTTTCAAAATCGATTTTGAAAAGGCCTACGACAAAGTCAACTGGGCTTTCCTGTACCAAATGATGCAGGCTAAAGGCTTGGGGTCTGTTTTTTCAGACTGGGTGATGAAGTCAGTGAGAGGAGTAGAGTAGCTATCAGAGTGAATGATAAGATTGGCCCATATTTTCCCACATATGCGGGTGTCAGGCAAGGGGATCCATTATCTCCACTATTGTTTGATATAGTTGGGGATGGATTAGCCATGATGATCAAGAAAGCTTTGGAACAAGGGATCATCAGAGGTTTGGTGCCGGATCTGGGGTGGTCTGGCTATACTACAGTATGCCGACGACAAGATCCTCCTCCTTGAAGATAATTTGGAAAATGCAAGGAATGTGAAGTTTATCTTGGCTGCTTTTGAACAGATGTCTGGCCTTAAGATAAATTTTCACAAAAGCGAGGTATATTGCTTAGGAGTGGCGGCAGACAAAGCTGATAAGTATAGTGAGATTTTCACCTGCCCCACTGCGGCATTGCCTATGAAATATTTAGGGATGCCTATTGATGAGAAGAGATTGGCTAGGTCTCAATGGGGACCTGTACATGAAAAATTTATTAAGAAACTTGCTGGATGGAAAGGGAGACTGCTGTCGGCAGGTGACAGGCCGACGTTGGTGAATGCCTGTTTGTCAAGCCTATCGTTGTACATGCTGTCCTTTTTAAAACCCCCAAAAGGTGTTGAAGAAATGGGATATTCACACGAAAAGAATGGTTTGGAATGAGAATGATGAGAAAAAGAAATACTACCTGGTGAATTGGGACACAGTGTGTATGCCCAAAGAAAGTGGTGGTTTGGAGTGCTTGATTTAGAAACAATGAATAAAAGTTTGTTGTGCAAATGGTTGTGGAAATTGGAGAATTCGGAAGGAACTTGGCAGCAAATGTTGAGAAACAAGTACCTTAAAAATAAGGTCCTGGCACAGGATCTTGTGGGTATAGGTACCTCACATTTTTGGCAGTGCCTTTTGGAGGTTAATCATACCTTCCAACAGTACTCCAGCAGGGTGGTGAACAATGGGGAGAGGACTTTGTTCTGGAAAGACAGCTTTGTGAACAATGCCTCCTTGGCTGTGCAATTTCCAAGGCTATACAATTTAACTTTCTCCAAAAATGTAACGTTGGCGACAGTGAAGAAAGAAGGGATACAATCCCTGAGGTTTCAAAGAACGCTGTGGGGTGAGACAGCTACCCAGTTTGCTTACCTTCGAGCTCGAACTGATTCAATTCAGTTAAATGAAGAGACAGACAGGGTGAGATGGAACATTGGTGCAAACGGAAAATTCCAAGTAAAAAGCCTGTACCTTACTTTGAGAGCTGCAGGGGTTTTCCCACAGAAGTTTCTGTGGAAACTAAAAATTCCCCTGAAGATAAAAGTCTTTCTATGGCTCATGATAAAGAACAGCATACTAACCAAAGACAACCTAGGGAAAAGAGGATGGACTGGGAATGAACAATGACATTTCTGCTGTAGGAAGGAGACAGTAGATCACTTACTGTTTCGGTGCAGCTTGGCAAAAATGGTCTGGCAAGTGGTGGTTTGTGCTTTCGACTGGGAAGACCACCTGATAGTGTAGATGATCTAACTGGGGTGTGGCTGCTATCCTTTCCGACCAGCCTGAGGAACTTAGTGATGTGTGGGAGTTCGGCGGTGGTCTGGACAATTTGGAAGACTAGGAACGATGCTTGTTTCAACAAGAAGTTCCCTGATGATCCTGCTGCCGTTATCTTTCGTTTGTGTAATTTGCTTAACATGTGGGCGATGCTGCAGAAACCTCAAGACAAAAGAAAACTTGAAGATGGCGTGGAGACGCTGAAGAGGTTGATCAGGGAAGCTCTATCCAGAGCTCACGGCTGGGCGCCTTCGACAGCGAGGATTACGGTTGGATGAGTTGGATGCTGCTTTAGTTTCTGGTGCTGGACCTGTGTGTTTCTACTTCTGAAGTTTGTTTTGGTACATCCTTTTTGAGAGCGGGATGTCGCTCTCAGGCGCTGATGTGCTTTTAACTTTCTTAAGCTACCTTTAGCATTTTTTTTCCTTTTGAGTTTGTAAAAAGACCTGGCGGTTTCTTTATATGAAATCGATGGGGAGCCCGTTTAGTCTAAAAAAAAAACAGAGGATAAGAATGAATCCAACGCCCCACCGCTACCGCCGAGCTCGACAGGCGGCCGTCGGCGTCAGCTTTAAAGCCTGGCTCATATGCCAAATCCGCCGGTGCCGTCCTGCTCGCGCGCGGCCCTCCCACTTCGGAGCGAAGCCACGGCCTCGTCCAGTCGGCGTCCGGTCCGGCGTCAACGTCAGCGGTGTACCGCCAGGGGAAAGAAGGAATCCGCCACACCATTGTCGTGTTTGTGGTTGCTCTTCCACTGCGAACTGCATGCACTGTACTATACCAAATACCAAACGTCGCCTGCGTCGAGTTAGCTATAGCCGGGCGGCGTGTCGCCAACATGTCCCGGTCTCGAGGAAAACACGCATGTGGAAATTCTCTGAGACGCTCGTTCGCGGACAGACAGACACGTGTTCTGAAAAAATGTGACAGCAATGGCTCTATCTTTAACCAGGTGACACCTGCCAAACTGCCAACATCGTTCTCCTATGCTCAAAGCAATTCTGAGCCCGGGACTGACGATGCATGTTCGTCTCGTTTCGTTTAATCAAGACGGTGGCCCAGAAAAAAAACACGGTTGGTTGGGCACACATAGACATCCCATGTACCATAAGCTAGCCAGCACAGGTATACCTGTCACCAGAATCTTGCGAGATGCATCTTGACACATCGGCGTAGCATCTCAACGACGATGGTCTGACGAGAGATCTTGTCGGGCCCCTGCTCTCCACCAGATTACGGGTGACTGGCTGGCGCGCAGACTAGGCGGCTTGCATGCACGAAAGTTGCAGACTGAATATTGGTCGTAAGAAACTGTCTATATGAGATCACACGGAGCATGACAGGCCAATACAATTCTCAAGTCAGGTGCTGGTTCCGTTGACTACATGGTACATTCCATAAAACAAACCTTGCAAGTTTATTGCCCGCAAGGTTGGTTTTTCTGAGATTTTACTTTATAATCATGAGAAAGTTATTTAGTACGCCGCCCCTTAAGTAACGGACGGACTTCATTCACCCAAAAAATTCACGGATACAAGTTATGTCCGGGGTCGACACCGGAGGCGGCGTTTCCGGTAGTAGAAGCATCTACTCCTATTAAGAGAAAAAAAACATTTTTAATTGTCAAAGAATTTCAATAAAATAATTCAGATGTTCATCACGAAATTTTATGTCCACTCATAAAGTTTTGTGATGCAAAAACATTTTTTGTGACTTGTATAAAAACGATAAATTTTGGTGCTACAAAATGAGTTTTTAAAAGACATTTCTTTTGTCCTTTTAACACATGCCACAAACAAATTATTTTTTCCAAACAATGGGAATAGATCCGGTCGAGACCAACCAAACATAATGACCAATATACAAAGTAGATGCAGCCTTATAGGACCCTCCAATTTGTCAGTCTCTGAAAGTTGTTTATGGTCAGAGAGCCGTGTGGCAAGATGGTTAGGAGGGTGGCTATACCCCCAGCACATCAGAGTTCAAATCCTAGATTTGACATTGGTGTTTCACATTTAGGTGGAATATTCTTAAGTGGGAGGAGACGTTCCCGTCGACAGCGAGGCGCCTGTGGTGATTTCGTCAATCTCAAGACCCAACCGCCGCTCAGTCTTTCGGAGTTGCTCATACGGGTAGGGTGTGCGTGTGTGCTTCACGTGGATGTGAGCGTCTGCATTGTACTGTGTTTCTAAAAAAACAACTAGAATTCCATTAAGCCCACAACCATTGCTTAAAGTCAATAAAATACCAAGCAAAACTTGGACTGGATCTTTCCAAGCACCAAAATTACCAACTAAAAAAGTTTCTAGGCCCCAGACTGCCTAGGCTTGTCTCTGCCCCTCTTATAGTGAATTCTATAAACAATAGTGTGTGAAAACTTTGTGAAGAGTCCAAACTCATTGAACTTGAAAAACTTCTGCATTTCTCTTTTATTTTATTTATTATACAAGCTCCATCACACATTTGCTAACAATATGTTTCAAACTTTTATTTTCGGGACGAATACATTTGAAGAATTTTTTGAAACCAAGTTCTCAAACTTTTCAAATTCAAATTTGACTAAACGGGGGGAGACGGTGCGACAGGGCCGATTGGCCGGACGGATGAGAGGAGGCGCTCCGGACAGAGGATAAGTAGTTTCTCGGTGTGGTTGGGGGGAGGTGGCAAAGGGGTTAGGAAGGCATTTTGGACAAGCATGGGGTAGGGGAATAGGGTTGGGAGTGGGGGGCGTGGCCCCTTGGTGTACACATAGCTCTGCGACTGGGGTGGAGTGCAGCGACCCATCCATTTGTTGAAGTAGTGGATTTGGGTGGGAACCTTCTCCCTACCCGGTGATTGTTTAAAAAGGCCAGAAAAGAAACATATATAAGACCTCTCCAACCAAGCCGGATAGGGCACGCCTGAGCAAGAACGGAAACCGCGCTTGTGCCAAACGGATTAATGGGCGGCACAAATCTTTACTCAAAGAATTCAATGATAATATGGTGATTGAGATTTAGGTAATTCTTGGCAAATAATCTTTTATCGGAAAAACATTTCTAATATTGTTTTTTATCCGGAAAACGCCTTGAAGGGGAAAAACTCCTTGGTGACATCCTCATCAGGTCCCGTCGAATCTGCCGTCCACTAGCCGACTCCGTCTATAAGCATAGTTGGTCGGTACGTTGCTCTGAGCGGCTTGGAATTGTGTTCGCTCTTCGGAGGCTCGCAGCATGAGTCATGACACGGCCCTTTGCTCTGGGTATCATGTGTTGTCGTTATTGTTTTTAGGAGTGGTCTTTGCTCGCTCTCCATTAATTATTCGAGTCTTTTATAGTTTTGGGATCCGGTTTTCCTTATAGAACTAGATCATCCTTCTTTCTAATCAATAAGTTTGGTGACTTTCCTGCTAAGATTAAAAAATACTAATTATGTCTAAACGAAGAAGTTTCACGGGGCTTGTCGCAGCCGTCCATCAATCTGATCCTGGTATAGGTTCCAATATTTGCATTGGATAGACGCGACAGAGCTCTCTGATTATTGGGATTGTATGTTAATATCCAACAATTCCAACGGGCAGACGCATAGCCAGCGAGAATCGATCATCCTGGTTTGACCCCAAGCTATCTTTCTGGCTTAGCTCTAGTTCCGTTCAGTGGGTATTTACGACCCTACTGATTAGAACTGGTCAGGCAGATAGCATTGAGAAGTCCGATTCGACGGACATCGCGAACCAAGCCTGAACTCCACTGCAGTGCTGGGCAATAACACTCGGAAGCATTTTCCATTCTGCCATGGTGGCGGCAGCAGACAGTAGCAGGAGCGGCGGCCATCCAAGCGAACAAAAGGTGAATTTTGACAAAAATAACCCTTTTTTGAAACTTCAACAAAAAATAACCCTTTTTTTCGAAAAAATTCTGAAACTAACCCTTTTGTGTGGCTCCCGCACCGGGGGCGCCACACCTTCATGTGCAACTCCCCAGGCTGGGGAGCCACACCTTCATGTGCAACTCCCCAGTCTGGGGCGCCACACCTTCATGTGCAACTCCCCAGGCTGGGAGCCACACCTCTGCCAGCGTGGCAAAGCGGGCCCAGCCTGGGTTAAGTAGCGCCGGACACTGGGGCGCCACACCTTCATGTGTGGCGCCCCAGGCTGGGGAGCCACACATGCTAATTAAAATAAATTTTTCTGTCCTAGAATTTGTTAAAACCAGAGAAAAGTTCATGCATAATTAACAAAGCAAATGACGTTCAAAAGTGGAAATTCCAATTGGCCATTGTTAAGCATGTTGTAGATATCCAGAAACATATTTTCAACAATTTTTATAAAATGTGCAAGGCTAGGAAAACATGCTAAACATATGGTATCTTTCTGTTTTTCTCTGTTTCAAAACTCTCTGTTTTTCTGTCTTATTTCTTGCCACAAAAACAAGCATGCATCTATTGTTTCCAAAACTCCAAAATTTAATCTAAGGGCATGGATTGGTAGACCATACACCAGAGAACAATGTCAAGCACAAAAATCACTAAATTGGATATTTTAGCTACATAAAATCATAGGCTAAAAACAGGTAGTTGGGTAGGTTTTCAGGGAAAAATCCCTATTGGAAAAATAATCATAGAAAAACCCACACAAACCACAATGCATTTTTGGTTTCTTTGATGCTACCTTGTTAGATGACATTGCCAAGTTAAGATCAAGTATGATCCAAGACTTTGGGCAAAAATCTCTTAAGGCATCATAATGAAAAATGGCAGAACACAGGAAAAACTCAGGAAGAAAAAACTAGGGTGAGTTCATGAAAAATTTAAATTGGCTTGAAAACAAAACACTCCTTGCATTGCATAGATGATTGCAACAAAAACTTGTTCAACCAAGCAAAACATTAGGCAAATAAAAGTTTTTGTTGGCTCAAAAATTTGGGTCCTACTGCCACTACACAAGGGCAAAATTTGGGCTGTGACAGATCTTCCCCCCTTAAAATGAATCTCGTCCCCGAGATTCGCAAGCGGGTACTAAGAGAGTGTAACCAAACATCAGCATGTGTATATTTAGGATTAAAATTATTAGGGTAGTATTTTCCTAGAATTTCCTAGTTAATGGGATTTGTTTTAGGAGAAAATCTTTAGTGTGACATTGTTTTGGATAATTTTGTTAGAACATCAGTAGCATGTCATTTTGATACTGGTTTGATAGCATGTCACCCTAGATGCATATTACTTTTCATTAGCCAAGCATGATTAGATAGGATTGTGTTTTGGAATAATTAGGACCCACTAGCATGAATAGATTTTGTGTGTAGTTTATGTTTTAGTGATTTTTACAAATGACCAGAGGGTATTTTAACCTCTTTATGCTTTGGTATGATAGTGTAACACCCACTGATTCCATTACATGAATAGAAACCAAAAATGCATTGTGGTTTGTGTGGGTTTTTCTATGATTATTTTTCCAATAGGGATTTTTCCCTGAAAACCTACCCAACTACCTGTTTTTAGCCTATGATTTTATGTAGCTAAAATATCTAATTTAGTGATTTTTGTGCTTGACATTGTTCTCTGGTGTATGGACTACCAATCCATGCCCTTAGATTAAATTTTGGAGTTTTGGAAACAATAGATGCATGCTTGTTTTTGTGGCAAGAAAATAAGACAGAAAAACAGAGAGTTTTGAAAACAGAGAAAAACAGAAAGATACCATATGTTTAGCATGTTTTCCTAGCCTTGCACATTTTATAAAAATTGTTGAAAATATGTTTCTGGATATTTACAACATGCTTAACAATGGCCAATTGGAATTTCCACTTTTGGATTTCATTTGCTTTGTTAATTATGCATGAACTTTTCTCTGGTTTTAACAAATTCTAGGACTTAGAAAAATTTATTTTAATTAGCATGTGTGGCTCCCCAGCCTGGGGCGCCACACATGAAGGTGTGGCGCCCCAGTGTCCGGCGCTACTTAACCCAGGCTGGGCCCGCTTTGCCACGCTGGCAGAGGTGTGGCTCCCCAGCCTGGGGAGTTGCACATGAAGGTGTGGCGCCCCAGACTGGGGAGTTGCACATGAAGGTGTGGCTCCCCAGCCTGGGGAGTTGCACATGAAGATGTGGCGCCCCCGGTGCGGGAGCCACACAAAAGGGTTAGTTTCAGAATTTTTTCGAAAAAAGGGTTATTTTTTGTTGAAGTTTCAAAAAAGGGTTATTTTTGTCAAAATTCACCGCTCTTATTCGAGTCTTTTATAGTTTTGGGATCCGGTTTTCCTTATAGAACTAGATCATCCTTCTTTCTAATCAATAAGTTTGGTGACTTTCCTGCTAAGATTAAAAAATACTAATTATGTCTAAACGAAGAAGTTTCACGGGGCTTGTCGCAGCCGTCCATCAATCTGATCCTGGTATAGGTTCCAATATTTGCATTGGATAGACGCGACAGAGCTCTCTGATTATTGGGATTGTATGTTAATATCCAACAATTCCAACGGGCAGACGCATAGCCAGCGGGAATCGATCATCCTGGTTTGACCCCAAGCTATCTTTCTGGCTTAGCGCTAGTTCCGTTCAGTGGGTATTTACGACCCTACTGATTAGAACTGGTCAGGCAGATAGCATTGAGAAGTCCGATTCGACGGACATCGCGAACCAAGCCTGAACTCCACTGCATGCTGGGCAATAACACTCGGAAGCATTTTCCATTCTGCCATGGTGGCGGCAGCAGACAGTAGCAGGAGCGGCGGCCATCCAAGCGAACAAAAGAGAGCGAGACTTTGGATGAGAGCTTGAGATCTTACAAACGAGAGCGAGACTTTGGTTGAGAGCTTGAGATCTTGAGGGCTGCCGCGATGCATCGTGTCAAATTTTGCGGACGCTGTTGATGCCTTAGAGAGGCGCTTGCATGGTGACATACTGACATGAAGAGAACTATGCAGAATCCAAGTACAGAGAAGTGCTGATTATAACAATATAACTGTAACATTTTTGTGAAAGGGTTAATTCGACTACAAAGCGGCCAGCAATGACATGTGGAATGGAGCACAGATTTGGGAATAGACACCCTTCGCCAGAGCTCCAGATCGACACAAAAGCAATAAAGACCAATTATCATACGAGATCCAGGCTTAACGTACACAAGACTTGAAATTAAATCATAGCATGTCATACAGAGCAAATGTGGTGTTCCAGTCATGTTCGGATCAAAAGCTCACAGGGGCTGAGAGACAGTTTCCTAGCTCATGGCCACGGCATGCATAAATCTACCATGTCCCTACAGCGCCCTTGGACGGGTTCTCGAAGGCAGCAAAGCCCCAATTGGTCTTCAGGGCATACGGCGGGTAGATGGTTGATCCCTCGGTCGTGATCTTGGCAATCTGTCATTCGAGAACAATTTAGCAGCTGTTGAATGAAACCTGTCTAAATTTCTTTCTAGGGGTTAGTGAGCTACGCGAGTTCAATGAGAAGGACAAGTTCGCACCTGGAATTTGTTGATAGATGACCTGTCACGGTACAGCAGAACCAGCAAGCACTTCTCAATCAGCTTAACAGCTTCTTCAAAAGTCAGGTCCTCATGCCATTCACCACGAAGTATTGGGACTGCCATATGGTTCCCAAATCCAGTGGCAATGTGGTTCTCCTCAAAGTGAGTACCAATCATGTTAACCTGAACACCAAATGTTAGGGATAAGACAAGATGCTGACAAACCAGCAGAAGCAAGAACTGGTACTCTACTATTTTTTGAATGGAATATATACCATGCCAAGATACTTCTCATCACCCTTTGGGCCCTTTTTCACTCCACCAAGCACCAGGAGTTCCACAGAGGGTCAAACTTATTCCGTCGGTTGTACATAACTCTGGTCAGGTAGGCATGGATTTCCTTCGGGCCCAGTGAGTTTCCGTCATCCCACATATGATCAGACAAACTGAAAAGGAAGGGAGGTGAAGATGTAACATGGATTTTACATTGCAGGGTGAAGAAAAGCATGACCCAACCATTCAAGGCAACTTACGTTAACTCATCCAAATAGCGCAAAATCTCCTGGAAGTCACTGAACTCCCCACTCCCTCCAATAAGGCTATGCTTACCAACCGCCTTAATACGCTCCACGCTCTTGTACCGCAAAGTTGACCCATAGGAAGCTGCACAAGTAATTAAATAATGAATTTCGTTGTCGCCGCAACTATATTCACATGGCGCAGCGGTGGCAACTAACCTCCAGTGTCGCATGCCATGATCACACCATCCTTGTATTTCATTGCAATCACTGAGTTACCAGTCACATATGGATTCCTGTTGATGTAATACAATGTCTAGAGTTAACCACGTGTGTAGATAAATTTATTGAAAGAAGCAATAGCACCATGAAAAAGTCGCACTTGCACACCAAGAGAAAGCTGGTCTTGGAAAAATGATGGCATTCACAAGATTGCTATAACCATCTTTGATAATTACAGAAAGCATTATATCTGTTGGGCTGGTTAATTATATGTTGGACTAGCTAGGAGCTTTTATATTAACACAAAACTTTCATCCATTTTCTCAAAGTAAAGAGTTCTCGTAACAAACTCTGTCAACAGTAAAAAAAAAAGGACAGACCCAGTGCTAGAAGCTCCCACACCAGGTGGGGTCTGGGGAAGGATTATACAAGTCAAGCCTTGCCCCTGCAAAGTGCAATGCAGAGAGGCTGAGTCGAACCCAGGACCTCTTGGCACAAGTGGAGAGTACTTCACCACTGCGCCAGGCCTGTCCTTCAAACTCTGTCAAAAGTACCACAAATAATCGTGTAGACACCATCATTCTAAATCATGAACCCTAGCATGCACAGTTCACCTAGTCTCAATTGACAAAACCCTAGTTTTGAAAGGACGACTTAATAGAAAAATCACATTGAAAGAAGCATTATTATCACCTAAATAGTAAATACTGCCACCAAACAAACAATGAATGGAAGAGGCAGCCAGTTTTCGGAGCCCGGATAATACAAGCTAACTATTGTAAGTATAAAATCTGAGAACAGCACGCAACGGATAGACATCATGAATCGTTATCACATCTGTTGTTGTCTCACAGCTTGACATGTAGATTCTATTGTATTTTAACTAATTCTTTGCTTAGTAATAATAATATATGTAAGAAGGACTAACTTAGTAACTAATAACTGACAAAGAGAAAACAATGGTATACGTCCTCAGTATTGGATCTGAAGGCACCAATGCCACATATCAATAGCTTCCTTACAATCATCTCTTACACTATTGATATTGATTTCAATATCTGGTCAAGTTCACAAAGATAATAAAAATAATGACAAAAAGCTTGTAAATTCCACAAACAGATTGTCAAAGTTGAGGTACTGGGACTTGCACATCTACGCATCAAGTAAATTAAAACAACGAAATACTCCTAAAAGCTGCAGCGTCGACTGATAAAGTCACTGGAGCTAAATTCCTAGAGAGTCTCAACAAGTTAATGGCGTAGCGAGTCAAAGCCTGCGGATGGAGAAGGCAAGATCAAGTATGCCAGGGCAAACCCCACGCCACTAAATCCTCCCGGCCAGAGACAAAGACCAGCGCTACTGTGAGCACTTAGGGTTTCCGACAAGCCGACTGGGATCGGTCCGGGGCGATCTGGGCCGTGCCGGCGCCTACCGGCCAAGGGCTCTGAGTGCGGCAGCGCGTCAGCTCGGTCCGGAATCCGACACTGCCGCCGCCGTCCTAGACGAGATCGCGCGTACAGGAACACCCGTCGGATTGGTTGCCCCTCTATCCCCCCCCCCCCCCCCCCCCCCCCCCCAGCGGCGCGACGCGAGCACCGAAATAAACGAACATAGCAAAACCAGATCGGAAAATAGGGGACTTACAGGGTCCTCTGCGTCCCCTCTCCGCCTCCGGCCGCTGCCGCCGCCGCGTTCGCGTGGGATCCGTCCATCGATCCGCGAGAGGGGGTTTGGTTTGGTTTCGCTCGTCGGAGGGATTTGGGTTCGTCTCGGTCGGGTCTGGTCTGGCTGCTGCTGTGTGTTCTCTCTCTCCCTCGTGGGCAAAATCTAATAATTGCTTGAGCACTGGCTGTTTACGGGTGCTCACCTACAAGCGTCGTCGGATCAGCATCACGCGGTCTGGATGAAGCGGTGACCAAAGTCACCACGTTTTTTCCCCTTCTCTCTCCACCTCCGCCTCTCATCTCCACCGAGGCTACCGCCGGCGGCGGCTATCTCTCTCCCCACCCCCAACGCTGTTGACCGCCACGAAGGCACGCTGCCGGTCCTTGCTCTCCTCCTCCTCCCCCTCTCCCTTCCGCTCGATCCTCACGAACTCCTCGTACCCCAGCATCAGGTCGTTGCGCCGCCTCTAGCCGCATCCAGCGTTGCGCCGCCGTCGCCCATGGATATCGGCCCGTCCATCTCGCTGTAGAAGCAGCAGAAAATCTACCGGAGCTTGGGCTAGCGCTCGCGCCCGCAAGACGTCCCAATGGATGACGATAGCGAGCGTGCCGAAGACGAGCTCACGCCGGCGCCGGTTGGGTAGTCTAGGGGCGACTGGGTGGTCCACAAGCTTGGAAGGCTCAGCTTGAAGCTCCCCTTCGGGAACAGGCGCTTCGACGAGGGCGGGCTGGAGACCTAGCCGGCCCAATCTTAGTTCTGCGGTTTCCATCAGCCAGGATCATTCACCTTCATGTACCTTGCCATGAAGGCGCTTCCTCACGGCGAGGCTGCAGCTATCTCCTTCTTCTTCCTCCATCGTGATTACTCCTCTTCCCTTCGCTCCGAGTACTCGTTCCGGCCAGCGCTCGTCGGCGGCGGATCGACCGCCGTGCTGGTGGATTGACTGGTTTTTCTTCGCATCTCCGGTGAGCGTAGCCCCCTCAAATCTTCATCCCTTTTCCATTTTTGTAAGTGGTCATGGTGAGTACTTGTTTTCGTTTTAGGATGTGTTTTTCCTAGTACTGTTAGATGTATTTTTTTGTGCAAGCGTGTAGGTTTTGTTACTCCCCTGTTTAACGAGATGTATTTCTAGATATTTTAGTCACATCTAGTGAGATGTAATTTGGGTATACTGTTTAACGAGATGTATTTCAAGATATTTTAGTCACATCTAGTGAGATGTAATTTGGGTGTACTGTCATGTGTTTTTGTTACAACCATGGCTAATGTGATGTAGTTTTTGGGTGCAATGTTGTATGTTCTATTATATCCATGTCTAGTGAGATGTAGTTTTGGGTGCAATCTCATAGGTTTTGTTTGATCCATGTCCAGTGATATGTAATTTTGTGTTCAGGCTCATAGGTTTTTGTTATATTCATGTCTAGTGATATGTAGTTTGTGTTCATTTTTCTTTTTGTTTGTTACACCCATGTCTGGTAGAAATATTATACATTCAAATATCAAGTTTTAAGTAAGAAAATTAGGCCATCGAGGTCCATCTCAAGTTAACTTAAGTGAAATTAATGTTAAGCAAAGTCGTCGAAAGGTTTCTTCTCTAAAGAAGTCTAACCAAGACTCGTAGTTGCTTAGCAGGCTTGAAATGTCATTTCATTTTCAGGCTACAGACTTCGAATGAGCACAAAAAATACATGGATTACTCGGTACTGTTGGGTGTCTCGCCAAACCCCCAGTTTGCATCCAGGCTGTTCCAGTGTCTTGCTGGGAGTTGGAGATGACAGTCATGTTTGATCTTCTCAACCAGCTGACCTTCATCAGGTTTGATCTTCTCAACCAGCTGTGTGGATAACTGGATATTCATATGGTTTCATCATGGTGTTAGGTATTTGGGGAGTGGAGAATGTGGTATACCTCTTTCAGTATGTAGTTTTTGAACGAATAGGATGTAATTTATATCTATATCACTTCTATTGGTTACATTCTAGCCTCAATTTGCACATACAAAGTTCTTGTCAGCCTTTGCACTTTGTTCGCAGATACACATGGGTGTGTCATGTCGATGGTACATAGGGGATGCATCATGCATGTACTTTCACCAATATTTTTATTTTAAACACATCAGTTTTTCATTAAGCTCAACAACAATTTACAGAGGCAAGCGTGCACAAAGCATCGCTGAAATCTGAGATTACATCTCTGAAAGTGCAGACCACATTTTCTTGTGTGCTAGAAAGGCATCTGATGGAGAAAGGATTTTCGTGAATCCTAGTAGCAAGTTTTGCTTGGAAGTGAGCTTTGAAGTTCTTACACCTGGGAACATGAAAGATTTTCTGCTGATGGAAGGAAGGGCTGCTGAAGAGAGCAGCAAGTAGTGGCCTAATCTGCCAATGACCTGGGTCTTCAGTAATGTTACGAGTAGCTGCTGCCTTTCCCAGGATGGCACAGCTCGAACATGTCACCTTCTTCACCAATATGTTTCATGATTCCGGGCTTTGCTAAAGCAAGAATTTTGTTTTCATCAGCATACAAATGTAGTTTCGAAACCATGGATGAAGTTTTGGTGTGTTACAAATGTAGTTCCAGGCCATGGATTTAATTTCATCAGGTTTACATATGTAGTTTCTGAACCATGGATGTACTTTTCATGCAGAAAGTTCATACTTTCCTTTTTATGGAGTTATGTGACTACACTCCAAGGAAAATACATGCCCGTGGTTCTTTTGCCCTTTTTACAACCATTGAACCATATACAAATACTGGTGTAGAAAACTCCATACCGAAAGAGCTAGCCTGGGGCATTCCAACATCCAGAATGAAGCCTGTCAAGCCAGTCTTCCCTCACCGGCGTACTGAGTGGTTGGAGTTCAGCTTGCTATATTACAGGTTACATGTTCATGTAATAATTGAAGGTTGTCATCTTTTGTTATAAAATAAGTGTGAAGAGAAGTCTTAAGAAATCAAGCTAAAAATGTAACTTACTATAAATGATCATGTCGGAGAAGCTTGCTGAAATCCTTTCAGGAGCTATCTCTACCGAGTGGAATGAATCCTGTGTGATCCGTGTCAATATTTAGTACTGACATTATACCGTGACCCAAATAACGACAAAACTGAGTGGAGCGGGGTGCTAGCCCGTGGCCAAAATCGTGTACGCCTTGCCATAAAAGGAAAGTGCGGGATTCAGACATCCAAAAATAGGGGGGGCACCCTGTAAGACTAAAACGGTACCGCGCACCGTGTAGCAGCGTCCCTCCCTCGTGGGTACGTGTTCTTTTTCTTTCTTGCGGAGCGAGTCGAACTCCACATGAAGCAGGCCCAACCTACTTCACGCTACTACAGCTGCAAGCGGTTTTCTTCTTTACGTTTCTACCCGATGAGCCACCGCTCCGCTTCCGCATTAAATTATGTTTTGTGTGATATCAATTCATTTGAATTCGCTGCAAATTTGAGAAAAAATCGTTAAATATATGCACAACATAGTTTAGAAACTACATTTTATATATATTACATTTTGTGTGAGATGAAAGTCGTGATTTCTAAGAATGACCTACTTGTTTCCCACAAAGATATCGTCATATTGTATTCTTATAGAAAAAAACCGTGTTTTGCGTTATGGTATCGTTCTAGAATACCCTTTTGTCAATACATCTACGCTACGATGTGCAGTTGCAAACACCATAGGATAGTACTATCGATGGTAGTACTACTATCCTACCTCCTCTAGCACGAACTCGGCTTCAAAAGGAAAAAAAAAACTAACGCCACAAAAAAATCTAGTTCGAATACATCAAGATAGCGGGCTAGAACTCGATGGAAATATCGTAGTCCCCAAGCAGCTAGCGCCGAGAATTGCCATATAATAATCCCTACTCCGACAAGACAGAGATGGAGGACACTAAACTCGCAACTTACTCGATAGAGCTCCATCAAACATCAGACTGAGATTGAACTGGAGAACAAAAATACGCCATGGCATCATCCCCTCCGCAAAGCCACAGTCATAGACCAACACTAATCACGCCAGAACTAATGTTCAGCGATCGACACCATCCTCCAACTCATCGACGCTACTCCGGGTCTGGACTCGACCTCGAGATAGCCGAGGAAACATAGTTTTCATTGTCGCCCATGGTCCAACTTCGCCGATGACAAAGATCGCGAAAATCATATGGGACATGGACCGTACAGAGGGACCCTGGGTTCCTCCACCATCCCACCAATATAGCTGCCGACGAAAAGTCTCGAGGGGAAGAGTCGGTCACCTCTTCGCCGTTTGCTGACCGCCAACCCTGGAAAAATGCTTCGCCCATAGAAATCTTACCCACATTCAACACCATAGCTAGTTTGGCAAGGAGGAGCTATTCTTTGTCAAAAGAGTGAAATACGCTATGCTCTGTCACCATTCGTGTTCTCCTGGCGAAGTATGAGAGGCTCTTCCTTCCTTCTGTGTGAGAGAAGTTGAAAAAAATGATAGTAGTTGGAACCAAGAAAAAAAACTACTACCTCCGGTCCAGTTTAATTGTCGTAAAAAGTCTACTACGACTAGTACAAACTTATACCAAGCTGGCGACATTTTTTATAGACCGGAGGAAGCAGTATTTAATCCCCTTCGTGAGCACCAAATTGATAGCCGGAATTGTCCGTTCATGCCACACGAATCTCATTTTCTACTTGGGCCGCTCGCGATTGGACTGTACGGAGTTTTAGCCCGTTGCGGAACACAAATGCTTTTACATTTACGCAGAAGCAATGGGGGCAAATCCTATAATACGCGTACCGCGTACGCTGCAAAGGTCCGCGTACCCCCGACGAGTCATGGGCCAGGCCCAGTTCCCTTTCTCTGTTCGCGTTCGGAGTTATTATTTCTTCTTCCACCGCGTGTGACACAGCGATGCGGTCTTTTTTTCTGCTTTACGTACGTTGTCTTTTCTCCTTTTTTGTGTGTTCTTTTCCTTTTCCGTTTTGTTTTCCTGATTTCTTTTTCTTCCATTTCCATTTTCTCTAACGGTAGTTTTCTTTTTTGGCTTTCACTTTTGTTTTTCTCCTTTTTGTTTTTCTTCTTTATTTAGTATTTGTTTTCTTTCTGATTTTATTTTTATGACAAAGAGGGAATTTCAAAATGGTTCCCGAATTAAAAATGGTTCCAAATTTAAAAAGGGTTCCAAATTTCGAAATTGTTTATATTTGAAATAGTTCGATTTTTAGAATGGTTCCAAATTAAAAAATGGTTCCATTTTGAAAATGGTTCCAAATTTTAAAATGTTTCCAAAATTTGGAATGGTTCCAAATTTAAAAATTGTTCCATTTTGAAAATGGTTCCAAAATTAAAAATGGTTCCAAATTTTCTAAATGGTTCCCTTATGAAAATGGTTCCAAATTTTTGAAAATGGAACCATTTTTAAAAATGGTTCTATTTTGAAAATGTTTCCAAATTTTAAAATGGTTCCTTTTTGAAAATGGCTCCTGAATTTAGAATGGTTCCAAATTAAAAAAAATGGTTCAATTTTTGAAAATGGTTCCAAATTTAAAAATGGTTCGAAATTTAAAAATGGTTCTAAACGTAAAAATGGTTCCAATTTAAAAATAGTTCCAAATTTTAAAATGGTTCCAAATTTTAAAATGGCTCCATTTTGGTTTCAAAATGAATTATGGTTCTAATTTTAAAAATGGTTCCAAATTTTAAAACGGTTCCAAAATTTAAAAATGGTTCCAAAATTTAAAAAGGATTCCAATTTTAAAATGGTTCCAAAATTAAAAATGGTTCCAAAATTAAAAATGGTTCCAAAAGTAAAAAATGGTTCCAAATGTAAAAATGGTTCCAAAATTTAAAAATGGTTCCAATTTAAAAATGGTTCCATTTTGAAAATATGGTTACAAAATGAATTATGGTTCCAATTTTAAAAATGGTTCCAAATTTTAAAACGGTTCCAAAATTTAATAATGGTTCCAAAATTTAAAAAGGATTCAAATTTTAAAATGGTTCCAAAATGAAAAATAGTTCCAAAATGAAAAATGGTTCCAAAATTGAAAATGTTTCTAAATTTTAAAATGGTTTCATTTTGAAAATGGTTTCCGAATTGAGAATGGTTCCAAATTAAAAAATGGTTCAATTTTTGAAAATGGTTCCAAATTTTAAAATGGGTTGAAATTTAAAAATGGTTCCAAATGTAAAAATGGTTCCAATTTTTAAATGGTTCCAAATTTTAAAATGGTTACAAATTTTAAAATGGTTCAAACTTTTAAAATGGTTCCAAATGTAAAAATGGTTCCAATTTAAAAATGGTTCCATTTTGAAAATATGGTTTCAAAATGAATATGGTTTCAATTTTAAAAATGGTTCCAAATTTTAAAACGGTCCCAAAATTTAAAAATGGTTCCAAAATTTAAAAAGGATTGCAATTTTAAAATGGTTCCAAAATAAAAAATGGTTTCAAAATTAAAAATGGTTCCAAAAGTAAAAAATGGTTCCAAATCTAAAAATGGTTCTAATTTAAAAATGGTTCCATTTTGAAAATATGGTTTCAAAATGAATTATGGTTCCATATTTTTGTTTCTGCATGACTGTCGTCCTATAAAAGTAGTGGAAAAGGTATCTTTTTCGCCATCAGTGTGTCAAGAAACAGCGAAAGGGATCAGCTAAACAGTTAAAAGAAATACTCGAACAGCGAAAAAAAAAAGCAGCGAAAGGGAGCAGCGTAACGAGGCAGCAAAACGAAGCATAACTTAAATGGGCCAAGCCCAAAACCGTCCATGCTTCGTTGGGGGTACGCGAAGCCAAACAACCTCCGCGTACCGCGCTATATAGGATCACCCAGCAATGGGGAGCGCCTTCGTGGCGCTTGTTAGCGTCGCGTAGTTGATGCGCCGCCTGAAGCGTCGCGAAGTTGGGCCGGCCCGCGACCTGTGCGCTGACTCTGCTTCTTCGAAAAAAGCTTTCGTGCGCTGCTTCAGTTCTGTGTGCTCTGCTTTTGTTCTGTGGGCGCTGCTTCAGTTCGATTCCTGGTCCTTTTTCAATTTATTTTTCAAAGGAATTTGCTGCTTCATGTACGGAACAACAGCATGTACAGAACTGATTGACTCAAAATGATAATGGTTTCAAAATTAAAAAATGGTTCCAAAATTTAAAAATGATTTGAAAATGGAACCATTTTCACAAAAGAACAATTCACAAATTTGGAACCATTTTTTCGGTTCGGAACCATTTTTCGGTTCGGAACCATTTTAAAAAGGAACCATTTTTTGGTCCGGAACCATTTAAAAAATTCGGAACCATTTTCGAAAAATCAGAACCATTTTTTGGTTCGGAACCATTTTCAAAAATGAATCATTTTCGAAAAATCGGAAACCAATTTTTTCGTTCGGAACCATTTTTTCGGTTCATAATCATTTTAAAAAAGGAACCATATTTTCGGTTCGGAACCATTTTTTCTGTTCGGGACCATTTTCAAAAAGAAACCATTTTTTCGGTTCGGAACCATTTTCAAAAAGGAACAATTTTCAGAAAATCGGAACCATTTTTTCGTTTTGGAACCAATTTAAAAAATCGGAACCATTTTTTTGGTTTGGAACCATTTTTTGGTTTGGAATCATTTTCAAAAAATCGGAACCATTTTTCGGTTCGGAACCATTTTCAAAAAGAAACATTTTTTTTGGTTCAGAACCATTTTAAAAAAGAAACCATTTTTTCGGTTCGGAACCATTTTTTCGGTTCGGGACCATTTTCAAAAAGAAATCATTTTTTCGGTTCGGAACCATTTTCGAAAAATCGAAACCATTTTTTCGATTTGGAACCATTTAAAAATCGTAAACATTTTTTTGGTTCGGAACCATTTTCGAAAAATTGGAACCATTTTTTTGGTTTGGAACCATTTTCAAAAAGAATCATTTTTTGGTTCGGAACCATTTTCAAAAAGAAACTATTTTTTCGGTTCAGAACCATTTTAAAAAATCGGAACCATTTTTTTGGTTTGGGACCATTTTCAAAAAGAAACCATTTTTTCGGTTCGGAACCATTTTCAAAAAGGAACCATTTTCGAAAAATCGGAACCATTTTTCGGTTTGAAACCATTTTAAAAAAGCAGAACCATTTTCGAAAAATCGGAACCATTTTTTTTTGGTTTGGAACCATTTTAAAAAAACGGAACCATTTTTTCGGTTCGGAACCATTTTCAAAAAGAACCATTTTTTGGTTCGGAACCATTTTCAAAAAGAAACCATTTTTCGGTTCGGAACCATTTTCAAAAATCGGAACATTTTCAAAAATATGAACCATTTTCAAAATAAGCGAAAATTAAAACATTAAAAGGAAAAAGTGATAACAGTAACCATTTTTCGGAACCATTTTCAGAACCATTTTCTAAAAATCGGAACCATTTCTTCGGTTCGGAACCATTTTTCGGTTTGGAACCATTTTAAAAAATGAACCATTTTTTAAAAATTGAAACCATTTTTTCATTCGTAACCATTTTAAAAAATCGGAACCTTTTTTCGATTCAGAACCATATTCTAAAAAAGGAACCATTTTTCGGTTCGGAACCATTTTAAAAAATCAGAACCATTTTTTGAAAATAATTATTTTCCAAAATATGAACTATTTTCAAAATAAGCGAAAATTAAAACATATAAAGGAAAAGGAAAAAGTGAAATAGTAAAA
This sequence comes from Poa pratensis, assembly GCA_947311845.1. Taxonomy (NCBI): domain Eukaryota; kingdom Viridiplantae; phylum Streptophyta; class Magnoliopsida; order Poales; family Poaceae; genus Poa; species Poa pratensis. The sequence continues at coordinate 92,054,062 of CAMZMU010000128.1, forward strand.
CGGAAAACAAAAAACAAAAACGAAAAAGAAAACATAAAAACATAACGGAAAAGAAACAAAAAAGAAAAAGAAAACGGAAAATAAAAAGGAAACGGAAAAAGGAAACAGAAAAAAGAAAGAATAAAACGGAAAACAAAAAAGAAACAGAAAAGTTTGGAAACTGGAAACGAATAAGAGGAAGAATAATGATACCTTAACGTAACCACGAGCGTGGCCCATTGTTTAGGTTCACCGTACACGCACGGGGATGTGCTGGGTTCGAATCCCCGCCGGAGCGACATATGTTATCGTTTTTATCGGTTAAGGAGTGCTAATGGGTCGGCCCAGTAACGCTCACGAGGGAAACTCTTCAGGCGCACACGCGGGCGGCATATAGGTTTCGCCGAAACAATGGACCATAGGGTCAGTGCAGTTGGGCTCATTCTTTCTCTTTCTGTGAAGGTAGTTGGGCTAGTACCTCTTCATATATGTATATCCAAGAAAAAAACGTTTGAACGTCTTCGTGCACTGAATCATACAGGTAAACTCCGGCAATATGGATTTCAGCAGTTATCTGTTCCAAGGCTATGGTGGACTGGTGGTATACAAATTAGCTTGCGCCGTCGTCCTTATCACGGCCTATCCACAGGTAGCCATAAGACAATGTGCCGTAAGACTAGTTTGTCATGTTCTTCAGTTCCTAGCAGAATCAAGGTTCGGCGGCGTGATGCAGTTGCAAACTTGCAATTGCATGCCAGCATAGGATTCATGAGACGACGACGCGATGATAGGGCATCCAATCTCAGGGAAACACATCACCATGCTTGCAATTTGCAATGAAGCAAAACGGTGCCTTGCTGATGCTAAATAGAATAATGGGCTATAATTCAGAGCTGGTCATCAATCTCAAATTCTCAATTCGTATCTCGTGATCAGATTGTTACTTCTCAGAACATAGGCTCGAGGGGAGCCCAGCTTTAAATTAATAAAGCCACAATGGCGAGTGCATACAAGTTTGGACAACAGCAAGAGTCACGCAGGACACCACAACAATCCAGATAGCACGCAGGTTACAAATGTCTACCACACCACACACACACACAAACACAGCACTGGCTCTAAGGCACAAAGGAGACGGAAACAGGTGGTCAAGGACGCTCCCTGACGGTGTCGTGAAGCCGGCGTATCTCGCGAATCGCCGACTCCACCTCGCCTCTGTCCTGTCGTCTAGCCACTGGCTTCCACACCTGCATGTACATAATCAGTTTGAAGAGGCAGTCAGCCGGCTGTGAGGGGAAAATCCCTTCTATGGTGTATTTGTTCCGAACATTCCAGAGAGTCCAGCACAGGGCCGCATAACAAATCCATAAGACTCTGCGTGCCCGACCCGTGTATCCCTGAAGTAGCCTATACAGCTCCGCGAAACACGTGGGGTTCCAAGAGCAATGCAGCAGTTCCCTTGCTGCACTCCAGAGGAACTTGGCTAAGACGCAGCCAAAGAATATGTGGTTGGTGTCCTCCACCGGACCACACATCTCGCAAAGGCCATTCGAGGGGCCGTTGCGGCGGGCAAGGTTGTCTCCCGATGGGAGCCGCTTTCTGACTAATTGCCAAAGGAAGATCCTAACCTTTAGGGGAACCGCCATTCCCCAAATCTCACTGTAGTGTTTCCGCGGGACCCCCTGGCAAAGCTTCCGGTAAAGGGATTTAACAGTGAATTTACCAGAAGGTTCCAACGTCCACACTAGCTCATCCGGACCGACCGACACGCGAAAACCCGCTGTTTGACGGCGGAGATCATCCCAATCCGGAATGTCGGTTTGGCCCAACGCCCGACGCAGGTGGATATGCCACCCCTCGCCGTCAAATGCCGAAGCAACCGAAATGTCAGGGTCCAGCGACATCGCGAATAAGTTCGGGAACCTGGTCGAAAGGGGCCCCGACCCCTGCCACCAGTCAATCCAGAACCTAGTCGATCTGCCATCCCTAACATAGTGTCGCGCCCCAAGGCGCAGCACCTCCTTCACCTTTTGAAGGGCGTTCCAGAATTGGGAACCAGGGCTATGGGCGTCAATCAGCACGTCTTTAGACCGTAGATATTTGCTCCTGATTATGTCCGCCCATAGGCCGCGGAGGCGCGCGAGTAGTCTCCAAACCCATTTCGCCATAAGGCAAATGTTCATGAGTTTGGTGTCAATGATCCCTAGGGCAAACGCCCATCGCATGGAGGGAAAGACTAGATAGACGCGCGTTGGTCAGCGTCAGCCGAGCCGCCGAAGACATGAGCTTCCCAAACCAAGGGTCAGCACGCTTACCAACTCTCGCGGTCAGGGGACCCCAATCCCCTGCACAAAGTGCATGGTCACTAATGGGGAGACCCAGATAAGTGAACGGGAAGGCGCCACATTTGCAATTAAGCATGTCGACAATCTGTCGCTGCTCCGCACTATCCGTCCCCATGACCAGCACCTCACTCTTGTGGAAGTTAATCCTCAACCCTGACATATTCTCAAAACATAGAAGAATGAATTTGAGATTGGCAATAGCCAAGTCATCCGGCTGGAACATGATGATCGTGTCATCCGCATATTGCAGGTGAGACACACCCCCGGGGATGAGGTGTGGAATGACGCCGTAAATATGGCCGGCCCTCCTGGCTGCATCAAGGATGGCAGCCAGGGCTTCAACCACGTAATCGAAGAGCAGGGGGAAAAGGGGGTCCCCCTGACGAACTCCACGACCATTGCAGAAGAAATTACCCATATCACCATTAATGGTGATAGCCATTTGGCCCCCCGAGACCAAACTCATCGCCCTGTGGACCCAACTGGGTTCGAACCCAGCGCGGAGCAGAACCCTCCTAAGAAAGTCCCAGTTTACCCAGTCATAGGCTTTCTCAAAGTCAAGCTTGAGGAATACTCCGGGAAGTTTCCTGACTCTGGTCTCATGAACAATCTCCTGGAGGGAGACCACCCCTTCATGGATGTGTCGACCTTTGATCAAGGCCGACTGGGTGTGACTAATCATCCGGTGCGCAATCGGGGCCAAGCGCATGGCGTAGGCCTTCGCAATCAGTTTAAACACCACGTTGATCAACGCGATAGGTCTAAACTGCTTGATGTCCTCCGCCCCGGGAACCTTGGGGATCAGCGTAAGCACCCCAAAGTTAAGCCTCGCGATATCAACCCGACCCAGGGTGAAGTCGTTCGCGATAGCAAGGATATATGGTCTGATAATAGGCCCGAATTCCTTGAAGAAGCAGACCGGCAGGCCATCCGGGCCCGGTGCCGTGTCCACCTTCATGCTGGCAAGGACAAGGTCCATCTCTTTCTCCGTGAAGGTCAGCATGAGAGAGTCATTCTCCTCTGAAACACGCAGGCGCACGTTCCAGAGGGAGGGAGAGAGGTCGAAGACGGCCCGCTCTCCCTGCGCACCCATAAGGGCACGGTAGAAGTCGTAGATGTGCGTATGTAAAGCCCTAGGCTCGGTAATCATCCCTTCCTCAGAGGCTAGGCGCGTGATCGCACACTTCCGTCTACGCCCATTGGCCACCGCGTGGAAAAAGGCCGTGTTGGCATCCCCCTTGAGAAGCCAATTAAGGCAACTCCTCTGTTTCCAATAGGCCTCCTCCACGCCGGCGATGTGGGAGAGTTGATCCTTGAGGTGATACCGAAGAGCCCACCCATCATCATCCAGGTCGGCCCAGTCCGCCCGACCATCAAGAGCCCTGATACGAGTCAGGAGCTCCTCTTTGATCTCTTTAGTGGCCCGGCCCAGGTTGGCCCCCCAACCCTTCAGGAATTGTCTAAGCTTGTTGGACACATTCTGCCAGGCGGTGATTGAGTCAGGGGAGGCATCTCCCTGCGGCTCCAGTTCTCGTCACTTGCGCAGAACCAGGTCACCAAACTCCGGGTGCTCCAACCAGCTCTTCTCGAAGAAGAAGCGATTGCTTCTTCTACGGGACCCCTCTCCAGAATATAAGATCAGAGCCGCGTGGTCCGAGCCAATAATGGTCTCCGCCACGAGGGAGCAGAGGGGAAACAGGGCCTCCCAGTCCGTGGACCTCAGGACCCGATCCAGCACACACCGCACTGGATTGAGTTGACGGTTGGTCCACGTGCAGCGAGCGCCTGTCCTGCGGATTTCTCCAAGGGCGAGGTCAGCGATACAATCGTTGAACCTATGCACCCTGGGCCAGTTAATGTTGTCGTTATTCTTGTCCTCTAATCCCCTAATCAGATTAAAATCACCACCTACAACGAGTGGGAAAGGACAAGCCCGCACCGCCGCCGAGAGTTCCATAAGGAACTCCTCAGAACGTCGGTGATCAGCGGGGCCATAGACAACAAACAGAGACCACACCAGAGAGGTATCGAGTTGAAAGACATCAACTCAGATATGGAAGGAACCACTGTTCCACTCTTTTACCTCAAAGGCGTCCTCGTTTACCCCAAGAAGCATTCCCCCGGACGGAGATTGTTACTTCTTTCAAAGCACAATAAGAGGACCATAGAGTAATTCTCAAACCGTGATGGAGCTGGGCGAGGCTGATGACGGGAATGACGCCTGGTACGATGCAGAGGTGGAGGTTGCCGAGCAAGAGGCGTCTGACGCTGTCGAAGGCGGCGTCGCGAACCATGTCGCTTTGGGCTGCATGGCAATGCAAGAAGACGCGGCGGCTGCCATCTCCATGGACGAGCGCGACGAAGCAGCGGTGATCGGGGACCTCCTCTCCCCAACTGTGCAAGCGGACACTGCCGTGATCGCGATAGCACAGAGGGCCGTGGCTGCCCTTTTTTGTCAGCCAGAGGTGCCGCTACTGCCGACGCCGGCACCAAGGCCACCATCGCTCCCGCTGTCTCCATGCCGCAGCGACAGGCTCGCCGAGAAGCCCCAGATGCCTGCCGTCGACAAGGCAAGAAACGTGATGTACACCAAGATGGGCATCAAGGTCCGGGAGATGCCGCTGTTGAAGGCAACGAAGGAGTTCTACAAAATGACGATGCTTGATGTTGCTGTTGCTGCTGTGGGCACGCTGCTCAAGCTCAACCTGCCGTCCGTCCTTGCTGCGGACGAAGCGCTCATCGCCATGGCGGGAGCAGGAGGGACAGAGCTGGCTACTAACGTCGTCGACGTGTCCGCATAATCTTTAGTTTCCAAGTTCTGCTCTTTATTTGTACGCCTGCTGAGACCATGCGCTCCTAAGAACTAATCCGGCTACTTCTACTCCGCGAAGCAACTCCTCGCCAACAAACTTGCGAAGCAATTTTTCGCCAATCCGATCAACTTCTACTTCAACCTCGATGAGCCTTGCTCTCAGAATTGCTGCTACTTCAAGCAAGCAACAGCACCCAGAAACTCCCGCGCGTGTCGCCTCTACAAAGCGCCTACACTAGCTTCTGTCCCCCTCACCGCTCAAGTCAACCTTGCTGTCGCTTCAATCATCGAAATGTTGGGCCTCATCTTTGAAAGGGCATGGCGCCCCTATGTGTGGTTTTGGTAATTAATGGCAATCCCTATGGACTAATGGTTGCATTGAGTTTTACTTGTAGTGTTTGTCCATAGACCATGCTTGAACTCCATATGTTGGATTCAAGGTTGATGCCATGAGTATATTGATATAATGAAGTATTTGGCATCAAGATCATAGAGTTGAGCATATTGCAAGTATGTCTTGAAGAAAAGAATTATGTGATCATTCATGGTTATCTTCAAGACATCATCTATTGAAAAGAGAAGAAAAGATACAAGGTTGATCAAGTATTGATCAACACACAAAGCTACAAGATGTACCAAGTGGGATCATGTATCTCTTGGTATGGTAAGCAATTGTCCATATAGCTTTGTGAACTAACCCATGATATGTGTGTAGCATTTCTATGTGTGGTTAGGTATCTTTCTATGGGCTTGCATCAAATGAAGATTTCATATGGCCCATGATCGATGACGTAAACTGGTGATCGTCATCAATGTTGAGAAGCGCAAGTTCAAGAGGAGCATCTCGAAGAAATCCTAGGCTTGAAGCTTGCCACCCATTTAGAGATAATGTTCATGTGAAGATGTGCCTAAGAGAGGCTCTCCCATAGTGGAGTGTGGGGAGCAATGTTTGGGTCTTCACCAAGCGAAGCGCAATCAAGAAAGGTGGTCCACTTGAAGAGATCAAGATCGACGTCATCCAGCTCAAGTGGAATGCGCAAGGCAAAGGTATGATAGGGTTTCTATTTTACCGGTCTCATGGTACTAGTTGGGAGACCGGGTTATAGGATAGATACCGTACTATCAAGAGGGGCTCTCGATTGAGCTTTAGCGTATCAGTTGGAGAGAGCTCAAACCTTTGCATACTTGCCTTCATCATCTTTCTTGGTTCTTATTTGGTTTGTCTCCTTGTTGGGTTTTGGTGCTTGTTGTGATCTTCATGACAAGCCCAAGTTCTCCGAAAACGGATTTCGTATGGAAAACTTGTTGCGTTTTCTGGTTGGAAATATTATCGGTCCACCTTCGAGATAGGGTCCACACCTTCCCATGTGTGGTATCCCCTCTATATTTGTGACCCTTAATATTTCCACTTTTTGTAGTAAAGCTCTTGTCGCTACCTTTCCAACAGAATTGGATTCATCTCGTTTAGAGCTTCCTTGCAAAAGTTATTGCGGTTCTCTTTTTCTGGTTCTGCAGTTTCTTCTTAGGCCGGTAGTACCGACCTTAGCCCGGTACTACCGGGTGACACCTTGTGGAACTACCGCGGCCAGTACCGGGCCCAGTACCGGATCTCCAAATGCTCTCTGGACTCGCTCGATTTAATCCGGTAGTAGCCCCGGTAGTAGCGCGGTACTACCGGGTGGGGAGCACTACCGGACCAGGCGGTCCGGTACTACCGATGCGCGCATGGAGGAGGCGTTGACCAGTCTGTCGCCAGGCCGTCCGTTCCCTGTCAGCCGGTACTACCGGGCGAGGCCCGGTACTACCGCTGCGGCCTTTTTCGTCTGCAACGGGCAGATTTTTGAGAGGACCTTTTTAAGGGGGTTTCTTCCCCAACGGTTCTCTCACCCCTTGAGCTAGCTATTCCCCTCTCTCTCCTCCATTGTTGACCTTTGGAAAAGCTTGCCTTCCTCTCAATCCCTCCCATGATTCTTGCATATCTTTGAGGGAATTTGAGAGGAGATCAAGATCTACATATTCATCCAATCCATTCCTCCTCTAAGTGAGGGGAACCTAGTAAATCGTGATCTTGAAGTTCCATTTGTTGAGTTCTTCCTTGTTCTTCCTCTCTTCTCCCCCCACAAGCATTAGTTGCTTTTGGTGGAATTTGGGAGTGAAGGATTTGACCACTTCTAGTGGTCTTGCCTTCTTGCATCGGTTTGAGTTCTCCACGGTGATACGTGGAAATCGAAGTTGAGAAGCTTGTTACTCTTGGGTATTTGGGGTGCCCTAGAGCTTGTCCTCTTGGGTACTTGGAGTGCCCTAGACGGTCCTTGTTGATCTCGGAGTTTTGGTGGCTCGCGGGATAGTTGGGAGCCTCCAATTAAGTTGTGGAGTCGCGCCCCAACCTTGTGATTCTTGTGGCTTTGGGAGCCGTGGGAATTCGGTGAGAGCCTCCAATTAAGTTGTGGAGTGTGCCTCATCCTTGTACGGGTTCGGTGACCACCCTCAAGTGTCCCATAGTGGTTCGTGGCACTCCACATTGGTGGAGGCATGAAGGAGATTACGGTGTGCCATTTGACGGCTATTCGGAGATCACTTTGTGACTCTGCACCGCTCCAACGGAGACGTAGCTTCCATTGGGAAGTGAACTTCGGGATAAATCATCGTCTCCAAGTGCCTCGGTATTTCTATACCCGAGCTTCTTACTTATGCTATTTACTTTGTGATAGCCATCGAGCTTTAAGTAATATATCTTGCTATCACATATTTGCTTATCTTGTTTAGCATACGTTGTTGGTGCACATAGGTTAACCTAGCTTGTTTAGGTTTCGTGCTTGATAAATTAAACGCTTGTTTTATTCCGCATTTATTTAAGCCTAAACCGCAAAGAATTTTAATCGCCTATTCACCCCCCCACCCTCTAGGCGACATCCATGTCCTTTCAATCTTGGACATCATCTGCTGGAATGTGCGCGGGCTAAACGATCAGGCACGAAAAGATACAGTCAACGCAACCATCGCGCAAACCACTTGTCACATTGCCTGCATTCAGGAGACAAAGTTGGATTTCATCGATCACCTGACAGCCGCTTATATTGGGGGCTCTAGGCTGCGGTCTTTTGCCCACCGTCCCGCCACTAGAACAAGGGGAGGTATTCTGTTGCTTTGGGACGAAGATCATGTCAGCATCACAAATATTTTTATTAGCGCACATCTGATCTCTGCTGACGTCACTGTGCGTGCATGTGGAACTTCCTTCAAGCTCACACCTCTGTCTACGGCCCCACCTCGGACGCTGAAAAGAGAGCCTTTCTTGATGAAGCAATTGCTGCTGCCCCCACGGATGACTCCAAATGCCTTATCCTCGGAGATTTCAATCTCATATACCAGGCTTGAAAGGATCGTATGGCCACCTAGAGGGGGGGTGAATAGGTGCTACTCCAATTTTTAATTCTTTTTCGATTAAGGCTTGACTAAAAGGTAAATTCTCTAGATATGCAACTATGGTGCTATATGACAAGTTAAGTCTAAACAAGATAAGATACAAGTAGTAAATAACTAGAAAGTATTAACCGATAGGAAAGCACGCGGAGACAAGAATGTATTCCCGAGTTCCTCCTTCTTAGGGGAGTATGTCTCGTTGGAGGGGTGTGAGCTTCAAACTCAAGATGCCACAAAAGGCTTCACCCTATTCTCCGATGAACCTCGCACAAAAGCTCGGTCCACCTTTCTTTCTCGGAATCCTCCAAAGCGGAATCCGGAGCACAAAAGCTCGTTACAACAACTTGAGGCTCAACCCACAAAAGGATTGGGGGCTCTCAATCACCAACAACACCTGCTACACAAAAGTAACAAGCAAGTGAGAACAACAAGATGCCTAGGTTTTCCTAGTGGAAACCCTAGGCTCGAATCCCTCAAGTGAATGAAGGGGAAATGAAGAACGCTTTGGTGAAGTAGTAGATCCGTTCCTTCTCCTTCAATCCTCCAAGTATGAGTGAGTTTGGGTGGAGGGATTGGGAGATCTAAGAAATCTTGAGCTTGCAACAATGGTGTTTTTCTAGTAGAGGCGAGCTCCTTGGCTGGAGGTAGGTGGAGGGGTATATATACCCCTCCCAGAAATGTAGCCGTTGCAGTCCACTTAGACCGGAGTCTCCGGACCTGGAGACCGGAAACTCCGGCCTGGGCCGGAGACTCCGGCCCCACTCCGGACCAGATACCGCAGCAGCCGTTCCGATGCTCTTCTTCTCTGCAGGCCGGAAACTCCGGACAGGCCGGAATCTCCGGGCCTACTCCGGGGCAACTCCGGACCCTATACCGCACGCGCCGTCCAGGGAACGTCTTCGATTCAAACCACTGGTCAGGGGCGGAGTCTCCGGACCGCGGGACCGGAAACTCCAGCCGGTGCGGAAACTCCGGTGTTACTCCGGGGTAACTCCGCACCACATCCCGCAGCTGCCGCCCAGTGGAGCTTTTGCTCCAGAAAATGACTTGGCCGGAGACTCCGGCCACAGAGACCGGAGACTACGGACTGGACAGGCAAATGCAAGCTTCTTTTTCTTGTCAAGTGTTTTGATGCAAAGTGTAATTGTATCATTTCATTCCTGCACCACTTAACATCATATTAAATAATTCCTAGTGTTGTTGCCTAACACACAAAACATAGGGGACATAAAATATGTCCTTTCAATCTCCCCCTTTTTGGTGTTAGATGACAACACTCGGATTTGCAATAAAGCACACAACAATTATCGACATATACCACAATGGATTTGAGAGGCTCCCCCTACATGTGTGCATATAAGTAGTTTGCATTTGAATACAAATGCTCAACATGTAGAGGAGAGACAACTCACAAGAAATATATGGAACAATATAAATTACACCAACATGAGACAAATCATGATATAGGGTTGAGATGAAAAAGGAACCATACCTTGTGCATAACTATGACATAGAGACCAATGCACAATAATAGACCAAAAATAATATCATCTCAACCATAGGAATTATGAAATCCATAGTCTCATACCACAAACAGTACCACAAATAGGAACATAGTCTCACAACATAAAAGCAAAGCAAATAGGTTCAAATGACATAAGATAAATGGACACAAGCGCAAATAAATGATAAAAAGCACGTGCTTGTGTCCGACCCATGCAAATCCCACGGTGAGAGAGCCTAATAGAACTACTTCTCCCCCTTTGGCATCGAAACACCAAAAAGGGAGAAGAGCGATGCTAACGGAACCCAAGGCGATCACTCGCCGTCTTCATCATCGTCGGCATCACTGTCCTCATCATCACCACTCCCATCATTATCTTCAGCATCACTTGCTTCATCACTTTCTTCTTCATCATCATCACTTTCTTCTTCATAGCGCATAGGAGCCTTACCGGTGTTGCGAGAAGAGGAGGGCATGGAGGTCACCTCGGCATAATCAGACCAATGAAATGTATCCTCATTCCACTTGTCAAGAGAGATAGTTGAAGAGGATGGCGGAGTTTCGGGATCATCCTCATTGCGAGGAGGAGTGGTACCACCATTGCTGATCTTGCGCATTTCCTTCATCATCTTGGCTTGATTTGACAAGATCCTCTTGTTAGTGACATAAGTTTGATGATTTTCCTTGTGCAACCCAACACCCATACACATCATGGCCCTTTGCCACCAAGAAACTTTCTTCAACTCCTCGTTGACTCTTTGTTTGCCACTTGCCAGATCCGTTTTTAATGGTATCTGACCCACTCTGTTGCAAAATTTTATTTTGTTGCAGATTGTTCCGACGACGAGTGAGTTTCGTTAAGGTTTCGAGTCTGCAGCCAACATGTTTTCGCCTGTGGCACATACAAAGGATGAGGACTCCATGAAGATTATTATTTCCGCTGCTTTACACTTTCAAGCTAGCTTTATGCTATGCAAGTTGTAATGCACTTTACTTTTCCAAGTCTGGATCATTCGTGTAATAATTGATACAATGTTGTGATATTCATCTTAAACTGTGTGTGCAAATGAAACGATCCAGGGGTTTGCACTATACACAGGTACCTTGCCATTTTCTAAGTGCAGGTACGTTACAGATGGTATCAGAGCACTGTGTTGCCTGTAGGTTCGAAACCCTAAGTTTGGTTAGAAATAGGAAAGCCCATAGGACAAAAATTTATTTGCTCTTCGTCTAAAACTTTTCTAATGTCATTCTTGTAACTATCTTAACTATTTGCATTCTAAGTATCTCCTCTTATTTTTAGATGACCAGCCTCATTGAATCCCTCAAGAAAGGACCAGTGATGACCATGACTCTACAATGTGAGACTGATTTTCCAAAAGCACTTAATGATAACATGAAGAGCTTGGGATTTGAAGGAGCAGCAGTCTACAAAGGTTTTCCTTTCATGGGTGAAGGTCAAGAGTACTGGTGGGTGCAACTCCATCTATACAAGGACAAAGACGATGACCACAAGACCAAAGGTTGCTGCATGTTCACAAACCCAATAATTCGAACATCATTCTTTGATTCAGCAAGAAGTGCAGCATGGGAGGCCATCGAGAACCTTGGAAGAAGACTTCGATTTAGACTCCACAACACTCAGAAATATCTTGATGAACTCAAGGAAATAGAGGAGGAACTCGATGCACTCAAGAAGGAGATAGAATAGACACCCTTATGTATTAGAATAAAGAAAACATGTTGATGTATTGACCTATCAAAATTGTGGTATGGCAGTACTATCATATTGTTTCCCCATATCCTAGGTGTACTTCGATCCAACAACGACTAGTTTGTTTTTCTCAAAACTTTGTGAGTTTTTATCATGTGTGTTTGATTGTTAAATGCTTGTATGGGTAGAAATATTTCCCTTAGAATCCGTCTATCTTGTACTTATCTATTCCAAAACCCACAGATGTCTCCCCAGAGTGCACTTGAAGACAACAACACCAACACCAACAACGTTGAAACAATGTTGCAGAAGATGATGGCAACACAAACCCAGCCGATGACCATGATGACCCAGATCAAAGCAAATCAAAGTGAACCACCACCACCCCTAATCCATGTGGATAGACTTGTCAAATTTTTAAGTCTTGAACCCAACACGTTCCACCCTACAACTGAGCCAATTGCGGCAACCGACTGGCTACGATCAGTAGAAAAGGATCTGATAATTTGTGAGTGCACCGACACAGAGAAAGTAATTTTTGCATCTTATCTCCTGGAAGGACCTGCTGCTCGTTGGTGGAAAACTTATTATAGCACTCACACATGTGAAAGTTTAACCTGGAAAGAGTTCAAGGAAGAGTTTTGTAGTGTTTATAGTTCCCCTGACATGTTGAACATGAAGCAAGAAGAGTTTCTAAACATGAGGCAAGGGGACAGGACGCTCAAGGAGTATAGAAATGAATTCTATGCACTGTCACATTATGCCCCTGAAGGAATATATACCGAGGAAAAGAGAGAGGAAAATTTTCTCAAGAGACTATGCGACGAGATGAATGTCCCTTTCACAGTCACACACGCTTCGGATTATCAGGCCTTATTGGACCAAGCACTCATACTGGAGGATAATATCAGGAAGACTGGAAATATGAAGGGAAAGCTGGGTATCAACAAACACCATTCTGAGCCTTCATTCAAGAGACACCATACTCCTGAGGTGAGCCCTAGTCACCAACAGAGGAATCACCCTAATAAAGTGAGTCACCTCAAACATCAGGATCACAATGGTGGATCCAAAGGAAGCAATGGAGACCGGAAGGGAAATGGACATGAAGGCCATGACCATAACAATGCACATCGCCCAAATCCAGAACTCAAGAAAGATATGAGCAAAGTGCTTTGCTTTAAGTGCAATAATAAGGGCCATTATGCCAATAAGTGCCCAGAAAATAAACTCCAGAACAACCCTCCCCAGAAAGACATCAGCAAGGTGATGTGCTTCAAATGCAAGAACAAGGGGCATTACGCAAATGAATGCCCAGCAAATAATAAGGCCGACGAAGCTGCCAAGTTAAAGCCTCTTGATAAAGGACATGTGAACCGCATCAATGTGAAAGAAATGATTTAGGAACCTAGCTTGGTGAACGGTACGTTCTCAATCCAGTTTGCATCTTGAAGTTTGACTACCAACACAGATTTCTTTTAAGGGTGGTAGCCCACCCTGACATCCCAGTCACAACCTGTTGCTAGCCTTCTCGAATCTCAGGGACGAGATTCCTTTTAAGGGTGGTAGTATGTAACATCCCAAGTTTTTCAAAAAGTTGAAAAATGAGAAAAATTTAAAACTTTTGTAAACTATAATATATTTTGATTTGAAAAGAAAATTCATGCATGCATTCATCATCATCTTGCATTGTTTGCTTTTGGTTATTTCAAAAGTGGGAAATAAATTTCCACTTGAAAACATATTTAAGAAAATATATTAGTAGAGCATTTATGCTCCAAAATTTTCTTTTGACTTTTATGTATTGTTCTGTTAATGTTGTTTGTGAATTGATTGTATTTGTTGAAATATAAATATTTGCAATAGGTTTATCTTGTGATATTCAAGTTTTATTTAAGCCACCTCTGATTGTTTTAAATCTATTTTAAAATTGGACATCAAGTGTCATATTGTTTATTAAAAATCTAGTTTGGAAATCAAAATGATTTCTATTTGAAAAGTGTGTTTGGTTGTGAATTATTTGTATGCATTGAGTTTTATCCTATTACTCACCTATCCTCTATTTTCAAGTTTTATAGTTTTGCTTTTGAAACAAAATAAGTATTTGGATTCTAAAATGAGTTCTGAATTCATTTTGATTTATCAAACCCTTTTTAAAATTGTTTGAGTTTTTATAAGATTATTTTATTGAGGGATAGAAATCATATTACTCATATTTTGCTTTGGTTTTAAAATTTAAGTTCAAAAGGAATTTATAAAACCCTATAGTTTTCAAATGACATTAAGTGTCCAATATTCGTTTAAACACATTTCAAAAAAATTAGATAATAAAACGTTTTGGAAAATGATATTTAAAGGCTGCAAATCAAAGAGTTTGTTTTTACAAAATTATTGAAAGTGGTTTGAATTGTTTTGGATTTAAAATTCAAAAGTTATTTGATTTTGAATAAAACAGAAAAGAAAACGTTTTCTGGAAAGAAAAAAAAATGCGAAGCCTAGCTACTGGGCCGAGCCCATCTATCCTCCTCCCTCTATCTCTCGCACGCGCAGCAGCAGCCCAGCAAGCAGCCTACGGCCCAATCTCTCTCTTTCTGCCACTGACATGCGGACCCCAGCCATGACGCCATTGCCGACGTCATCATCCTCATCGTGACGAGCACGGTTTCCTTCCCGAAACCCTAACCAAATCCTAACCAAATTCGTGCGATTTGATCACGATTCTCACGTACCCTCGCCCCTATATAATCCCCCAACCCCGCACTCCAAAAACCCCAAGAAACCCTAGCGCGTAAGCCCCCAGGCTGCCCGTATTAAACCCCGTCGTGCCGCCATTGCCGCCGCCGTCCATCGCGTTTTCCGGTGAGCCTAGACCCCCTCAGCACCTCTCGTTTCTCTCCATATCTTCCTCACATCCCGGCTCACCTTCTAATATTTTTCTTTGGGAGTTTACGAGCTCTAGATCGACGAGAGCTTCATCGACTTGGAGCACGTCCGCGGAAGCAGCTCCGGCGGGCGATCATCGACGACACGCAGCACCTCCTTCAACTGAGACCACGTCATCAGCTCCGCCGCGCCCGCCTGCACCCTGTGGTATGTCTCACTCCTCCCCTCTGTCCCTGTTTCATTCTCCGGCGGAACTCCGGCAATGGAACCACCGCCACTGGAGCTTCTCGGCCGGCCGTGCCTCTCACTTCTGGTCAACGACCCAGAGCCGTCCGATCCGTAATGAACGCGTAGGATTAGATCCATCCACGAACGGTACCGGCAAATCAGAGGCCGCCACGTCGACGCCCAGTCAGCATCCTCGTCAGCAGCAACGTCAGCGCCACGTCGCGGCCGAGTCAGCAACACAGTCAGCGCAGCTCCGCACGAATCGGAAGACGCCACGTCGCCAGGGACTCCAGCGCGAGGATCTTTTCCAGATTTCTGCACCGTTTAGCCCCTGCGTATCACGAATAGGTCCCTGCAAATTAGATTCATTATTAATTTTTACTCGTTTATCCAAAATTTATGAAATTTATATTTTTGGAAAGCTTATAATGTGTAGAAACTTTTGGTATACTTATTTTGTGATTTTGTCGAAATTAAATTAGTTAATTTTTAAAAATGGTTTAAATAGTATTTTGACTATAACTTGAGTTTAAAAATAGATTTTTGAGCAAACTCTTTTGATATAATTTTGTATGCCTAAGTATTGGCCGTAGGTTCACTCTACTATTTTTTGTAAAAGTATTTTCTATGATTTTTGTAATTAATATTGATTAAATGCTTTTTAGGTGTTATTTTAATAATTAAAATTGATTAAAATTATTTTTCCTCATCTATTCGACTAATAAAATGACTTAGTCATATTTTGATCACTAAAAGTACTTAGAAATATTTTGCCTCTCGAAACAAAGTAATTCTTTTCCTTAGAAAATATTTGATAAAATTTTGACAACACTTTTTCCTTAGAAAATTTCTATATCTTAAATGTGTTAAATCTTTTCCTTAGCAAAATTTAGTATCTTGAAAACTTAGTTGTTTTTCTTAGAAAATATTCTAAGTACTTGCTTTGACAAATGTTTATCCTTAGAAAATTATCAACTATTGTTTTACAGTATTTTTCTTAGAAAATTTAGCAACTATGTTTTGTTACTTTTCCTTAGAAACTATTGTGACTTATTGTTTGACTTCGGTCCTTAGCTATATTTGGACCATCTTACTTGCTTGCATTTTCTTAGAGCATTTTCATAAGCATGGCATGCATGTTAAGTCCTTAGTATTATGTTGAACATTATACATGATATTCCTCCTTAGAAATTTTGAGGATGCATGATTAGCCCTTTTAACCCTTATAGCCAAAAAACCATTAAGTTAGAAATTAGTGGAAACAATGAAGATTGCATTGTTATTCTTGGAGAATTCAACATGAAGTTAGAAGACCAATGAAGATTTGGCCAAGAAAACAAGACTCCATAAGCATCTCCAAGAAGTAAAAGTACTTAGAAGAAAATCAAGAAGAAGTGCATGAAGACCAAGCACCTACATTTTCTAAGTCTTTTCTTTCCTTTCTCTCCTTCTTCCTTCTATTCTTAGACTACATGGTGGCTAAGTGATATTCAAGACCAACCTTGTTGTTGCCAAACATCATCAAGACTGTAGAACCATCAAGTCTACAAATTCAAGGAGGTACATCAAGGAGAAAACTACAAAGAAGCAAGGAGAAGAGTCTTGGAAGATCAACTACTCCGTTCTGTCTATCTTTTCTACTTCTTTCTATCCTTTCTTCTTTCTACCTTCTATCTCACACTGTGGATAAAGATCAATGAAGGCCATGGAAGATCAATGATGCTTCCAAGGAGTTGAAGGTTATTTGAAGACCAAAATTATGAAGACTACGAGTATCCCTACAACTTCTCAAGTTGTGGTTTAATCAAGTTTATTTGCTCAATCTTGACCTTGCCTTAGCCAATGGGATTAAGTTATTCTATGTCCTTTTCCTTAATTTGTTTTGTATGTCTTTCTCATCATAATTATGTGTATCATTTTGCATTCCATGCATGTCATATTTTTCTAAGTGTTGCATTTATGATTGTATGTTTATTTGTGGTTTGTTTGACTTGTTAGAAATTCCGGAGAGAGACGAAAGTGGTTGCAACTGCTACTACTACACTTCTGTTTGCCAAGGCAAGTGGCACACCCCCATAAATTTCCTAAGTATTTTATATGCATTACTTAGTGTATTTCTTATATGCATGTGTTGGATAGTATTTATTGCTATATGCTAAACCCACCATACCTTTACTCTAGTTGTGTCTAGAATCCCTTTTGATAACTTAGTAGATTATTGGATGCTATGCAAATGTGTTTTCCTTAAAGCTAAATTCTACTAAGTAATTTATCACCTGGGTGGACTTGGTTATGAAAAGATGATGGAAAGGTTGAGTGTCATCTCTTAGGGGTGACCTCTAAGGGATGGTCACTTGTGGTTGCCACCCAGGGTATTAAGAGGCCAAGGTTTTCTCTAAGTGAAGTTGCTTACCGTGCAGCCATTAGTCATATGGGCTCTGGCTAGATGGATTAAGTTGCGTGGACTCGTCCCGACTTGACAGGTGGTGGTAGAATGGTTAGAATGGGAGCGCGTCAAGTCGGTATGGGATGGGAAAATGCTTCTGAAAAGTCTCGTCTCAACTCTCTCCTTTTCCTTAGCACAAATTGAGTGCTTGAGGATAGTTTGGGTTTGTTGGGTCTAATGGTGAAAGTGCACAACCTCTGCAGAGTTAAAAACTAAGTACTTAGCCGTGTCCCCGGTTACGGACAATTTGAGCAGCTGATCAAGGATTCAACGGAGGCTTCATCATTCCAATTTCGAAAGTAAAACTTGATGGTGAACAAGGGTAGATGAGACTATGGTCTTATACCATATCGTCTCCAACTTTTGAAGAAAATGTTTTACAAAGTGTTAGGCAAAATTGGCATTTGTGCAAAATAGCCTTGAACTCCACCAGCCAAATATGCATATAGGCTATAGAGTTATTCCATTAAGTGTCCACATAGTGTCACTTGCCAGATCCGTTTTTAATGGTATCTGACCCACTCTGTTGCAAAATTTTATTTTGTTGCAGATTGTTCCGACGACGAGTGAGTTTCGTTAAGGTTTCGAGTCTGCAACCAACATGTTTTCGCCTGTGGCACATGCAAAGGATGAGGACTCCATGAAGATTATTATTTCCGCTGCTTTACACTTTCAAGCTAGCTTTATGCTATGCAAGTTGTAATGCACTTTACTTTTCCAAGTCTGGATCATTCGTGTAATAATTGATACAATGTTGTGATATTCATCTTAAACTGTGTGTGCAAATGAAACGATCCAGGGGTTTGCACTATACACAGGTACCTTGCCATTTTCTAAGTGCAGGTACGTTACACCTAGGAGCTTCTTGCTCCTCTATCTCTTCATAAGAGGCTGGAGTAAGGTGATGGCGGAGTACTTGAAGAGTGCCATATGTGTGTTTCTTGAAGTGAGATTGATTGAGGTTGGGAATCTTCTTGAGAATGAGCTTCATGACATAGGGAGCATACATAGGGTTCTTCCTCTCGTGAATAGCAATGTTGATCTCACAATTGATAAAATCCATGACATCAATCTCAAACCCTTGACAATTCGGACCGGCAAGGAATGTCTTGTGGCAATGGTACATGAGGTTGACAAGAGCACCACGGATAGCATCCGTATTCCCGGCTTGAGGTGCAATGCTCCAACGAAACATGCGAATCAAGATGTTGTAGATGGGCTTGAGTCCTTTGGTGGTAGCAAGGGCGCCCCCTCTAGCAGCAAGAGGGGCAAGGATCTTCTTATCATAGGCCACACCTTCAACATGCATCCGGTGACCAACGGGTTTATTCACACCTTTGAACACATACCCCAAGGCTTCTCCAAATTCTGAATAGTGTGCACTAACTTTGAGAGGCCCGTCATCCATGTCATTTTGGTGTCCTCCTCATCTCCAAGCACAAGAGTGGCAAAGAACTGTTGGACCATGTCAATATCATAGTCTTGTTGGGTGGTAATCAGGGGCTCAAGACCAATCTTCCTAGCAACCCACAATGCATCCGCAAAGTATGTCTTCTTGGCCAACACGTCAAAGTTCAGCGGTTTTTGAGGACACACAAGAGCTTTTGGGTCCAAATTGGCATATATTTCCTTCATAATGAGCTCTTGCTCCTTTCTCCAAAAGTGACCATCGGTGGAGTTGTTTGGCATGTCATAGAAATTCTGCGCCCTCATTGTCCGAAATTCTTCCTTGCTCAACCCTTTCAAAGTGGTCAAATTGTCAAACTTGGCCTTCTTGGCCCTTTCTTCTCGAAGGAAGGCAGCCTCTTGCCTAGCCCTTCTAGCATCAGCAGCCTGTTTCTGCTTTAGGCACCACTCTGCACATGCTTGTCTCGCTCTGCATCATAGACCAATAGTCTCGACCTTGGAGCTTGTGCTTCTTCTTGATATTCGAGGATGAGGATGAAGGACCGGGATACTTCTTGTTAGCTGTGAAACAGGATTAGAAAGGTAGCATTGAGGTAAGCATACATGTCCATGGAATTTCAACGAAAGAAAAAGGTAGAGGAATTTCTTCTCAGGTTTGATCTAGACCGGAGTTTCCGGTCTCAGGGGGCGGAGATTCCGGCAACACCGGAGTCTCCGGCCAGGAAGGCCGGAGTTTCCGGCCCTGAGGCCAAAACTCGAACCTAGGTCAAAACTGAGGGGAAAATCACACTAGCAATTTTCTAGATAGTGCATTGCCATCCTAAAGGTTCTACACCACAAGTTTTTACAAGAACTACTCTCAAAACCAAATCTAGGATGAAACCCTAGAGGAGAGAGAGTGGTACCCGTTTCCTTCATGGTGAGATCCAAACGGAGGGGAGGAAGATCCCCAACGCTTGGGAGGTGGAGGAGCCGGTGGCACGGCGGATTCCGGCGGGGGGAGCGGCCGGAGACGGTCGGAGTAGTGGCGGCGACTGGGGAGAGGTTGGGGAGCAGGGGTGTGTGGAGAGTTATGAGAAAAACTCCCCACCCCGATCCCCTTTTAGAATCCCAGGAAAAACGCCGAGTCCGGAGTCTCCGGCCTAAAGCACCGGAGTTTCCGGTTGAACCGGAGTTTCCGGGCTTTAGGGCGGAGACTTTGGACAGACCGGAGTCTCCGGTGTTTCACACCGGAATCTCCGGACCCAAAGCTCCAAAACTGCCAGTTTTAAATTGGGGACATGTATGTTGCAAGATGAGCATGGCTTTTAGATAAGATAGCTTAGGTTTAGAACAAAGTCACTGATGGTGGGATACATACTAGGAATTGCAAGATGCAAATATAAAAGCCAATTCCAAGTGTTTCTCCCAAAAACACCATAAAGGTCTAGAAAACCCAAATAAAATCAACTCTTCACAAAGAAGAGGGCGGTGGCCTAGGCCACCATGTATGAGTGTGTGGTGTGACACCGCGAAGATATATCTTGGGTTCACGGCCACTACTCGTCTTTAAGCTCATAATTCATAAAATGAAAATATAGAGACAAAATGAGTTCTTGCTATCGGCATAATGGGGGGAGGGATAGACCAATGGATTAGGACCGCACTCCCCCTATGTCCATGCCTACATCCAAACCAAATTACTATTGTCTAATATGGGTAGGTATGCAAGAAGTCCACTAAGTCCAATTGCTTATGTCCACCACATTTAGTTCTCCTCTCAACTCCTTGAATCTTGCTTCACCAAGAGGC
Source organism: Poa pratensis (assembly GCA_947311845.1). NCBI lineage: Eukaryota > Viridiplantae > Streptophyta > Magnoliopsida > Poales > Poaceae > Poa > Poa pratensis. The sequence goes on from CAMZMU010000128.1 coordinate 92,074,594, forward strand.
TTTGTGAACATATCGGCGAGTTGATGCTTGGTGTTGACATACTGATTGCAATATCACCCTTCTCAACATGATCTCGATAAAATGATACCGGATCTCAATATGCTTGGTCTTCCCATGAAGTACCGGATTGTGAGCAATTTTGATGGCACTTTCATTGTCACATAAAAGAGGCACTTTGTCACAAATGACACCATAATCCTTTAAAATTTGCCTCATCCATAATAATTGTGCACAACAACTTCCGGCGGCAATGTATTCGGCTTCGGTGGAGGACGAGGCCACACAATTTTGTTTCTTGGAAGACCAACTCACAAGAGACCTACCAAGGAATTGGCAAGTACCCGAAGTTGATTTTCTATCCATTTTGCAACCCGCCCAATCCGCATCCGAATAACCTACAAGATCAAAGCTTGTCCCATGGGGGTACCAAAGACCATAGTTAGGAGTATCTATCAAGTATCTTAGAATCCTTTTAACCGCGGTTTCATGACTTTCCTTAGGACTTGATTGGAATCTTGCACACATACCCACACTAAACATAATATCCGGTCTAGATGCACAAAGGTAAAGTAAAGATCCAATCATAGAACGATAAAGCTTGGGATCAACTTCCTTACCCTTCGGATCTAAGTGTAGATCCGCCTTAGAGTCCATGGGAAACTTATATGGCTTGGCGTTGTTCATATCAAATTTCTTGAGCATGTCTTGAATATACTTGGCTTGACATAAGAATGTTCCTTCACTATATTGGTGGATTTCAAAGCCAAGAAAATACTTCAATTCTCCCATCATGGACATCTCAAATTCCTTGGTCATTAGCTTAGAGAATTGATCACTAAATTCATGGTTAGTAGAACCAAAGATAATATCATCAACATATATTTGGCATACGAAAAGCTCTCCATTTATCCTTTTTGTGAAAAAGGTGGGATCGATTACCCCAATTCAAAACCATGGTCTACTAAGAACTCCTTGAGATGATCATACCAAGCACGTGGAGCTTGCTTGAGCCCATAAAGGGCCTTATGTAGTAAGTAGACATGGTTAGGAAATTTAGGGTCTTCAAAACCCGGAGGTTGTTTCACATACACTAATTCACTTAGTGGACCATTTAGAAAAGCACTTTTAACATCCATTTGATATAAGGTAATGTTATGAGTAGATGCATAGGCAATCAATAAACGAATAGATTCAAGTCTAGCAACGGGGGCATAAGTTTCACCGTAGTCGACTCCTTCGATTTGGGTGTAGCCTTGTGCAACCAATCTTGCTTTGTTGCGAATGACTTGACCATGTGAGTCTTGCTTGTTCTTGAATATCCACTTGGTTCCAATGACATTATGTGATGTGTCTTTGGGTCTTTCAACTAATGACCATACTTTGTTGCGCTCGAAGTTGTTCAATTCTTCATGCATGGCCGCAACCCAATCCATGTCTTCAAGAGCATCATATACCTTGAGAGGTTCTAAGCTAGACAAACAAGAGACATGACCACAAAAGTTAGTTAATTGATTACGTGTGGACACACCCTTACGAATACTCCCAAGGATATTTTCTTTGTAGTGTTGGAGATGATCCAATGTTGATGCACGCCGAATGACTCGGCGTTCTATGGCTTGACCAATTGTTTCACCAACACGAACATCTTCATCATTTCCTTCATCTTGTTCATGGTCAACCCGAAGTGGAGTTCTTGGAGATGGGGGTTCATCATGTTCTTGTTCTCCACTAGAGTTGGGTGGGTCTTGACCATTATCTTGCTCATGTGGATGACTATCATGATCTTGTTCTTGTATAGCTTGTTGATCAATGGTTGAGGTGGATGGTTCAACTTGAGTAGAACTTGTTCCTTCTTCTTGAGTGTCCATAATAGGTTCTTCAATAGGAATAAGTTCCCCTATGCCCATAGTTCTTATGGCTTGAGGTGGAGGTACATCACCTACATTATCATGATCAATATGCTCCGCTTGGGAGCCATTATCCTCGACAAACTCCACATTCATAGATTCTTCAACACATCCGGTGGATATGTTGTAGACCCTATAAGTATGGGAGTTTGCGGCATATCCAACAAAAATACCATCAAAAGTTCTAGATTCAAATTTAGCAATTGGGCAACCTTTAATGTAAACATGGCATTTGCATCCAAATACGCGAAAGTAAGAGACATTTGGCTTTTTACCGATAAGGAGTTCATATGGTGTCTTTTTCATGAGAGGACGAAAGAAGAGCCGGTTGGAGTAGTGGCAAGCGGTATTGATGGCTTCGGCCCAAAAGTTATATGGGGAATGAAATTCGGCCAACATAGTTCTTGCCATATCAATAAGAGTGCGGTTCTTCCTTTCGGCGACACCATTTTGTTGGGGAGTATAAGCAGCGGAATATTGGTGTTGTATGCCTCCCCACTTAGGAAATCATCCATAGTGTAATTCTTGAACTCCGTACCATTGTCACTTCTTATTGCCAAAATCTTGGAGTCATATTGGCGTTGAACTAAGGTTGCAAAGTCAATGAATACTTTTTGAGTTTCACTCTTCCTCTTGAGGTAGAAAGTCCAACAATATCTTGTATAATCATCCACAATCACCAAACAATATTTCTTGCCACCAAGACTATCATATGTGGGAGGCCCAAAGAGATCCATATGAAGGAGCTCCAAAGGCCTCTCGGTGGAGATAATGCTCTTCTTGGGATGATTCTTTTCATGCATCTTTCCGGCTATGCAAGCACTACAAGGACGATCTTTGGAAAAATTAACATCGGTTAGTCCTACCACGTGTCCACCCTTCACAAGAGTTTGCAAATTTCTCATACCGACATGGCCTAGCCGGCGATGCCAAAGCCAACCCTTGTCGGATTTAGCCATTAGACACGTGGCGATTTGAGTGGTCTCTTTCGAGAAATCGACCACATACAAACCGTTTACACGAAATCCAACAAAGGCTACTTTAAGAGTTTGAGTGAAAAGGATGGTCACGTGGTGTTTATTAAAGATAACGGTGTAACCGACATTGCATAATTGACCAACGGAAAGTAAATTATATGAGAGAGATTCAACAAGTAGGACCTTCTCAATGGATAACTCCGGAGTGATCACTACATTGCCATATCCCAATACCTTAAGTCTTGCATTATTCCCGACGGTGACATGAGAAAATGTGAGTAATTGATTCAATAGGCCCTTTACTACTTCTTTGCTTCCGGTCATGTGAGAAGAGCACCCACTATCAATGAGCCATGAAGATCCACCGGAAGAAAAGTCCTACAAAGAATCAAGTCTTTGTTTTAGGTACCCATTGTGAAATGGGTCCTCTTTTGTTAGTCACAAGGGTCTTTGGAACCCAAATAGCATAGTGATAATCATCTCCATATGAAGTGCCAACATATTTAGCAAAAACACAACCATCTATAGATTTCATAAGAACATATGAAGGGTTGTATTTTCCCGCAAAGTCATTGTGAGTGGCATTGCCCCTTGTGGCATCACCACTCGCAATGGTAGTCTCTTTTGCTTGTGCGGGCTTGGCATTCTTCTTGTTCGTGTTCTTCTTCTTCTTGGCAACATAACCAAGACCCTCTTTCCCTATGTGAGGCTTTTGCGCTTGCAAGAGCTCATAAAGAGGTTTCTCACCTTGAGGGCTAGAGGCCTTGGCAAGTTCATTCTTCAACCTAGCATTTTCCTCAATGATATTTGCATGATCACAAGAGCAAGTAGAGGAGCTAGGTTCATCAATTTTAGTAGATTGTATTTGAAGTTGTTCAAAAGACTTGGTGAGAATAGAGTGTTCACTCTCCAAGGCCTTGTGAGCCTTGGTGAGCGACCCTAACTCATCGGCTAGTCTATTATGACCAACACCAAATACGACCTTTTGTTTCTCTAAAACATTGTATTTAGCAATAGCATGGTCACGTTCTTTAATGATCTTAGAAAGAGTTTCATTTTGAGATTCATCAAGATTCTCAAGCTTCTCCTCAAGAGAAACTCGAAGTTCATGCTCTTCCTCAATCGCCTCGGTAAGGGAAGCGATCTCATTAGCATATTCTCTTTCTAGTCTCCCCTTTTCTTTAAGGAGATCTTGTGCGATGCCATATTGACTCATAAGAATCTCAAGCCGAATCTTGCTTTCACCTTGCAAGTTAGTCATCAAGAAATCCAAAGCAACATTTTCTTCCTTAACTCTAAGACTCATAAATTCATGCATTTCATTCATAGTCTTAGGAGGAAGGGAAGGTGATACCTCGGAGAGCTTGGCCATGAGACACGTAGCGGATTTGGTGGTGACATTATCATTGGGGGATTCAAAGAGAGAAGGGGTTGTCGATGAAGCAATGGCTAAAGCGGCCACTTCACTTGTGGTTGTTTCTTCTTCATCACTCTCATCCCCGGACATATATTCCTCTCTCACCACCAACACCTTGGAAGGTAGCTTCTTGTTGGGATTGAACTTCTTGAAGTAAGGCTTCGTGGGAGAAGAACTTGACGCTTCCTTGCGAATGAGTCTTCCTCCATGTTCTTCACGGTTCTTGTAAGGGCATTGGGCAACATAGTGGAATTGATCTTGACAATTGAAGCAAGTCTTCATTTTTGGGTTGCCTTCCTTGTAGCCTCTTGCTTTATGCTTTTTATCCACATAAGCTTTAGCTTTAGATGGATTTTTCCAAAAGTCCTTCGCCATGAGAGCCACATAATCTCTATGAGCACCCTTGAGTTCCTCGGGTGCCAAGTAACTTCCCTCTTCATGATCTTGGTCTTCATCTAGTTCCACAACCTTGGCCTTCAAAGCAAGTGAGGAACTTTGGGCCATTCCAAGAGCTCGGGCACGAGAGTCTCTAGCAATTTGAGCTCGGACCTTGTAAGATTGCATCTCTTGCATGACTTCATTTGAGGTCAAGAGGTCATAGTTGTGCTTCCCTTGGAGACTATTCAAGTCGTTCTCTTCAAACGGCATGAGGGCATTCACATACTTCCTCTTGATGTAAGTATCATCCACATGTTTAGCACCAAGGTCTCTAAATGCGGTAGCAAGAGCCTTGAGCCTTTGATACATCTCCTCATGAGTTTCATCATCTTTCTTGTAGAAGCCTTCAATTTGATTGCTCATGGCTTCATATCTATTTCTTCTCATGCTCTCATTTCCAACAAACACCTCCGTGAGATTGTTCCATGCTTCCTTGGCGGTGGTGCAATCTTCAATGTGATGGATGTTCTTTTCACCCACGGCAACACGGATCACATCAAGAGCGGTGGAATTTAGTTGAGCTTCAACTTCTTCTTTCCTTGTCAAGTCATTTTCATCCACCGGCTTGAATCCATCAACAATGATCTTCCAAAGACCTATGCAACCACTTTTCAAGTGAGATTTCATAGAAGATTGCCAACGGGTAAAGGAAGATGCATTAAGACTAGGTGGAGCTCCTCTTAAGTGAATAGGAGGATGAGGCACGGGTAGGTCGGGAGAGTATGCAAAAGGAACTCTAGCATGCTCTCCCTTCCCATTAGGTGTTTTAGGTGAGGATTCATTTTTATTTGAGTTCACCCCCGCTTTCTCTTCGACACTTACATCCGAGGGCATCTCCTTAGGAAGAGCCTCCTTAGGAGGAGCCTCCGGAGTTAGGGAGGAGTCGATACCCTTTGCCACCATGAGTTGCTCTAACATTTTGCGCAACTCTCCCATTTGAGTATCCATAGAGGACTTCAAGGAAGTGAAGTCCTCCACGGAAACAGAAGTGGGAACGATGGTGTCATCGGGTATCTCATTCCCATGTTCGTCGAGGGCCATATTTCTCTTAGGCGGTTAAGCCCGAATAAAGAGCCGAGGCTCTGATACCAATTGAAAGGATCGTATGGCCACCTAGAGGGGGGGGTGAATAGGTGCTACTCCAATTTTTAATTCTTTTTCGATTAAGGCTTGACTAAAAGGTAAATTCTCTAGATATGCAACTATGGTGAATTTACCTATATGACAAGTTAAGTCTAAACAAGATAAGATACAAGTAGTAAATAACTAGAAAGGATTAACCGATAGGAAAGCACGCGGAGACAAGAATGTATTCCCGAGTTCCTCCTTTTAGGGGAGTACGTCTCGTTGGAGGGGTGTGAGCTTCAAACTCAAGATGCCACAAAAGGCTTCACCCTATTCTCCGATGAACCTCGCACAAAAGCTCGGTCCACCTTTCTTTATCGGAATCCTCCAAAGCGGAATCCGGAGCACAAAAGCTCGTTACAACAACTTGAGGCTCAACCCACAAAAGGATTGGGGGCTCTCAATCACCAACAACACCTGCTACACAAAAGTAACAAGCAAGTGAGAACAACAAGATGCCTAGGTTTTCCTAGTGGAAACCCTAGGCTCGAATCCCTCAAGTGAATGAAGGGGAAATGAAGAACGCTTTGGTGAAGTAGTAGATCCGGGCCTTCTCCTTCAATCCTCCAAGTATGAGTGAGTTTGGGTGGAGGGATTGGGAGATCTAAGAAATCTTGAGCTTGCAACAATGGTGTTTTTCTTGTAGAGGCGAGCTCCTTGGCTGGAGGTAGGTGGAGGGGTATATATACCCCTCCCAGAAATGTAGCCGTTGCAGTCCACTTAGACCGGAGTCTCCGGACCTGGAGACCGGAAACTCCGGCCTGGGCCGGAGACTCCGGCCCCACTCCGGACCAGATACCGCAGCAGCCGTTGCGATGCTCTTCTTCTCTGCAGGCCGGAAACTCCGGTCTGGTAGGCCGGAAACTCCGGACAGGCCGGAATCTCCGGGCCTACTCCGGGGCAACTCCGGACCCTATACCGCACGCGCCGTCCAGGGAACGTCTTCGATTCAAACCACTGGTCAGGGGCGGAGTCTCCGGACCGCGGGACCGGAAACTCCGGCCGGTGCGGAAACTCCGGGGTAACTCCGCACCACATCCCGCAGCTGCCGCCCAGTGGAGCTTTTGCTCCAGAAAATGACTTGGCCGGAGACTCCGGCCACAGAGACCGGAGACTCCGGACTGGACAGGCAAATGCAAGCTTCTTTTTCTTGTCAAGTGTTTTGATGCAAATGTAATTGTATCATTTCATTCCTGCACCACTTAACAACATATTAAATAATTCCTAGTGTTGTTGCCTAACACACAAAACATAGGGGACATAAAATATGTCCTTTCAAGGCTGCAGACAAGAACAATGCCAACTTGAACCTTCGTCTCATGGGCCAATTTAGGAACGCTCTCAACACTTGTCATCTCAAGGAGATAGAGCTGTTGAACCACAAATACACCTGGAGCAATGAGAGAGTTGACCCAACCCTTGTCAGGCTCGACCAGGCGTTCTGCAATGCTAGCTGGGACCTGGCTTTCGACTCCCACACCCTTCAAGCACTCTCATCTTCACTCTCGGATCACTGCCCTCTGCTGCTATCGAACCACAGTGGCCCCCGTAAGCCACCATTCTTCCGCTTTGAGAATTTCTAGACAAAGATGCCGGGGTTTCTAGACGTTGTGACCTCAGCTTGGAACCAGGCCTCCACCCACACCCAGCCTGTTCACATCCTCAACCATAGCTCAAGACTGTTGCTAGGAAGCTCCGCATTTGGAGTAAGAGTCTGTTCTCCAACCACAAGCAACAGCTCATCATAGCCCTGGACGTCATCCTCCAGCTTGACACTGCTCAAGAATCTAGAGTGCTATCTGCTACTGAGGCTGCCCTCAGGACTGCGCTAAAACGTCGTGTGATGGGCCTGTCTGTTCTTGAGAGAGCACGCAAACGTCAGGCATCCAAGAACAACTTCCTCCGCAAGGGAGACGCCAACACCAAGTTCTTCCACCTTCGGGTGAACCCTCGCCGACTGAAGAACGCCATACAGAGGCAAAGGCGCAATGGGGGATGGGTGGCAAATCACGCTGAAAAGGAATAGCTTATCCACGAGCATTTCACATCCACCTTGGGCGCCCCGTCTACTCGCCTACTTGATTTCAACTGGGACGCTATCGACCCAAATGTTGAGGACCTGGATGAGTTAGGGCTCCCTTTTCCGAGGAAGAAATTAGAGAGGCCATTTTTGACCTACCGGCGGATAAGGCACCTGGGCCGGACGGTTTCACCTCCAACTTCTTTCGTTTTTGCTGGCCAATTGTCAAGGACGACCTCATGAAAGCGATCAATGCCTTCTCTGAGCTTTCCATCAACAACTTTCAAGTCATCAACAATGCCAACATTGCTCTTCTTCGAAAAAGGATGGGGTCGACTGCCTGAAGGATTATCGTCCTATCAGCCTCATCCACATAATCCCCAAGATTATTGCTAACGCAATGACCTCAAGACTGCGACCTAAGATGAACGAAAGTGTCTCTGCATGCCAAAGCGCCTTCATCAAGAATAGAAGCATCCATGATAACTTTATGTATTTCAGAAATGTGGCCCGTCGCCTTCATCAAAAGCACACCCCATCCTGCTGATAAAGCTTGACATCGCAAAAGCCTTCGACACTGTTCGCTGGGACTACTTGTTGGACCTCATGCAACGTCTGGGCTTCCCTCCTCGGTGGCGAGCCTGGATTTCGCTGCCCTTCTCCACCGCCACATCTCGGGAACTTCTGAATGGCATCCCCGGCAACGAGATTATACACGGCCGCGGACTAAGGCAGGGAGATCCTCTATCACCGTTGCTCTTTGACATCGCAATCGACACGCTCCCAAAGATTCTCGAGCTGGCCACTGAAATAGGGCTTCTCCAACCGCTGCCTGGCAACTTCATCAAATCCTGCATTTCCTTGTACGCGGATGACGTGGTCATTTTTCTGAAGCCTGAGGCTCAGGATATCAGCAACCTGGTAGCCCTGCTGGACAACTTTGGCATGGTCACAGGCCTCCTGACGAACATCGAAAAAAGCTCTGTGGCCCCATTCGATGCGAGGATATCAACCTCACTGCCACGCTTCTCAACTTCCCGGCTGCGTTGAACCAGTTCCCAATCAAGTACCTGGGTCTTCCCCTCTCTCTGGGGCGGCTAAGGCGGGTAGACCTCCAACCTTACATCGACAAGGTGGCGTCAAGACTAAACCCCTACAAAACCAAATTCCTAAACCGTGCCGGATACGACACTTTGGTCAAGTCGATTCTCACGGCCCTACCAATATTCCTCCTCACGGCTATCAAGGCCGATAAAGCAACTCTGAAGGCTTTCGACAGGTTACGTCGGGCCATGCTATGGAATGCAAGCGACACCGTGACTGGAGGGAAATGCAAAGTGAGTTGGACAAAGGTCTGCCACCCAAAGAAGCTGGGAGGTTTAGGGATTCTGGACCTCGAAAAATTTGCAAGGGCTCTACGCCTGCGTTGGCTGTGGCTCGAGTGGACTGCTCCAGACAAACCTTGGGTGGGGCTCGAAACGCCAAATGATGACACAGATAGGGAGCTGTTTAATGCTGCGACAAAAGTTACTATCGGGGATGGCCAGACCGCTAGCTTCTGGTCTTCTTCTTGGCTAAATGGGGCGTCGCCTAGGTCGCTTGCCCCAAAAATCTACCAGGCGTCAAAGAAGAAGAAGCGATGTGTCAAGGACGCTCTTGCCAACCTCAGCTTGGTGGCAGATATCGCGGTTCATGAGTTCACTCTGGAGCACATCTCGCAGTTTGTTAACCTCTGGGACCTTCTTCAGGGAGTTACGCTGGACCCCAGCACCGCGGACACCATTCTCTGGACGCTAACTCCAGATGGGAAATACTCGACGGGATCGGCTTACAAGGCGCAATTCATCGGATCCAACCCTACTCGTTCAACAACCTGGTTTGGAAAACATGGGCACCACCCAAATGCAGATTCTTCGCCTGGCTTGTGGTGCAGAACAGGCTGTGGACTTCCGACCGCCCCGCGAAGAGGGGATGGCCTCACCCCCCCCCCCCCCCCCCCCCTTTGCCAGCTTTGCAAATGCCAGAACGAGACGGCAAGACACATCCTCATCGAGTGGAGATTCTCAAGACGTATTTGGCAAGTTGCGGCCTCCTGGCTCTCCTGCCCTTCCTTGGTTCAGGACATGGGCACGGGCCGTCCTACTGTCCTTGACTATTGGCGGGCGGTCACCAAGTCCCCACGGCACATCCCAAAGGGCTCAAGTCAGCAGTTACACTGATCACTTGGGAAATTTGGAAGGAAAGAAACACTCGTGTCTTCAACAACACCTTCTCGATGCCGTCGGTCCTCATTCAGAAGATCAAAGACGAAGGCAATGATTGGATTCTTGCAGGAGATAAGCCTTTAGCGGAGATTGTTGCTTAGCGAGTTTGCTATGTGACCCTTTTTTTATGTTTAGGCTTCGGCCTGTCATGTTTACTTCTACTATATCAACATAAAAGGCAAACATTTTGCCCCGTTTTAAACATAGAGTTTGCCCACTCACACACGTCACAAACTCTTACATTTGAGTTTTTTTCTTGGGTCATGCATGTGTCACTCGAGGAATGATTTTGACAAAAGTTCGTAGGCAGCGGCCCTTCCTATACTCGCATTTAATTCCCTCCAAAAATGTGGACCAAGCGAGTGGACACGGAAAGCGACCAAGCAGCACGCTTACTATGTTTTTTAATTAGGAAGTTTCGGATGCGAAAGCGAGCACCGAATATGCCATGGGCAGCAAATATCGTTGCAGATGGCACCAACAAACATTCCCGCGCCGCATGATGCGATTGACCGGCGCAGCCGAAGGCGACGCCGCCTGAGGTGGTGGAAAGGCAACGGATTCACTACCGCCGGAGCCCGGAAGGAAGCACTTATTACGCCTAGATCTTGTTTCGATCCCTCTCATTTTCCTGGATACGTTGCCCGTGCACTCGTGCGACTAGCTTTCCACTTTGGCTGCCACTAGGACCATGAACAGTTGATTAAGGAGTACTAGTTCTTAGATGATCAGCTGATCACTCGCTGAGCCGCCATTGTTAACTGAAACTGTTGGATTCTCGGCTGCAACAGCTACAAGCTCTGAAGAATCCAGGCACCTGTTCGGCGTAAGCGCGTCATTTTCACAGACGTCAGTCATTAAATCGGGCTCGTCGGAGATAGCATGGAGCATGTGTTCTATGGGACCAAGCGACTATATATACGGAGTACCAACATTTGGCAGAGGCAGGCGTGATGATTGATGATCAGTGGTCGTAGTAGGCAGGGGGGAATCGAGCTGCCCCGTCCCTTTCATGGTCTTTTCCTTTCCCGTGGTGCCATGGCTATCGGCATTTATATTGTCTTAGGTAGTGCTAATCTCATTATCTTATGTGTATTATAATGGCACTGGTTTGGCAGGATGAGGATGCCATCGCTAAATGTCGGCCATGCCACTGGCTTTTAATTTTCGCTGCACCTAGTAATGTAGAGCAAATATGCAGACACAAGACCCATCTCCCAGCAGCAACACGCGATTTTCTGGCAGTCCTAAAATTTATGACAAAGCAATCATGCAAGATGACGAACTCGTATACTCAGATTGGGCACAAGTCTCAGCTTTCAGATCCCAATCGATATAGCACACGCTACCGCTTGCGGGCAAGCAGACACACCTCGCACAACTGAAGCAATGTTGAGAAGACGATACGGCTAAGCTCTAGTAACCACTGTGGGGAGGAGTTCTTCACTCCTTGCCATCGTTGGCCAACAAAGTGGCCAACCTTTTCGAGAGCCAACGCTCGGAAAGGCCTTTTGATAAATGGAAACAATGTTGTAGTCTAAAACATCTCCACGGCGCCCGGCATAGCCCTCCGCCCCTCCCTATCAGTTGGGTTTGAACATGAAAACAACCCAGCGGTACTCTTCATCGGTCCGGACGGTTCAAAAAATTATACGGCAACTACTTGTCCGCATCCATTATTCAGGCCGGCTCAGCAGGGCCGAACGCTACCCACGTAGGATTCTTACAGTCAGGCGCCACATGTCATCGAACCGGCCATTTGTCGTCGTCCCCTCCTTATTCCGTGTTCAATCTTGCTCTCTCCACCACCGAATCATGTCGCTGACATCGCCTCATTTCGCCACTGAGGGCCTGTTTAATTCAAAGGATTTGCATAGGAAATTTGTAGGAATCAAATCCTTTGGAATTTTTCCTATGTTGGGCATTTGATTCATAGGATTGAACCCTATAGGATTTTTTCCTAAGGAATCCTTTGCACTAGCTTCCATAGGAAATCAAACATCCACTCAAAGCTCTTTTTTGGAATCCTTTACTCTTCCTGTGATCGAATCAAACACACTTTTGTGCAAATCAAATCCTGTAGGATTTGAGTTGGCATGACATTGCAATCCTACGGTATTCCTATTCCTGCGTTTCTAAAATTCTACGAATCAAACAGGCCCTGATTGTTCGCCGGTTTCCAACGACCACGTAGGCCGAGCCGATACCGCTCCGGCCATCGTTTTGAGCTGTTGTTCGTGACTCGCTGCTCCCGACAGATCGTCGACCGGCGGCTGACACTATCTCGCTCCACCACAGAAGGCAAGGTGTTCGAACATTTGGGTGAACTAGTTGAATTTAGCGTGGCGTCACGCCGCGCCCTTGGTGATTTTTTTTGTACAATATATATTCTTTGTTCACCAAAATGTTGGCTAAATTTGAATGTTCGAATATGTTTTTATTTTGTTATGAATAGGTAGAATTTTTTTGTGTGCATTTTTTATATATTGTGTATAATATTCAAATATTGAGTGGTTTGAAATGTTCAAACATGTTTGTATTTGGACGTCAATACTTAATTGAAATCAGGAAAATCCATTTGAATTTGATTCCACATTTGCGGAAAGTTTGTTCGTATGGTGTCGAAATATTGGCCAAATTGAAATGTTAAAATATATTTGTAATTTGCTATGAGTATATTGGTTTTTTGTGTGAGCATTTTCGTTATATTTTATGGAACATCGGAATATTCGCTCAAATGTTGGCCAAATCGCAATTTGCAAACATGTTTTTTATTTTGTTATGAATAGGTAGTAATATTTTTGAGCTTTTTTGATATATTTTTTAGAATATTCAAATATTTAGTAGTTCGTAATGTTCGAACATGTTTGTATTTCGTTGTCAATATTTAATTGTAATTAGAGAAACATGCATTTGAATTACTTCCAAATGGTGGCAAAATTTGAATATTCCAATCTTTTGTTTTTTAGCATAAGTAGTTTGTATGTATTATGCTGATTGTTTTAATATTTTACTTGTATTTTTTCCAGTGGATATATTCAGAGATATTGATTTATAATTTGTTTGAATTTCTAAATTGGTGAAAGTGGGAAGCTATTCGTATGTTTTTTTCCGTTTTTCAAATGCTCAGATTTAGAAGACATTGAAAATTTTGAAGGTTTCAATTTTGAAATTTGGTCATACGGTACAAATAGTACACGTTTATTACATTTACAAATTGTTTAAATTAAAGAATTGTTAAAAGCTGTTCGTATGTAATAATTTTTGTGTGTGGTTTTTGAATGCTCAGATTCGAAAGGCATTGGAAACTTTAAAAAATTTAAACTTGAAATTTGATCAAATGCAAAATAGTCTGTGGTTTTTTTTCTTTGTGTTAGTGTTCATATATTTGTTATATTTGTGAATACTTGGGGAAGAAACTTTAATTTTGGAAATGTGCATGTTCAAAAGTTATTTATATTTAAATGTTTTGATATTTGGAAGAAGAAGTTTACGTTTACAATTTTTGTTTCTAATCTGCTTAAATAGGGTAGGCCCACTTGTCGGAAGTTTAACAGTTTCTTAAATTGTTTCTGAAAAGAAAAAAAAAATCTGATATATTTTAGAGTATGTCCAATATTTAAGCAAGTTGGAAGGTTTAAAAATGTTTATGTTTGTTTATCAATTTGTAATTAAAGTCCATAATGAGTGCGAAAGATCATTTGTCGAACTGAATTTCATAATTAGGGAGTTTGTTTTGTGAAATTCAACTCCATCTAATTGTCCATATAATTGGAGCAAGTGCTTTTTTTCGTATTTTTAAATTTTGGCCAAATTAAATTGTTTTTGTTCATATAGTGTAGAATTTTGTCGCGTCGGCACGGCGCACCCTTGCTGAATTTTGTAGGCATCTGTTAGTTTGTATTTTTTCATAAATTTGTAAAATGACTCCATAGTTAGAGAATATGTATTTTGTTGTAGTTCGAAATGCCGAAATCCGTTGAAATTTGATATGTAGAGTATCTCCAAATACGCATCGATTTAAATTGTTTGAATATTTATGTATTTTGCCATAAATTTTCATTTTAACTCCGTAGTTAGAGAATGCATGGTATGAGCATTTATTAAATTGAACTCCATGTAATTTGAAGAAGTGCATTTGGATGTTTTTTCAAATATTAAGCAATTTGGAATATTGAAATATGTTTGTATTTTGGCAAAAATAGTTGGCATTTAATTTTGTGAGCATGTTCATATATTTTAGAGTGCCTCAAATTCTTAAGCAAATTGGAATGTGCAAAAAATGTTTTTATTTTTAATCAATATTTAATTTAAGTCTACAATGGGTGTGAACGCACATTTTTTCAATTGAATACCATAATTAGTGGAAGGTCATGTCGATTACTTGCAAATATCTACCAATTTGAAATGTTCAATTTAAGTCCATAATTAGAGGAAATGCATCGTATGAGCATTTATTAAATTCAACTTCATGTAATTTGAGGAAGTGCATTTGGATGTTTTCCAAATATTCAGCAATTTGAACTATAATGGGTGTAAACACACATTTTTTCAATTGAATTACATAATTACTGAAAGGTCATGTCGATTGCTTGCAAATATGTACCAAACTGAAATGTGTAATTTAGGCCCGTAATTAGAGGAAATGCATTGCATGAGCATTTATTAAATTCATTAACCCTATGTAATTTGAGGAAGTGCATTTGGATGTTTTCCAAATATTAAGCAATTTGAAATGTCTGAATATGTTTGTATGTTGACTTAAATAGTTCAGATTTATTTTTTTGTGAGCATGTTGGTACATTTGAAATAGAAGTGGTTGGAAAATGTTTCTATTTTTTTATCAATAGTTAATTGAAGTCCATCTGTGGGAGTGCACATTTATTCAATTGAATTTCATAATTAGAGAAGTTTTTAAAATTGAACTACATATAATTAGAGGGAGTGCATATTACCTGCAAATATTTACCAAATTGAAATGTTCAATTTGAGTTCACAATTAGAGGAAATGCATTGTGTGAGCATTTAATATGTTTAACTCCATGTAATTAGAGGGAGTGCAATTAGATTTTATCCGAATATTCGTTGAAAATATTAAAACATGTTTGTTTTCTCCATACATTTTTAGCATTTGTTTTTTTGAGCATGTCGATATATTCTAGAGTAGTAAGCACTTTTTTATGGGCATCTTGATGTATTTTAGGGTAGTTCCGAATATTTAGCTAATTGATTTGGTGGAATATGTATTTATTTTGCCATAAGTATTTAATTGAACTACATAAGTAGAGGAAATGCATTGTGTGAGTATATATTAATTTTAACTTCACATAATTAGAGGAAATGTATGTAGTTTGTCTTTGATGTTTACCAATTTGAAATGCTCAAATATGTTTGCATTCTGCTACAAAAAGTTGGCTGGTATTTTTTTGATCGTTCTGAAATGTTGTTGATATTTTTGTGATGGATAGATATAAAGATATTGATTTTGTAACATTTGTCATTTCTTTGAATTTGTTTACATAAGATGGTCTGTATTATTTGGAATTTCGAAGGTTTGAAATAATTTGGAAAAGTTTCAAAAGTATTTGTAATGAGTATTTTGTTTTTTATAATTTGTTAGAAATTGGTCTGAATTGAGTATTTTGAAAGGGAACTTTGAAATTTATATTTTCCCGAATGACGCGAAGGTGTCAAATGAAGATTTATGTATGATTTGAACTATGCAAGATTTGAAATAACTTGGAAAAGGTCACAAAGTATTTATAATGAGTACTTTGTTTTTTTTGCAAATATTTGGAAATTTGTTTGAATTGTTTTGGACCTATATCTCACATGTTTCAAAAGTGTTGGAAAATAAAAAAACAGGATGGAAAAAAAGAAGGCCGAGGCAGGCGCCCAGCAAGCAGGCCGGCCCAACGGACGGCCCACTGCCCAGCCGAGGTTCGTGGTGATGTCAGGATGACGTCACCCACGGGCGGAGCTGCCGCGGCGGCGGCATGGACGCCGGCGTCGAACCACGGCGAGCTGGGACGCGCAGGCGGGCGCAGTGGACGCGCCTCGACGCGGGGAACCCGGGAGTGGCGGCGCTGCCATTTCTGGGTCGCCGGAGCGGCGACTGTGGCGTGCGGATGCGGCGGCGGAAGCAGTGCGACGGCGGCGCCGATTCCGGCGAGGTCGCGCCGTTTTGGGACACGAAACTCGGCAGGGAGGTGGAGGCGAGGACGACGGAGGCCGCCGTGTCCATCGATCTGGACGGGGAGGGCCGGAGCGGCCGCGAGGCGCGTCGGCGGCGCCGGTGATTTCCGGCCCCGCGCGCGAGGGGGAGGGGAGGGGGGATTTGGTGATGGTTTTCCAGGAAGATCCTCCATTTTTGCCCAAATTGCAGGTGCGTCCCTCGTAGCGTGAAGTTGCGGACTGCGGGTTTGATTTGTCGATCAGTGAGGGTATTTTTGCAAAAGTGTCACGGGCATGTCTGGTGGACCGTTGGATCGCAGGGCGACGGCTCGGATCGAAACAATGTTCAACACTGTTCCTAGGAACAGTGATGAACAGTAGCACGATCGCTCTCAGCTCGCTAAATCGCTCAGCTTTCAAGTGATACGTAATTTCCTCCTAGATTTTTACCTAAGTAAATTTGAAAGAATATTTCATGCTTTGATTGCTTCGTTGTTTGATTCATAGTTTACTATGGATAGCAATGATGATTTCATTTTCTAACAAATGATGCAAGAGGGCGCCAATGCCGCGACAGATATTGTTGAGCATCAGAGGATTCTCTATTTTCTTATACCTTTGCAAGCGGAGGTGAATGCCCCTCTCTGACACAAATGTTCAAATCTTGGGTGGAAAGCTAGCAAGATTCTTCAAAGGGCTATGGTTCATTTGATGCTATACAATCATTATTTTGACAAACCAACACACAGTTTGATTCAATATCGGCGGTACTTTCAGATGAAAAATGATGTGTTCATGCACACTGTGTATGGTATGGGGCAGTATGACGACTAATAAGATTGCACCAGACTGATTGGATTCTCATTTATTTAGAAAATGCACTGTTGCAATGTCTTGCATATGGAGTTGCTGATGATACACAAGACGGCTACCTTCGTATGGTTGAGTCCAGTGGCGGAGTTAGAACAATTGGAGCCAGGGTGCATACATGGTGTCACAACACATTTAAAACATATTTTGGGGGAGCATATGTGGTGAAAAAATGCCAATTTACAAAGAAAATCTCTTCTTCCCGGTGTCATGTGCACCCTGCTGCTCTAAGGTGGATCCGCCACTGGTTGAGTCCACATGCATTGAACCCATGTAAAGGTTTTGTGCAGCAGTGGTGAACGTGTCTAGACCGACTATTTGAGAGGACCAAATATAGTGGACACAACTCGGTTCATGACAAGAGGTGCAATGAGATGATTTCTTGAGATGCTTGGAAGTATGGATTGAATGCATTGGAATCAACTAATTTTCTATTCGCTTGGTAAGGTTGTATATTCGTTATATTGGAGTGTGCAGTGTCATACTTAAAGTTGCGGCATATTATGAGATGAATATTTGATACACTTTTTTCAGCATGGTATGATTTACAATAAGATCAACATGTTGCAACACTCTCCGGTGTTTGTGAGACTTGATTACAGAACAATATCGGAATGTAACTATGAGATCAATGGCCACCAATACACCAAGGGTTACTACCTAGCCGATGACATCTATCTCTCATATGTCAATATTTGCAAAGACAATCCCCAACCCTGCAGGTACACTGGTCGAACATGGTCACTACATCAGATTTAAGAGATCATAAATGCTTGTGTTATCGTGCAAAATATGTCATGAAGAATGAGCGTATGTTGGTGTATTGTTTGATCAACACTGAGACTACCAGGATCCTCTTTGCCGAGCCACATCAAGAGTGTACTGGCTGAGTTTTCTCAATTTCTCATTGTGCATTAGAAAAGTCATGATAAAGTGTTCATCGAAAACTCCAAGATGATCTTGTTGAGCACTTATGGACGCTAAAAGTAAACGAATAGTTTAATGGCTGTATGAGCTATCTATTTCCTAGAACTTTCTGAATTAATACTCCCTCCAATCCCGGATTAAATGTCGCTGGAAAAGAACTGCCCACCAGTACTAGTTGCGACACTATTTTCGGACCGGAGGTAGTATTTCCTTTGAATTTTTGTATTAACTAAATTATTTATATGTTTAAATTATTGTTGAAATAATTTATGTGTTAATACCATGCAATAGAACTGAATAATTTAGCAATAAATACGAAAATATTGATGCATAATTAGCCAAAAAATGAACAATGTCGGCTGGTTGGGGGACACCGCTAGGGGTAGCAGCCCCATTGGCCGGAAAGTGCTTTTAGAACCCGAGCTCCATGGAGCTCGGTTAAAAAAAAAATCCGCACATTTTGGTTTCCAAAAATCGAGAAAAAAAATACCAGGTGTAGATATCACCTAGATCTACAAGCGTGCTAAATTTCAAGTCCAAATTCGTTTTATTCTGGGCTAAATCTAAAAGACAAATTTCTGCATCTAAATACCCGGATTCAAAATTTTGAAATATGTCAGAATTTGTCTTTTTTTCACAGCCCAAAATCCAATGAATTTGAAGTCAAAAAATTCACGCGTGTGTGTCTCGAGACTACCTACACCTGTGATTTTTAGCGCGATTTTTGGAAACTCAAAAATGTGAATTTCCATTTTTTTCAAAAAAAGCGATCTCTGTGGAGCTCGGGAGCCTAATCACCCATTGGCCCGGAAATGTGTCCTGACTCCCCAAAATAGATAATATTTGGGGGTGACAAACACATTGACAAGGGCACCGGTGAAGATCCTCTAACCCTGAGATCGGTGATATGAAACCCGAGCTACACATAGTTTTTTTTTGAAACAATATTAAAACCATATTTTTTGGGTTTCAAAAAAATTACCAAGAAAACCCTGAATGTAGATAGTTATCTTTTATCAAAGTGTAAAATCATATGGAAAATGTTGTATTTTGGGCTGTGCAAAAATTTCAAATTTTGAATATGAAAGTAGTGAATATTGCCAGATTTGAACACTCCAAAATTTGTCACATTTTTTTGTGTAGCCCGGAATATGAATTATTTTGAGTTGAGATTTTGCACCTTGATATAATGCACTATTTTCCAAGTCCGTGATTTGTTTCAGAACTTTTTGAAAAATAATTTTCGAATTTTGTAAAATAAAGGGTTAGATTTACGACCTCTTGTGGCGGCGCAGTACCGGCGACGACGACCTTTTGCACACTAAAGATAAGGTTCTCCTGACTCCTTGTCCACCTCATAGATGGTTGTCTTGTGAGTGGTGTAGAGGAGGGTGGAGAATCGTCTAATCACTGTTTCTAGAGTGTCGGTTTTCGTTTTGTCTTTGTGTTATGTATGTTGTCTCATGTCTTGGTTCGATGGCTTCTTCTTCAAACAACAAGGCTCGGACAACTTCTCCTTTGTCGTGGATCTTGTGATGTTAGGTCTCCTGAATCTAGGATGGTCGTCGATCCCTCTCAGTTGTTTTGTTCTCCGTGACGGTGTTATGTTTTTGGGATCAATGTCGTCGTCGTGTTCTGGCTGCAACCAACAACTTTCTCGTAAACGCACCAAAAACATTTTTTTGGATATGTGTTTGGTGGTCTAGAGGTAGCATCGAGCTTCACTCATGACACGATGTCGGCGAGTTGAAGAAGGAAGGCAAATTTGACTTCCCTCTAGGTTTTTTTGTAATTTGTTTTTGTTAAGGCTGGTCATGTAAGGATTGGTTGGCTTTTGACCTCTTAGCAAAAAATAATCTTATAAAATATGAATATAAAAAGAGAGTTAAATGATACCAAATGGTTGATATCAAGCGCTCGGTCGATCTGATTACCTATTGAAAGGACAAGGATGTCGCCTAGAGGGGGGAGTGAATAGGCGATTAAAACTTTTCCGGTTTAGGCTTGATAATTGCGGAATAAAACTATGTGTTCAAATTAACAAGCCAACAACCTAAATAAACTTGGCTCACCTATATGCACCAACAACTTATGCTAAGCAAGACAAGCAACAAGGTGATAGCAATATAGAATACTTCAAGCACGAAGGCTATCACAATGTAAAGTGCATAAGTAAAGAGCTCGGGTATAGAAATAACCGAGGCACGCGGAGATGAGGATGTATTCCCGAGTTCCTCCTTTTTAGGGAAGTACGTCTCGTTAGAGAGGTGTGAACCAACACAATGGTTCAACAACCCCAAAGGTTTCACCTTCTTCTCCGATGAACCGCACCACAAAGGTTTGGTTCACCTTCCACTATCGGAATTCCTTCGAGGTGGAATCCGGAGCCTTTACAACAACGATCCGGGGCATAACCCACAACGGGATTGGGGGCTCCCGAACAGCTACAAGTGACCACCAAGGGTCTCAACCACCACACGGGCGTCTAGGGTCCAAAGACCCAAGAGTAGCAAGTTCACAAACTTTCACTTCCACGAATCCTCGTGGAGAGAGCAAACCGATGCAACACAATGCAATGGCAAGAACACAAGAAGTGCTCAAGTCCTTCACTCTCAAATTCCAACAAAGCAACAAATGCTTATGGGGGAATAAGAGAGGAAGAACAAAGGAGGAGAAACACCAAGAACTCCAAGATCAAGATCAACTAGGTTCCCCTCACTTAGAGGGGGAATGGATTGGTGGATATGTTGATCTATATCTCCTCTCACTTTTCCTCAAAGATATGCAAGAATCATGGGAGGGATTGAGAGGAAGGCAAGCTTTTCCTGGGGCTGGCCTGGGCTGGCTTGGGGGCCGGCCAACCAAAAACAGCGAAAATGTCCAACACGAAAACGAACATAACTTGATCATCAGAACTTCGCTTTCGATGTTCTTGGGCTCGTTGGAATCGCAACGAAGATCTTAACAAGATAATGCAGAGCAACATCATAGTCCATCATGTGAGGATAAAACTAAATGAAGAAAGGTAAGCCTTCTAAAAAAAAGAACAACCGGTAAATCCTGAAATGCAAAAACTTTTGCAAGGAAGCTCCAAACGAGATGAAACCAACGAGGTTGGAAAGGTAGCGACAAGAGCATGGGAGGTGTGGACCTTATCTCGAGGAGGACTGGTAATATTTCCAACTCCGAGAACGCAACAAGTTTTCCATCCAAAATCCATTTTCGAAGAACTTGGGCTTGTCATGAGGATCACAACAAGCACCAAAACCCAACAAGGAGAAGAACCAAATAAGAACCAAGAAAGATGACATGCCAAGTATGCAAAGGTTTGAGCTCTCCACAAAGATGCGATCAAGTTACTCACTTGAGAGCCCCTCTTGATAGTACGCCGTCTATCCTATAACCCGGTCTGCTACTAACACCATGAGACCGGTAAAATAGAAAACCTATCAAAATCATACATTTGCCTTGCGCATTTGATGCACCTAAAATGCATCTACTTTTCCAAGCACTTTGCTTCATAATTTGCTCCGGAATCTTCCCATATTTGAATAAAACTGCTGAATCTGACGCTGTTTTTAGCAAAGTCTCCTTTCTGGCTATTTTTGCAGGAAATTAAATCGGGGAAAAATACCACGTCATTTTTTATGGAAAAGGAGGACATTGCAAAGGATGGACACGAGGAAGCGCTCGAGGGCCAAAAGAGGGGCCCCACGCGGCCCCTGTACCTGGCCGCGTGGGCCCACCCCAATTGGGCCTCGGGCACCGCCTCGCCTTCGGTCTTCGACGTACCCCCTCATATATACGAAAAAGTGGGTGCCCTAGAGGGGGGAGCTTTCGCGAAACACACCGCCGCCACCACCACGATCTTCGTTTTCGGAGACAGATTGATCCAGGATTTCTCCTCCGGTGGAGGGATCCGGAGACCGTCTTCACCGCCATCTTCACCGCCTTCATCTCCATCGACCATGAGCTCCCTCTCCATCACCATGTGTGAGTAGTCCGCTGTAGGCATGTGAGGTGGATGGGGATTGGATGAGATTGATCATGTAATGATACCCGTTGTTCGAGATCTTAGGGGTTTATCTTGAGGATATTTTTGTATTGTGTTGATGCACTTATGCTATGTTTAATGCTTGTTACTAGGGCCCGAGTGGCATGATTTCAGTACTGAACTTATTTTGCTTCATCATATAATTGAGTTTGGTATTATCTGCAAAGTGTATCACCTGCTATTATGTTGAACCTGCGAACCCTAAAAGTGACAGTATAGGGAAAACAAGGGGGAGATGTTTTAGTTTGAGGATTCTATGTGTTCATGAAGTGTTAATGCGTTGTTCCGGGCTATTCGAAAGGGTAGACCTTAATTACCTGTAGTTCCAAGTTGGCCCCGGTGAAATGGGCAGGTAGGACAATAGATGTTGTGCAAATTCTCTTGGTTAGTACGCACAACTAATTATGGAACACATACCTACATATATCGGAGTTAGAGATAAGTCCCATTGCTATTTATATCTTATTATATGATCAATCTTATTCATGCAACACCCCGCTATCACCTCATGCCTACGTTTTAAATCTCTGAGTTACACTTTCACTTTTCCGGTGAAAACTGGGAAACCCTTGTTCACTACTGCTGTTCTATTTGCTACTTGAATCATACTACTGCCATCACTATCACTGCTGCAAGTTTATTGATATACAGGTGTGGTTGAGAGTGACGCCTCAATTGCCAAAGTCTTATTGGTATTCTTGTGTTCCCATCGTGTCGAACTATAAATTTGGGTAATACTTCCCAACGAAGATTTCAGCGATCCCCTATACTTGTGGGCATCAAGACATTTTCTGGCGCCGTTGCCGGGGAACCTAGCTTTATTGGTAAGACAACTTGTTATCATTTATTTGCTGCACTTGCTTGTTCCCAACTATGGGAAAGGAAAAGAATACTCCGAAGGAAGTAAGGCCTTCAACTACTCGTAGAGGTACTGATTTGCCAAGTAGGCCAAACTTTTCACCTAATGTTGCTTCTGCTATTGTTGCTAAGAAGAAAGAAAAAGCTTTATCTAGTTCACCATTGTCTAAGATGTCTACTAGTATTGAAAATAATTTAATATGTGGTAGCGTAGACAAAGAAGTGACACCTGAAACATCTGAGATAACTGAAACACCTGAATCTGCTATTATTGAAAATGTTGAGTCTGAATTAGAAGATAATGAATATTGTGATGATGAACATGAAACTTCTTCTGAGGAAGAGGATGCATTTACTATGGCTTTTATGGATTCGAATTTTGATAAATTGGATAAACTTGATATCTATAAAAATTCTCCTCTTGATGATTATTTCCCTGTTACTGAGAAAATGAATGCTCCAGCTATTAAAATTAAAGACAAAGATTATGAGTTTAGTGTTGATCCTGAAATAATTGAAAAAGCTGAGAAGTATAAGTTTTATGGGAGAGACAATGAGTTCCCTTTTGAACACATTGCTGATTTGCATGATTTATCTGTGTTATTTGGTAAAGATGAAATCCACCAACGCTATTATTTCTTAAAGTTGTTTCCTTTTACTTTGGGAGGAAATGCTAAAACTTGGTATAATCGTTTAGAACCTGGATGTATTACTAGCAAGGAGGAATGCTTGCAGGTATTTTTAATAAATATTTCCCTGCTGATAAGATTCATGGTTTAACTATTGAGATTAGCAACTTTTCACAAACAGAGAAGGAGGATTTACCCCAAGCTTGGGGGAGGTACAGTAAGATGGTTAGGAAATGTCCTACCCATGGCTTCAAGAATAATGAAATACTTGATATATTTTACAATGGACTAACTGAAAATACAAGAGGCTATCTTGATAGTATTGCAGGTAGTGTTTTCAGGGAAAGGACCGTTGATGAAGCAATTGAGTTATTGGAAACTATCTCTAGAAACTATGAAGATTGGAATATTGAAATAATAGATGACAGAGAGATATTTCCAGAGAAGAAAGGAGGTATTCTTGAATTAAACAATGAGGCAATGAAGGGAGCCTCCAAGGATATGAAAGAGAAGGGAATTAAAACCTCTCATCTTAAGGAATTATCTGAAATGGGTGTTAAACTTCCTATTGATCGACCATGTTTTCCAATCCCAGTCAATGCTATAAGCTCTTTGGAAGGTAATGAAAAGGTAACACCTCCTATTGATGTATCATATGTTAATGATTTTGCTTATCATAATAAACCTGAAGAGCATGATATTAGAATGAATATGATGGAAAACTCTCATAAAATTAAATTCCTTCGTGAAAATATAAATGCTAGTGTGGGAGAAGTTAGAAGAATTGTTAAACACTGTGAAATGATGAATAATCAAATTGAACAAATGGTTTCTCTTCAAAATCAATTGTATGAAAATCTTATTGAGAAGAAACAGGTTTGTGGGGTTATACTAGAGGTGGTGCAAGTACTCAGGACCCTGACTATCCTGAAAACCATCCCAAGAGAAAAGAGCAAGAGGCTCTCAAAAGGAAATCTTCTGCAGGAAAATCTCCCAATGGAAACAAAGGCATTGATGATTCTCAAGAACAAGACAATGATATTTCTATTTCTGATGCTGAGACCGAAGATGATAATGTTGAAGAAGAGGAATCATCTCCACCTGAAGAAGATCAACATGAAGTTGAAAATATTGCAGAACCTGAACCTCCTGAAAAGGAAGACCCTCAACCATCTACTGAGAAGAACAAAAAGAAGAATCATCCAAATCCACAAAAAGGTAAAGAGAGGGATCCATGGGTACAAAGACCCATACCATATCCCCAAGAGGTAATGAAATCTTTGGATGATGCTAGGTTTGAGAAATTTTTTGAGTTGATTAAAAATTTATGTTTGCAAATTCCTCTTGTTGATGCTATTAAAATTCCTCCATACTCAAAATATATGAAAGATATTGTCACTAATAAAAGGAAGATACCTAATGATGCAATTACTGCTATGCTTGCTGATTATTCATTTGAAGGAAAATTGCCTGAAAAGCGTGGAGATCCTGGTATTCCGACTATTCCTTGTCGTATTAAAGAAACTTATGTGAAATATGCACTATGTGATTTAGGAGCTGGTGTTAGTGTTATGCCTTTTTCTTTATATAAGAAACTTAACCTAAACAAATTGGTTCCAACTGAAGTTTCATTGCAAATGGCTGATAAATCAACTGCTAAACCTATAGGTATATGTGAGGATGTTCCTATCTCTATTGCTAATGTGTTAATTCCTACAGACTTTGTTATATTAGAAATGCCTGAGGATGATAATCTATCTATTATTCTTGGAAGACCCTTTTTAAACACTGCAGGAGCTGTGATAAATTGCACTGAGAGCAAAGTGACATTTAATGTAAAAGGAAATGAGCATACTATCTATTTTCCCAAGAAGAATCCTGTTACAGTGATAAACAAGAGTGTGAATTCTATTCAAAGAAATACTATTATGATTGGAAGCTTTGAAATTGCACTACCACCTCCTGCACCAAATATGCTACCTTGATGATTGGAACTATTCCAATCAATATGAGGTATCTTGAAACTCTTCTTTATATCTATAAAATAAGAATCATGTATTATATCTTTTGCATATTATTAATGAGACTTGATCAACCTCATTACTAATGTGGAAATGATGAAAACTTGATTCCCATAAAAATTTGTATTGCATTTTAATTTTATTTATCTTAGAATTTTAGAGTATATGCATAATCATAATTATTTCAGAGTTCAGAAATTCCAGAATATGAAGTTTGAAAAATTCTCTTTAGAAAATTGTCTCTGAAAATTCCAGAAAAATTTGGAGGTAAGTTATTTAACCAGAGGGACCATCTGCCAGAAGTGGGACACCAGGAGGCCACCAGGGACCAAAATGGGGTGTCCCACGCGGCCAGATTCCTTGGCCGCGTGGGACCCACCAACTTTGTCCCCAGGTGGTGTTAGGTGAGTGTCCTGTGCCCATCTCCTTCCCCTCGACAGAAAACCACTTCCAGGTATTTTTCCCAAATTTTCCCGAGCTCGTTCTTCCTGCTATCCTTGGATCTCCAAGTTTAGGGCAGATTTTTCAAATCTGTTTGGTGGGATTGCTCCTTGGTATGTGACTCCTCCACCCATCCAATTATTTTTTGTTCTTGTGCCTCATGTATGAAGTATTTTGCTGCACTAGGTGTCACCTAATATGCTTGAGAAATCCATGGATTTAAGTTTTCTAGTTGATATGGATGCATGATATTGATGTGGAGACTAGTTATGGATGGCTCAATGTTGTTTTAGAGTGCTACATCTTAATTTTTGTTGAATATTATTTATGGGCAGCAAGGTACCATGATGAACAAAGGCAAGGCATTGCTTGGGATGAGCTCAAGACCGAGGAGAAGAGCATCTAAAGTCTCCCTTAATTATGATGACAACCATCTTTGGGAGGATGATGCAGTTTTTGTGGGGAGAAGCTGAAGATCCATACAACTAGATGGCAAGACCCCATGTTCTTGAGCAGTGGGGGATAAAAGAAGACTTCGACACCTTCGCCAATGCAACTGGTTTGCTTGAGTTTGCCCAAAATCCACGAGGTACATACGAGGAACTCTCGCGAGAATTCCTCTCCACATTCAGGTTTGAGGGCCCTGAGATCTACAAGCACAGTAAGAAGAGTAAGGCACCCCTCCTACCTTTGTTTGTAAATTTACTATGAGGGGGGAGCGCCTTGTTATGTCTTTGGAGGAGTTTTGCAAAGCTATTGGTGTGGAAAACAGGGGTAGTTGGGATGAAACCCGTGCTGACTCCAACCAGGAGCTTGTTGCATTTTGGCACTCTATTTCTGTTAACTCTCATGATAGATTGAATAGGGGTAAATTTACTCATATACAGCACCCAAGTTTGAGATACTTTGCGTTGTTCCTTGCAAGAGGATTTCTTGCTAGAGACAACAATTCTGCTTGCACGGGACCAATGGTTTATTTACTTAAATGTGCAAAAGAAAACACCACATGTGAGTATAACTTGGGAGTCATTCTTGCTAGATCCTTGCATACGGCTGTGAGTAGAAATATTACTGATCAAACCCCTATTTATGCTGGTGCTATTGCTACTTTAGTGTATGAATACATTAAAGATGAAAGAGGTTATGGTGATAACATGGGTACTCCTGTGATGGAGTCCAATTTACTCGATTTTGCTTTGACTACCCGTATGGATATAAGTGTGATGCATGGGGATCATTATTGGTATAACTATTTGAGTACTAATGGACAAAGAGTGCCCATTAGGCTCCCCCGTGCTGACCTTTTTGACAGGAGTACCGGAAAATGGATTGTGGAAGAGATGCCGCCTCAAGAGGAGCCACAAGATCCAGGGATGCAAGGCTACCAACCTCGAGAGGAGCCCCAAGACTCAGGAATGCAAGGCTACCCATATGGTTACTTCCCTGGAGGTGGAAGTGGATACAACTACTACCCGGGATACTAGCTTGATCGCAAGCTTGGGGGAGTACCTCTCTCCCTTTCCATTCATTGTGTTATATCACTGTTATCTTGTTATGTTTTAGTTTCTTGTTCTAAAAATCACAAAAACACAAAAAGATTTCATTTGTTTCTTTTGTTTAGTTACTTCTGGACATTTACTTTATGCATCTTAAAACTAAAAAGAACAAAAACATTTTCGTTTTATTGAATCCAAAGTGAAAACGGAGGTGCAGGAATTGCTGAAATCTGCTCACTGTTCTATTTTTCATATTTTCTCTGTAACTCCGAATGAGCTAAAATTTTAACCACTACTGCAACTTTTCATAACCTACACACCCGTAAATTATGAGATTTTTCTGAAGTGTCTAGGTAGGGTAAAAACAGTACTGTATGCAGTAGCATTTTATGGCAGATTTGAGTTTTTATTGCGCAGTTCAAATTGGGAGAGGAGAACAACAATGATGAGTTGATGTGCATGAAGTGGATGAAAGGTATGACACCTTTGCCTGCTTATGTGGACTTTTTAATAACAGCAAGTGCGCACATCATAGTTTCTTTAACATCTAGGGAAGTGGTAGCAAATGTTTATCTCTCCGTGTTCTAGTATGTTATATTATGATGCAAGTGAGATAATATGTAGCGACAACACTTGGATGTGAGTTGAGTAATTGTGGCTCTAAACAAAGGTCTACGCATCCCATTGTGCTTGCTAAACTTGCCAACCAAAGAATAAAAGAATTTTTCAAATGATAAACATGAAGTCATATGCTTGACAAGCTTAGTGGTTGGGAGTTAACTTAAATGTGCTGACACATGGAAAGCTTTCAACATTGCACTAAATTATATTTAGTTGATATCATGTACCTTTGTTTATGGATGCTTATCATGTGCGAAATAAATGTGGAAACTTAGTAAGTTTGGGAGTAGAATAATTGGCTAGAGAGACGCCTGGGCCGCCAACCTAAGCCATGCATCATTCATGGTGGAAATTTACAGCGTACCATAGTGAACATTCAGTGATGCACATCATAATAAAAAGCTATACAAATAGTAAATAAAAGAGTGCTGAGATTGTTCATTGTCTGTTTGTCTTGTCGTTTGGACATGGGCTTGTTCCATGTCTTGGGACAAGAGGTACCCCAGTTGACGCTCTTGATGACGCTTTTATTACTTGCAATGACTGAAAAACTCGAACTTGCCTAGTGACCAGAGTTGAGTAGCACATGGTGTAGGTACTCGTATTCACGGGGCATGAGACTTTCAACCTCTAGTTGGTCAAGCATATGAGTCATAATAGGGAACACCAAATGGTTTGATAAAACTGAGAGCAAGGTTGTAAGCACAATGAGTTCATTAGTCAATAAAAGAAAGAATCAAAAGATCTCAAAAATCTTGTCTTGATTCAATTAAAAGCGATGCAAGAACCTTTGTTTATTTCTACAGTTGGGCAAACTCATCCAAGTATTGACACTTCATGATATTTCTCTTGCAACATGTATAAATGCTTTAACACTGATTAGATATACCTTTGCTAGCATTTTGTTATTTGTTATGGAAATTATGTTTGAATACTTGTTGGTATTAAACGGTGTTACATATGCAATGCAAAGTTCTTGTCAAAGTCTTTTTATCGCTTCTGCACTATGTTTGAGTTGTTCGAGGACAAACAACGAGCTAAGCTTGGGGGAGTTGATGCACCTAAAATGCATCTACTTTTCCAAGCACTTTGCTTCATAATTTGCTCCGGAATCTTCCCATATTTGAATAAACCTGCTGAATCTGACGCTGTTTTTAGCAAAGTCTCGTTTCTGGTTATTTTTGCAGGAAATTAAATCGGGGAAAAATACCACGTCATTTTTTATGGAAAAGGAGGACAACGTGCAAAGGATGGACACGAGGAAGCGCCGAGGCCAAAAGAGGGGGCCCCACGCGGCCCTGTACCTGGCCGCGTGGGCCCACCCCAATTGGGCCTCGGGCACCGCCTCCCTTCGGCTTCGCGTACCCCCTCATATATACGAAAAAGTGGGTGCCCTAAGGGGAGGAGCTTTCGCGAAACACACCGCCGCCACCACCACGATCTTCGTTTTCGGAGACAGATTGATCCAGGATTTCTCCTCCGGTGGAGGGATCCGGAGACCGTCTTCACCGCCATCTTCACCGCCTTCATCTCCATCGACCATGAGCTCCCTCTCCATCACCATGTGTGAGTAGTCCGCTGTAGGCATGTGAGGTGGATGGGGATTGGATGAGATTGATCATGTAATGATACC
Organism: Poa pratensis; assembly: GCA_947311845.1. Lineage (NCBI taxonomy): Eukaryota > Viridiplantae > Streptophyta > Magnoliopsida > Poales > Poaceae > Poa > Poa pratensis. Next base: position 92,104,466 of record CAMZMU010000128.1, read on the forward strand.
CGTTGTCGAGATCTTAGGGGTTTATCTTGAGGATATTTTTGTATTGTGTTGATGCACTTATGCTATGTTAATGCTTGTTACTAGGGCCCGAGTGGCATGATTTCAGTACTGAACTTATTTTGCTTCATCATATAATTGAGTTTGGTATTATCTGCAAAGTGTATCACCTGCTATTATGTTGAACCTGCGAACCCTAAAAGTGACAGTATAGGGAAAACAAGGGGGAGATGTTTTAGTTTGAGGATTCTATGTGTTCATGAAGTGTTAATGCGTTGTTCCGGGCTATTCGAAAGGGTAGACCTTAATTACCTGTAGTTCCAAGTTGGCCCCGGTGAAATGGGCAGGTAGGACAATAGATGTTGTGCAAATTCTCTTGGTTAGTACGCACAACTAATTATGGAACACATACCTACATATATCGGAGTTAGAGATAAGTCCCATTGCTATTTATATCTTATTATATGATCAATCTTATTCATGCAACACCCCGCTATCACCTCATGCCTACGTTTTAAATCTCTGAGTTACACTTTCACTTTTCCGGTGAAAACTGGGAAACCCTTGTTCACTACTGCTGTTCTATTTGCTACTTGAATCATACTACTGCCATCACTATCACTGCTGCAAGTTTATTGATATACAGGTGTGGTTGAGAGTGACGCCTCAATTGCCAAAGTCTTATTGGTATTCTTGTGTTCCCATCGTGTCGAACTATAAATTTGGGTAATACTTCCCAACGAAGATTTCAGCGATCCCCTATACTTGTGGGCATCAACATTCCACTTGAGCTAGATGATGACGATCTTGATCTCTTCAACTGGACCACCTTTCTTGATTGCGCTTTGCTTGGTGAAGACATCTCCAAATGCTCCCCCATACTCCATTATCGGAGAGCCTCGCTAAGCTCCGTCTTCATGTCTTGATTGCAAGCTTCAATCAAATGATATCTTCCGAGATGGATCATATTGGACTTGCATTTCATCTTCTTCTCTTGATATATATGATGGCTTGGAAATAGCATGAAAGTTCACTTAAACTTCTTTTCCAAGCCATGCTTGCAATAAGCTCAACTCTTCACAAGACCATTCTTCATATAAACCCTTGGATAGAACCTTGGTCATCATGTAAACTTCTAGAGTCCAACACATGAACTCCAATCTTTTCCTATGGACAAGATATACAAGAATATCTCAATGCAAACATTAGTCCATAAGGATTGTCATTAATTACCAAAAACACGCATGGGGCAACACATGCACTTTCACCAATTTCCTTCCAAAATCTCTTCTCATGTACCTCCCGATGCCTCGAGCCAACGACTCGCAATGTTTTTATGGTGCTTCCTTTCCTGGGGTGCACTCCTCCTCCTCTTGCATCCCCCCTTGATCTTTTTTGACGCTCACATCCCGATCATCCAAATGGGGAAGCTCAACGGTCCTTTACCGAGAGCTCGGTAAAGAAAACCTCCACACTATGGAGCTCTAGGAAGGGTACTAGTTCTACTGAGAATGCGTTTGGGCCATGGCTGATCAAGCACCCCTCCAGCCCGAGCAGGCGCCGGGCTTGACGGCGACACAACGCTTGTGTTACATGGATTTGTACACCGATCTTGCCTAAAAGTTTGGCAACTTAATCTCGTTTGCTCAGGCTTCGACAATTCTCTGGGTCCGCCACTGCTTTGGGATCGCTAGATCCAACACATAAAGGGCTCCGACGAGCTGAATTCGTTGCCGTCGAGTCCAAGGCACTGATGTGAGTGCTCTAAAACAAAAAAGGTTAGTGAGTTGGAGGTATTTCAATGTTGCATATTGATAGGATAAGGATGTCGTCTAGAGGGAGGGGGGTGAATAGGCGATTAAAACTTTTCCGGTTTAGGCTTGATAAATGCGGAATAAAACTAGGTGTTTTAATTTAACAAGCAAACAATCTAAATAAACTAGGCTCACCTATGTGCACCAACAACTTATGCTAAGCAAGACAAGCAACAAGGTGATAGCAAGATAAAGGACTTCAAGCACGAATGCTATCACAATGTAAAGTGCATAAGTAAAGAGCTCGGGTATAGAAATAACCGAGGCACTGATGACTCCCAAGTGCAGGAGATCAATTGTAGTACCTTTCAAATAGAAAAGGTTGTCGAACCCACGATGAGCTGAAGGTATTGGTTATTAGAAATGATAAATAGACAATAAAAGATGCAAGTGTTTTTCGTATTTTCGATTGTATAATTGCAAGACAGTGACAATGCAGCAGGTAAATGGTAACAAGTAAAAGCTCTCAAAGAGAGAGAAAGCCCAATCCTCTATGTGTAAGAGGACAAGCTCAAGTGATGTGTAACTTATATGTGGAAAACGTTCCCGAGGGCGGCATGGATATTGCTAGGCATATAGATTTATTAAACAACACGTTGAATATCTTGTCTAGTTTTAATCTTCTTCGGACGGAGCTATTATTAGGTACAGCTAAATAAATAGACTAAACCCCTTATGATGGATCATGTGGCCAATTAAATGACAGCACAAGAATTATTAAGATATAAAATTCCACCATAGCATTACGCTCTAGGTCCCCGATACTAATACCCGTAAAGTAACTTAATGATTCGGTCTCAGGCTTTCGTGTCCTCCCAAGTCTCCCTCACGCCATTACACTACGGTGTTCTCCTATGAGCCCATATAGGTGAAGTGTTGTGCAGTCGACGTTCGCACAACACCATCATAGAATCACACAAAAAGATAAACACTAGACAAATACCAACACATGTCATATATAAATCATTGCCAATTCATCCTATGCCCTCAGGAACATACGGGAACTACTCACAACGTGCAAACATGGTGATATTCAGTGGCATAAGTGGTACAACACAATCTGAAAATATAACTTCACCACCAAATAATGACAAGTACTCAATCACAAACATGAATAGTAGCACAAGACAAGTATCTAGGGTATAGCAACTCTCAAACTACGAGGGGGACGGAGTGGATCACGGAGATGATGATGGAGATGGTGCTGGTCTTGGTGATGGTGATGATGTAGAGGCCTCCTCCCACGCCAAGGAGGAGAGGTGATGACGATGACGATGATTTCCCCCTTCTCCGGAGCTCCGGAGCAGCAGGATCTGATCCCCCTCGGAGGGAATCAGGAGTTTCGCCGCCGCCGCGACCTCGGATAGTCTCGTAAAAATTAGGGCGTTACTTTTCGGGCGAGACGGAGACCTCGTTAAAAAGCCCCAGGCGAGGAAGTGCCCGAGGCACCAGATGGTGGGCCCCACGCGGCCAAAGAATCTGGCCGCGTGGGCCCCCCTTTTGGGCCTCGTGGCTCTCCTCCCTTCGATCTTCTTCCCACTGCTGTTCTCCCGATGAAAAACCAGCTGTGCAATTTTCCTTTTTCATTTGGGTCCCTGTAGCTCCTGAAACATTAAAAACAAGAAAAAGGAGGTTTTCTGCCTCCCAGAAATTAAATACCAAAAATAGGGACTTTGTATGAAAGTCCCATAAATCATCTAAAACATGTAAAAACAATGATATAACAATGCAATAACATCTAATATGATAATAAGTTGTATAAATGATGATATAAAATGCACGTATCAACTCCCCCAAGCTTAAACCCTTACTTGTCCTCAAGTAAGTAAGGACATAGATCATTACATGCATCAATGGACTTATGGTTGATAAATAAATACGAGCATTGTATCATCATCATATTCAATTGCAATGTAAGATTAATGAATTAAAACTCATACACATAAGGGCAGCATAAGTAGAAGCTCTAGCAATCACCCCTTACACTTTGAAAGCAAATAACCATTGTATGTTGGACAATTGAATCACACTATTTTTAACATGCTTTTGCTCTTATGGCTAGCATCATAATGTTTAATACTTTACTGAAGTTTAAAGACAAGATAAACTCTCATTGGATAAAAGTTAAAGAATACAAATGAAAAGACAGATATAAAATTATTTGCACCCTTGCTTCACTAGTAACTAGTGCAAACTTTAGTCATGGATGTTTCAATCAAGTTCTTATGCTCAAACAACCTTTATCTCACACTTTCCATGGCTAACCGAATCCTCGGGTGCCTTCCTTTCATACACTTTACAAGAGCATAAGTATTGACACATCCATGATCATTCATTTGCTCAAAAGATACTAGATTCTAACAAGAGTGTTTCATATCCTTTTCATTAACTATTCCCAACTTTTTATGCTACAAGACTATATCTCAACCTTAAACTTATTAATTCTCAAGTCATAATGACTCACTCTTTTCTTATTTATATTGAGCTAGATTCTACAATTGTCCAACATACTCAAGTTAATTAAATTCAAGGCAAGATGTGACTGAAACCTCTAAAATAAACCACGCTCATTTGCATGAGTGTTACCCATAAATCTCCAAACAAGAGAATCATGGATGACACCATACTTTAATATTCATTGATAAACCATAAGATAGGGATACATGATAATGCTCCATGAGCTCACACAAGCCTAAAAGAGATTGATAACTAAATGATAAAAGCAAAACACACCATGACTAGATAGATATGATAAACTAGTAAAGATAAAGACTAGGTGGAACTCCCCCAAGCTTGACGTCTTGCTAGAACCACTTCTGCTCTTTCTTCTTGTCTTCATAATAATTATCTTCAAGTTTTCCAACAATGCTCATCATAAGGTTGTAGGCTTTCTCAAACTCCCTTGCAGCTTCTCCCAGTTTTTCCATGAGATTCTTCTCCACCGTCTTCTTGTTAGGCTTCCACTCCGGGCTTGGTACTTTCACATTCGGGATCTTACGGTCCCATTCACCAGGATAGTTCTCTTGAGTGACACGCTTGAATTCCCTGTCAATAAGAGTAGAAGCAACGTTTCTGCTAGCAAGTGCGTGTCTAGGGGCCTTCCCTCCTGTGCTCATGCGCGCCGTCTGCCTCTTGTTTCCAAGAGACATGTTCACCTTCACAGCAGCAACAGGGATAGGGGAAGGTGGTGCTGAAGCCAGAGGCGCGATGTCGAGGCATGGCTCGATTTCTTCCTCTTCTTCTTCCACCTTCTCCTCGTCCGGCTCGTAGTCTTCATCATCTGAGTAGTCCTTCCTCTTCCTGTTCCTCCTCCACATGGAAGTGGGGCTGAGGCCCTCGAGCTCGTCATCATCTCTGTCCATGGAGGAGCATTGGAAGGAGTCCCCGAAGACATGGCTAAAAACCTGACAGACAGAAACAGCAAAAGCAAAGAACGCTCGAAAGCTCTCGGTGCGAGATTAGATCAACGAAAAGGGGTATATATTGACGGTTTTTAGGTCAAGACGAAGCGTCGGAGTCGAAAACGAGACGGAACGGGACTCCGAGGGGCAAAAGGAGTGGGCCCACGCGGCCAAAGCATCTAACCGCGTGGGACCCCCTCTTTTCTCCCTCGGGTCTCCGTTCCTTCCAATTTTCTTGTCCCACACGTTAATTTCCATAAAAAATGATGTCCGTAAAATATTACGCAATTCCGAGAAACTTTCCAGAGTAAAAGTTACCTTTTATTGATTTTGGATTTCTGAAACTGCAAACTTCTTTGCAATTACCTCCTCCGGTGTCTGTAAAATGAATTCCTCCACCTTTCCAATGAAGCTTTTTCCTGCAATATAATGTTTAAGGCGTTGTCCATTAACCACATGAGGTTTACCTTTCATATCACCATGAAGACGGATAGCTCCTGAACGGTATACTTCCTGTATCACTAATGGTCCCTGCCACTTTGAAGCTAACTTACCTGCAGAAAACTTGAAACGAGAGTTGTATAATAGCACTTGATCACCTACTTTGAATTCTTTCTTTTTAATTTTCTTGTCATGCCAAATCTTAACTTTTTCTTTAAACATCCTGGCACTTTCATAAGCTTCATTTCTCCATTCATCTAGTAGGTTTAAATCAAGAATTCTCTTCTCTCCAGCAGTTTTAAAATCAAAGTTCAATTGTTTAATAGCCCATCTAGCTTTATGTTCTAATTCAACAGGTAAATGACAAGCTTTTCCATAAACCATTTTATAAGGAGACATTCCCATAGGATTTTTAAAAGCAGTTCTATAAGCCCATAATGCATCGTTAATTTTAAGTGGCCAATCAGACCTAGACTTATTCACTGTCTTTTCCAAAATGAGTTTAATTTCCCTATTACTTAATTCAACTTGTCCACTAGTTTGGGGATGATAAGGTGATGCAATTCTATGGTTAACATCATATTTTGCCAAAGTTTTCCTAAGAATACCATGTAAGAAATGAGAACCACCATCAGTAATTAAAAACCTAGGAACACCAAACCTGGGGAAAATGATGTCCTGAAGCATCTTCATTGCTGTGGCATGATCTGCACTTTTGGTTGGAATTGCTTCCACCCACTTTGTAACATAATCCACTGCAACCAAAATATGAGTATGCTTTGTCTTTGATTCGGGGAAAGGTCCCATAAAGTCAAAACCCCACACATCAAATGGTTCAAGTGGTAAGGAATAGTTCATAGGCATTTCATTTCTCCTACCAATATTTCCTACTCTTTGACATTTATCACAAGATTTAACATATTCAGCACAATCCTTAAATAAAGTAGGCCAATAAAAACCAGACTGTAATACCTTTGCACCTGTACGATCTCCTGCATGATGTCCTCCATAGGGACTGTCATGACAATCTCTTATAATAGCCTGTTGTTCATACTCAGGTACACAACGTCTAATAATACCATCCACACTCTTCTTATAAAGAAAAGGATCATCCCAGAAATAATGTCTAAGATCATAAAAGAATTTCTTTCTTTGTTGAGTAGTGAAGTGTGGAGGTAAAACTTTACCAACAATAAAATTTGCATAATTGGCAAACCATGGAGATGCAACTTTAGCACTAGAAACATTAATTGCAAGTTGTTCATTAGCAAAACTATCATTAATAGGAATAGGATCATCAGGTATATTTTCCATTCTAGAAAGATGATCAGCTACTTGATTATCTTCCCCTTTCCTATCAACAATGTGTAAATCAAATTCTTGCAATAGAAGTACCCATCTTATTAATCTAGGCTTAGCATCTTTCTTATGCATTAAGTATTTAATGGCAGAATGATCAGTATGCAATGTGACTTTCGAATCAGTAATATAAGGTCTAAACTTGTCACAAGCAAATAGCACTGCTAAAAATTCTTTTTCAGTTGTGGCATAATTCCTTTGAGCAGCATCAAGTGTTCTACTAGCATAATAAATGACATTCAGTTTCTTATCAACACGTTGGCCCAAAACAGCCCCAACTGCATAATCACTAGCATCACACATAATTTCAAAAGGCAAATTCCAATCAGGTGGTTGAATAATAGGGCACTTATTAAAGCATTTTCAAAATATTAAAGGACTCAATACAATCATCATTAAAAGAGAAAGGAACATCCTTTTGCAAAAGATTGGTTAGGGTTTTGATATTTTGGAGAAATCTTTAATAAACCTACGGTAAAAACCTGCATGCCCAAGAAAACTTCTTATACCTTTGAGATCCCTTGGGAATGGAGCTTTTCAATAGCTTCTATCTTTGCTGGGTCAACTTCTATTCCTTTCCAGAAATCTTATGCCCAAGAACAATACCTTCAGTAACCATGAAGTGACACTTCTCCCAGTTTAAAACTAAGTGTTGGTCTTCACAACGCTGCAAAACTTTGTTAAGGTTGAACAAGCAATTATCGAAGGAAGTACCATACACAGAAAAATCATCCATAAAGACTTCCATTATCTTTTCAATATAATCAGCAAATATAGCATTCATGCATCTTTGAAAAGTAGCAGGAGCATTGCACAAACCGAATGGCATTCTCCTATAAGCAAATGTACCAAATGGACATGTAAAAGTGGTTTTCTCTTGATCATCTTTATGAACAGGAATTTGGGAGAAACCTGAATAACCATCTAAATAGCAAAAGTGAGAGTGTTTAGATAACCTTTCTAACATTTGATCAATAAATGGCAATGGGTAATGATCTTTACGAGTTGCTTTGTTTAACTTCCTGAAATCAATACACATTCTATAACCAACAACAGTGCGTTGAGCTACAAGTTCATCCTCATCATTTGGAACAACAGTCATTCCACCCTTTTTAGGAACACAATGAACAGGACTAACCCACTTACTATCAGCTATGGGATAAATGATACCAGCTTCAATAAGTCTTATTACCTCTTTCCTTACCACTTCCTTCATTTTTGGATGGAGACGGCGTTGATAATCAACAACAGGTTTTGCATCCTCTTCCAAATTAATTTTATGCATACATAGAGCTGGGCTTATACCTTTAAGATCATCAAGAGAGTATCCAATGGCTGGTCGGTGAGCTTTAAGCACATCAAGTAATTTCTCTTCTTCTTCAGCTGAAAGGTTAGCACTAATAATGACAGGATATATGCTCTTCTCATCCATATGCATATTTAAGATTTTAGGCAAAGGTTTTAATTCAAACTAGGATCCCCTTTAGGTGGTGGTAGCACTCCTAAATTATCAGGTGGGATATGCAATTGTAATTGTGGTGGCTGTTGTGAAAGTATTTGTTCTAAAGCATCTTTTTCTTCTTCATTAAATGGTTCATCTTGATTAAGCATGTATCTTTCCACCACGTCTGTTGAAGCTACAGCTACATGAGCAAGAGTTTCAATTACATCTTCAGAAAATGGCTCTTTCTTTGAATGCTTATCAGAAAATTTAGAAAAGTTGAATGCAAGTTTTTCTCCAGCACAATTAATAAACACTTTCTCTTTAAGCAAATCAATTTCAGCACCAACAGTATGTAAGAAAGGTCTACCAAAAATGATAGGACAAAATGAATCTTGAGGGCAACCAAGCACAATAAAATCAGCAGGATATTTAATTTTACCTACCAATACTTCAACATCTCTAACAATTCCAAGTGGATTAATATAATCTTTATTAGCAAGTTGAATTGTCATACCTGTCTCTTCCATACTGATAGGATCAATATCAGGCTTGATTTCAAGATACAGAGAATATGGAATGACACTAATGCTTGCTCCAATATCACATAAGCCATGATAACTAGAAGTCCCAATAGTGCATGATATAACAGGCTTACCAACCTTGGCCGAATTGCCTTTAACAACTTTAGTAGCATCTTCACATAGATAAACATCAACAGGATCTTCTTCATTTAATTGTTTGATAATAGAGATTTGACTGTTGACTTCCATCTGTTCATAAGGCTGAGATCTTCTTCTTTTACTCTTGTTAGAAACAGCAATAAGTAAATTTTCCTTGACTTGGTTTGGATATGGTGGTGCCTCAACATACTCCTCAATTGTCAAGGATGACACTGGTTCTACCTGTTTAATAACTTTGGGTACAACAATAGATTGTTTAACAGGTTCAACATAAGCTTCAAACCCAGTTTTAGGAATACCAATATGATTAGCAAAAGATTTAGCTACCTCAATTATAACATAAGGATCAAGATTAAAAGTATCACTCAGATTTTTAAACAAGGTAGAAGTAGAGAAATTCTCTACACATGAATACTCATAGTCCAGATAGGGCTCATTACCTTTATCAAGATCCCAATGACCAGTATTCTCAGAAATAGTCTCCAATAAATTCCATGCTTCTTCTTCAGTATTATTTGTAAAGCTTCCACTAGATGAATTATCCAGAAATTCCTTTTGTTGCCTTGGTAGCCTCACATAAAAGTTTATCAGAATAATTTTCCTTGTAAGATCATGACAAGGATTCTTGCGGAGGAGTTCCTTTAACCTCCCCCAAGCTTGAGTAATACTTTCTCCCAGATGTGGCCAGAAATTAAATATATAGCAGCGGTTCTCATAAGCTTCTCTAGGAGTAAAATACTTAAGAAAGAAAACCTTCCTCAAAATACTCCAGTCCATAGTGACTTCTTCATCTAAAGACCTGAACCAAATACGAGCATTACCAGATAAAGACAGATATAACAGCTTCCTTTTTACCTGATCTTCAGAAATACCAGGAAGTCTAAATAAACCACATATAGCCTCAATTGTTTCCATGTGTTCACGTGCAGATTTAGTTCCATCCCTGTAAATGGATTTTTCATAACTCTTTTAACATGACCAACGGGAATTTTATATCCCACTTTAGGTATCTCAGGCACAGTAGTTTCAACACTTTAGGAGCAGCATAAGCACTTTCATATAGAGCAAGATGCAGCGAGGCACGATTCATAAATGCCATAGTAGCAATGAGATAAAACAGTAAATAAAATTCACCTTTCAAGTTTCCTTACCAAACTTCTTACCAATAGCGCTACGCTCCCCGGCAACGGCGCCAGAAAAGTATCTTGATGACTCCCAAGTGCAGGAGATCAATTGTAGTACCTTTCGAATAGAAAAGGTTGTCGAACCCACGAGGAGCTGAAGGTATTGGTTATTAGAAATGATAAATAGACAATAAAAGATGCAAGTGTTTTTGGTATTTTCGATTGTATAATTGCAAGACAGTGACAATGCAGCAGGTAAATGGTAACAAGTAAAAGCTCTCAAAGAGAGAGAAAGCCCAATCCTCTATGTGTAAGAGGACAAGCTCAAGTGATGTGTAACTTATATGTGGAAAACGTTCCCGAGGGCGGCATGGATATTGCTAGGCATATAGATTTATTAAACAACACGTTGAATATCTTGTCTAGTTTTAATCTTCTTCGGACGGAGCTATTATTAGGTACAGCTAAATAAATAGACTAAACCCCTTATGATGGATCATGTGGCCAATTAAATGACAGCACAAGAATTATTAAGATATAAAATCCCACCATAGCATTACGCTCTAGGTCCCCGATACTAATACCCCGTAAAGTAACTTAATGATTCGGTCTCAGGCTTTCGTGTCCTCCCAAGTCTCCCTCACGCCATTACACTACGGTGTTCTCCTATGAGCCCATATAGGTGAAGTGTTGTGCAGTCGACGTTCGCACAACACCATCATAGAATCACACAAAAAGATAAACACTAGACAAAATACCAACACATGTCATATATAAATCATTGCCAATTCATCCTATGCCCTCAGGAACATACGGGAACTACTCACAACGTGCAAACATGGTGATATTCAGTGGCATAAGTGGTACAACACAATCTGAAAATATAACTTCACCACCAAATAATGACAAGTACTCAATCACAAACATGAATAGTAGCACAAGACAAGTATCTAGGGTATAGCAACTCTCAAACTACGAGGGGACGGAGTGGATCACGGAGATGATGATGGAGATGGTGCTGGTCTTGGTGATGGTGATGATGTAGAGGCCTCCTCCCACGCCAAGGAGGAGAGGTGATGACGATGACGATGATTTCCCCCTTCTCCGGAGCTCCGGAGCAGCAGGATCTGATCCCCCTCGGAGGGAATCAGGAGTTTCGCCGCCGCCGCGACCTCGGATAGTCTCGTAAAAATTAGGGCGTTACTTTTCGGGCGAGACGGAGACCTCGTTAAAAAGCCCCAGGCGAGGAAGTGCCCGAGGCTCCAGATGGTGGGCCCCACGCGGCCAAAGAATCTGGCCGCGTGGGCCCCCCTTTTGGGCCTCGTGGCTCTCCTCCCTTCGATCTTCTTCCCACTGTGTTCTCCCGATGAAAAACCAGCTGTGCAATTTTCCTTTTTCCATTTGGGTCCCTGTAGCTCCTGAAACATTAAAAACAAGAAAAAGGAGGTTTTCTGCCTCCCAGAAATTAAATACCAAAAATAGGGACTTTGTATGAAAGTCCCATAAATCATCTAAAACATGTAAAAACAATGATATAACAATGCCAATAACATTCTAATATGATAATATAAGTTGTATAAATGATGATATAAAATGCACATATCAGGCACGCGGAGACGATGATGTATTCTCGAGTTCCTCCTTTTTAGGGGAGTATGTCTCGTTGGAGGGGTGTGAGTTTCAAACTCAAGACACCACAAATGGCCTCACCCTATTCTCCGATGAACCTCGCATAAAAGCTCGGTTCACCTTCCACTATTGATTTCCTTTTGGGCGGAAATCGAGTCCCTTACAACAATCTTGAGGCATAACCCACAAAAGGATTGGGAGCTCCCAAGTGACCACAAAAGGTCTCAATCACAGTCTAGGGTCCAACGACCCAATAGTAACAAGCTCACAAACTTTCACTTCCACGAAACCTCGTGGGGAGAGCAAACCGATGCACAGAAGCAAAGGCAAGAACACAAGAAGTGCTCAAGTCCTTCACTTCCAAATACCACCAAAAGCAACTAATGCTTGTGGGGGGAGAAGAGAAGAAGAACAAAGAAGAGAACCACACAAGAACCCCAAGATCAAGATCTACTAGGTTCCCCTCACTTAGAGGAGAGATGGATTGGTGAAATAGTAGATCTAGATCTTCTCTCACTTTTCCTCAAAGATATGCAAGAATCATGTGAGGGATTGAGAGGTAGGCAAGCTTTTCCAAGGTCAACAATGGAGGAGAGAGAGGAGAAAAACGTGCTCAAATGGTTGGGGAACCATTGGGGAAGAAGGGGGACTTATATAGGTCCCCACAAAAGGAGCCGTTGATGGAAAAACATCGGACCGGAAATTTCCGGTGCAAGTCCGGAAATTTCCGAACCTCCGAAAAACGGCTAAGTCACTTATGATTTTCGGTACTGGACTCTGGCAAGAACAGGGCCGGAAATAGTGCCAGATATTTCCGGAGGGCCAGAAATTTCCGCCCCCCCCCAGAAAACTGCAGAAACACAATACGAAAACGACAATAAGTTTTGCATCTGGACTCCGTTTTCGATGTTCTTGGGCTCGTTGGAATCACCACAACGAGCATGACAAGATTATGCAGAGAAACATCATAGTCCATCATGTGAGGAGGGAACTAAAGAGAAGAGTTTGACCTCTCTTAGAAAAGACAAACCGGTAAAACCTTCAAACATCAAAAACACAACGATGTTCATATTAAATCCGTTTTGATGAACTAGAGTTTGGTATGGAGATGAACACAAGCTCTAAATCCTCACATGGATAAAAGAAAAATAAGAATCAAGAAAGATGATATGCAAGTATGCAAAGGTTTGAACTCTCCACAAAGATGCGATCAAGTTACTCAGTTGAGAGCCCCTCTTGATAGTACGACATCTATCCTATAACCCGGTCTCCCACTAACACCATGAGACTGGTAAAATAGAAACCCTATCAAGATCATATCTTTGCCTTGCGCATTCCACTTGAGTTAGATGATGACGATCTTGATCTCTTCAAGTGGACCACCTTTCTTGATTGCGCTTTGCTTGGTGAAGACCCACATATCGCTCCCCCATACACCAAGATGGGAGTGCCTCTATTAGGCACATCATCACTTGACCATTATCTCCAAAAAGGGTTACAAGCTTCAAGCATATGATATCTTCTAGATGCCCATCTTGAACTTGCACAACTCAATCTTGATGACGATCACCACTTGACGTCATCCTCCATGAGTTATAAGAAATCTTCCTTTTGATGCAAACCCATGGAGAGATACCTAACCCAACAAAGGAATGCCACACACACAATGGGTTAGTTCACAAAGCTATATGTGGACAATTTCTTACCATACCATTGGATCACATGATCTCACATGGTACATCATTTAGATTTATGTGTTGATCAACTTGAATCCACTCTTTGCACTTAGTCTTGATCAACCTTGTATCTAGATGGCATACAACCTTGAATCCAACATATGGAGTTCAAGCGATGCCAATGGACAAACATATAAGAATATCTCAATACAAACATTAGTCCATAAGGATTGTCATTAATTACCAAAACCACACATGGGGCAACACATGCGCTTTCACATATGCTATTTCGACATGTTGGAAGCTTGCATGTTTATTTCTACAAGCACATGTGCAACATGTTACGAGATTCTTTAGAGGTCCGTCACAGATGATGCTTATGCCGCAAATTGTTTTGCACTGCTCCAATAGTTGGTTGCATATGTTGCAATGATTCTTATTTGGTTTTGCCACAACTATTTAGGATTGTTGCACAAAATATATTGCACTGGTTTATTTAAAATGTTACTACATTTTTGCGTGTTTTGACATATCCTCCATCGACGTTGCAAATGCATACAAAATATATCTGCTGCAAGAATCAGACGTCTTATGGTCGTAATCTAAGTTAGATCAGATGGGTATGTGAGGCAACCTATTGGGTGAAACTGTCACCCAACCAACAAAAAGCCATATGAAAGTGAACACGAGTTGCCGATTTGCTTCGACTAAGTGTAAACTCTACGGAAACCTAAAATAGAGCCCGGCTACATGGTATACGTTTTTTATAAAAAAATCGATATTTTTGAGTTTTCAAAAATCGAAAAAAAATACCAGATGTAGATATTGTCGAGATCTACAATCGTGCAAATTTTGAACTCCAAATTCGTTGTATTTTGGCTACACAAAAAAGAAAAATGGGCAGATCTGGGTGGTGAACAATACTGTCTTTTTTGTGCAGTCCAAAATAAAACAAAATTTAAGTTAAAATTTTGCATGCTTATAGATTTCGAAACTATCTACATCTGGGATCAAGAACAAGGACGTGGATGAGTTCAAGTCGGACTCATACCTAGCGACGCTGCTCAACTACATGACTTATTTTGTGAAATGATATCGACGCCATGGGAGACAGATCGGTAATCTCACATCTGATAAAAGAGCAGTTTTTTATTTTTTTAGAAAAGGGAATTTTATTAATCCCTGCCTCTGCATCCATTGATGCACACAGCCGATTATTATAGAGTTTATAAGTATCTTATTTGTGCTGACATCTCACAAAGAGTAAAGGTCGAGACATGCCTCAAACAACAGTGACATACTAAAAGAAAGACTAGGAAAGCCGACTAATATGTTGCCACGTATGTCGGGAGAAAAACTCCTGTGCCACACGCAGTAGTCTCGTGCACCCAGCCATCATAAGGTCCCGCTGGTCCGACGGCAGCAGGAAAGCCCATAACTGTATCCAGTGAACCGCCCTGTGAACAACCTGTAATACATGAAAATTATCCTTTCTGTTAAACATAATATCATTTCGACAATTGCAAATAGACAACAAATAGCAGAAACGCCGATACGAATCCTATCTTTGGTTTTTTTTCTATCCCCCTCAACCAATTCCCAAACATATTTGTGACATTAGTAGGGGAGGGATATATATGTACAAAAAACAACACGCCATACAAGTTTTGCAAAAGGGAGGCAATAAAAAGGTGATCAATACTCTCATCATTCCCACAAAAAGAACAATGTGAGCTACCTTTCCAATTCTTCTTAGCTAGATTATCTTTAGTTAACAAGACTTTTCGATGAAGGAACCACATAATTTTTTAATCTTTTGCGGTATTTTTAATTTCCAAAGATACTTCTGTAGATATATTGTATGACCATTCATCAGGTCCTCATACATTGATTTTACTGTAAATTGTCCATTTTGGTTCAGGTTCCATTTAAAATAGTCAGGAACATTATTCAACGTCACTTGCATCAATCTAAGGCACAGATGAGACCACATATCCCATTTGTTCCCACCAAGGCTCTTCGAAATCCTATATTCAGCGGGGGTGCATTGTGCATCACATCATGGACCGAAGCATGCTGATTTTGCACAATATTATACAATAACGGATATTCATCAATGGAGAGTTACCCAACCAAGTGTCCTCCCAAAACCTTGTGGTTTCCCCATTACCAACTACAAATGATCCTCTACTAAAGAAATCATCTTTGACTCTCAGTAGTCCCTTCCAAAAGGGTGAATCGGTAGGTTGAGCCTCTACTTGAGCTAAAGTTTTACTTTGGAGGTATTTGTTTTGTAACAGCTCCTGCCACACACCCTCCTCATTCAAAAGTTTGAAAAGCCATTTGCTAAGCAAACATTTGTTCTTTAATTCAAGCACCTCCACGCCCAACCCTCCCCGATCCTTTGGTCTACAAATAATGTTCCATTTTGTTAATCTATATTTCCTCTTATTTTCATCACTTTGCCAGAAAAAATCGAGATCTATAGAAATCCAACCTTTTTCTCACCCCTTTAGGTAATTCTAAAAAGGATAGCATGAACATCGGCAGGCTTGTTAGAACGAATTCACAAGTACCAACCGATCCCCATAGGACAACATCTTTCCTCTCTAGCATCCGAGTTTGCCTTCGAAACGACATTCAACCGGTTGCCATTCATCGTTTCGGAGTCTCCTATAATGAATAGGAACCCCCAAATATTTAAAAGGTAGAGATCCCGACTCACATCCGAAGATTTGTCGGTACTGATCCTCCACCTCTTTCGCCTTCCTAAAACAAAAAATCTCACTCTTGTGGAAATTTATTTTCAGCCCCGAAAGCTGTTCGAAAATGCACAAGATCAGTTTTAGATTCACCGCCTTTTCAAGATTATGGTCCAAAAATAAAATAGTGTCATCCGCGTATTGTAAAATAGATAGCCCTCCCTCAACCAAATTAGGTATGAGCCCGTCTATTTGTCCATCTTCCTTCGCCCGTGCGATTAAGATGGCGAGCATGTCCGCAACTATATTAAACAACATAGGAGACAACGGATCTCCCTGTCGTAAGCCTTTTTTGGTTTGGAAATAATGACCTATGTCATCATTCACCCGAACCCCGACACTTCCCCCTGAATAAATTACATAATCCAATTGCACCATTCTTGTGCAAAACCTTTCATACGCAATGCTTGTTGGAGAAAGGGCCATTTTACTTTGTCGTATGCTTTCTCAAAATCAATCTTCAAGATAACTCCATCCATTTTCTTCTATGAAGCTCATGAATGGTTTCATGTAGGACTACCACACCTTCTAAAATGTGTCTCCCTGGCATGAACGCGACCGCGTCGGTCTAATTATCTTGTGTGCAATTTCAGTAATACGATTAGTACCTACTTTTGTGAAGATTTTGAAACTGACATTAAGCAGACAAATAGGGCTATATTGTTGAATCTGAACCGCATTCTTTTTTTTGGTATCAGTGTGATGACCCAAAATTTAATTTAAACAAGGACATATTTCCTTGCTTCAATTGTACAAAGAGAGCCATTAGATCATTTCGAATTATCTCCCAAAATGTCTTGTAAAACTCAGCAGGAAAACCATCAGGCCCCGGCGCCTTATTGAGTTCCATTTGAGATATTGCTTCATACACTTTTTTCACTAAGAAATCAGCTGTAAGAATAGCATTCTCTTCTTGGGTAAGTTGCGGAATATCATGGACCATTCCTTCATCCATCATGACGTCATTTGGGACTCATAAAAGAGCAGCTATTTCCCCTAAGAAAGCAAAGGGGCATTCTTCCTTCATAGATTCCCGATGCCGAGCTACTCTTGATAGGCTTTCAAAGACCAAGTTTTTTCGCTTTTTTTGGAAACTAAAAAAAATGTCAATTTCGATTTTTTCAAAAGAAAAACGGCCACCTTGTATCCCGGGCTCTGTTTGTCCCCTCTCTAAACTCTACCAGCTATTTGAACTGCAAAGCAGAGCACCCTAATTTGAAAGCACTTGAGGAAAGAAACACCAGTGAGCGCAAATATAACCATCATCAGTACAATAATAGCCCTAGCCGGTGCATTGATATGGACCTTCCTGATCTGTAAATCTCCAGGCTAGATTCTGTACAAAGCAGGCAGTCCAAAATTAGCTCGGCGTGTGAATGAAACAACCACGCTTCTTAATCTGTACGTAGGAGGAAACAGCGTCATAAACAGAATAGGTAATCATCATCAGCAGGCAATATATTTTTCGTAAAATAAGTACACTCCATAAACTTGATTAGCGACGGGACTTGCAGGCAGTGCAGCACCGGCACGGGCAGAGAAAACGCGAAAAGGTGCCCAAGCCAAACCAAACCAAAGCAGGCCCCGTCCGCCGCCTCACCCACCCGCCCCACTGAATCTCAGTCCCAGAGATCGAAGAGAGTGAGACGAACGAGATAGCAGCGGCGCGGCGCGGCGCGGCGCAAGAAGGAAGGAACGAACCAGAAGCAGAGCAACACGCGGAGGGGATGGGCGACCTGGCATTCTCTCCACGCCCACCGCCCACCGTGTAAATCTCATTCCCAAATCTCACTCTTTCCTCCTCCTCCGTACCAGTCTACTCCACCCAGTCCGCCGAAGGAGTCAAAGCAGGAGCATTTGCCGCCGACCGTTGCAAGGTCGAGCACGGCGGCGGGCGGCGGCGAGGAGGAGGAGGAGGCAGCCACGGCGCCAGGAATGAAGGGAGGCGGCAAGGAGAACGCGACCGGCTCCTTCCTCCGCTTCCTCCTCCTGCTCCTCCTCCCCCTCACCGCCCTCTACTTCTTCTACACGCTCCACCTCCTCCTCGCCTCCTCGGCCGCCGCCGCCTCCTCGTCCTCCAACTGTCCGCCCGATACCACCACCGCCGTCTCCTCCCGCGTCTCCACCACCAACCGAACCGCCGCCGCCGCCGCCACCACACCGCCGCCAGTGTCCACGGCCACGACGCTGCAGCACGTGGTGTTCGGCATCGCGGCGTCGGCGCGGTACTGGGACAAGCGCAAGGAGTACATCAAGACGTGGTGGCGCCCGCGCGGCGCCATGCGGGGCTACGTCTGGCTGGACCGCGCAGTGCGGGAGTCCAACGTGTCCACGGCGCGGACGGGGCTGCCCGCCATCAGGATCTCCTCCGACACCTCGGCCTTCCCCTACACGCACCGCCGGGGGCACCGCTCCGCCATCCGCATCTCCCGCATCGTCTCCGAGACCTTCCGCCTCGGCCTGCCCGGCGTGCGCTGGTTCGTCATGGGCGACGACGACACCGTCTTCTTCCCGGACAACCTGCTCACCGTGCTCGACAAGTTCGACCACCGCCAGCCCTACTACATCGGCTCCCCCTCCGAGAGCCACCTGCAGAACATCTACTTCTCCTACGGGATGGCGTATGGCGGCGGCGGCTTCGCCATCAGCAGGCCGCTCGCCGAGGCGCTGGCCCGGATCCAGGACGGATGCATCCGCCGCTACCCGGCGCTGTACGGCAGCGACGACCGGATCCAGGCGTGCATGGCGGAGCTGGGCGTGCCGCTCACCAAGCACCCGGGGTTCCACCAGTACGACGTCTACGGCGACCTCCTGGGCCTGCTCGCGGCGCACCCGGTGGCGCCGATCGTGACGCTGCACCACCTCGACGTCGTGAACCCCCTGTTCCCGAACGCGCCCTCGCGCCCGGGCGCGGTGCGCAGGCTGTTCACCGGCCCCGTGAAGCTGGACCCGGCGGGGATAATGCAGCAGTCCATCTGCTACGACGGCGCCAACCGGTGGACGGTGTCGGTGGCGTGGGGGTTCGCCGTGCTGGTTTCCAGGGGGGTGACCTCGCCGCGGGAGATGGAGATGCCGGCGCGGACGTTCCTCAACTGGTACCGCCGCGCCGACTACACGGCGTACACGTTCAACACCAGGCCCCTGGCGCGCACCCCGTGCCACAAGCCCGCCGTGTACTACCTGTCGTCGGCGGACAGCGCGCGCACTGGCGGCGGGGAGACAACGGTGACGCGGTACGAGCGGTGGCGGGCGGCGAACGAGACGCGGCCCGCGTGCCGTTGGAACATCACCGACCCGGACGCGCACCTCGATCGCATCGTCGTGCTCAAGAAGCCCGACCCTGGGATTTGGGACCGGGTAATTCCTTCCTTCTCATGCCAACTGATTTCCTTTAAAAATTGCTGACGAATTGATGTTAGCATTCAGCCAAGAGCTGAACATGAACCAAATCTATGAACTGTTCTAAAAAATTGCGGCGAACCGTAGGTTTGGTTGACCATCCGCAAGAATGTTGCATATGTTTATTAATCAACGATCGCTGATGTTTCCAGAAACATTAGTTATTCTGTGTTTAGCAAGTTGGCTGATGCATAGCTCACGTGGTTGTTGCAGTCACCGAGGAGAAACTGCTGTCGAGTGCTGTCGTCGCCCAAGGATGGGAGGAAGACGATGACCATCGACGTGGGCGTATGCCGGGACGGCGAGTTCAGCCAAGTAGTTTAGTCTGTCTAGACAGAGGAGGAGGGTAGGATCATTCGATAATTTTTGTTCTCTGCTTGTAATTCTTGATGGAAGATAACAAACGAGAGGCTCGTTTGGTTGCTCGTAGCTTTGCGCTTCACGGGTCACCGGGTACAGAGAAGGACTCGAACTTTTGGCCGGACTTTCCTCGCCGTCGCACCACTGCTGATTGACGGAGACGGGGCAGGGTATGGCTGTGCTGAAGCTGTAGCGAAGTGGTGCTGGGATTTGGACGTGGGGAAGATTGGTTTCTTCCGTGACAAAGATCCAGGCATTCAGCCAACACTGAGACGGAGGGGATGGCAACACGATTCTGGTGTGGGTGGGGGCGTGTGTTTTTGTGTACGAAATCGGATCCGTGCGTCGGTTCTGGTACCCGGCGTGGCTCGCTACGGCCGTGCCACGAGTACCGGGGCCAATGCAAAAGCGGAGCACGCACGGCGACAGTTTGTACAGGCACTTCGCTTGCTTTCTGGCAACAGGGACGACCAAATCTACCGGCCCCATGCAGCCCATCATAGTTAATTAAGGTCATGCAGAGAGCGCTCATTGATTCCTCTGAAGTCTGAACCATCATCAGTACAGAGATATCAATGATCTCTCAGGCTGGGGTTTAAAAGATTTCATTTTTCGGCATGCACATGGGCGAGAAAGGATCGTCACATGCCAACGTCCAAGTGTCATTCATGTCGCTCCCGATTCTATCCTAGTTCAAGAAATGAAAGCAAAAGGTGTTGCCAAACTTGAGATTATTCAGTCATAGTCCACGATGCTAATGATTTATTTAGTCTACAGAGTCGTTTTTATTGAGTAAGAGTTCTAGTGCGATAACATGGCTAGACGCCCTTGCCTTGCTGCTAATCATTTCAGTATTTCACATTTTGATGACGGGATAACTACCATTTTGATTGAAGACACATTGTTATAAGGGCTTGTTCGATTCCTACTCCGCATGGAAGCTAACAAATTCACAAGCATACGAGTACGAACAGAAGCACCAATTCATCAACGATATCCAGATCTAGAAATAAATGACCGTTTCAATAAACGACGCGTGTCATATATGAGCAGATGGACCTAACACACCAGATTTAGGACAAAGCTGCCATCACGTCTATTTATGCGTTCAAAGATACACTTGCACGCATGAACATGTTCCAGCATTTAGAGTTCCAAGGTGAAAATGGGAAAATGGCTGACTTCTGGTGGATCATGAGATTAAGCTACGGAGTCAAACATCCATGTATCTCAAACTACCACCGCTAAACACTTATGAGACGGAGTAACCTAGCTGCTAACCAGTATCAGCGTACGTAGCACAAAGTTTAACGGTTGACAGTGATATTCTCCGGCAACAAAAGTGGAACTTGACCTTGGATCCAAATGAAACATTCGTATATGCAGTCGACGGGTCTGAAGACATGAAAAGACTGGGGTCCTTGCCTTCGCGCACCAAGCAAAATTTTCCTACCCACCGCGTATGTACTCCTGCAGACTAACGAGATTCACCTGCCAAAGATGCAATTCCGCGTCAAAGAATGTACAAACCTAACTTATTCCAGTACAAGCAGCACAACTCTATTACTCCCTATGTTCCTAAATATAAGATGTTTTAGATGTTACACATGTTGTCTAGATACATGCACAAATGAGTGAACATACACATGTAATGTGTCTAGACACATTTGTGTACATGTGATGTGGATAAAGTCTAAAACATCTTATATTTAGGATACATTTGTGTACATGTGTATGTGGATAAAATCTAAAACATCTTATATTTGGGAACGGAGGGAGTATTATATAAGGCTAGAAATGAAGAGTAAAAGGTTCGTCCAATCATGTTTGCTTTACCAACTGAAATGGGCAGCTCTTCTCAGAGATTCAGAGGTAAGTTGCATACGAGTATACGACTTGCATGCATTGAAATGTTAACCTCTAGTGCGCGCAGATACACAGAGATTGCATTAACCAACAAATGAAAAAACATGCATGCACGTCTAAAAGGACAATTTGAATTAAACCTCTAGTGCAGGCAGATCTATAGCACATGGATGCACATCTAAAAGGACACGTTGAATTAACCGCTAGTGTGTTCAGATATGTAGACATTGCATTAACCCACAGAGAAAAAACATGCATGCACATCTAAAGAACGACTTGAAACTTTCTGCATGCTAAATAGGTATGGGCACCTTTAAGTTTCTGAGGAAACTGAAGAAATGAAGTGCTATCACATTTGAGATAGAAATGATTAATACAAAAAGTGAGTGGATGGGAAAAAAAAGCACAACTTAACATCAGGAAGGTTGGTGCACATTATGACAGCTACTCTTGTGCCTTGAATAGTTCATCTAAAGGGCACATCAGCCAAATACTTAAACACTTACCCTACTTGAGGTTTGAGAAACATCAGAATCAACAGGACTGCGTGGTGTTCCCAAATTGAACGCCATGTGACTTGATAATCCTAGCAGCTGCCAAGAGGATGTCTTGTTCTACATCTAGCAAGTCTTCCTTTTTCTGAAAGTGCACAAAGAATTCGTGTCACGAAACAAAAACAAAGAAAACGAAGGAGTATAAGTTATTCCAAACTTGCACTACTACAGGTTACAAAACATTAAAAGCATTGTTCTACGTGGCTGCGCCCTTGTGCTGAATTAACCAACTATGAATAATTGTCTGAGATATACAGAACTGCAGCATTCTATTAGTAAATAGGTAGGTTCTGCAATACCGTGGAACATCAAACTGCATTAAGTTGGACAGACTCTGACAGAAAATGTGTCATGTTCATTTTGAGAAGACACGGTATTTTGGATCATATTTCTCGGTCTTCATGCAGCACAGCTTCAGAACACCAGTAGCAGCTTCCAACTTAGACTCAACAGAACAGGTTGATATGATGCAATCTAGTAAGTGTTATTTTATGAAGGCACTGATGCAAAGTGATACATAACACTTCACGTCATATCTTCTCTCTACTTTCGATCACGGACCAAGGTCTAAGAGAAAAATGCATAAACAAGTACAATCAACAACCAGTGTTGCCAGGTTATCACCATAGACCTTTATCTGGTGCTTACTTTGAGAATTAAGCCACTATTTATCTTCAACTTATCATCCAAATAAATGCCTTACCAGAATCCAACATAACAACTATGGAAAATAATAAATTTAACGCACCATCTTTTGGAGGATGCACCCTATGACGAGCTCTCCATATGAATTTTCCAATTTGCGAGATGGCAGTAAGGAGCATCTGTTTCTGAGATAACTTTTGGGTTGGACCTTAACATAGCCTTTATATCCTTTGATAATGCAGGAACCTTCTCAATGTCCTCAAGTCTTATAGGAATCGTGGTAACACTAACTCGCGATTGAGCTCGTGATCTATTCACTATAATCTGCAAATTATTCAAATAACCCATGAGAGAAGGTAGGTCCGCCTTGATAATGACAATCCTATCCAATAGCAGCAAGCCATTTATAATACAATGAAATCGAACAGCATTATTCTTCACATGTATTGTCATATTTCTAGGATATTTTCACTAACAAAATAAATGAAAATGTTTGAACAACTTTTCCTACTGAAAACTTCATACAGATGTGGATCATTTGAAGTTAGTTTAAATCCCCAAATTCTGGCGTTTTACTCCATTACAACTGGAATGAGGTTAAAAGTACAAAAGTTCATTATTAGCAAATCCTAAACTGTTAAAAAGGTGCCCCCAGTGTGTAAAGTTCCCACGCATTGTGGTCTCGGAAAAATCCTAACATATTAAATTTCAGTAAACAGGAGCAAGCATTAGCAGGGTAAACTGATAACTACTGTGGTCGCTAAGTTCTGAATTTGTTAAGCTCGAGCTATAATAACCATAGCTGATCATAAAAAACTGCTATTGCATGAGGTACATGTGCGATGTTATCACATATTCTCGTATCCATGTTTCCTAGGCATAAAAATGTTATTTATGGCGTATCTAGTTATACTCGCATTGATTAATGATATTAACATGTTAGCACTACAAGTAGTGGAATATTGCATATCAGATGGTTCCAGGGTCATATGCATAGGACGTACATCTAAAGTGCAAAGTAGCTCATTCAAGTTGTCTTAAGTCGCACTGAGTGATATCATACCACCCCGTGGCAAAAAAGATAGATGCAAAAACGACGCACACAACAAAATCAGGATTATTACCAACAAATGGAAAATGCAAGATGTTATGCATTGTGACACATAACGTATGTCAGCGTGTAAGTATAATGTATGCTAAGGAAAAGAAGATGTGATGATACCTGACTGGTGAACATAGAGTTGGGTACTGTGAAGGGTTGTTTTTCTGGACTGATTAATGATGTAGAAGTGAGTCCTATTTCAACCACTGTGCCTTCAATTGACCCAGCCTGCAGTAGAGTTTTTTTTACTTCTGTACATGTTATGTGCTACACAATTATAAAGCACACCTGACTGACAAAGGATATGATTAACACACCCCTGCCCCTCAACTACTAGAAACGCATAAAACACTTCCTCCTCATGGTCAGGGACACACTAATTATCAATCGCTGAAAGCACAATAGCGTTCGGTCAAAAAAGCACAATAGCGCTAGAAAATTGGCATATCCATAACCATACGAATTTTGGTGAAGCATGCTATCCATTAAAACAAAGTAAAAAACGCAGTATTTTTTCATGTCTTGGGTCGACGTTTCCTCCCTTTATAAAGCCTCAACAACCATGACTCGCAATGCTTTAACTCTGTAAAAGCTGGGTTTTATTTTCCTCAGAGCATGCCCTCACATATCTCAAGCTTAAGATGAACATCTTTTATTCTCCTACGGGTTGATAATCATGCACTCATTTCTAAGTGTTATTGTTTGACAACTTACTAGCAACCACTTCCGTTTATCACACAGAAACACAGCCGTTATTGTTATCAAAATCTATTGTCCTAGGTAACAAGATCAAACATGCAGTCCCCGGTCAACGAAATTTCATAGTACATATGGTAACTCATGGCAGTCCTAGGTCAACCAAATTTCATAGTAGTACATATGGTAAACTTATGGTTATAGCAAATATGTGTCCAGAAAAAGTGATGCATATATGATAAGGCACCTTTATGTATTCTCCAACTGAAAATGGCCTAGAAAACTGTAAGGAGAACCCATTCAGCACGTTACCCATGACATCTCTAGCAGCAAAAGCCGTAGCAACACCTGCAGTGTAGCAAAGTAAAAAGGATTTTAGTTTTGTTCCAAGTATACTGAGCAGAAATAGTACAAGCTGTAGTACTCAAGTGATATTTCCTACCAATTTCTTCATTTTAGCATGCATAGAATAATTATGCATGAGCTATACAAGATCCATATTATGCAGCTACTGGAAAGGTACATCATGGCTCCATTTCTTAAATACATGAATGACCAAACTGGTTTATGACAACTAATTTGTACAGCATAGTAGGCCAAACAAATAAAATAGCGGCTTAGATTAAAAGAAGTAAAAGCTTCTTTCAAAAGGAAAAGGAATATACTGAGATATTCTGGTCTGAGAAACAGATGACGTCACGAAACACATTTATTAAACCTTACATTTACATGCTATGTTTGGCTATTAAATCTTCATTTCTTTTTATTGCAGACGATGATTGCTGAATGGATTATCATATGGGCATATATCATATTATTCCTCAAAACTGTTTCGAACATTACCTCCCACACCACCAACAGTTAATATTGATTGAACAGCAACACCACAAGCCTCAGCAAGACCCATAACCCCAAGTGCAATCAGTCCCAATGATGACACCGTGTTAAATGCTGATAACCTGGCTTGATCAGTAACTAAGGCAGTTTTGTTGGCCATAGCTTTGGTGATAAAGTTTGCTTTCCACCCATGAAGGAACCAGACAAAAGAGAGAACAAATGCACCCCTCAATGCTTGTGGCAAATAAGGTGATATGCTTGGTGCGATCACTGCAGCCCTGAGGAAGAGAAAACATCAGAGATGATGAGCATTCGCAGAACAGAATATCCCACTTCTTATCAGGCTAAAACTTAACCACAAGTACTAATACAATTGCTGAATATAAATAAATATTGCACTACTGTGTCATTTCCAAGAAATGGAACTGTTTCTTGCAAATATGAATGATATATGGTCAATCTAGAGCATTTTTAAAGTAGCACCTGCTTCTCTAGTCTTTTTAACAGATGAACAAGACGGCAATTATAATGAGTTCTTCAACAGAAGATGAGAATTTGCATCACTTAGATCCAAAGAAAGACACCAGTTCAGATTAAATAACAACACGTATCAGAAAATAGTTAAAATAACACCGCAACATGATAAACAGTGCTAAACTCTGCAAGGTAAGTTAAATAGAACCTCACATCTCTGAAAATGCCATAAATGTGATAAGATATTTTGCAGGATCCTCCAATGCACTCCAAAGGCTAGTAGAATATGAATCATCGGTCTTGGTTGAGTTCCCAAAAGTGCTGATATAGGATTTTGTGAGCCATACTTATGAAGCCTCTTCAAGACGATAGGCATGACAAACCATGCCATCGCTGTACCAAATAATGTTCCCCCAAGTGGAACAACAAACTTTTCAAGATCTGGATTTGCCTCAAAAAACTGTTGCACATGGGGTGTAACTGCATCCTTCATCTCTGTAACTTTCTTGCCTGCATCAGTCGTAGCATCTATAGTGGATTTCCGAGCATTTTCCAAGAGATCCATCCAAGTACTAGCCCCGGTAGTGACAGCCTCAGAGCCTTCAGTAGGAGGAATCGGGACTTCTGGCTTAATTCCAGTGTCTGAGGAGTATGCATGGCGGCGGATGCTGGAAACACCTCCTGGCGAAGCATTGAAACTGGGCTTTGAAGCACTCAACCAATTCGTGCCCATTTGAGAAGAGAGGGCCATCATACTGGTCCCTGAGACACCATTGACCAGAGAAAAACGACCCACTGCCTTGATCTGGCCAAGAGTTGAACTGGCTGGCTTCATCAAGCGCTTTGCACAGCTACTGAACCCCCTCGGCGAAGCGCCAGAAGACATGGACCCAACAGATAACTCCATGAGATTCCCTGCTAGAGATGACCGGCGCAAAATCGCTGTGACTCCAGACATTTGTGAACTGCTCCAGAACCAATTTGGCTTGTACTCCACAGACAAAGTCGTGACGAGAAGCTGTGTCCTGAAACATGAAACGAATTAACAAGCAGATCTGAAGAATGAACAGAACTAAAAGCAACAGCAAGGTTTACACCAAACTGTATCAAGGATGACTAACAGATCGAACGAGGATAGCATAATTCAACAGCAGAGCAACGATGCACGATCTGTCGGGGCTCCTTGGCAGCACGAAACTGAAGTTTCACCCGCACAGCTACTGAATTTCCATACTATTGACCAAATCACAGCAACTAAATTTCGCCCACATAAAGTCAAAATCAGGTCAATCGGCGGGGGAAATTCGGGTCCACGACTGGAACCGAAGGAACGACCTACAAATCGACAGCCCCTACCGGTCCCCGGATGGTACATTTGCATAAACCCACGAATCGCTCGACATCATACCGAACTGAACCAGCTACTGAATTTCCATACTATTAACCCAATCACAGCAACTAAATTTCGCCCGCACACAGTCAAAATCAGGTCAACCCGAGGGGAAATTCGGGTCCACGACAGCAACCGAAGGAACGACCTACAATTCGGCAGCCCCAACTTGTCCCCCGATGCTACATTTCCATAAACCCACGAACCGGGCGACACCGAACCCAACCGAACCAGTCGAAGAGCAGCGGTCAAAAGTAAACTCGCATCGAAACGCCGGAACTAAAGCCGACGGCGGCCACCGCGAACGGAGAAGGTTCTACAAGTAGCGGCCGCGGGATCTAGAAATGGCAGTAAGAACTAGGAACCCACACAATGACATCAACATCGCAGGAACGTGAACCTCCTAAAGCAACCGCCGCGCCACCGAATCGGAGAGGGGAGGGGAGCTGGGGCTTACGGTTTAGAGAGGCGGAGGAGAACCGAGATCCGGCGGCGAACTTGCTTCGGCCGTCCCCGCCTCCGCGCTTCCAACCCCTCTGGCCGGCAGAGAGGGAGGGCGTGGCCTCCGCGTGGCGTGGGAGTTGTGACGTGTAAACCCTCGAGAAGCCTCGACGGCGACGGATTGGTCAAGTTATTTCTCTCTGTTCGCTTTGCTCGCTGTGGGCCTTTCTTGCTGGACAGGAAAGAAAGGAGGCGATGCTGCAGTGAGGCTGCGGGTGGGACCTCCTGTCTTCGGCTCTTCCCCCACCCCGCGGCGTGCGGTGCGTGTCTCATCTTCTTTCCTTTTTGTTTTTTCTTAGACGGAATGGTGTTCTGCTTGGGAAAATCGAACTCCACCGTGAAGCCCAGGTTGTTGGACAGAGAACCCATGAGAGCCCATCCAGGCCAGTCTCCTCAGTGCAGCTTAGCATGGCCAGGCTGTGCTCGTATCAGAAATTAGGCCCAACAATACACCTGGCCTGCCGCGTGTACGCATTCGTGCCGGCCAGCATGGCACGCTTGGCGTCATGAGCCGCGCATTCCGGCACGCTGGGTCCTCGTCGCTCATTAGCCGACGCGCGCGGCGAGATTCCGTCACGTATATCTCCAGCAGTCCCGGCCGGCTCCATATGTGCGTACGTACGTACGTGTTCGGTGCATCGCACGTCACTCGATCGCAGGAGCAGACATCATCCGTCCAGCTGACCGAGGCGGAAGGGGACCTGACGCGACCCGACACGACGCAAGTTGACGAGAGCTAGGATGGCGCCACTCCACTCGTGACAACAGTAATCTACTCTAGCATATTATATCTAGCACGAAAATGGTAATGATATCTTTTCTCTACGTGCACATGCTCCCATTGGATTAGGAATCGAAGGTGGGTGTGAACTGAACGATGTGGAGCTCTCTTTCAGTGTCATAGTCGTTTGTGGATGCACGATACGTATATAGGCCGATGCTGAAGATGATGTAGAGAGTGAAAAGGTATGGCAAATCGAATAACAGAGGTCACAGTCTAACCCTAAAAATCAGCTCCGACACCACTCTTTCCGGCCACGCCAACCCACACCGTTGCCGACGGAAACCGATGTTCTTCCCCGCCTGAGTGAATTGCAAAAAACCACCACATTTGAGACAAAATCATCAAACACCCACCAAAATGCATGTTTTCTGGTGGTTTTTTCTGAAGCGTTGATAACTTTGCCCCAATTGTGGTGTTTTTTTTTGCAATTTACTCCCCCCGACTATGTCCGGCTGCGTGGGGATGAGGAGACGGGATGCTCCAGGCGAAAGCATGACGACACGGGCGCCACTTTGCTCCATGGGACCGGGGAGGGGGGGCGTGGAGCGTTTTGTTCTCCTCCACCCCCGGTCAAGTCTTTAGGTGATTTCCCTGCTTGGGGCTCGACTTACACGACATCGTGCTTGGCTTCCCTGCCTCGCTTACCCGCCTGAGGGCGTCATCTTGAAGATGGTGATTTCCCTGCTTGGGGCTCGACTTACACGACATCGTGCTTGCCTGAGGTCAATTCACAATGTGGACGTTCTGTGGCAACTAGCTTGGCAATGACCATAGTGGTGAGTGATGGTGTGGTTGCGGAAAGACCTTGTTAGTCGGCTTGTTCCGGCGTGTCCGAATACCTTCGTGGTGGTCTCTTCAGACTGTGAAGTCAGAACCGTGATGTTCTCAAGCTCTACCTTTGAGCGGTGACGATGATATGCAGGGGAGGTCCGATGGTGAAGATGTTCTTCGGCGTAGGTCTTGCACATCTCATCTTTGAAACTCGTTATCATAATAGAAGATTTTTGTTTTTTGAAGAGATGTAGCGTAGGCTGGCGTAGGCTTCACGCCACCGCTTCGGCGAGGTTTTCCTTGGTGGTATTCTGGTGAAGTTGAAGTTCCTGCAGAGTGATGACTTTGACACATGCAGGCAAGCTCGACAACGACTCTCTCTTCGGTGGTGTGTGCACGTCTTGTGTGGATAGTCAGGGTGGCTGTGTGTCCTCGCGACAGTAGTGTTGTATGACGGTCAGCGAGAGTGCCCTACCGGTTTTTAGCCATTTTCCTGCTAATAAATCGGACATTTCTGCTCAATTAATGAAATTGACAATTATTTTGACTCGTTTCGAACAAAATAAATACTGTAACGGAGGTCGACATCGGCGCATTAACGGCGCAATATACAGGTGCCAAAAGTGGATTCCGTGCCATTATTTTAGCTCTTATCTCCCGGTATGAATGAGCACTCCACTCCACAGATCGAGCATATTATACCAGTGCTACCCGTGCGTACGCATCTGCCTACTTTGAGAATGACAACAACAACGACATAGAGTATCTGACCAAACACGGCTGCTAACTGAAACGCAGAGGACTGTGACCGAAATTCAGATGGAAGATGCTCGCGGCAAAGGCGAGATCAAGCGCGCGCCCTCGGCGGCTCCAGCGGCGATCAGGAGCAGCTTCTTCTGGCTGCCGCCGTGTTCGTCGGGTGGCTCGTGATATGGGCCGTGTACCCTACCAGAACGTACAGCTCGACATGGGCGCCCAAGCTCGCGGCGCTCACCGGCTTCGGGAAACAAGGTTATCTTTCTCTTGCCTCTCTCTCACGACCTGTATGAACCGCACTGTTGCCAGTTCTAACTGAGGTAAATTTATTTTGTTCATCATAACTTCTAATTGCAGCGATTAGAATGACGGTGTTCGTGTTCCCGGTAGTGTTCGTCTACGTTGTGGCGTGCGTTTACCTGCATTTGAAGGACTGTGAGCCTAACACCCAGAGCAGGACCAGGTATGGTTAACTCCTGGCTAGAAAGAAGCAATGTTCAGTGCAATCTCAGCAAATATTTCGCATGTAGACGCAGAACAAATGGAAAAAAAAATATATCCTGATGATTTGTTGGTGCAGAGGGGTGTTTGCAACGAGAATGGCGGCCTGGAGGAGACCCGTGCTGGTGAAAGGCCCGCTGGGAATCGTGACACGCATGGAGCTCGCCTTCCTTGTCATGCTCCTGGCGCTCCTCGTCTGGTTCTATTGCGCCTACATCACCATGGAGTTCGCGAAGATCCGCATCAAGCTACCAGGCGAGAAACTGTAAGGAATTACATGCAGCAGACACACAACAGCAATTCTGACGATAAATCAACTCCCTATAAAGTGCAAACTGAAGTGCTAGTACTTACGTGCAACGTTCTCAGGTGGCAGGCGCAGCTGGAGAAGGCGGCGCGGCGGCTTGGCACCGTCGGGAGCTTATGCGTCGCGCTCCTGTTCATCCCCGTCGCACGCGGCTCGTCGCTCTTGCCGATCGTTGGCCTCACGTCGGAGGCCAGCATCAAGTACCATGTCTGGCTGGGCAACCTCGCCATGGTCATCTTTACCGCTCATGGGCTCTGCTACATCTTCTTCTGGGCATCGACCGATCAAATCATTGAGGTAATTGACAAATCTAAGATTCAGGGACAGTTTGGGTCTTGGGGACTGAATTCGGGACGCCCTATGATCGACCTGCACCTGTCGTATATATATCCAGATGACGAAATGGGCGAGGACGAGGATGTCGAACGTCGCCGGCGAGCTGACCTTGCTTTGCGGCCTTGCGATATGGGCGACGGCGCTACCTCGCGTCCGCCGCCGGATGTTCGAGCTCTTCTTCTGCGCGCACCACCTCTACATCCCTTTCATCGTGTTCTGCGCGCTCCACGTCGGCGTCACCGCCTTCTGCTTCATCCTGCCCTGCGTGTTCATCTTCGCCGTCGACCGGTGCCTCCGCTTCCTGCAGTCGCGCGCCCGCGTCCGTCTCGTCTCCGCGCGCATCCTGCCGTCCGAGGCCCTTGAGCTCAACTTCGCCAAAAGTCCCTGTAAGGAACATACACGCACGGTTCAAAAACTGTAACAGGTTAATTGACGTACACCGGTCGTGATATGTGTTGCAGTTTTGAGGTACAATCCGACGAGCACGCTCTTCGTCAACGTGCCAAGCGTATCGCGGCTCCAGTGGCACCCGTTCACCGTGACGTCGAGCAGCAGGCTCGAGCCCGAGACGCTGAGCGTCGTCATCACGAACAGAGGAGCCTGGACGCGGAAGCTGTACGAGACGGTCTCATCTCTGCCCCCGTCGGGCGGCCACCTCGCCGTCTCCGTCGAGGGGCCGTATAGCGCTGCCGCCGCGCGCACGCGCTTCCTGGGGTACGACTCGCTGGTGATGGTCAGCGGCGGCAGCGGCATCACGCCGTTCATCTCCGTCATCCGCGAGCTCGTCTGCCAGAGCGGCACGACGGAGACCATGCCGGCGCCGAGGCTTCTCCTCGTCTGCGTCTTCAAGACATCGGCCGAGCTCGACATGCTGGACCTCCTCGTCCCGGCCTCCGGCGGCGTGTCGGCCATTTCCCAACTCGACCTGCGCATCGAGGCCTTCGTCACGAGGGAAGGCGAGCCCTCCACTGGCGACGGCGCGCTTAAGGTGCCCGGTCGAGAGGTGTTGTTCAAGCCGTGGCCGTCGGACGCCCTCGTCGCCCCGGTGCTTGGTTCGAACGGCTGGCTCTGTCTCGGCGCCGTCGTGTCGTCGTCATTCGCCGTGTTCCTCGTGCTCGTCGCCGCGCTGCAACGGTTCTACATCTACCCGGTGGACGGCGACACCAACCACGTGTACCCGTGGGCGGCGAGAACGATGCTGAACCTGCTGTTCCTTGGCGTCAGCGTCGCCGGCGTGACCAGTGCGGCGTTCATGTGGAATAAACGGGGGAGCGCCGACGCCGCCGAGGAGGGGAAGATGATCAAGAGCGTGGACGGCACGACGCCGGGTATGTCGCCGGTGGCGCTGCTCAATTGGGCAAGCGGCGTGGACAGGGAGCTGGAGAGTTTGCCTGCGCAGCCTCTTGTACAGGCCACCAATGTGCACTTCGGCCACCGTCCAGATCTCAAGAGTAAGCTCGATCGTGCATATTTCATCGGCAAACGTACATTTGGTTTCATTTAGTAACTCTGACGAGCTGTGAAACGTTCGAATTGGATCTTGGGCAGGGATGTTGCTGGGAATCGACGGCGAAAATGTCGGGTTGATGGCGAGCGGTCCGCAGGGGATGCTTGAGGACGTCGCGACTATCTGCTCGTCCGGGCAGGCGAGCAATCTGCATTTCCAGTCTATAAGCTTCACCTGGTGAATAACACAAAACCTGCCTGTCTGCCCAATAATGCAATAATATACGTAGTTGCTGGGGATTGTTAAAATTGGTTTTGCTAAATCTTAGTCGACTGTCTTAGTCAACTCAGAGAAGTGCAACCACAATTTAGAGAAAGTGCAACTTGCATCCGGTTTCACTTTTCTAGATTTAGTTGCACTCTTCTAGACAGAAAAGTGCAACCGAAACAAGTTATGCTTTTCTTTAAACTGTAATTGTACTTTTCTCGGATGACTGAGACCTAAAATCTAAGTCCACCAAGATTTGGACACACCTTGATTGTAATTGCTGTCTACACAGCACCGAGCCTCTGCTGCCTGTGTATCAATTCTGTATGCCTCGGTTTTCCGACATGTGTTGCGACTGAATGGAAGGGAGAAAATATAAGTTTAATTCAGAAGAAAACAAAAGCACTCACTATGGAATTCTGGCAATTTGCTGAGAGCCTGTATTGCTCTTGACAAAGGTTTGTCGTCGTAGACCTAGCTTGCAAAGGAAGTGTTTTTTGTCGGAAACTTTGCAAAGACTTTACCGAATGCAAATTTTAATACTTGGCCACAAAAAAAAGTAGACAATGTCCAAGTGTTTTTAGAAAACAATCGGCAAACTTGATTAACAGGATAAATAATATACCAGCTAATAATATGTACACATACAAATACATACACAAAATTAAACAAGAAGTTCAAATTTCTCTGTCAGTACATCTCAACATCATACACAGAGAACTAGCTTATCCCTGGAACACCAAGAAACCTAGATGTAAGTACCCAGTATAAGAACAAATTACACCGGCAATAATAATAAAATTATATGAAGAGATTTCACAGGTTATGCTGGTGAGTATTGAGATACAAGTGATAAAGCATTCAAGTTACCATTAGTTGAGGTATTTGACCCCTACTTAATATTATGGCTTCTACTATACTCAATGTGATTGGTACCATTACCGTTACAGGAATGTTGCTATAGTTTCATTAAGAATAAAATATACTGCTCCAAGATAACGCTACTCGCCCTCTTCAAGTTGAAGACCTCCAAAAGCAATATTAGAAAAGATTATGTGGCCTACATTGTATCCACGCTTAATATTGAAATAGCTTAACAAGAGGGGCATGTTGAAATATATTGTCCTCCTCTGTCCTTTTGTTCCGACTTTGGATTGAGTTGGCTGGTGTATCAATTTAATAGTTTTTTTTTGGCGACTACCTCTCATGTTTCTTCGACTGCAATGTAGGTAGATACCTAAGCTCGAGTCATGAAAGGGAGGGGCCGTACAACGGTCCATCGAGATGGAAGACATATTGTTTGTTGTATCGGCTAACGTTTATGATAGTTTCTAGCGATAAGATTTTTCTACTCCATTTTGAGGGTTTATGCGCATTCATACATATTGTTGATCTTCATGTGCCCTCCGCTCTACAGATTGACGATGGGTTCCGCATGATTCAGTGTGCACTACACACCCTACACATATATGTCCATGTTAGTAACTGTTGTGTTGTCGTCATGCAAACCGCTTACTTACTGATGTTTCTTTGTTGATGTCACGACGCTGGACACCGGGTATACTTGCTACGCTTCATCGCTCACGGTCGCGTTCCCCACAACATGTTTAGAGCGTGTTAAATCCTCTACATCCTTGCCACCGTCTGGAATACGGTAAGCATGCATATATGCTCTAGTTAACTATTTACTTGTGTCAGAGTAAGAGTATGTGTGTTCTGTGTGGCGAATGAAGAGTTGCTACTTGAACTGAATCCATGCCTGTCTTATCCCAAGGTGCTGGCCACAAAGACCATGGACTCCATCCCAACGCCCGTCGAGTTAGTGCTCGCCCTCGTCAGTGCCGTGCTCTAGACGATCCACAACATAGTCGGCGTGCACGATCAACTTTAACTAATTCAAGTTCGAAGCATACTAATTAACCCTTTGCGTGCAGATTCCATGTTGCTTCACCGTTTTCTTTGCACTCGTGCAGGTGGCAATGCATATGGCCTTCTGTATGTGGTCGGCGGCAGCGACCACACATAACGACAACCAGGGTCGGGAGGCTTCGCTTAGGTCCCTAATCGAAAAGCTTTGCCGTTGCAGGGCCGGTCCAAAGTAATATTGGACCCAAGACGAGTATAATTTACATCAAACTCTTATAGTCTCATGCGTATATCTTATTTATTATAGTATTACAGTTTTACAAGTACATATTACAAATTATTAGCCAACATAGTAATTAAATATTTATATTACTAATGTTGTGTGTACCCTTCTTATACCGGAATGTACATTAAAATACTCTTAACTTGTTGAGTATATACAATTTTGTAACCAAAATTATATTAGTAATTTTTTATTTTATGGGCATAAGCTAAAAATAAAAATTGTATGCTTCCTCACCTTTTGCAATTGAATTACTTAATTATCTTTAATATTTTGTGCCACATATTTATTAAGTATACTCTAACAAATTTCTTAAAAGAGGTTCGATGTATCATTAAGAAAGCAAATTTATAGAAGCTTCTAGAGTATAAACTGAATAGTTAATTTTGTTGGACAAGTGTGTTTTACATGTTACATTGCGTTCAATAATTATCCCACAACGTGTGCATTTTATGTACTTGATATTAAACTATAAACAATGAAACTAACTCCAGCGATCAAAAAAATATTATGGATTCTTCAACTTTCAGATTCATATGATTTTGGTTTGTTAGGCTCATTCAAATGTGTTTGCTATTGACCTAGTGCGCACAACCTCTCGTGTCATTTTCTCAAATAGAAAGTTATGCGTAATACTGAAGTGTCTGAAGCTGCGACATATTCCGTCTCTATTGCAAAATCAACAACTGTCTTTTGATTGGAACTTTTACAACTCACTGCACCACCACTGAGTGTGAAAACATAACCTTTGTGCTTTAGAGTCATTTGGATCAGTCATGAAGTGTAACTCTTTACAAAATGAGCTTTTCATCATGTCCATACACTAGGAGCATCTCCATCTAAACCCTTTTAAAACCTTGTCAATGTACATGATATGGCTGAATTTATGAGGCGTCTTGATCTATCTCGATAGATTTTACGCCTAATATATATGCCGCTTCGTTTAATTTTTTCATTGCAAAACTCTTTTTAACGACTCTTTAATCATGTTAAAAATAGTTACGTAATTTCCAATAAATAATATGTCTTTCACATATAAAATTAGAAACGCTTTCTAGCTCACACTATCTTTCTTATAAACACAAACCTCTTCCCAACTCTTGATGAGACCAAACCATTTGACCATTAGAATGCCCAATATGTATGCCTCTTCGCAGTCTTTATAAAGTGAGACAGTTCTTCTAAAAAAACTGGTGAATAACATGAATGCACTCCGAGCAGAAAGGCAAAATACTCCGGTGACATGAGGTGGTCGGCTATAAGCAACGAGGGGCTCGGCGTCATCATCCTTCGGCAGGACCGATTCAGCAGTGTTGATCTCCTTCTCATGCTTCTTGGGAGTAGTAATCGTCATCAACCCTGTTCAACACAAGGTAAAGTTAGACGCTAACTGTTTCTTCATAAACCCTGAAGCAAACTGAGAGTATATACATCCTGCCATACTTGCCAGTCCATTGCCAGGTTTGATTTGTCTGGTTGATGTTTCCAGTAGAGATCTCACACTTACCCTCATGGAGTTGGTATGCTAGCTGCCTGAGATCCTTATGGAAAAAGCACATTCACGGGAATAAGCATGCAACAAGTACTCCCTCCGTATCAAAATGCAAGGTGTGTGGAATAGTTAGAAAGTGTTATATTTTGATACGGAGGGAGTATATGTTTTGCACCGAGGCAAGTTCCATGAGCTATAATATACAGTTAATTATAATTAACTATATCTCAAACGACAACATTCAGCACATCTGAAACCATACAGAAAGGGAAGGCAGAAATATAAAGAAACTTGCTCAGAAATTCATAGAGCAGCCAAAGCAGGGACATCATGCGTTGAGGACGCAATCAAACTTGCAATAGAACGAAATAAGTTTTATTAATTTTCTGCAAGTAACTTCGACGAATACAGGTTTGCAGAGCTCTCAAGTCTCAACTCGCCCCCACGCCTTGGGATGACTTGTATTCAGTTGATAAGGTTGGTGATGGTCGTGCAGACTATCGCTATTTGCACGGTGTAGGAGCTACGCTGCGTGAGAGGCGACGGAACGCCGGCCTTCGTGAAGTCGTCGTCGCACTGGTGCGCCAGAGAGATGGCCTTCGCCGCCTCCTCCTTCCCCGCCGTGTAATTGCGGCCGTTGATTTCGTCATAGGCTCCGGCGAACGCGAACTTCATGCTGTCGTACAGACCGTGACATTGCCCAAGGGCTGCCTTCGTCTTGGCGTCCGTGGCCGGCTTTGCCTGTAGGCTCTCGATGTCGATGATGGCGCCATAGGCGTTGTTGACGCCCATGTTGGCGGCAATCTTGGCCAGGCCCCATGTATCTGCATCAGGGCTCAAGTGGTGCTTTCGCAGCTCATTCACGCAGAAGTTGTAATCTACCTGTTCGTCCTTAGCGGCCGCCTCCTTGCAGGTTGTTTGCACGGTCGCGTCGGCGACAGACAACGCAAGGAGCACGGTGGCTACAACGAGAAGAGCGGTTGATGGCCTCATGGATTTGGTTGTAGGAGTATTTGGAACAGAGAATTTCCCTTGGGATGTAGTACAGTCTGAGAAAAAAATAGATAGGATGTGTGACTATTTATAGGCAAGGCTGCAGACCGAGGATAAGTAGGATGACTTCTATATTGAGGATCCTTTTAAAATGGTACTACCATTTATTTGATCGAAAACTGATGCATGCATTTATGGTAATTATTGAAGGACATTATCTACTGCCCTAATGGTAGTCAATCTTTAGGATGACTTCTATATTGAGTAGCGGATTTACTTTTTTCCAGCTGGTAGTCGATCTTTGGGATGTTGAATTGGTACAGAGATCCGTGCAAAATGATGTGTTTTGGGAAAAGGACGAAGAATGCATGCGAGTCCGTAGTTCGGGTTTGCCAACGTGACAGCAGCAACGACAAGCCATGGCAGTGAAGCAAGCGGGCACAAGGAAGAAGAAGAAGACTGTTTTAGCAGATAGGTCTTGGTCTTGGTCTTTTCAGTTTGGCTTGCTCATGTCTTTAATTTTGAGTAGACAAAGAAGTAGTCTCCGTGCAAACCACGTTGCCA
Source organism: Poa pratensis (assembly GCA_947311845.1). Classification (NCBI taxonomy): domain Eukaryota; kingdom Viridiplantae; phylum Streptophyta; class Magnoliopsida; order Poales; family Poaceae; genus Poa; species Poa pratensis. The sequence continues at coordinate 92,142,984 of CAMZMU010000128.1, forward strand.
CGCAGTACCGTAACTGTGTCGGATGTAATTCGTCCTAGTATAGCAGCACTCATAATGCAATACGGACTTGCTAGCTAGAAGAAGAGTCTTTTCAAGATCATAGCTATTATGCCGTGATTTCTCACACGTCTGTTGCAATTTGTAAACGAGACAACAAGCAGCTAAAAGGAAAAAGGCAAATTTAGAAGAAAATAAAACATTCCACATTGACAAACTTGGGAGTTTTCTCCGCAGCCTTTTAAGTTACCACGCAATAGTACAACATTGTTCACACACTAGATTGCCTTGCCTGCTAGGCTGCTACAGGATCACTACAACTTCCGAATATATACAACCTCTGCCTGGAAATTTGCCAACTTGAAGATCAGCAAAAGGTAGCTCCCTAAACAAAATTGTGAATTTTATGTTACTACGACATTATGGCTGAAAAAGAGAGAAGAACATATGCAACATGTACATTTGTACCTGGCGACTCATTTGTTGTCTTCATAACTAGATGATGTTTGGAAAAGCGAGAGCACGATCAAGGGCCTAGAACCGGTGGCATAGGAGGTGGTCGGCTAAAAGCAACGAGGGGCTCAGCGTCTTCATCCTTCGGGAGGACCGATTCAGCAGAGCTGATTTCCTTCTCATGCTTCTTGGGAGTAGTAATCGTCATCAACCCTGTTCAACACAAGGTAAAGTATGGCACTGAGAGCTGGTTCTTGAAACTCTCTAGCAAACTTAGGGCTATATATATCTTGACATACTTGCCAGTCCATTGCCAGGTTTGATTTGTCTGGTTGCAGTTTCCACTAGAGATCTCGCGCTCCCCCTCATGGAATCGGAATCCTAGCTGCCTGCAATGAATAAGCATGCAACTAGTATACGTTTAGCATCCAGGCAAGTTCCCTGGGCTATAATATACAGTTAAATAGAGTAAACTAATTCTCAAGTGGCAACATTCAGTGCATCTGAAACAATACATCAATGGTCAAGCATAAAGTACAAATAACCTAGGAAGATGTGCAGGAGAAGATGAAGTCTTACATGCAGATGTGCAACAAGCCTTTCTCGCCGATGGCGATCCAGGCTGTTTGGGAGTTGGTATTGGCTAATGTGTAACTTCTTTTCCCTGAAGGCTAGGCGTGAGTTCTACCGTTGTTGTGTGCAAAAGCGAGTCCAATAGGCAGGCTTCAAGCCTGCCCTCCGAAAACTCATATTTTTTTTTACTACTACTATTCTCGTAGAAGCAGCCTAGCCCATTAGCTCAAGTGCTGAACTACCAGCCCATTAAATCAACAAGACAACACGCACATGCATCGCTTCTCTTCTTAGCCTCGCCCAACCCGCAAACAGAGCAGCGAGCCAGGCAGCCAGCCACCGGCGGACCAGCTGACCGGGGAGGGGAGCCACTGGCGACGGACGACCGGACATCTAGGCATCTAGCGGAGACGTTTATTGTTGGATCCTGGAGCACCGTTGACCGCAGCAGCCGGGCGCCGGCCTGCCGGACTGCCAGCTCTAGAGGTCACATCTCACAAGGCAGTCCTTGTCCACCGGAGAGAGGAAGCTACGACAGGCTGGCCGCATCGAGGCAAGATTGGTATTTGTCCAATACTCAAATCATGATGCAATTTCAAAAATTGAGAGATCGTCGATGACATTTGCCTCGTGTGTATGATTTGATTTGTTAGAGATACATGTAGCATCAGTAAGAACTAAGAAGCAATGTCAGATAATATTGGTTTTGTCTATTAATTGTTGCTAATCTAGTATTGGATGTATTACTGTGGGAATTGTATTATTTTGACTTGAAAGTTTGTGATATATTTGTCATAAGTAATTCATGTCTTAGATAATGAAATTTTTTCTTTGAAAATAGCGTTTAGTTTACTCGTTGTTAACTTTCAGCCCACCCTCCAATTAATTCCTGGACTCGCCGTTGGTTGTGTGAGTGTTGTTGTGGTTGCGGAGTTCGGTTTGGCTGAGAACAAGGGGTGTAAGTTCGTCTTGGGCCTAGGGACTCTTGTGTCAGGCTCCGACGACGTGCCTTGATTACAAGTAGTGTGCTTATGGCTTATGGTTTTCGCCGGTTTTCCTTAATTAATCGCGTGTTGTATGGTTTTTGGATCCGGTTTCCCTTATTAACTGGATCATTTATTCTTCTTATATGCAATGCGGGAGCTCCCCGCCATAGGTTTCAAAATAACCTTGCTGAGAAATTCAGAATGCATCAAGAAACGAGCAGAAAAGTCTGTTGGCGTGAGCAACGATTTTGTGTTGGCCTTTACAAAACCATGTTATGGATACGCTTTTATAAAACTGCAAATTAGCAAGCATATCCGAGTACGTGATAACTTGATTGTCAGTTTGTCACACACGTATTGTTCCAAGGGCCGGTTTTTGAGAGAAGAAATTTTTTCGACCATACCAATTACCATCCAATCTTAAATTTTCCGGTATCTCATTTCCATGCGAGGAGACCACACATATTCAAAAATTATCGTTGCCTGGAGAACGAACAATCAAGCAAATTTAAAACAAGAAAGATCTGAGGTAACAAATCCCCGGGCACGAGACGCGCATGTGGGATGCAAACAATACAGGAATATGTACGAGAGCGAACAACACAAACTGCGACACAGATCGCGCGGGATCAAGAAGCCATACCTCGATTTCGTGGTGCAGGATCGATTGATTTTGAGCGTCGAATGGAATGAAGGCGTGCCCTTGATCTGGTGTTGTCCTGGTTGTCTCCGTCGGTCCTGGAGGATGGGCGAAACATCCCGAAACTTAGGGATCCTAGAGGTCGAGAAGAATCGTCATCCTTTCCCGGACGTGCATATGGGCCACACTAATCTCGGAATGGGCTGTGGGTCAAGGTAGGGCTGTATCTGAGCGAGCTCCATCTCGGCGGTTAACAGCAGGCCTCTTGCCCAGCTGCCGATCAAAACTAACTGTCATGGGCCATTCGCTTGATATCTCGTGTAGCCCATGGTTCATGGGTAGTTCTTACGGAAAAAAAATTGATACTCTTCTCTCGCGAACGGCGAGGATATGGCTAATTTTTTTTAAATAATACATTTTTTAAAGAAATTTGATGAATATTACGCGAATTGAGACTATTTTAAAAATAATACACCCTAATTTGCGGCATGGACGATAAGCACCTATCGTCGGGGGCCTGGACAATAGGGTCGTCGTCCGTCGGCTGCATGCACCACAGGACCTGCTCGTCGGCGGCCAACGCGATAAGCACCTATCGTCGGGGGCCCAGACGACAGGGCCTGGTCGTCGGCGCCCCGGGCGACCGCTGCATGGCCACGACAGCTGCATGGCACGCTGTTTTCCTGCTATTTTCGTTGCCGCGACCGTGGTTTTTCTGCCGATTTTTTCACGCATTGTTTGTCCCGCCATCTTTCTCGTCAAATTGCTTCCCGCCATCCTATCTCCCGCCAAATTCATTCCCGCCATCGTATCTCCCGCCAAAATCGTTCCCACCCCTTTTTCCCGCCACCCTATCTCCCGCCAATACTTGTATTCTCCCGCCACCGCTCGATCCCGCCAAATCCGTTCCTGCCCTATTTTTCCGCCATCTTCTCTCCCGCCTGTTTCTCCCGCCCTTTTTCCCGCCATCGTATCTCTCGCCTGTTTCTCCCGCCAAATCTTCTCATCTCGGCCTATAAGAACCCCTTCTCACTGTGATTGGTAAGCATTCTAATCCACTCAGTCGAACATGTCGAGCTTTCCTTCAGATCGTAGTTTCCAGCCAGGAATGTCGGCACTCCTTTTAAGGTTAACGGCCGAGTTCAAGGTAGACAATAAGGAAGTGCCATTCGAGTATATTGTTACTTATCCACCTCATCTCCGTGAGCTATCAGCGAAGCTAAGTAGGCTTGGGTGGCCATCGAGGACTTGGAGGGAAATACAGAAAGAACTTCTTAGGATGCATGCTAGGTGGCAGAAGAAGAAGCTAACCTATACGAGGGAAACAGATTTGGAGGATGCTATGAGATATCCTGTTTTATGGGTCGAGGAGAGCGAGGATGAAGATGATATTTTCATGCCGAGTGAAGCGAGCAAGAAAGCTGCAGCAGCGGCGGCGGCGGCGGCATCGAAGGGCAAGGGTGCTGCGTCGTCGATGGACAAGGGTGAAGCATCGTCGAAGGGGAAGAATGCTGCGTCGTCGAAGGACAAGGGTGCTACATCGTCGAAGGGCAAGAGTGATGCGTCAACAAAAGGCAAGAGTGATGCGGGAGGCTGCGTCGATGGTAGATGACTTTTCTTTTTCTAATTTGCAGAGTACCATGTATCTTCAATTTATGTTGTGTTATCGCTACTACCGATGTAACTTAAGTTCTTGTTGTCTGTGTAATTTGTAATATTTGTGTGATGGACGAAAAAATATTATCTGGACTAGAGCAGTACGACTGACTAGAAATTCGCATGCATAGATAGATATGTCTAGTTCTACATATACGTAGATAAGTCTGCAAGTCCGCTGGTACATACACATAGATAAGTCTGAAAGATATGTCTTGCATAAATAAAAACCTCTCATACATAGAAAGGTAGGCATGTCTCTAGAAGTGTCAGCCACGCCTTCTGCCACGGCGCGGAGGTGGTGGATTCGGCGTCGTCCAACCTAACCTGTGGGGTGGCCGAACGTCACGTGCAGGAATCAGGGACTCGTCGTGCTCCTTGAAAGGATCGGTATGACACCTAGAGGGGGGGGTGAATAGGTGCTACTCCAATTTTAGTCTTTTTCAATTAAGCTTGACACAAAAGGTAAATTCTCTAGATATGCAACTACGGTGAATTTACCTATATGACAAGCTAGCAACTAAGCACGATATAATAAGGCGGTAAACAAGGATAGAGGTAACCGAAGTCAAAGCACGCGGAGACACGGATGTAATCCCGAGTTCCTCCTTTTTAGGGGAGTACGTCTCGTTGGAGAGGTGTGAACCAACACAATGGTTCAACGGCCACAAAGGCCTCACCCTCTTCTCCGGTGAACCGCACCACAAAGGTTTGGTTCACTTCAACTATCGGAAACCTTCGAGGCGGAGTCCGGAGCCTTTACAACAACGATTTGGGGCACAACCCACAAAGGATTGGGGGCTCCCAAACAGCTACAATCTGTCACAAAGACAATCAAGTGAGTACAATAGGGGGCTAGGTTTTCCTAGTGGAAACCCTAGCTAATGGTCCCTCAAGTGAATGAGGGGGAAATGACAAACGGCTCGGTGAAGATGTAGATCGGGGCCTTCTCCTTCAATCCTCCAAAGATCAACAAGTTTGGGTGGAGGGATTGGGAGATCTAGTGATTCTTGAGCTTGCAACAATGGGGATCTTGATTTCTGGGCGAGCTAGCTGGCTGGAGGTAGATGGAGGGGTATATATACCCCTCCCAGAAAAGTAGCCGTTGCAGAAAGAATCACACCGGAGTTTCCGGTCCAAGTGACCGGAAACTCCGGCCTGCAGGGGCCGGAAACTCCGCCCCACACCAGGAGCTGAGCAACTTCTTCACGTCTGAGACTTGGGCCAAAACTCCGGTGTACTGGGGCCGGAATGTTTGGCCAGGGGCGGAAACTCCGGCCGTGGGGGCCGGAAACTCCGCCCCACACCAGGGGCTGAGCAACAATTCAGCAGCAGAAACTTGGGCAAAGACTCCGGTGCCCTGGGGCCGGAATGTTTGGCCAGGGGCGGAAACTCCGGTCCTGAGGACCGGAAACTCCGCCCCACACCAGGGGCTGAGCAACACTTCAGCAGCTTTGCTGTTTCTTCGAGGATAAGTCCAGGGACCGGAAACTCCGGCCTTGGAGGCCGGAAACTCCGGCCTGAAAAGCTCCAGAAACTCTTTTCTCTTTTTGGTGTTGATGCACATGTTGTATACAATAAAACCTGCATCACTTATCACCAGATTAAAACATCCACAGTGTTGTTAACTAACACACAAAACTAAGAGATCACAAAATGTCCTTTCAATCTCCCCCTTTTTGGTGTTAGATGACAACACACGGATTTGCAATAAAATTCACCATACTATCATGTTTAACAAAAGGAAAAGCTCCCCCTAGATGTGTGCATATAAGTCATTTGCTTTGGAATGCAAATGCACACATATAGAGAAACAAGTTCCACAACAAGGCGACATGATATGTAAACGAAACATTTCATAAACAAGACATATCACAAAGTAGGTTGAGCCTAGAGATAAAAACCATACCTTGTGCATATAAATGTAGATAAAACATCCATATAACCATAGCACAATAAAGTAGGTTCAACCATACATAATAGAAATCCATATGTCTTACACTCACATAGTTCACAACACAAGATGCAAATAAGTTCCAAATAACATAAAATGGACACAAGCGCAATAAAATGATAAAAGCACATGCTTGTGTCCAACCCATGCAAATCCCGGAGAGAACCTAATAGAACTACTTCTCCCCCTTTGGCATCGAGACGCCAAAAAGGGAAAAGAGCATAACTACACGAAACCCATGGAGATCACCCGGAGCTTTCTTCCATGTCATCATCACCTTCCCTTTCTTGATTGTAGTCCTCATCGGAAAGGTTCATGGGAGCCTTGCCGGTGTTGCGAGAAGAGGAGGGCAATGAAGTCACATCCGCATAATCCGACCAAGGAAAGACGTCTTCGTTCCATTTCTCAAGAGGGATAGTCTCGGCCGACGAGGAGGAGACAATAGGATTGCCATCTTCATCTTCTTCCGGAGGGGAGTGATACTACCATTGTTGAGCTTGCGCAACTCCTTGATCATGATTTGTTGGTTGTCAATGATATGCTTCTCTCTCACATATGAGGCATGGTTCTCCTTGTGAAGTGCAATATCCATGCAAAGCAACTTTCTCTTCCACCAAGAGAGTTTACTCACTTCCGAGTTCACTTGAGCCCTTCCTTGAAGATATGAGGGAGGGTCGGCATTCTTGCTTCTCCTTCTAGGCATTGGGGCCTCGGTCTCCGCTTCCTCACTACTAGATTGCGGAGGAGGTGCACGAGAGGAAGACGGTTGCTTGGTGTGCTTGCTAAGTTGGTGGAGAGTCCCCTTGGCATGCTTGGTGAGGCGAGAGGTATCGATGTTGGAGACCTTGGAGAGGATGAGCTTCATCACATAAGGTGCATAGAGAGGGTTCTTGTGCTCAAAAATGGCCCAAAGCAATTCACACTTGATGAAATCCATGACATCAACTTCTTGGCCTTCACAATCCGGACCGGCTTGGAGCACCTTGTAAGCATGGTATAAGAGATTGACAAGCCCTCCTCGAATGGCATCCACATTTCCGGCTTGAGGAGCAAGATTGAGCCGAACCATGCGAAGGAAAATGTTGAAGGTGGGGAGGAGGTCTTGATTGGTGCCAACGGATGATGCAACTGAATATAAAGGGCGCAAGCGGCGTTTGTTGTAAGCCACCCCGTCCACATGCATCCTCTTCCCAACACAAGTAGTGGCACCCTTGAACTTGTATCCCAAGCATCTTCCAAACTCCACAAAGTTAGAGGTGCACTTTTGAGAACCGGTCATCCAAGTCATGGTGATATCTTCATCATTATCAAAAACCACTGTGGCAAAGAACTGATGCACAAGCTGAATATCATAATCTTCATGAACATGGGAGATGAGCCTCTCAAGTCCAAGCTTCCGAGCAATCCACACGGCCTCTTGAAAGTAAGGTTTCTTGTCCAAGCTCTCAAGGCTCAACACTTTTTGCTCACACACCATATGCTTCTCAATGCGGGCATAAATCTCATTCATGATCAGCTGCTGCTCTCTCCTTGGAAACCTAGGATCATCGGTGTTGGATGGCAAGTCATAGAACTGCTGAGATCTCATCCGACGAAACTCGAGCTTCCCCATGCCCAAAACAGTGGTCAAAGAGTCAAAATGAGCTCTCTCGGCCTCTTCTTCATTATCAAACCCACCTAGGGCAGCATGTCTTGTGGCTTCTTCATCTATGGTACTCTGCTGTCTCAGACGGCCAGCGCTGCTGTCAAAAAGAAGCTTGTCCCTTGTTTGAGCACGGATGACTTTTCTTGGTGATTTTTCAGGATGTTTCATGGAAGCCTTTGTCCTCTGCCCACCTGTGAAATAACAGAATAGGAGAAAAGCATGGGGATAAGCTTGCATGTCCAGGAACCAAAAGAAGAAGTAACCAAAGAGTTCTGGGCACAAAGTGTCTGATCTACACCGGAGTTTCCGGCCCTGACCGGAGTTTCCGGCCTGGAAGACCGGAGTCTCCGGCCCTGAGATGGGGAACCTCGATTTAGTTCAAGAAACTTTGTGCTGAGAATTCTAGGGTTAAATCTAGGATACACCTTGCCATCTAGAAGATTCTACACCATGAAAAACTAGGGGAACTACTCTCCAAACTTAGATCGAGGTGAAAAACCTAAGGAGAGAGAGGAGGTACCCTTTTTGTCCATGGTGCAGCCCAAACGAAGGAGAGGAAGGTCCCCGCGTTGGTGAGGAGGAGTAGGCCGGAGGCACGGCGGATTCCGGCGGCGGGGAGCAGCCGGAGCGGCACTTCGAGGCGGCGGCGGCAGCAGGGGAGAGGTTGGGGGTCGGGGGTGTGTGGGAGTTGTGAAGTCAACCCCCACCCCGATCCCCTTTTGGACCCCTGCGAGAACTGCCCAGACCGGAGTTTCCGGCCTAAACACCGGAGTCTCCGGCCTAAGCCAGAGATTCCGGGTTTAGGGCGGAAACTTCAGTCAGACCGGATATTCCGGCCCAAAGGACCGGAGTTTCCGGCCCCACCAACTCAAAAATGCCAGATTTTGTTGTTGAACATGCAAGATGCAAGAGGAGCAAGTTTTCAGAAGGGATAGGCCTGGGATGGAACACAAAGTCACTGGAAATGGTACTTCACACTCAAACTTGGTAAGAGGCACAAAGAAAACATTAAGAAGCATCATTTGAGTGTGTTTTCCATAAAACCAACGGATAGGCAAAAAGGCCATAAAGCTCCAACAAGATCAAATCTTCACAAAGAAGATGGCGGTGGCCTAAGCCACCATGTATGAGTGTATGTGGTGTGACACCGCGAAGATATATCTTGGGTTCACCGCCACTACTCGTCATTTAAGCTCACAATTCATAAAATGAACAATATAGAGACAAAATGAGTTCTTTCTATCGGCATAATGGGGGGAGGGATAGTCCAATGGATTAGGACCGCACTCCCCCTATGTCCATGCCTACACCTAAACCAAACAAATAGCTAAGATATAGGTGTGTATGCAAGATATCAAGCGACGCTCCCCGAATCGATGATATTTAGCTCATGCCTCAAATAAGTGAACCTTGCTTCATCAAGTGGCTTCGTGAACATATCGGCAAGTTGGATCTTCGTGGGAATATACCAAGCTCAATGTCACCCCGGTTGATGTGATCACGGATGAAGTGATAGCGAATCTCAATATGCTTCGTTCTTGAGTGCTCCACCGGGTTGTGGCCAATCTTGATAGCACTTTCATTGTCACATAAAAGAGGCACTTTGTCACAATGGACACCGTATTCCTTTAAAGTTTGCCTCATCCACAACAATTGAGTGCAACAACTAGCGGCCGCCACATACTCGGCTTCGGTGGTGGAGAGAGATATGCAATTTTGCTTCTTAGAAGACCAACTCACCAAGGACCTACCAAGGAATTGGCAAGCCCCGGAAGTTGATTTCCTATCATCCTTGCAACCGGCCCAATCCGAATCCGTGTAACCGGCAAGAGAGAATGTTGAGCCTTTAGGATACCACAAACCAAACCTTGGGGTATGAACCAAATATCGAAAGATTCGAAGAACCGCCGTTTGGTGGCTTTCTTTGGGAGCCGCTTGGTACCTTGCACACACTCCTACACTCAACACAATATCGGGTCTAGATGCACAAAGATAAAGCAAAGAACCAATCATAGAGCGATAGAGTTTTTGATCAACATCCTTATCTTTACCCTTTGGATTAAGTTCAAGATGACACTTGGTGTCCATAGGAAACTTCTTCTCTTTAGCATTTTGCATCTTGAACCTCTTGAGCATGTCTTGGATATATTTGGCTTGAGAGATGAAGGTCCCTCCACTCAATTGCTTGATCTCAAAACCAAGGAAGTACTTCAACTCTCCCATCATGGACATCTCGAACCTATCGGTCATAAGCTTTGAAAATTCATCATTAAAAGCTTTGTTAGAAGAGCCAAATATGATATCATCAACATAAAGTTGGCATATGAAAAGCTCCCCTTTAACCCTCTTGGTAAAAAGAGTGGGATCGATTTGCCCCACTTCAAAGCCACGGTCTACCAATAGCTCTCTTAGGTGCTCATACCAAGCACGAGGTGCTTGTTTGAGACCATAGAGCGCCTTATCAAGTTTGTAGACATGGTTAGGGAAGTGTGGATCCTCAAATCCCGGAGGTTGCTTAACATATACCAACTCCTTTAAAGGACCATTAAGAAAAGCACTTTTCACATCCATTTGTTGCAATTTGAAATTATGATGTGATGCATATGCAAGAAGGATACGGATGGACTCAAGGCGAGCCACGGGAGCATAGGTCTCTCCAAAATCAATGCCTTCAACTTGAGAGTACCCTTGTGCTACCAATCTTGCCTTGTTCCTCACAACCATTCCATGCTCATCTTGCTTGTTCTTGAAAATCCACTTGGTGCCAATAACATTGAGGCAATCTTTTGGCTTTTCCACTAGATTCCACACTTTGTTGCGCTTGAAGTTATTGAGCTCTTCATGCATGGCTTCCAACCAATCCGGATCTTCAAGAGCTTCAAAGACTTTCTTTGGTTCCACCATAGAGATGTGGGCTTGATGTTCATTGAAATTTGCCAATTGTTTTCTTGTGGTGACCTTGTTCTTGACATTAACAATGATATTTTCTAGATGAAGACTCTTTCTTCTCCAATCCTTTTTGACTCTTGCTATACGACGGGTTTCGATATCCTCATTGATGCGAGGAATTTCCGCTTGATCATCTTGATCATTTGAGTCCCCGTCTTGACCGGAGTGTTGACCTTGATCATCTTGAAGCTCATCTTCAACAAAGGAAGGAGAGGGTTGATCTTGGTCAACTTGAGGAGGGCCTTGAACTTGTTCTTGGGTAGGTGCATCATTTGCTTCCATAGAAGGTGCAACTTCAACTTGTGATGATGGAGTCTCCACTTGAGTGGAGCTAGGACTTGCTTGAGGAGGCTCATGATGGATTTCAATGGGGCGATGGAAACCAACCCCCATTCTTCTTATTGCTTCTTGAGGTTCCTCATTATCTACATCACAAACATGAAATTGCGCCACTTGGGAGCCGTCATTCTCATCGAACCTCACATCACAAGATTCTATGACTTTCCCAACGGTCTTGTCATAGACTCTATAGGTGTGAGATTCGGCACCGTAACCAACAAAAACACCCTCTAAAGCTTTAGATTCAAATTTAGACAAACGAACACTTTTGTTCTTATAGAAACACTTACAACCAAAAACTCGGTAGTAGGAGACATTGGGCTTGTTGCCGGTGAGCATCTCATAAGATGTAAACTTCTTGCCAACACGAAAGAATAACCGGTTAGATGAGTGACACGCCGTGGAGATGGCCTCGGCCCATAAGAAAAGTGGAGACTTAAACTCCGCCAACATAGACCTTGCCATATCCATGAGAGTCCGGTTCTTCCTTTCGGCTACACCATTTTGTTGAGGGGTATATGCAGCGGAATATTGATGACGAATCCCCTCTTCACTAAGAAACTCATTTAAGGTGTAGTTCTTGAACTCGGAGCCATTATCACTCCTAATGACCAAAATAGGGACATTGTATTGGCGTTGAACAATATTGGAAAAGTCGATGACGGCTTGTTGGGTCTCATCCTTCGTCTTGAAGAAATAAACCCAAGTAAATCTTGAATAGTCATCAACAATCACCAAACAATATTTCTTCCCACCAAGACTAGGTTGAGGCACGGCACCAAAGAGATCAACATGAAGAAGTTCCAAAATCCTCGTTGATGAAATAATGGTCTTGCCCGGATGGGGAGAATCATGCATCTTTCCTTCAACACAAGCCCTACAAAGACGATCTCTAGAAAAAGAAACATCCTCTTTTAGTCCAAGAATGTGGCCACCCTTGTGAAGACTTTGCAAAGTTCTCATGTTGACATGGGACAAGCGGCGATGCCACAACCACCCCACGTCGGCCTTTCCGAATAGGCATATTGCTTGAGTGTTGGTAGACCCCGAAAAGTCTACCACAAACAACTCATTTTCAACATACCCAACGAACATGACCTTTAGAGTCTTGCTCCTCAAGAGTACCACCATATCAATAGTAAAATGGACATCAAAGTTCATCTTATTAAGAGCACGAACGGACATAAGATTGTAACCTAGAGACTCAACAAGCATGACATTTACAAGGGTGATATCCCTTGCAACTACCACCTTGCCGAGACTCTTTACCTCGGCCTTTGACTTGTCACCATAAGAGACGGATGAGTTATTTAGATTTGGTCTCAACTCCGTCATAATCTCCTTGCTTCCGGTCATATGACTAGTGCATCCACTATCAACCACCCATTTCGATCCACCGGAAGCATAGTCCTACAAGAAATCATTGCTTGGATTTAGGTACCCATTTCTCAATGGGTCCTCTTTGGTTAGCAACAAGAGTCTTAGGGACCCAAATAGAGTAATCAATGTAACCATCATATGGACCAACATATTGAGCATAAACATCCCCATAATAATCAACATAAAGAATATAGTTGGGGTTGTTATGCCCCGCAAAGTCACTACGAGTGGTCTTGCCCCTTGTGGCACTACCACCCGCAATGGAAGTCTCGGCTTGTGCGGGCTTGGTCTTGATCTTCTTGTTGTTGCCCACTTTCTTCTTGGGCTCGGCTACATAACCAAGACCCTCCTTCCCTTTGTGTGGTTTTTGCTCAAATAAGTAAGCAATACCCTTATCTTTACCTTTGGGAATAGAGGTCTTGGCACTAACATTTTCTTCAATAACATTTTCATGAACACGAGGAAGAATAGATATGCTAGTTGAGCTAGATTTAGAAAGTTGAGTTTGAAGTTGCTCATGAGACTTGACTAAGAGGGAGTGAGTTGTTTCCAAGGCCTTGTGAGCCTTGTCAAGCTTCTCCATATCCTCAAGAAGTCTAGCATTAGCAACCCCAAGTTCAACTTTCTCCTTTTTAAGCACTTTATATTTAGCAACGACATGATCTCTATCCTTAATGATTTTATTAATGATATCATCATTTTTAGCATCAAGAGACTCAAGTCTTTCCTCAAGGGAACATCTTTCTTCACTCTCTTCATCAAGAGAGGCATTCAAGGATGCTACGGAAGCATTCAAAGAGGCAATGGTGAGAGAATCCTCTCTCTCAATCTTACTCTTTTCTTGAAGAAGTTCTTCGGCCGCACATAGTTGTCTCATGAGAGACTCAACATGTTCCTTAGCTTCACCTTGCAAGTTAGTCATGAAAGTATCGAAAGCAACAAGTTCTTTCTTAATCACAAGACTAGATTGATCACTCATTTCATGCATAGTCTTGGGAGAAGGAGATGATACCTCGGTGACATTAGCCATGAGGCAACGAGCATTGTTGGTGGAGAAGTTCTCATTGGGGGATTCAAAGAGAGAAGATGATGAAGTTGATACAATAGCCAATGCGGCTACCTCTTTAGTAGGTGCATCTTCATCTTCGGAATCACTTGTGGCATATTCTTCTTGTGCCACCAACACAATTCTTGGTGCCTTCTTGAAGAAAGGCTTCCTTGGTCTTGCGGGCTTCTTTTGGATCAACTTTGAATGGTCCTTGGGGATGAGCTTCCCACCATTTTGCTCTCGGTTCTCATAAGGACACTCTCTTATGTAGTGGTTCTTGTCATGACAATTGTAGCACGTCTTCCACTTTGAGGCTAGCTCTTTCTTCCCACTTGAGTTGTTCTCTTTATCAACCTTGGCTTTAGCTTTTGCCGGGTCTTGCCAAAACTCTCTTGTGGCAAGAGCTATATGACCATTTAGAGCCGGTTCAAGATCATTTGGAGCAATGTTGCTTGGGCACGCTTCAACCTCATCAAGACATACCACCTTGGCCTTCAAAGCAAGTGAGGGGCCTTGTTTCATCCCCATGGCCCTAGCACGGCTATCTTCGGCATTCTTGGTGGCAACCTTGGAGGCTTGCACTTCTTGCATAACTTCATTTGATGTCATTTCGTTGTAGTTGTGTCTTCCTTGAATGGCCTTCACCTCGATGGGCTCGGAAGGCAAGAGAGCATTCACATACTTCCTCTTGACATAAGCATCATCCACATAGGTTGCCCCCACATCAAAGAAGGCCTTTGCAAGAGTCTTGAGTCTTCCATACATGTCTTCATGAGTCTCATTGTCAAACATGTAGAAGCCTTCGGCATCATTGCTCAAAGACTCATATCGGTTTCTCTTCATGCTTTCATTCCCAAGAAATGCAACCTCAAGACAATTCCAAGCTTCTTTGGCGGTGGTGGCATTGAGAACATAATGCTTGTCACTTTCACCCACTGAAAGTTCAATCATATGGAGTGCGGAGGCATTGAGTTGCTTTTCGGCAAATTCTCTTCTTGTCACATTGCTTGGATCCGCAACCTTGTACCCATCTTCAATGATCCTCCAAAGCTCGATAGAGGCACTGTTAATATGAGATTTCATTGAGCGTTGCCAACTAGCAAAGGCTAATGCATTAAGCTTAGGTGGAGGACCAATGGGGTTTATGCGGGTGGTGATAGGTGGGTCGATAGGGTACCATCCCGGAACGTTATGGTACTCTTCCTTCCCATCTTCATGCTTGGTAGGAGGAGGAGGAGATGGTTTAGATCCGGAGGTGGTTTCCACCCCCTTCTCATCTTTCTTTTTACCCTCCTCGGAATCACCTTCATCGGAGTTAGAGATACCCTCTAGTGGGATGGTTTCCGAAACCTTGGCATTTGTGAGTTTCATGAGCATGTCACGCAACTCATCAAATTTGACATTCATGTCATTCATGGACGATGTAAATGTTGTTTCCAACGATTTGATATCGGCCATGGATGCCATGGTCTCTTTGGCCTTGGCAAGATCGGCCTCATCCTCACTTAGTGTCATACTTCTCTTAGGCGGTTAAGCCCAAAACAAGAGAGCCTAGGCTCTGATACCAATTGAAAGGATCGGTATGACACCTAGAGGGGGGGTGAATAGGTGCTACTCCAATTTTAGTCTTTTTCAATTAGCTTGACACAAAAGGTAAATTCTCTAGATATGCAACTACGGTGAATTTACCTATATGACAAGCTAGCAACTAAGCACGATATAATAAGGCGGTAAACAAGGATAGAGGTAACCGAAGTCAAAGCACGCGGAGACACGGATGTAATCCCGAGTTCCTCCTTTTTAGGGGAGTACGTCTCGTTGGAGAGGTGTGAACCAACACAATGGTTCAACGGCCACAAAGGCCTCACCCTCTTCTCCGGTGAACCGCACCACAAAGGTTTGGTTCACTTCAACTATCGGAAACCTTCGAGGCGGAGTCCGGAGCCTTTACAACAACGATTTGGGGCACAACCCACAAAGGATTGGGGGCTCCCAAACAGCTACAATCTGTCACAAAGACAATCAAGTGAGTACAATAGGGGGCTAGGTTTTCCTAGTGGAAACCCTAGCTAATGGTCCCTCAAGTGAATGAGGGGGAAATGACAAACGGCTCGGTGAAGATGTAGATCGGGGCCTTCTCCTTCAATCCTCCAAAGATCAACAAGTTTGGGTGGAGGGATTGGGAGATCTAGTGATTCTTGAGCTTGCAACAATGGGGATCTTGATTTCTGGGCGAGCTAGCTGGCTGGAGGTAGATGGAGGGGTATATATACCCCTCCCAGAAAAGTAGCCGTTGCAGAAAGAATCACACCGGAGTTTCCGGTCCAAGTGACCGGAAACTCCGGCCTTGGGCGGAAACTCCGGCCTGCAGGGGCCGGAAACTCCGCCCCACACCAGGAGCTGAGCAACTTCTTCACGTCTGAGACTTGGGCCAAAACTCCGGTGTACTGGGGCCGGAATGTTTGGCCAGGGGCGGAAACTCCGGCCGTGGGGGCCGGAAACTCCGCCCCACACCAGGGGCTGAGCAACAATTCAGCAGCAGAAACTTGGGCAAAGACTCCGGTGCCCTGGGGCCGGAATGTTTGGCCAGGGGCGGAAACTCCGGTCCTGAGGACCGGAAACTCCGCCCCACACCAGGGGCTGAGCAACACTTCAGCAGCTTTGCTGTTTCTTCGAGGATAAGTCCAGGGACCGGAAACTCCGGCCTTGGAGGCCGGAAACTCCGGCCTGAAAAGCTCCAGAAACTCTTTTCTCTTTTTGGTGTTGATGCACATGTTGTATACAATAAAACCTGCATCACTTATCACCAGATTAAAACATCCACAGTGTTGTTAACTAACACACAAAACTAAGAGATCACAAAATGTCCTTTCACTCCTGCTGTGTCTCCTGTGTGGGTTGTGGTGGAGGAGTGTTGTACATGCCCATCCAATTGTCGTGATGGTTGTACCCTTCCGGCTCACTCTCCCACGGGGATCCAGACGACTGTTGGCCGGACATAGAAGACTGATATCCTGATAGAGGGAACATAAAAACTTAGTAGACGAAATTGTACCATGATTAGTATCGAAAACAAGAGATAACAAAATACATACCCTGTGGCTGGGGTGGTGGACGAAGAGTGAAGCCCGACATTGGGCTCTGCTGCTGCTGCCACGACGAACCTCCAGCCTGGTCAGGAGGCGGTGGTCTGGGCGTAGGCTGCGTCGGTACACGTGGTCGCGGCTGATGTCGGTGTCGCTGCGTCTGCTGAGGAGTCTGTTGCGGCTGCTAAGGAGTCTGCTGGGGCTGCAGCTATGGCTGGGAAGGACGAGGTGGCCGCGTTCCTGCATGGCGCGGATCAACATCGGAACGTGTGCAAGTGATCACCTCGCAGATACCTCGGAGCCTGTCCTCCAAGCGCTACACCCAAGAGTAATGCGGCGGGCGCTCAAGTAGTGGTCCGGTCGAAAGAGAACGGGCGTACTTAGCCACATCAGTGTGCAGCTCGTGTGTCAACTGGGCCTGTAATTTGGACAAGAATTGTACTTCCATGTCTGGTTCTGCTTGCAGAGTTTTTTGAATAAATTCATCAGATCCTTGTTTTTAAATTGCGAGAAAAAATTGGCCCCAAGATGGCGCATGCACCAACGGCTCTGCAAGTCCACCCAAGGCGTTTGTTCCTCAAGCCCAGGATTTGTGAGTGCCTTGATCGCATTGAGTATACCTGCATGCCTGTCATGAAGGATGCACACATTGTGCTTATCCTTCACTACTGCAATTTTAAGTTGCCTGAAGAACCATGTCCAACTTTCAGTATTCTCGCTCTCCACAAAAGCAAAAGCGAGCGGCACGATCTGATTGTTGCCGTCCTGACCAATGGCGGTCAAAATCTGCCCCTTGTACTTGCCAGTAAGAAAAGTTCCATCAACACAAATCAGTAGTCGACAATGACTGAAAGCTTCGATGCATATACCGAAAGAGAAGAACAAATGATGCAACAGTTTCACAGTTGGGAACTCTTGCATCCAGAAGTGTTGGACGTCCACATGGGTGCCTGGATTACGGGCCTGCAATGTATGAAGGTGCCGAACAACAGAGTCATATGAGTCCATAAAAGAACCAAATCTGATCTGAAGCGCCCTCTGCTTAGTCCTCCAAGCCGTGCCATACGAAATTGTGTACTTAAACCTGGTCAACACTTTTTGCACAATGGCCTTCACTTCCATATCTTTCCCACCACTAACTCCGAGTAAAGCAACCGAGCAAGAAGGGTTGACGAAATATTGACATGATCTTTAGGGATGGTATCAATTACACATGTGTGATGTACCACGTCACTGACGTTCCAGTTTAGCCCAAACATAGGGAGATAGCCATGCACCCTCGCTGGATAGCTCGGTACCAGGCACTCCATTTGTCAGATATTTCTTACTAGACACCTTTGTTCTGAAAACCCTCCACGTCGACATTGCCCACTTAATGATCGCGTCCTGCAAATGTTGCTTGTCATGATAGAGAGCACCAACGGCAATATTATTCTCGTGATACTGCCATGCAGAATCATGACCGTCATTCACGGTCATCGCAGAAGTATAGTCTTGATTCCATGACGCTGGATTAGGCACCTCCAGCTCATCATCCGACTCGTCGGAATCATCGGCGTCAGCACTATCACCATCCATATCTTCCTCTTCCATCTTGTTCTGCATATGCCCAAATTGATCGTCCGCATCTGCCTCACTAGTATAATCATCCTCCGCATTAGCCTGACTGCTCTCGCCTGACTCGTAACCGCCACCTCCAACATCTCCTAACTGGCTATAATCATGTTCTTCTATATGCATCTCTTGACTGCTATGCCCAGGTTCCTGCCCACCCTCGCCGACATATGAATTCACCTCCTTCGCGACAGGAAGCAGTAGGGCGACTGGGTTTGTGCCCCGGGTTTCACAGGCTTTCAGCCAGCACACCCACTGAGATGTCCGATCTATCGGCCTCAGGTAGAAGAACACGTCTGCCCTTGACCTTGACTTCGACCACAATGCATGCACACCAACGGTGTCTGTATCAAGATTAAGCCCTAAACATCCTGCCAACCAGTTTTTCACCTGACTTATCGACCTGTGGGGAATTAAGTTCCAACTCCGAGAACGGAAACTGACTCAAATCTACCCCCAATTCATTTGTTAACACATTACTGTCCCCGTAGTAGAACGTACACTTCACTACATCAGACATCTCTCTTTGCCTAGAAAAATATTAAGTACCATGGATTAATAATTATAACCCGAACAACTACTTAATATCGCACGATAAAATTGATATCGACTCTCCGAAAAAATAACTGCCGAGCACCACTAAATATATATACCGAACGCTTGCACTAATTACGAACCACTAAATAATAGCAACTACGAGATTCTCAACGGCACGACCTACTAAATAATACCGCACGACAACCTAACTATTAACGCAAATCTAATTAATCTAAACCCGAGTTATCTACATAACACCGTAATTAGCAAAACAACACTTACCCTTGAAGCGTGACTCGATTCACCGGAGCAGCACCACCACCACCTCACCAGCAGAAGAAGCAGCACCTCACCATCACAACCATCACGACCACCACCACCATGAGCACCACATCTCCACCATCCCTTCAAAATACCACCACCAAATCGCCTCCCTAACTATCCCATGAGGATATGGATGTTGCCCTTGCTCCCTAGCACCTCTAATATGCTCTAAAATGGAGTTTATGTGGTTAATTGGACGAAATCGGGAGAGAATAGCCGAAGGAGGAAGAACATCAGAGAGGAAACGCGAGGAAGAAGAAAGAAACGGGCGTCGCTCTTATCCAGCGACTAATCGTCTGGGGCCCGGACGATAGGCCTGGTAATCGGCGACGTGGACGATTGCCGTCCACTCGAGGACGAGTGGCTCGTCGTCCGCGTGGGCTGGCCCAGCCACACTCCTGTCGTCTGCGGCCAACGCGATAAGGGCTAATCGTCGGGGGCCCAAACGATAAGTCCTTATCGTCTAGGGCGCCGATTATGGTGTATTATTTTTGAAAGTCTTAATTCGCGTAATATTTTTCGACTTTCTGTAATAAAATGTATTATTTAAAAAAATAGCGAGGATATGCGAGGGAACCCGGTCGCAGTAGGCTGCTAGCTTGGTTCTTCTCGTCAAGCAGCCGTCTGTCACAACCTCTCAACAGTGTGCTGTTCAACGACTGGCGTTGGACTGGGCTACACAGCCGACTTTTGGGAAGCGAGGAGGAGCGATTTTTAGTATTGAGCCTTGGTCAATTTACCTCGTCGCCGTACGTACCTTCCAAAATCGCCATCGCAGATCTTTGATCCGTTCGTTCGGTTAACAATTTGGTTTCACAATCATTTTCCGGCCCCACTCAGAAACTCGTCTCATTTGCTTCATTCATCCATCTGACGTCCATGTTTATACAGTTTAGATAATTATTACTCCCGCCGTACGGTGGGAGGTCAGAAGATCAGAATTCGTAGGTCTCGCGAAGCAATCGTACGTGGCGAAAGCGACGTAACTATATTTGGAAGCAGTGTAGACGCAAGAGGCTGACGCGGCACACGCATCATAGAGCACTCCGCGTCGTATTCTACTCTCGCAATCTAGGAGAAACTCTAGTTTAGAGCTAGCGCGTGCATTTGTATAAAGCCTGCTCGCGGCCTAGGTGTCGACGTGTCGACCGGCCGGGGCTGCGCTCATGCAATTGACGCACGCAGTGGCGAACGCATGAGAGCCGGGCCCGGGATTTTATACTGTGGCGTGCATGGGAAGAGCGTTCGGTCGGTCGGTTTATCGCCGAGTGCTGCGCGTGCATGCATACGTGTCCCCCGCCTAATTGTCCTCACCGCCTTCTGCGCAAGCACGTCGTGAAAAATGGATATCATAAAAATGCACGTATGTTTTTTTAATGGGGATAACTCCGGAAATGATGCACACAACGTTTTATTGCATAATTAAAATACTCCCTCCGTTCGGAAAAGGATGTCTTGGATATATCTAGATTTGAATGTATGTGTACACTAAAACATGTCCACATACATCCAAATTTTGATATATCTAAGACATCATTTTCGAACGGAGGGAGTATGTAGCAAGTACCAGAATATACAAAAGTTTAAACAAATTCCAGCCAACCAAAATGGCACCGCTGCTTCAATCATTTTAGTATGCCACCATCCGCCGCGGTTGAAGATAGCCCGTATGACCGCCGATAACCGGGTACATGCAGAGTTCATAAAACTATGGAAGGAGGATAGACCACTCGTGGATCCAGTATATAGCCCAGTTGGTAACCTGCAAAAATTGAGGGGTTTGAACCTTGTTAAAAACAATATCATTTCAGGCATTCCACACTGCCCATAAGAAGGTAGAAACGCCGATACATATTCGTGCCTTTATTTTCTTATCGAGACCATTAACCCAACTGCCAAACATATGTGTAATGTTCCTATGGGCGGGGGGTGGGGGTGTTAAGAGTGAAATGAATCATAGGCCCAAATATTTTTTACAAATGGACAAGATTAATAAAAGGTGTTCTGCAAACTTCTCTGTATCGCAAAAAACACATTTTTTTTACATCCGGTCCAGTTTCTTTTTGCCATATTATCTTTTGTTAAGAGCACTCTTCTATTTAGAAATCATAAGAAACCCTTTATTTTCAGTGGCATCTTTAATTTTCACAAGTATTTACGCAAAACCTCCAAAAGGGTGAATCGGTTGGCTTTGATTGAACTGAGAGAACGATTTACCACCCATGTATTTATTGCACAATAATTCATGCCAAACACCTTCCTCACATAGTATTTTATATAGCCATTTCGCAAGCAGGCATTTATTTTTATGTCCAACACCTCAATGCCCAATCCGCCTTGGTCTTTTGGTCGGCATTTAATATTCCATTTTGTGAGACGGTACTTTTTCTTTGTGCTATAACTTTGCCAAAAGAAGCGAGATCGGTAGTAATCCAATCTTTTTCGTATCCCTTGGGTATTTCAAAGAAAGACAACAAAAACATTGGCAAGCTATGGAGTGCTATCGCTGGGTTGCTTCGATCTTTTTATTGACCATGGGGAGGGATCGACATGGTGTCCAAATTACGTCTTATAACGTTTTCACATTATGTGCAACTGTATTCTTCATGATGAATACGATTTGAAATATAGATAGTGCTAATAGTTTGTGCATCCCAAACTTGAAATTAAATTGGCAATGATGGTCGAATCTAACCTTCATAAATTCAGGAGTGGCATTGTAGCGCAAACGACTCATTTCACATGTGCAAACGTGCGGCTCGAAGACACATAGGATGTAATCGGTTGCCTGTATGACCGCGCTAGACACACCCAGTGCCGGAGCTTTGTCCAGAGACAAATTTTGGCTCACATTTAGTTGCTGCATTGTATCAGAGAGTGGCGTGACCCGCGTTTGGTTCGTTGTGTCTGATATTTTGAGCTTGGCGGATGCAACCACGGGGTGTTTGGTTGTATACACTTTTTTTTCTAATCACGTCTTCTCAATAGTGGTGAACTTAGCAACATATGGTTCCACTGACGTGAAAGCAAGGCAACCTACAACCAAATAAAATTACATTCTAACTAAAGGTGTGATAGTAGTGTAGAATTAAATCCCTAATTATAGTTCAACTACTTAACAAATGACAATACTTAGTCCATCAACCGGGAAGATCATCATCACACGAACTCGTGCCGGAGAGGATGAGATGAGCATGTGCTATTGATAAGGAGACGAGCCGTTGTCGGAGGATTATGAGAGTAGAGCCGCTTCCTAAAAGAAAGATGGGGATATTTTACTACTCCAGATGGGGAGGGTAGGGTTGCGCTAGCGGCCCCGCAAAGGCCCGCTAAACTGCTCAGCTAGTTGAAATTGAGCTAGCTGGTATTAATCCGTTCGACGTGATTTTCTACCTAGATGTCACGACGTGGGTCGGATTTGGGCGCCGCTGACCAACCCTAGGGGAGGGGAGTGACTAGGAGGAGGTGACATTTGCCTTGTCTCCGGAATGTGTGGACATCCACCATCTCCATTGGGGCTCCCGCCAAGCACCACATTTTCCATTGCGTCTAAGGCGGGAATTGCTCGCTCAAAACGGCCGAAATCAGCCTTTTCTATCGGTCCTTACTGAGGGGTGTGTTTAACCACCGTGCAGGCCTGACTCACCCCTCGTATAGGCAACCGAACAAACAAAATATGGGTTTGTCGGCCTGGTCGCCCCTTATTCATGCAAACCAATCACACCCGTACGCTCTTGCCCCGGGCTAAATCTGATGGAGTAGTTTGTTTGTCCCTCATGGCTGCCATGTCGTTCGGTTGACATATTCCAAATCTCGTAGCACGTCAGTTTGACCAATCACCGAGCCGTGAGACCGAGAATATTTTTGTTGTGTAAAATGTACGATCAGATCTAGATATGGCTAAGTTTAATGTTGACTTCTATCTTCTTCAGCGTCTACAATGATTACATCTCCTGTGCTTAGTACTGTAGAATATTAAGAGGGGGCAGAGATACCGTTAGTACTCTGCACATAGACAATCGTGTGACATTTCTTAAAAAAACAGAATAGTGTGAAATTCTATCTGATGGAAATCGTATCGCTACCCTGCACATAGATACACTGTTTGCTTGCGGCCAAACTTGTACAAGTTGGTACTATCTCGCTAAGAAGGAGAAAGTTCTGAATTTCCAGCATTCTTGCCAACTTACTCTCCTTAAAGTAGTTCACATAAAAAACTTTTCTACAACACAGCAGTACTGTAGTTTCTAGCCACAAGAAAATGAGCTTGGTTCTCCACAAACAAAAATGCGGACGTGGTGAAGCCGCGAAGGCAGAAGAGGAAAATCATGGCACACAGAACCTCTTCATGTACCAACTGTGTTTTCTTCCTAGAATTGTGTAGTCACAGCCACGCCCCGTGCAGCCAACCAATGGGGAGTTCACCACCACCACCACCATCTGATCATCAGACTGCTGCTGGTTCTGGACAGTGGACGCTCCTTCCCCCAGTACCATCAATTAAATCAATAGTAACGGCCAAAAAAACAAGAATCATATAATGGATTTCCGTTTTCTTCTCCTAGTTCACAAACTTCAAGCTGTATGCTGCCATGTCCAGAATTCAGATGCTCCGAGTCCGGTTGATTCTGGCGAGCTCCTGCTCCAGCTCGTCGAGGCCACCAACATCCTCCAGCTCCTGCATTCACCACAACCACAGACGCATTGAGACGGACGTTTACAAGGAAGATCGGATTGCTTGTCGTGCACTGGTCACTTGGCTGGCTCGGTGGCCATGGATGCGGCCTCGCACTCACCTTGGGTCCCAGGAAGAGCCCATACGGTACGCCCTTGAACTTGTCCATGTGGTGTATCTGGACGCGGCATCGCCACGGTAGCCAAAACCACACACGCGTAATCAGCAAAAATTTCAGGAAATCACCAAGTTGGTACGGCTGGTAAGAGTAAGATCGAAAGAGGTGGGTACCTTGTGAGCCGCAGCCACTCGCCGGAAGTAGGGCACATTCGCGATGGGGCCGACGGGGAACCGGCGGTGGACCAGGCCGTCGTGGACGAACATGTAGGCCATGCCGAAAAGCGTAATCCCAAGGCCCTGTAGGAGACGGACACGTGGAGGGTCAGATCCTAATCGGATGGCTCTGGCAGATGGTTTGGGGTCGGGCTGCAGGGGTTTAGCGGGCTTACCGCGCCGAAGCAGAGGCCGGGGACGAAGCCGCGGTGGAAGAAGCCGTAGGCGAGGAGGGCGATGGCGGGGACGGCGTTGATGATGGCGAAGACGTCGTTGAGCTCGAAGGGCCCGTCGCGCGGCCGGTGGTGCGACTCGTGCATGTGCCACAGCGAGGAGTGCCACAGCGCCTGGTGCGCCCACTGAGCCCAGAACTCCATCCCGACCTGCGTCCATGCCAATTTAGCTAAGTTTTCTTCTTCTTCCCCAGTAGCAACAAGGCGAGAGTGCCGCTATCGAGCTTAGCTTACCGCTGCGCCGACGGAGAGCGCGAAGGTGCCCAGCATCTCGGTCATCGGCACCTCGCCGCCCTGCACGCACCAACGCACAATTTCGCACCACAGTTAGTCAAACTCTACTGTCCCCGTACTTAAACTGCGGCTACTTGTTCGCCAGTCAACAACGGTAACGAGGAAAGATAGCGAAAACGAATGGTTGGCATGAACGTGCTGCACGTACCTCCATTTGCCAGGCGAAGCGGTAGTACACGGAGGCGACGGCCATGGAGGTGACGCCGAGGCTGGACATGACGGCGGCCACCAGGTACGTCCGCCGCTCTGACAGCTTCCGCGCCTTCCTCTCCGCCACGCGGCGCGACGCCGCGGCCGCCGCCTCCTCCTCCAGCGAAACCACCGGCATCGGCACGGGCACCGTCGCCGGCTCCGGAGCCGGGGCCGCGGGCGCCTGCCCCACCTGCGGCACGAAGCACGTGACGGTCTCGAGCCCACGCCTACGCAGCGTCCGCGTGAACGGCGAGAACGGGAGCGGCCGGGAAGGCAGCGTCCGGCACCGCGCGGCGGCCGCGGCCGCGAGGAGCGGGTTCTTGACGGCGAAGCTTGTCATGGTGGCGGAGCCGGAGAGACCAGCAGCCATGGACTAACTTTCTTAGTACACTCAGTAATTGCGCACTTTCGAGGAGGCTATAAATGGACAGGGACGGAGCAGGGGAGCTCGAAAGCGGAAGTGGGGAAGACTCACTGGAGCTGCGAGAGGTTCGGTTTCATTTCATACGCGTGTACAGAACTACAGAAACCGGAGGAGGATGTGGCGAAATCGAACTCCCTGTGACTTTTCATAGCCTCGGAAAGCTGAGCTCGACAGTGAGAGGCCGACGACGGTCTGAAGCCGTTGGCTTCGGATCGAACGGCGGAGGCAGCATGTCCGCTTTGTCTGCACTATGCCGTGGGACTCGATGGCTTTCGTGTGGCTAGGGGCAGGAACACGCACTCGCCTTCCGGCCCTTCTCTTCTCTGGACAAGAACCAAATGCAGCGTCCGCCGTCGGATCGGATTTTTTTTGCTCCGGTGAGGTCTCACCGCCTTGGAATGGGGTCAAAAGCGCACCGGAGAAAAACGAAGGAAAACGTGAGAAACAAAACTCTGACAACGCGGCGGCTTCGGCCGGTGCAGAACGAAGGTTGTTCTCTGACGGAGATCCTTCCACGTAGCTTCTTTGCCGTACACGGCATGGGCTCATGTTCCACGTATCAGGCATTTAATAGGGAATCGCATGAGTTTTTGAAATTGACCGCAAAGTATCCCAATCGTGAGATACGCTCGACGATCGAAACTTATTTTTTCTTCTCGAGAATAGACGATCGAAATAAATGGACGTTGCTGCTGCTATCTCCATTTAGTCCACTGGGCCAAACATCCGCGGCCGTGCAATGCGTTGGCCCATTTTGCGGCCCTCTTTTTTCCTTTTTTTTTTTTTACAGTATTGAACACCTTCCTCAAACATTGTTCAGAAATGCTAGTTACAGATTTTTCAAGTAGACCCAAATTAGTGGAAAGTGTTTGATCCACGGGATCGACTAGAATAGATCTTTACGAGTAGAACTGAGAGATGGGATGAGGAGTAGCACCTTCTCCTTGTGCAGACGATCCCGATGCGCCGGCCATGGTGGAGGTGGGCAGTGGCGGCGGCTGCGGAGCTTCCCGTCACTTCTGCGCAACCCTAATCGGTGGGTGTATAGGTGGGGTGTGCGGCACGGACGAACCTCTTAGTGCGTGCCGCCGGCCCCCACCTCTCTATATAGCGCAGCGTGACAGGGGCCCGTTAGCCATAGTGGGTTGGGCGCCCCGATCAGGGCGCAGATCAAAAAAGGGCCGGTGGACCGTTGGGCCCACATGGGAGAGATCAATCTAACATTCTCCTCCTTGATCTCAACTTTTACTTTTACCTTTCTTTACTTGTTTCATCACAGATCGATACATAGAGCATGATTCATCGTCACAGCTCAATTGCCGGTAGAATCAGACAGCTACAATATACCTCCCTGTTTAGAAATAGACTCTTTAATCTTTTGGGCCTCTTTATTGTCCGGAAATCATACAGTCTATACCATAAACCCATGTCGACTATGTGTTCTCCAAACACACTGGGCGGTAAACTTTAATTAGCAGATCTGCAAACACTTGTGTGTTTCTTTTATCTATTCCTCTTATGCTCCAACCATTTCAACATAATTCCGGACTTTCTCCTTTACAACGAATAACTCTGTGTCAATGTGTTTGGCACAACACTTGACTCGTTGTCTTAGGAGTGAATTACTTAATGGTTATTGCTGTTGTCAACCATTATCAATTCCGGGTACAGGTTTCCTTAACCATTTTGCCTGTCCCTCGGCCTTATATCATGCTATAACATGTCTTTACATCACACTGATGTCAATCTTTTTATTCTCTGGAGCTTTTCCACACAAAAACTCCAAATGTGAAATTTAGCGACAATTGTGGATTTCGCTATACATTTCACAAATTTTTTCTTTGTACTCACAACCTTTTGAGAGCACATTTATAGATCTATCTTTGTAATCACAACCTTTTGAGAGCACTCTGTTTCTTTTGGCATGAGGCCGATATCTTTGATTCCATTCCAGTGATCTATATCTGGATTGGACATTGCCAAACAACCCGGATACGTGAATTGTCAGGGTAATATTGGGTTTCTAACAGCTGAAGCATATGGTACTATATTCATTTGATATGTTCTAAGTTATCTCTTGGAACACTAAAGTTCTCAATTCCATTACCCTTGACAATAGAACAGGCGTAGATTTTCTCGACATGCATGCTTTAGAGACTTCTTCTCAGCATGTCCATGCGATATTTCTAATACCCCTTTTCTTCTTTTCTTAGTAAATCTCGATACTTTTAACGACAGACACTCTACCGAGAATACTCTGTTTGAGGACAAGAACTTCTTTTCTCTGCCGGTAGTAGATTGACATCACCACTAGCAAGTAGGATATCATCGCATACACAGGATTAGGGAATGAATTTCCCATTCTATAAGTTTGTAGAAAAGCGATTGTCCTCTCATTCTCTTTAAGCCAAAATAACTTCTGATTCTAGAGACTTGCTCTAGTCCGTAAGATCCATTGTGTTCTTTACTTTCATCTGATGTAACTCAGATCATTATGTGCCATTATCACTCATTATAATCTGTTTATTCTCTTAGCGCAAATCTTTCGATTTAAAATCGCTTTTTACATATTTCCTTGGAGTCACATTGGCGTTGTAGACCCTTTATAGCCTACTGTTTTGGCTCCATTGGAAATTACTTATGAGTCCCAAACATCGTCGGGATTCACATAGTCTCTAATCATTAAGACAAGTAGACACTTGTCAAAATCGATTGAGCGCTGCTTATAATCTCTGTAAATGAGGTGGGATCGACCTTCATTTAAATTTCTCTGATATAGACTTTATAGTCATCTGTTTTTCTCATATCGGGATGTTGTTGTTCTGTCATTGCCTAGAGGCAATTAATTCTGTAGTCTTCTATTGCTATAGCTCTTACAAGGATGTTGTTGTTCTGTCATTGCCTAGAGGCAATTAATTCTGTAGTCTTCTATTGCTATAGCTCTTACAAGGACCTAAATCACAAGATCCATGTTTGCTTGTTCATCTCTATTATAAAGCAACAAGCTCCCCCAGATAAAATCTATTCGAGCCTTAGGTATGTTCATACCATGCTCCCCCAGATTACTCCATTTTATCCAAAATGGTGCATCCTTAATCTTTTTTATTTGGGTTTATTCTGTTAACCTGTCAATCTATCTTCTTTATGACACTTTGAGTACCGTCCTTAGTCTCCTTTCGGAGCTGTAAAATATCCAAGAATACATCTATTTCTTTTCTTTAGGGGTATCATTATTATGACCGTCGTACACCCCAGACGATCACAATTCATCATAGATCACTCAGATGCATTATATGCATCACATTATCTGAAGTATAGGGGAGTTTATTCTGTAACATTCTCTATCTCCCCTCGAAATGTGGCAAGAACCTCTTTGCCATAATTTTGAAACTTTGATTATCTGCTTTATTCAATATGAAGTTATCTTTAACGTATGGGAGTACTTTTTCCTCATTCCCTTTTCAAAACTCACAAGAGTTCTTTCTCAATGGTTTTTTTAATGGTACTGCAAGTCACACTTGCATAACATTCTTATCTTTAGATTCATTTGTAACTTTATTCTGTTTTGGCTCATTAAGTGCTTTATAACTATGATACATAAAGTGTGCGGTCGATATAAAAACACATGAGTCATCACATCTTTCTCCTGTCATACAGAATAAGTCCTTTGTCAAAATTTCTCCCGCCATGCGGATATTTTCCCAGAATTTTTCCACCACGTGGGTATTATTTTCGTCTTTTCCCGTCATGCGAGTAATTAAGAGGTATAGATGCCACAATTGGCTCTTTAGACTGTATATTCAATCATCAAATTCAGAAATAAATCTGAATACTCTTTTATACACATGCTTAATCCAACGTTGGTCAAATTAAGCATTCATGTTGCTCGTTTAAAACTTTTCTTCATATAGAGTACATGAAAGAAATTCATTAAACAAAACTCTGAATGGTTTATTTGTTTTCTGCATGAAGAGTACATGAAAGACATTTGTCAAACAAGACTCTCGATGATCTATTTGTATTCTTGGATTAACATCCAAGAATTCTTTTTCTTTTGCAGTCATTCTTTTAGAGAGAACATACTCTCTCACTTTATGACCTTTCTTGGTCATCTTTCGGGTCACAAGTACCCATTCTTTTGCTTTCACGAATGAAAACATGAGAATCTTTGTCTGAGAAAATATTCAATAATAATAAACAATAATGAGCATAAAAATAACCCTACGTTGGTCTGGTTAAAGATATGCACATTAAATCTTTAAAACTTTCTTCTATATTCTAAATCACCGTTGGGCAGAATTAGAATCAATGCATAAAACTCATAAACAATATGATGATAATAATTCTATTGCAATAAAGAATCAACTCTATTTCGGCGGAAGCATGAAATATTCATATTTCTATAGTTCAAGAGCATTTCTTGATCTTTTATATTTTCTCTGAAAGACGAGGGCCTTTCCCTCCCTTTGACTATAGAACTCATATAATTATAGTACTGCTATCATCAATCTTGGTCAGAAAGTAACAATACCATAATTAATCCATTAAACAAGTATTTATCTTTTTCCTCCTCTCTAATTAAATTTTTCCGTTGGTTCCAATTTAATTAGAAGAGAGTCATTTTACTTTACAGCAGAAACTGTAGTGTATTCTCTGTATTTTACAAACATTGCGCTGTTCAACATTTAACAAATCATGATTATGTTATTAACAATGTTGGCCATAAAATAACAGAATCATAATTGTTTCAATTATTTCTTTAACATTCTCTTTAAAAAATTAATTCTCACTTTAATTCTATTTTATCCTTCACTTTTCTTTATTTGCAGCGGAAAACATGAAATAAAAATTCCATGAACTTTATACTTGTCAGAAGCATTACTTTTACTTTTCTATTTTCTAAAATAAAATTTCGTTGGATAATTTTGAATATGAAACAAACTGAATAAAAATGCTCAAAACATAAAATTGAACAATAAACAGATAAAACTCTGGATAAACTGTGCTGTGCGGCCCGTGGTTATCTGCCGCCCGCGGCGACGCTTACGCTGCCCACGGCGGCCCACGGCCTGTCAGCTATTTGCCGCCCAAAGCGGCGCAGAAGCTCTCCACGGCGGCCATGGCCTGGTCGCTCGGCTAGGGTTTGGATCGGATGATCCTGGCTGTCCGCGCTGTCGGGGAAATGATTAACCCGCGACGTATTCAAAGCCAAAACGGCGACTTCATCTTCATGATCACGCTATTATTAGGCCATGTAAAGATGGGCCGATCAAGGATCGCGGCCTGCCAAAGGAAGGCTCCAGAAGGTCGGTGGTAAAACTTGCCTTGGAAGACAAGAAGACAATCGGCTTCGTGTAGAACTCTTGTAACCAGCGAGCCTCTGTGTATATAAAGAGGACTCGCAGGACTTAGACAGGGTCAAGCTATCAAGCCCTAAAACCCTAGTTCTTACGGCGAGTTCCCAGATCGGATCGCCTCCATTGTAACACCACATATATCATATCAATACCAATCTAGGGTAGGCAGGAAGTAGGTCTTTACCTCACATTGAGGGGCCGAACCTGGGTAAATCTGTGTTCGTCCTTGTTCCTGTGATCCCAAGCTCGGAGACGATTGACTCGCGCAAATCCCACACCTACGAAGTCATCCATGACATCTGACGTGACAAACCCACGACAGTTGGCGCCCACCGTGGGGCCTGCGTCAAGAGCGTCACGTTCCGCGCAGGATCGATGAAAGGAGCTGAAGATCTCGCCATTGGCCACATCATCATGGTCGATGGCACGCCTCTCATTGACGATTCAAGCTGGGGACCAGAAGCTGATTACCTGGAGACCGGCTGCATCATCCCGTTTGGATCTATCAACGTCTTCGTCGGTTTCATTGGCGGCGGATCTGTTAGCTCAGCCCAAGAAGGCGACTCAGCAGAAGAAGTCGCCGGTGACGAAGAAGAGTCCTGGAGAGCATGGACTCGCAAGAATTTGGGTCCATCATACCAGCTCTTGAAGAAAGTTACTGGGATTACGCACCAGTGGTAGAACAAGAGGCGGCACAAGTTGGAGTCTACATGGCCGGAGGTGCAAGTACGTCAGGAACTGCGAGGAGAAGCCGAAAGATCGGCACCCCCCGGCAACCCGCTACTTATCCCGGTGTCAGCCGCAAACGCCGCTGTCCGTGCGACAGAAATTGAGGCCGCCAGGGCCGAGCTCCTGTACGAGGTTCGGAGGATGGAAGCAGAGCGCTACAGGCTCGAACAGGTGAACCAAGGAATCCAACAGGAACGGCAAAGGATAGCCGCGCTCGCCGCGACTCAAAGACAAGTTGACTCGCAGGCGCAAGCGCGCGCGACTCAACCAACAATAGAACTTCCACCCACTCCAGCTGCTGGGAGTCCAACCAGTCACAAGGATTTTGGAACCATCAATTGTCCACGAAGCCCAGCAACTACCATCGCAACAACCAAGGAGGTTTCACACCCCACAAGGCCACTACCAAAGCCCGGTCGATAACATGTATGCTGCGGCTAATATCTTGACACAGATGGTACCAACAGGCGACGACCCAATCAACACTGAAGCACGGCGTGCGATACAGATGTTGAGCACTGCTGTCCTACAACAGGCCAACAGGGCAGAAGCCGAGGGACAGCAGCCCACCGTACCGGCCGGCCGCGGGATTGCAGCAGAAAGAAGCGTCCAAAACAGGCCACCAGAGGATATATCAAGGGTCGCGCAGAGGCAGCAGGAACAAGCCGCAGAAGCACAGGCTATCATGCCAACGATGCAGACGCGGCTCGTGGAAGTTAACAACCCTACGGGCACATCCACAGCTTTGTCCTCGCGACTCAAGGTCCGGCATGTTTCACTGAGAAGATCAGATCGGAACCTTTCCTGAAGATTTCAAAGGACCACGCAAGGTGGCAAACTATAACGCCAGCATGGATCCTACCACCTGGCTAAACAACTACGAGATGGGGATGAGTATTTTAAATGCTTCAGAAGAGATATGCGCAAGGTACCTCAACATGATGTTGGAGGGCGCGGCTCACATATGGCTACAAAATCTACCCCCCAACTCCATAAATACCTGGGAAGAACTGAAAGATGCTTTCGTCAAAAACTTCCAAGGAACCTGCAAGCGACTCTGCAATATAGAAGATCTAGAGCGTTGCGTTCAGAAGGAAGGCGAATCAAGCCGCCACTGGATGAGGAGGGTGGCAGAAATAATACACTCTTCAGACAATATACCACCAAGTTCAGCCGTCCTGGTCATGGAGAAAAATTGTAAGTTCGAGCCGCTGATCCATAAGCGTCTCAGCGAGGTAATGGCTGCGGCTAACAAATACGCTGGCTCGGACAAGACCAGAGATGCGTCAGATGGAGAAGAGGAGAAGGTCGCTGTTGAAGGAAAGAAAAATATCAGCAAGCCTCAACAGCAACAAACTAGCCACAACAACGCGAATCAAAACAAGCGCAAGAGTGAAGAAGGAAACTCTGGGCTTGTCGCCAACACACGTGGAGGTTTCAGGGGCAACGAGGAAGCGGCTCTCGTCCAATTAACATGGAAGAAGTTTTCAATCGGCCGTGCGATCTTCACACGGGAGGTGACGGGCGGCCAGCAGACCATACCAAGGCGCAATGTAATTATTACAAGAAGTGGAAAGAAGAAAGCCAACACAACAGGGGAAACCACCATGAAGGAAACCCTGGTGCGACTCATGGTTCAGGCGCGGGCCGCACAATGCGAGTAACCCCAGGCAGGTGGGGCAGTACCATACAATAGTTATCAACACCTCCAAGAGGGAGGAGAAATTAGGCCGCAGAAGCCAGCAAGTAAACGTGTGATACCAGCAACCCCCAATTGGCTAAAATGGTCAGAGCATGCAGTAACTTGGAGTCGCGATGATCACCCCGCAAGTGCGAGAACCAGGGAAGCTGGCGCTAGTTGTGGCACCTATGTAGCAGGATACAAGCTAACCAAAGTGCTTATGGAGGAGGAAGCAGCATAAATATCATGTACTACGATACGTTCAAGCGCTTGGGGCTCATGGACTCCAGCCTGCAACACACGACGACCGTATTTCACGGCATCGTCCCAGGAAAGTCAGCACAGCCAGTGGGAAAGATAACCCTGGGAGTAACCTTTGGGACGGAAGAAAACTTCAGAAGCGAGTTCATATGCTTCGAAGTGGTAAAATTCCAGAGCCCGTATCACGCCCTGTTCGGACGAACACTTTTGCTAAGTTTATGGCCAGGCCATGCTACGTTTACCTACAGCTGAAGATACCAGGACCAAGAGGGGTCATCACAGTGCACGGCGATAGAGAAAAAGCAATAGAGTGCGAGGAGGGAGATGCAGCCTTCGCAGAATCAGCTTGTGCCGCTGAAGAGCTAAAGAGTTATAAGTCGCAGGTGGATCCCAATGATATGAGCGTAGTTACCACGCCATCTGCCGAACCACCAATGAAATTCAAAGCGGCCCAAGACACCAAGCAGATAGACTTGTTCCTGGCGACTCATCCAAGCAGGCGAGCATCGGAGCACATGGAAAAAGAACAGGAGCGGGCCCTCATCGCTTTCCTTCAGGAAAACAAGGACATCTTCGCATGGAAACCATCAGATATGCCAGGGGTACCAAGGGAATTGGCAGAACACAGCCTTAACGTGAACCCCTGGCCAAGCCAGTAAAGCAACCACTGCGGCGTTTCCACGACGACAGGAGAAAAGCGATAGGGGAAGAAATAGCTCGCCTATTGGCCGCAGGATTCATCACAGAAGTATATCACCCGGAGTGGGTGGCAAACCCAGTCCTAGTTATGAAAAAGAACGGCACATGGCGAATGTGCATTGACTATACCAGTCTCAACAAAGCCTGTCCGAAGGACCCATTTGCCTTGCCAAGGATTGACCAAGTGATTGATTCAACGGCCGGATGCGAGTTGTTATGCTTTCTAGACGCCTATTCAGGCTACCATCAAATCAAGATGAAGAAGGAGGACCAGGAAAAGACATCCTTCATCACCCCTTTGGGGCCTTTTGCTATGTAAGCATGCCCTTTGGATTGAAGAACGCAGGTGCGACTTACCAGAGGTGCATTCAAAGTTGCTTGCATGAGCAGATAGGTCGCAACGTTCACGCCTATGTGGACGATATTGTCATTAAATCGCAAGTAAGCCAGGATCTCATCAGTGACTTGGAAGAAACTTTCACAAATCTCAGAAGATATAACATGAAGCTCAACCCGACGAAGTGCGTCTTTGGAGTACCAGCGGGGAAGCTATTGGGGTTCATAGTGTCAGAAAGAGGCATTGAAGCCAACCCTGACAAGATAAAGGCTGTAATGGACCTCCAAAAACCAGAAAAGATCAAGGATGTACAGCGACTCACCGGTTGCGTCGCGGCGTTAAGTCGCTTTATATCAAGACTGGGAGAAAAAGCCCTGCCTTTATACAGATTGCTGAAAAAGTCAGATACCTTCGTTTGGGACTCAGAAGCCGACGAAGCTTTAACAGCCCTGAAGATTCAGTTGACAAATGCTCCAGTTCTGGCGGCTCCAAAGGATAAAGAGCCCATGCTGTTGTACATAGCTGCAAACTCTCGTGCCGTAAGCGCCGTGATGGTTGTAGAGAGACAAGAGCCAGGAAAGGAGTACCCAGTCCAAAGGCCAGTATACTACGTAAGTGAAGTGCTCACGGCTTCAAAGCAGCGTTACCCTCAGTGGCAGAAGCTAGTGTTTGGAGTGTTCATGGCGAGTCGCAAGCTGAAGCACTACTTCCAGGAACACCCAATAACTGTGGTCAGCTCGGCACCGCTGGCAGACATCATCCGCAACCGAGAAGCAACAGGAAGAGTAGCCAAGTGGGCGATCGAGTTGGTCCACACCATATAAGTTGAGCCGCGCACATCAATTAAGTCGCAAGCTCTCGCAGATTTCATCAATGATTGGACAGAAATTCAAGTCGCTCCCACCATGGCAGAAACAAAATACTGGACCATGCACTTCGATGGGTCGAGACAGCTACAAGGCTCGGGGGCTGGAGTTGTACTCACTTCCCCCAAGGGAGACAAGCTAAGATACGTGCTCCAAATACACTTCAATTGCACAAACAATGTAGCAGAATATGAGGCATTGCTTCACGGACTCCGTATAGCAAAGGAGATGAATGTCAGTCGCATCCGTTGCTTTGGAGACTCAGATTTGGTAGCTCAACAAGTTTCTGGAACATGGGACAGTAAGGATGCAAACATGGCTGCATACAGAAGAGAGGTGGACAGAGTTGTTGGACACTTCACTGGCTTCCAAGTTGAACATGTTGATCGACGACAAAATGAAGCAGCAGATGCCTTGTCTCGGCTTGGATCCAATAGGCAATCAGTCCCGCCCAATGTTTTCTTGGATGAGTTGCATAACCCATCAGTTAAGCCTCCAGCAGAGATTGACATCGCAGAGCCAGAGGACGATTCAACTTTAGTCGCAGCCCTGCATGAACAGCCAGCATGGACAGAACCATATATGGCATATTTAAGTCGCGGAGTGCTACCAGAGGATGAGGTAGAGGCGCGCAAAATAACACGGCGATCCAAGGCCTACACAATAATAAACAATGAGCTATACAAGCGCAGCGTTGCGGGGACATTCCAAAGATGCGTATCACCAGAAGAAGGACGAAAAATCTTGCACGAAATTCACGCAGGCGATTGTGGCCATCATGCTTCGTCAAGATCTTTGGTGGCAAA
Source organism: Poa pratensis (assembly GCA_947311845.1). Lineage (NCBI taxonomy): Eukaryota > Viridiplantae > Streptophyta > Magnoliopsida > Poales > Poaceae > Poa > Poa pratensis. Next base: position 92,179,052 of record CAMZMU010000128.1, read on the forward strand.
GGCGTTCAGACATGGTTTCTTCTGGTTAACTGCGCTAGCAGACGCTGAGCAGATTGTCAGAGTGTGCATGATGCCAAAGATACGCCAGGCAAGATCATATGCCAGCTCAAGCACTTCGTACAATACCCATCACATGGCCTTTTGCCGTATGGGGTTTTGACATGGTAGGGCCCTTCAGACGGTCCCCAACGGGAAAAACCCACCTCCTGGTCGTGGTGGACAAATTCACAAAGTGGATAGAAGCAGAACCCGTGGGAGATTGTGAAGCTGAAACAACAGTCAAGTTCTTGAAGAAGGTCATATTCTGCTTTGGATATCCCCATAGTATCATTACAGACAACGGGAGCAACACCTCTGAAGGAGCTACACAAATATTTTGTGCAAACAACGGGATAAGGCTGGACCTCATGTCAGTATCACATCCACAGAGCAACGGACAAGCTGAGCGAGCTAACCAGGAAATCCTCCATGGAATTAAGCCACGCCTTATTGAAAAGGTTGAAGCATCTCCAGGATGTTGGGTGGAGGAACTGCCAGCCGTGCTATGGAGCTTAAGAACAACCCCTAACAGATCCACAGGATTTACACCATATTTTATGGTCTATGGAGCAAAAGCGGTTATGCCCAGCGATATCATACATGATTCACCAAGAGTTACGGCCTATGTCGAAGCAGATAATGAGGCAGCTCGGCAGGATTCTGTGGACACATTAGAAGAAGTTAGAAATTTGGCAGCATCAAGGTCAGCGGTGTATCAGCAAGACTTATGACGCTATCATGCCAGACGCATCAGAACCCGCACCTTTCAAGAAGGAGACCTAGTGCTGCGACTCAAGCAAGACCACAAGGGAATGCACAAGCTATCCTCTCCATGGGAAGGACCCTACATCATCAGCAAAAAATTAAACAATGGATCGTACTATCTGCTGGATGTGAGAGAAGAAAGCAGTGATCGCCATGATTTCGAGGATCGTCCAGAAGCGCCTCGCCCTTTGAACGTCGCGCAACTGCGACCTTGAAAGGGCATGTGTTGCCCCATGCATGGTTTTGGTAATTAATAACAATCCTTATGGACTAATGTTTGCATTGAGATATACTTGTACATCTTGTCCATAGGAAAAGATTGGAGTTCATATGTTGGACTCTAAAAGATTACATGATGACCAAGTTTACATCCAAGGGTTTATATGAAGAATGGTCATGTGTAGAGTGGAGCATTTTGCAAGTATGTCTTGAAGGATTCAAGACATCATCTTTGTGAAACGGAGCTTAGCGAGGCTCTCCCATAATGGTGTATGGGGGAGTATTTGGAGAAGTCTTCATCAAGCATGTGCTAGCAAGCACAATCAAGAAAGGTGTTCCAACTTGAGAGAGTCAAGATCGTCATCATCGAGCTCAAGTGGAATGCGCAAGGCAAAGGTATGATCTTGATAGGGTTTCTATTTTACCGGTCTCATGTTGTTAGTTTGGAGACCGGGTTATAGGATAGACGGCGTACTATCAAGAGGGGCTCTCAAGTGAGTAACTTGATCGCATCTTTGTGGAGAGCTCAAACCTTTGCATACTTGGCATATCATCTTTCTTGGTTCTTATTTGGCTTTTATTCATGAGAAAATTTAGATCTTGTGTTCATCTCCATACCAAGCTCTAGTTCACCGAAAACGGATTTCGTATTGAAAACTTGTTGCGTTTTCGGTTTTGGAGGTTTTGCCGGTTCATCTTTTTATAGAGAGGTTTACCTCTCTACATTTGATTTCCTCCTCACATGATGGACTATGATGTTTCTATGCATAATCTTGTAGAGCTTGTGAGTATCTTATAACAAGCCCAAGATCATAGAAAACGGAGTCCGGATGAGAAACATATTGCGGTTTGGTTTGGAGGTTTTATCGGTTGTTCTTTTATCGAGAGGTCTAACCTTTACCCATTTGGTTTTATCCTCCATTGTTGAACTATGATGTTTCTCTGCATGATCTTGTAAAGCTCTTCGTTGCGATTCCAACGAGCCCAAGAATGTTGAAAACGGAGTCCGGATGTTCAAGTTATGATCGTTTCCGTGTCGGGTTCTGGGTGGCCAGCCCCCAGGCCAGCCTAGGCCGGCTCAGCTGGGTGGCCAGCCCCCAGGCCAGCCAAGGCCGGCTCCAGGGCTGGCCGGCTCTGCCAGGCCGCCAGCTCCCAGGCCAGCCAAGGCTGGCCCCCTGGCTGGTTCACTCAGCCGCGCGGCCAGCTCCCAGGCCAGCCAGGGCCGGCCCCCTGGCTAGTTCTCTCAGCCACACGGCCAGCTCCCAGGCCAGCCAAGGCCGGCCCCCAGGCCGGCCCACTCAGCAGCTCGGCCGGCTCCTTTCCAACGGTTATTTTTTTCACAGAACATATAAAAAGGAGTCTTCTTCCCCTTTTGTTCTTTACACAACACTAGAGCAAGTTTTCCTCTCCTCTCTCCTCCATTGTTGCTCTTTGAAAGCTTGCTCTTCCTTTCAATCCCTCCCATGGTTTTTGCTCATATTTGAGGGATAGTGAGAGGTGATCTTGATCTACGTTTTCACCGATCGATCTCTCCTCTAAGTGAGGGGAACCTAGTAGATCTTGATCTTGGAGTTCTTGGTGCATCTCCTCTTTGTTCTTCCTCTCTTATTCCCCCATAAGCATTTATTGGTTTGTTGGAATTTGAGAGTAAAGGATTTGAGCACTTGTGCTCTTGCCTTTTGCATTTGGTGCATCGGTGTGCTCTCCACGAGGATTCGTGGAAGTTGAAAGTTTGTGAGCTTGTTACTCTTGGGTCCTTGGACCCTAGACGCCTTTGTGGTGGTTGGACCCTTGTGTGGTCACTTGAAGCCGTTCGAGAGCCCCCAATCCCTTTGTGGGTTGTGCCTCGGATTGTTGTTGAAAGCCGTTCGGGAGCCCCCAATCCCATTGTGGGTTGTGCCCCAGATTGTTGTTGAAAGGCTCCGGATTCCACCTCTAAGGAATACCGATAGTGGAAGGTGAACCAAACCTTTATGGTGCAGTTCATCGGAGAAGAAGGTGAAACCTTTGTGGTTGTTGAACCGTTGTGTCGGTTCACACCTCTCCAACGAGACGTACTCCCTTAACAAGGAGGAACTCGGGAATACATCCTCGTCTCCACGTGCCTCGGTTATTTCTATACCCGAGCCTCTTTACTTATGCAATTTACATTGTGATAGCCTTCGTGCTTGAAGTATCCTATATTGCTATCACCTTGTTGCGTGTCTTGCTTAGCATAAGTTGTTGGTGCACATAGGTGAACCTAGTTTATTTAGGTTGTTGGCTTGTTATTTTAAACACATAGTTTTATTCCGCAATTATCAAGCCTAAACCGGAAAAGTTTTAATCGCCTATTCACCCCCCCCTCTAGGCGACATCCTTGTCCTTTCAATTGGTATCAGAGCCTGGGATCTCTTTTTTGGCTTTACCGCCTAGAGAGTAAAGATGTCGTATAGAGAATTAGTGCACGATCCCACTCTTATATTCGATGGCACAAATTATGTTGTTTGGAAAATCCGCATGCTTAACCTTCTTAGGGACATAAACCCAAATTTTAAGAGAATTGTAGATATGGGTTTTTCTCCTCCAAAGGATTCCCAAAAGTTATCTTTAGAGGATGAGGACAACTCTTATCTCGATACTCGTGTATCTAATTGTCTTATGTGCGTTTTGAGCGATGTAGTTCTTGCATCAATCATGCCTTTTCGGAACGCTCATGAGCTATGGGCCAAGCTTCAAGATAAATATGAAGTGTCCAATATTATTGAGGATGATTGTTCTCCCTCCACCTCCGGCCATGACGAGTTCACAAATTCTTCCACTTCACCAACATGTGTTTTGACACAAGGTAATGATATGGTGAGTGGTGATAGAGATTGCTTTGTTGATGGTGAATATTCTATTGACTATACTTCATCTCTATCTCATTGCAATGATCTATCTTCGGACTTAAACACTTCTAGCACTACAAATGTTTTACATGCTAGTGTTGCTAGTCCTTGCATATCATGTAATAGTTGTTTAACTAAATCTCATGATGATATGCTTCATTCGTCTTGTTGCCATGAAAACAATACTTCCATATCCTCTATTTCTTGTGTGGCTAACAATGTAGAGGAATCACAACATTTGTTGGAACAAGACGTGAATCTCAATGGTGCTTCAAGTATCTCTTCACCATCTTTGCCCACTACTCATTTTTGCCTTATGGCTAAGGATTCAAAGGTTTCTCCACCTTTGGAACCCTCTACACCTTGTGATGATGTGGATGGGGTTTCTCATGGAGTGCTTATGAATGTTGAATCCATAACAAAGAAGGGTGAGATGGTATTTGGTGCTCTCCCCAAAGGTAGCAAAGCTATCCCTCCTCTAAGTGAAATCATTGTTTATGCTATTAAGAGTAGGGAAATCATTGAGGACTTGGAAACTCAATTTCTCGAGAAATGTCAAATTGAGAGAGAGGATGCCGAGGAAAAGGCATCCTTAATGAATGCCCTTGAGGAAGAGCAAGAGCTTCGAGTGTCTCTTGAAGAGAAACTTGAATCTCTTGATGAATCAAATGATCTTATTATTGCTAAAATTATTAAGGAAAGAGATCATGCTATTGCTAAATATAAAGTTCTTAAAAAGGAAAAAATTGAATTTGGTGTTGGCAATGCTAGACTAATTGAGGATATAGAGAGACTAATTGAGGATATAGAGTGACTTGTGGAGAGGCCTTGGAGACATAGCGATAGTATGGCTAACTAAACTTTTCAACCTCATTTTTCGGTCAAACAAGATGCCCGAAGAATGGAGGCGGAGTACATTAGTGCCAATCTTCAAGAACAAGGGGGATGTTCAAAGTTGCACTAATTACCGTGGAATCAAGTTGATGAGCCATACAATGAAGCTATGGGAGAGAGAGGCATTGAGCACCGTTTAAGAAGATTGACAAGCGTGACCAAAAATCAATTTGGTTTCATGTCTGGGAGGTCTACCATGGAAGCCATCTTCTTGGTATGACAACTTATGGAGAGATACAGGGAGAAGAAGAAGGATCTTCATATGGTGTTCATTGACTTGGAGAAGGCGTATGATAAGATACCACGGAATGTCATGTGGTGGGCCTTGGAGAAACACAAAGTCCCAATAAAGTACATCACCCTCATTAAGGATATGTATGATAATGTTGTGACAAGTGTTCGAACAAGTGATGGCGACACCGATGACTTTCCAATTAAAATAGGACTGCACCAGGGGTCAGCTCTAAGCCCTTATCTCTTTACTTTGGTGATGGATGAGGTCACAGGGGATATACAAGGAGATATCCCATGGTGTATGCTCTTTGCGGATGATGTGGTGCTAATTGACGATAGTCGGGCGGGGGTTAATAGAAAGTTAGAGCTGTGGAGGCGGACTCTAGAATCGAAAGGTTTTAGGCTTAGTAGAACCAAAACTGAGTACATGAGGTGCAGTTTTAGTACTACTAGGCACGAGGAGGAAGAGGTTAGTCTTGATGGACAGGTGGTACCTGAGAAAGACACCTTCCGATATTTGGGGTCTATGCTCTAGAAGGATGGTGATATCGATGAAGATGTGAGTCATCGAATCAAAGCTGGTTGGATGAAGTGGCGCCAAGCTTCTGGCGTTCTCTGTGATAGGAAAGTGCCACAAAGGCTAAAAGGCAAGTTCTATAGGACGGCGATTCGACCTGCGATGTTGTATGGCGCAGAATGTTGGCTGACCAAGAGACGACATATCCAACAGTTAGGTGTAGCGGAGATGCGCATGTTGAGATGGATATGTGGCCACACAAGAAAGGACCGAGTTAGGAATGATGATATACGTGAGAGAGTTGGGGTAGCACCAATTGAAGAGAAGGTTGTCCAACACCGTCTAAGATGGTTTGGTCATATAGAACGTAGGCCTCCGGAAGCGCCTTTGCATACCGGACGGATAAAGCGGGATGAGAATGTTAAGAGGGGTCGTGGTAGGCCAAACTTGACATGGGAGGAGTCTGTTAAGAGAGATCTGAAGGATTGGAATATCACCAAAGAACTAGCCATGGATAGGGCTGCGTGGAAGTTAGCTATCCATGTGCCAGAACCATGACCTGGTTTCGAGATCTTATGGGTTTCAACTCTAGCCTACCCCAACTTGTTTGGGAAAAAAGGCTTTGTTGTTGTTGTTGTTTGTTGTTGTTGTTGTAGAGAGACTTGACAAAGCTCACAAGGCTTTAGAAAGTGAACACTCTCTCCTTATCAAGTCTCATGATCAACTCCAAACTCAACTATCTAAAAATGATGAGCTTGCCAAGTTGTCTTCTTCCATTTCTAATGTTAATGATGCTTGTGCTACTAACTCCACTTCTTGTGAAGCATCTATTTTGAAGGAGAATGTTGAGCTAAGGGCTCAACTTGAGTTGCTAACTAGCAAGTATAGGAAATTGGAAGAAAGTCATGAAAAGCTATCTAGCTCTAATGATGATCTTCTAGCATCCTATGCTAGGCTAAAGTTAGCTCATGAGGCTATCGCTACAAAGGTAACATCTTGTGAGCCTCATGTGGACAAAGGCACAACTTCGACTAAAATGCTTTATTGCCATGTGCTAGTCCTAGTGATTCATCCACTCACAATATTGCTACATCTTGTGATGAATTACTTTCTATGCCTTGTTGCTCTAACAATGAAGCTCTACTTCCTCTAGTGTTTTTGTTGATACTAACCATGTAGAGGAATTAAATGAGCTCAAGGCCCAAGTCACTTCTTTGAAGAAAGACTTGGAAAAGCGTCATGTTGGGGATTCTACACTTGACAATATGTTGAGTGTTCAAAGACGCCCCAATGACAAGAGTGGACTTGGATTCAACTCCAATATCAAGAACAAGTCCAAGTTCAACAAGAAGAAAAAGGGCCAAGAACAAGTTAAAGATTCGGCCAAGATTGTTTGCTTCAAGTGCAAAGTTGAAGGGCACCATGTTAGATCTTGCCCTTTGAAGAAGAAGCTCTTAGTGAGAAGCAACAAGGGAAGAAGCCTCAAGTTCAAACTCAAGTTCCTCAAGTTGAAGAACGGCCTCTTCCCAAGAAGAATCAAGCTACCCCTCCTCAAGTCAAGACTCCAACTAAGAAGAGAGGAGGAAGTAGATGTTGCTACCTATGCCGTGAGAAGGGTCACTTGCTTCTTCATGCACAAATGGTACCTTATCCAACCCCATTATTATTGATGATGATTATTCTCTTCGGAAGGATAAGGTTGGCAATGTGTTTGCCAAATATGTTGGTACTCAAAGTGGTGTCAAGAAAAGAACCATTTGGGTTGCCAAACCTATTGTGACTAACCTCTTAGGACCCAACTTGGTTGGGGACCAACAAGCTAAAACTTGATCAATAGGTGTTGTTGGAGGGCATTGGAGACTTGGCTATTCATGAAGAATTAAGGGATCTTCATCAATTATATTATCTCAAGTCAAGTCATTTGGATTATATTGTTCTATCTCATATCCAATGTTCCTCCTTGCGGTAACTTTTATTTAAATCATATATACATTGAAAGTTGCTTGCACCCTTGCATGTGTTAGGTTTTGTACCTTGCTAGTTTTGTATGTGTTGTGCTCTCTACTTACTTATCTTGAGTAATCAAGTATGTGTATTTGGTTTGCACACCATTTACTTGTTTGAGCCTTATTGCTTTTATTTGATATCTTATCTTGTTGGCTCTCTTTGAGAGATTAATGGACTATTCCATTTTGGGAGAGTGATATGCTTCGTGCACTTCACAATCCTAAAAATGTGTGTACATGAGGAATACCACTTAGTGATGATACATCATATTATCTATTCTCTATGTGGTATGTCTTGCTCATGAGAAATTCAAATTCTATAATGTCCATTAATTTCTCGAGTTGGTTTTGTTTGCCTCTTGTTTTAAAAAATGGATTATCACATTATGGGGGAGTAATAAGCTATGTGCATATTACAACCTAGAAAATGTGAACATGTGAGGTATTGCCACCTAGAATTGATTTCTTCATTATCTTATTCCTATGTGGCATGTTGCTCAAACAAGTTCCATTTGCTAAAATGTTTTGCACTCTTTTGGATCTTGTTTGCGATGGACATTCTTGGTACGGTTTTCCCAAATATGTTCGCATATCCTTTTGGGAAATCGATTGCTTCAAGCTACTCTTTGTAGTGGCTTTGCATGATCGCGTGAATACTTGAAGCTATCAAGAATATCTATTTATTAAGCATGGTTTTAAATCTTATCTTTGTCATATGCTTATTTGTTGTGAATTGGTCTTCAATATCATTCTATATACCACCGAGAATATCTCTATATACTCCTTGTCCATGACAAGTGATACTCATATTGTGGTGAAATTTGTAGACCATCTTCACTTTGGTTTTTGCTTTGAATTTGCCTTATTTTTATGCCAAGGATTTATTTTGATCTAACTCTCATTTGTCTTCCTTGTTCTTTTGGATCCTTGTTGCTCTACTCAAAATTGCTTTTTCTTTCTTGAGTTAGGAAAAGCAATGATCCCATTCTTGGAGAAGCTATCCTACATTGAGTAGAACATCATTCTTTAAATTGGTTTTGTATCTTATTGCTTTCCTTGAACATGACTAGTGTTTGAATAATATGTATGGAGAGTGATGATCCCATTTGTGTGCATTTTGTATTCAAATGCAAGATCATAAATAATGCACAAATCTTGGGGGAGCATCCTATATGCTTTTGAACATTAGTTGTCTTCAATTGGCATTTGATCCCGATGACGTGTCTCTTTGGAAGACAAACATTTCTCGTCTTGGTACTTTGTGCCATCATGAGAAGTGTAGAGGGTTTGGTTTATTCCTTGATGATATTTTCATCAATTGGTATCTTACTTTCATTTGGCATCTTTTCAAAGTGGTATCTTCAATCATGTGTTGATTTGGGTTTTTGATATAATTTGGACAATTCTTTTCTTGTCACACTTGTGTGTGCTTTCTTGGTTTAATTGGTGTTTTGTCCAAATTGTATCTCGTTTGGTTCTTGAAAGTCTTGTGCATGCATATTTACTATATGTATATCTTATGGCATGCTTACTTTCGTTGATCCAATATATAGGATAAACTCCATCAAATCCTAAATGGCTAAGATGTGCATGAAATTCAATTTCATATCAATATGCACATATTTATGTGGAGTTTGTCCTATGTATTGTAGTTGCTCTAACTACTTTGGACCCAATGAGTTTGGGTACCATTTTGTACTTGAATTTGTTTTAGGTACATTGGAGATGCATTGGAAGCTTGTCTCATTTACAAGGAAGGTGTTATCACCATGTGCTTATTGGAGCCAAGCTCGGATGATCATGAACTCTTATCTTCTACATCACCAATGCTATCTCGGTAACAAGTATCTACCTCATGCATACTTTTCTAGCTTTCAACCTTGTGTAGGTTGTTTCTTGGCATGAATCTCTTTTGTTGCAATTCATTTGGTTCTTGCAAAACAACTTTATTGCAAATGTGGGCAAGCCGGGATGATTACATATCAAGGGGAATATATATAATCATTTTCATGATTCACCAATCCCAAATATGTTAATCTAGCACTTTCTACTCTATGTCTCACATATGCAATATTGATTTTTCAAAATCATTTGCCTTTTGCGATACTTGTTATCTTTCTCGGAGCATCCCTTTTATCTTTATCCCTTGTGGATATTTTTGATGCTATGATGAGATGTGTTGGAAGTTCATCTATATCCTTTAAGATAAAATTGAGCTTTGTGCTATGCTTTTAAGCAATGATCTTATTGGTATATATATGACTTCCTCTTGGATATCATGTTCTTCACCGTTGTATCTATTTTGTGTGTGCATGTTTCTTTGTGGACTTATATCTTCATGATTGATGTCTACTTAGAAACTTATACACATGAGATAGTTACATCTTTAATTGGTATTCCAATTCTTTAGTGACCACCTCTTATTGCTTTTGATTCTTTGGTGGTTTCTAAAAGGCACAAGCTTTGTTTTTCATTTGGTTCTTTTGCATCTTAATAAGCTTGTGGACCTATTTGCTACTCTTTTGTTTGTGTTCAAAATTATCTAGGAGGGAGTGAGGATTCCATGTTGTGCACAACATATTAAAATGAAAATCCTACTTTGTGCACGTACCTTGGGGAGTTCCCTCTTGATTTTTAGAACACTTCTTTGGATCCTTTGATTGGTTACTTTTTTGTCGAAGTATCTTTAATTTGATTTCTTTTGCAATCTTTGGATCCTCAATATAGTTTGATCTCCTCCAACTATTCGTCATTGGATATGTGCATTTGATTTCACTCATATTATGAGAAATGCACACATTATGGGGGAGCTCTTACTATATTGGCCTTCTAAATTTTTCCTCCCATTTCGGCAATCGATGCCAATGGGGGAGAAGTTTAGAGGGTTTAAGGGAATTTGGTTTATGCTTTAGTTTCGTTCTTAAGCATTTGCCTTTCATGCTCTTGCATCCTTGCTCTTTGTGTTGCATGGTTGCTTAATTCATTATATAAACCCTCGTAAAAGGGATTGTCATCAATTACCAAAATGGGGGAGATTGAAAGGGCATGTGTTGCCCCATGCGTGGTTTTGGTAATTAATGACAATCCTTATGGACTAATGTTTGCATTGAGATATACTTGTAGATCTTGTCCATAGGAAAAGATTGGAGTTCATGTGTTGGACTCTAGAAGATTACATGATGACCAAGTTTATCAAGGGTTTATATGAAGAATGGTCATGTGTAGAGTGGAGCATTTTGCAAGTATGTCTTGAAGGATTCAAGACATCATCTTTGTGAAACGGAGCTTAGCGAGGCTCTCCCATAATGGTGTATGGGGGAGTATTTGGAGAAGTCTTCATCAAGCATGTGCTAGCAAGCACAATCAAGAAAGGTGTTCCAACTTGAGAGAGTCAAGATCGTCATCATCGAGCTCAAGTGGAATGCGCAAGGCAAAGGTATGATCTTGATAGGGTTTCTATTTTACTGGTCTTATGTTGTTAGTTTGGAGACCGGGTTATAGGATAGACGGCGTACTATCAAGAGGGGCTCTCAAGTGAGTAACTTGATCGCATCTTTGTGGAGAGCTCAAACCTTTGCATACTTGGCATATCATCTTTCTTGGTTCTTATTTGGCTTTTATTCATGAGAAAATTTAGATCTTGTGTTCATCTCCATACCAAGCTCTAGTTCACCGAAAACGGATTTCGTATTGAAAACTTGTTGCGTTTTCGGTTTTGGAGGTTTTGCCGGTTCATCTTTTTATAGAGAGGTTTACCTCTCTACATTTGATTTCCTCCTCACATGATGGACTATGATGTTTCTATGCATAATCTTGTAGAGCTTGTGAGTATCTTATAACAAGCCCAAGATCATAGAAAACGGAGTCCGGATGAGAAACATATTGCGGTTTGGTTTGGAGGTTTTATCGGTTGTTCTTTTATCGAGAGGTCTAACCTTTACCCATTTGGTTTTATCCTCCATTGTTGAACTATGATGTTTCTCTGCATGATCTTGTAAAGCTCTTCGTTGCGATTCCAACGAGCCCAAGAATGTCGAAAACGGAGTCCTGATGTTCAAGTTATGATCGTTTCCGTGTCGGGTTCTGGGTGGCCAGCCCCCAGGCCAGCCTAGGCCGGCTCAGCTGGGTGGCCAGCCCCCAGGCCAGCCAAGGCCGGCTCCAGGGCTGGCCGGCCCTGCCAGGCCGCCAGCTCCCAGGCCAGCCAAGGCTGGCCCCCTGGCTGGTTCACTCAGCCGCGCGGCCAGCTCCCAGGCCAGCCAGGGCCGGCCCCTGGCTAGTTCTCTCAGCCACACGGCCAGCTCCCAGGCCAGCCAAGGCCGGCCCCCAGGCCGGCCCACTCAGCAGCTCGGCCGGCTCCTTTCCAACGGTTATTTTTTTCACAGAACATATAAAAAGGAGTCTTCTTCCCCTTTTGTTCTTTACACAACACTAGAGCAAGTTTTCCTCTCCTCTCTCCTCCATTGTTGCTCTTTGAAAGCTTGCTCTTCCTTTCAATCCCTCCCATGGTTTTTGCTCATATTTGAGGGATAGTGAGAGGTGATCTTGATCTACGTTTTCACCGATCGATCTCTCCTCTAAGTGAGGGGAACCTAGTAGATCTTGATCTTGGAGTTCTTGGTGCATCTCCTCTTTGTTCTTCCTCTCTTATTCCCCATAAGCATTTGTTGGTTTGTTGGAATTTGAGAGTGAAGGATTTGAGCACTTGTGCTCTTGCCTTTTGCATTTGGTGCATCGGTGTGCTCTCCACGAGGATTCGTGGAAGTTGAAAGTTTGTGAGCTTGTTACTCTTGGGTCCTTGGACCCTAGACGCCTTTGTGGTGGTTGGACCCTTGTGTGGTCACTTGAAGCCGTTCGGGAGCCCCCAATCCCTTTGTGGGTTGTGCCTCGGATTGTTGTTGAAAGCCGTTCGAGAGCCCCCAATCCCATTGTGGGTTGTGCCCCGGATTGTTGTTGAAAGGCTCCGGATTCCGCCTCGAAGGAATACCGATAGTGGAAGGTGAACCAAACCTTTGTGGTGCAGTTCATCGGAGAAAAAGGTGAAACCTTTGTGGTTGTTGAACCGTTGTGTCGGTTCACACCTCTCCAACGAGACGTACTCCCTTAACAAGGAGGAACTCGGGAATACATCCTCGTCTCCACGTGCCTCGGTTATTTCTATACCCGGTTTTCCAGCCGGTCCTGACCGGGCCAGAGGCCGGCCGTCTCGGCCGCATGCCCGGCCCCCTGGCCGGTTTTGGCCGCCCCCCTGGCCGGTTGTCTCGGGTATGGGTCCGGCCCTCAGGCCGGTCTTGGCCGGCCTCACGACCGGATCTCCTCCTGCGCTGCAACGACTTACCTCTTCAACAACCATTTTTCGGAGAGGAGTATAAATACCCCTTCACCTACCTCTGGACAACTAGCTTGAACACATTGAAGAACACCATTGATTGCAAGCTCAAGATTTGATAGATCTCCCAATCCCTCCACCCCAAACTCGTTGATACTTGGAGGATTGAAGGAGAAGCCCCGGATCTACATCTTCACCAAGCCGTTCTTCATTTCCCCCTCATTCACTTGAGGGACCCTTTGCTAGGATTTCCATTGGGAAAACCTAGCCTCTTATTGTACTCACTTGATTGTCTTTGTGACAGATTTGTAGCTGTTCGGGAGCCCCCAATCCTCTTGTGGGTTGTGCCCCGGATCGTTGTTCTAAGGGCTCCGGATTCCGCATTGAAGGATTCCGATAGTGGAAGGTGAACCAAACCTTTGTGATGCGGTTCATCGGAGAAGAAGGTACGTCTGCCTTTGTGGCGGTTGAGTTTTGACCTTTGTGGTAGCTCACACCTCTCCAACGAGACGTACTCCCCTAAAAAGGAGGAACTCGGGATTACATCCGTGTCTCCGCGTGCATTCACTTCGGCTACTTCTATCCTTGTTTATTGTCCTTACTTCGTGTATCTTGTTTAGTTGCTAGCTTGTCATATAGGTAAATTCACCGTAGTTGCATATGTAGAGAATTTACCTTTTAGTGTCAAGCCTAATTTGAAAAAGTACTTAAATTGAAGTAGCACCTATTCACCCCCCCCCCCTCTAGATGTCATACGATCCTTTCAATGTGTACCCATTACCATCCCTAAGTCTATGTAGCATTGACCTCTGAGAGCATCTCCACTCGCAACCCCCAAAGCCCACCCCATAGCTCTATGTGGAGTCTCAGCCGAAAAACACCTCCCAGTCATGCCCCCCCCCAAATTCTAGTTTCGTCCGGACAGGCCCATTACTTTGCCCGGGACTACCAAGCCAACCCTGGCCCATGAGGAGTGCGTTAGGAGCCCCGGACTAAACTTTCCGTCGCCCAACCCAATCACCCGTCTCCACGTGCCCTCTCTCCTCTCCCCGACCTACCGTACACGACCGCACGCCATGGGGTGCCGCTGTCGGCCAGGAGGAGTCCGTGACCATGGTCGGCCAGCCTTCCCGCCGCCGTCAGCCCTCCTACGCTGCCCTGAGCTTCCTTCTGGCGAACCAGGCGCTTGCCGCCCCATCTGGATCACACCGTCGGCGAACTGTGCGGCTTCCCCAATTCACGCGTCCCTAGTGTGCCCCGACGCCGGCGTGGCCTCCTTGTTCCCGCTTGCTCTACCGGCACGACGCACACGGATGCCCACGACGATGCGCATGACCAGAGCTCGGAGGCCGGGCCGCATGGCTGCCTCCTCTAGCCGGAGACGGAGCTGCGCGCGGTGAGCGTGCCGCTCCCCTTCCTCCTGTGCAGGTGAGGGCTCGGTCAATGTCGCCACCGTCGTGCGTTGTTGCTGCCATTTTATCACCCATGGCGCGCAGTGCGGCGTCAATAGCACCGTGCGTCGACATTTGGGGGCTGCGAGTTGGGAGCATCCTCCCCCATACGACTAGTTTTGTCTGGACGGCCCCATAAAGCTCGTTTCGACGCCAATCCAGACAAGATATGGGGACGACGAGTGGAGATACTCTAACACCACCTCAACGCTACAAACAATGGCGTGTGAGTTGTGACCCTGATATCATACCGTTCAACGCAATCTTTTCGAACACTGGTTGTCTAGTGTCAACATAGCCAAGAACAACGCAATGAAGGACAACATAAGCAGTTGTTGCATTTGTTTAAATTTGGTTGTTGGGTCATTTTGGTTGAACTTTTTGTCAATTGTCCATGAGCTTGGTTAATGTGTTTTAGTTTGCAATATCTTATAAACAGAATATACAAATTGTATTTTTTTTTTGAATTGAACAAGTGATTGCAGTCTTATGAAATCAAAAGGCAGCAAAGAAGAGTCGGTCAAGATTTACAATTTCACATATGCAAGAACTGACATTACACTGGGTTTAAATATGTCAATGTTTTACTCAGTCATATGATATCTCTACTCATGGACGCGAGAAGCATCTCTGAAGTTTGACTATGAAATTCATATTTCGGTTGGATCATAGGGGCGATGATTTACTTCAGGGGCGAGGTCTCTGGTTGAGTCTAGGATGGCCCAACTACGCCAGGAAGAAGAATAGAAGAAGCATCTGACTCTTTCATACATACTCCAGTTGGCTCTGAGATATAGCTCAGTTGGTAGAGCTCCCAGGATGTAGAACTCCGCTCTTCGAATTGGGTCGTTGTGATTACATGTTGGTTGTCTACCTCAATGACACAGAAGTAAAACATTAGGTCAAACTGACGTGAATTCAAGCCCTTACACGGGGTCAATTAAAAAACACAAATATCAGAAACACAAGACAAACTTTTCTTCACAAGATCCCATAGAGATAATAGATTAAACAATTAGAAACATGAACAGTTGCTATGACAGAGATCATCAGAGACATACTAAGAATCAGATCATGGATCATATTATTGCAGCATTCTCTTATCCTTCGCAAAATACAACATTCGCAAAGAATGCTTGAACATAATTGAGATGGTTTAATATTAAAGAGTGTCTTCATTTTCAAATTGAGGAACTGTATTTCTTACTAAGCAGCTACCAGGACACCATTTCTTCTCACATGCATATGACTTACTCTGTAAACTCTACCAGTCCACATATAAACCTGCAGTTGATTTAGATTTAAAGCGACATAAAACCTGAGTATTTAGCTTGGTGAGATCCGTCTTGTTTTGCTGCAACGAATCAAGACAAGCAACACGTCCTTTCATTTGTCCATCTGCTTATATTCACAAGTTGTTTAAAGTTAAGTTAATCCAGTGAGATTTACAATTTCAAATCTATAAGAACAAACAACACATTGTAATTTAAGATGGTAGCCATTGCTCAGTCCTATGATATTACTTCTCATGGATGCCAAAAGCATCTCTGAAGTCTGACATGCGAAAATTCATAACTCATCACCGCAATGACGCAGCAAAACTGTGTGAAAAATGCACGTGTCAAAAGAGAATCATGATAACAGGAGTACTCAAAGGTTTAACTGACGAAAATACAAGTGCTTGCACGAAGGATCATGAGTGCTATTAAAGATTGGTTATCAGTCACTGGACATCAGAAACACGGACCAACTTTTCTTCATCACATCCCACGATAATGCAGCGCTTGAGAAAAGATAAAAAAAATCTGGGAAAAGGACGCCATAGCAAATTGATCATCAGAGACTTTAAATACTAAGAATCAGATCATGGATCATATTGTTGCAGTATTCTCTTATCCTTTGATGCTACAACATTTAATTTAGATTTTAAAGCACATATCAGCTGAGTAGGGCCGTCTCCAGGAAATGGAGGCCCCTGTGCGACGTGGAATATGAGGCCCTTTTTTTTTCGAGAGATGGAATATGAGGCCCTAAAATTAGAAAAAATGTGTATAATCAATGGAAATATGGAATATGCAGGCAATCAACACGCTACTTTCCCGTTTTGATTGGGAGTTGTGGTGCGTGAGATTTTTTGTGTGTGTGTGGAGCATCTGGTGCGTCATGCGTGAGATAAACAAGAGACGACTAGTTTTTAATTTTTTTAGGCTAGAAAGAAGGACTAGTTTGTTGAGCTGAACAACAAACTACCTGGGCCTGGGCTGGTAGCGATTACTGCTTCGCTGAACAAATGGTCCACGGCCAATGGCGCAAGACTTCTTTCTTCCTCAATGCGCGCACGCAAATACCTTCAGACTCGTCCATGGCGGCTCAAGCAAATCGAGGATCTTGCCTTATGTATATGGGATATGGGGGCCCAACGAAAATGGGGGCCCTGTGCGGTCGCCCACCTCGCACACCCTTGTCGACGGCCCTGCGAGCTGAGTTTCAAGCTTGGGCAGATCGGTTTTGTTTTGCTGCAACGAATCAAGATAAGCAAAAGGTTCTTACTGTTCATCAGCTTATATTCACAAGTTTTTTTAAAAATTTAGTTCATTTAGTGAGATTTACAATTGCAGAACCGTTAGAAGGAACAATACATAGTCATTGAAGATGGTAGCCATTGCTCAGTCGTATGATATTACTTCTCATGGATGCCAGAAGCATCTCCGAAGTCTGACATGCGAAAATTCATAACTCATCACCGCAATGACACAAACAAGCTAAGAAAAAAAACTAATCGAGAGAACGGCAACAGTAGCAGTCAAAAGAAACTGACGAAAATACGAGTGCTTGCACGGAGGATCAGGAGTGCTATTAAAGATTGGTTATCAGTCACTGGACATCAGAAACACGGACCAACTTTTCTTCATCATATCCCACAATAGCGCAGCGCTTGAGAAAGCATAAAATAAAATAAGATGAAATTTGGGAAAAGGTTGCAATGGCATGGTGATCATCAGAGACTTAAATACTAAGAATCAGATCGTGAATCATATTGTTGCAGTATTCTCTCATCCTTTGATCCATAATACACATCGATCGAAAGCAGAAGGAATATAGAGATAGCAAACCCATCACGAGATTAAGCAAAACGAGAGAGAATTGCCCGAGTAACATCAACGAAGAAACAGCAGAAAGGCAAGTAGAGGAACAGGAAGTCGCGTCGAGATGTCTGCCGACTGCCGTGGCAACCGGCGGCGCCAGCTATGCCTATATTGGTCATCCCCTCCTCTGGCCGCTCATTATAAAGGCGTGAGGGAAAGAAACCCTAAAAGGCCAGGCCGTGTAACGTGGGCCGGACCGGGCCGTTTACGGGACAAACAAAGTTCACGAAAAACAAAATTCCAGACCCAACGTTTAAATTCGGGAAAAAGTATAGAATCCACCCTGAAATGTACCAATTGGGAGCAAATTCACCCTGAACTTCAAAACCAGATAAATCACACCCTGAAATGTGACAAACCGGAAAAATCACACCCTGGAGTGGTTTTGCACTGATTTGAGGTGGTTTTGAGTCAATTTTGACTTTTCTTGGGATGACGTGGCGCTGATGTGGCGCTGACGTGGCGCAAACAAAAAAAAGAAAAAACCCCAAGCTCGCCGGAGCACGCCCACCTGTCATCCTCTCCTCTGCGTTGACCTTCAGATCCGGCCAGCCCATCCGCCGCCGCCGGCGAGGCTGTTGCTGGCCGCCGGCGGGGCTGCAGCTGCTGGTCGAGGCGGCGGCGGCGATTATAGAATTCGCGCTCAGGGGGAGGAGCGACCGAGCCGATCATCCCCGCGAGGCGGCGCGAATCCCCGCCACGCCATCGCCGTGCGGACGTGACAGTAGCTCGCTCGCGTCGCCGTGCTCAACTCAGATCGGGTGGTACAGTAACTTACTCTTAGGACAACTGTAGCTTCCGATAATGGCGAGGCCGTACTACTACCAGTGTCTCGAAAAATAAGCATGAGCGAAAGAGATTTGTGGCATCTGGGTGTGCGCCCGCGAGATCCGGCCCTGGAAATAAACGCCGTGCAGTGCAGGCGCAGGCACCATGCCCGTGCCGCCGCTATCTCCACTACGCGCCGAGAGCCCACAGGTCAACGACGCACAGGAACGCCGAAACAGTCAGCGCGGTTGCGGGCACGCAAAACAGGTGGCGGCTGGCTCCCGTGCGCCGGCCCGGGCGGCCGCGCGGTGAGTGTGGCGGAAGCGACGCGACGGCGAGGACTGGGTGCGTGTACCGGCTCCGGAGCGCGCGTCTCGGCGTCACGGGCGCGGAGTGCGGTGCTCCTCGTGCAAACGCGGGTGGGGATGCACGCCGAATGCTTCGCCGGCCTTCTCGTTAACCGCCTCGTGCCGCTCACGGCTCACCTTAGCTGGAAAGGCTGGACACGACGTGGACGTTGGCCGTGAGTACTCCCTCGACCAGCAGCTGCTGCCTCGCCGGCGGCGGCGGATGGGCTAGCCGGATCTGAAGGTCAACGCAGACGAGAGGATGACCGGTGGGTGTGCTCCGGTGAGCTCTCCGGCGAGCTTCGAGTTTTTTTTTTTGCGCCACGTCAGCGCCACATCAGCGCCACGTCATCCCAAGAAAAGTCAAAATTGACTCAAAACCACCCCAAATCAGTGCAAAACCACTCCAGGGTGTGATTTCTCCGGTTTGTCACATTTCAGATTTCAGGGTGTGATTTATCTGGTTTTGAAGTTCAGGTTGAATTTGCTCCCAATTGATACATTTCAGGGTGGATTCTATACTTTTTCCTTAAATTCGTAGCCGTCAGTGATTCAGAGAGTAGGAACACAAAAAAACCCAACACAACTTGCCGTGATCGACCCGCTCTGATCATACGGAACTCTGTTGATGATTACTCCGTCCATGAAAGAGTGTGCTTTTGAAGATTTACACATAGATCAAGAAGAGCTCGGACTTTGCTCCATGGTCTAATTAATACAGAAAAGTAGCGGCCCCATGCGTGCATGCAGCCATTGAGAAAAGGCAATTAAATGAATGTTTGCCGCATGCAGTAATTAAGTCAGTAATCCAAGGGACTCAAGTGAGTATGTAGCCAATAGCTAGATCACAAATTGATCCATGAGTCAATTAAAAACTAATGGATTAGAGGCAATGTGCATTGAGAGTGTAGACGTACACTCTTTTGTGGAAAAATAGTAGAACCCAAACGTCCACTCTTTCGAGTACACTTCTATATGTACTAGCCATGTTGAGAATTACTCAACAAACTTGTCACGTCCCTCTCTTCCAAAGTCCCAAACCTAACGCCAATCATGCTACTGTATCTGTTCAAAAAAAAAATCATGCTAATGTATCGTACAACAGGAGGACATCGCTATGCTTCTTCGCACCGACAAGGTCGACAGATCTTTGCGCCCGTTTTTAGCGTTTCTCCCATGCCCATTTGCTCGGCCTGAATATCTGCCTCAGGAGTGCCATCTTGGGGACGTTCCAGTTCTCCACATGCCTGAACAACGACTGCATCTGTCAATCACCACCTCCCCCGGCCCAAAACATATGTATCTCGTTTACATGATTAAGCTCGTGAGCGCGAGTGTACCTGCAAACCTTCCCTGACTCAGCATCGAAGTAGTATTCAGTGTACCCGGTTGCTGAAAACATCCGTGAAACGATCATCAGACAGTAAACCAAAAACATGTACATGAGCCGAACTCTGAGACCGTGAGACGTCGTCGTGAAGTTTACCGGAGAGAATGGGCCTCCAGGGGAACGACATGACGCAGCTGAAACGCCAGTGACCAATTGATTTGTCCTGAACCCAGCGAGCAGCAACAAGGGATCAGCAAACCACGTCGTAGCTAATGCAAAGATACGATTGAAAAACTGAGACGGGAATTGCACCTGGAGATCCTCCCATTTGGTTAGCTTCATGTCGGACTTCTCCAGCAGGGAGCCGAAGTTGGTGCAGTTCCTCTTGAACCGCTGCAGGCCTCTGAAGGAGCCCGCCGGGTCGGCGAACTCGCACTCCTCCTCGTACGCCCGGAGCGTCAGATTCCCTGTCATCAGAAAACAAAACACAAAACGATTTAGGCCTGAAATGAATGCTCGACGAAACGGTGCAAATCACGCAAGGTGTAGGGCTTGATTCCTGACCTGTAACGAAGTACGACCGCGCGAAGTCATCCTTGATGGCCTCGGCGACCTGCGCGCGACCCAGGGTCGACAGGGACTGCTCCGACGCTTCTTCATCTGTAGCTTCGGCATCCCCCTCTGCAGACGGTGATGGCCGGAAGAAGGACACGGCGACGCCGAGCGCCTCGGAGGCGTACCACGCGGCCTTGAGGACGACGTTGTCCGACTCTGAGCCGGAGGGCGTGCCGGTGCCGGTGCCCGGGCCCTTCTGCGCGTGCAGTCGGAGACGACGGGGAGAGTGCACTAGCAGTGCTGGTCGCCGGAGTAGTTCGCTGGTGTTCCGGCGGTGATGGCCGGCGTGGATGGAAGATGTGGGAGCGGGGTGCAGCAAGGCCATTCCTTCTGCCGGAGATCTTGTGGTGGCGCGAACAGGCGAGGGACGGAGGAGTGGCACAGCCACTTGTTTGGCTTTGGCGTCTACTACGTACTGTACCTACTAGCGAACTGAGTATGAGGTTGGGATTAAACGCAGAAGAGAAGGATTTTTCTTGCAGATCTCTGAATTGTGTGGTTACAGTAACGAAGATGTGGAAGATCTCTCCACCGAGTTTTTGAAACTGCGCTGTAAATGCAGACAAACTTAACTGAAAGATCACGCGACACCTCCGAATCTCCACACTAAAATGACAGCAATGATCAAACATAACATCACGTAGCAGTTCGATCACAGTCTTTTATTTTTTGAGACAATGGGCCTCCGTATCAATTTCTGTTAAATTAACAGATTCGATTATTCGATCACAGCCTAGGCCTATTCGTTTTCTGAAGACCTGAACACCTTCTACCTGATGTGGATTACCTGGAAGCAGGACGAGCATTCCTCGGCAACATTCAGTGGTAAATCACAATCAGGAGGTATGGGCTTTGGGGAGCGCTGGATTGCAATCGTCTGCGCGATCCTCCGCGGCTCCTCCTCCCGTGTCCTCCTCAACGGAGTTCCCGGGCCTAGATTCTGGCATCGCCGAGGGGTCCGGCAAGGGGACCCCCTTGCGCCGATGTTCTTTGTGGCGGTGATGGAGGCACTAAACGCCTTCTTCCGCAAGGCTGAAGATGATGGCATGCTCGCGCCTCTCCCTTGCCGTGGAATCAAGCATCGTGTCTCCCTCTACGCGGACGACGTTGCTATCTTCCTATCCCCGGCCAGGTCGGACCTTGAGACCACCAGCGCGCTCCTCCGCTGCTTCGGTGGTGCCTCTGGCCTCCGAACCAATATTGACAAGTGCATCGCCATGCCTATTCGTTGCCAGCAATCACATATGGATGTTGTCACTAGCGTCTTCCCTTGCCAAGTGATGCACTTCCCATGCCCCTATTTGGGATTGCCGCTGTCTTATAAGCGGCCCTCGAAGGCGGCACTGCAGCCAGTGTTGGACAAGATCATCAACCGCTGCCCAACTTGGAAAGCAAGCCTCATGGGAAAGCAGGGCCGTCTTGTGCTGATCAAGTTCGTCCTAGTCTCAATTTCGGTGCATCACTCCATTGCGATGGATTTGCCGGACTGGTTTCTCAAGGCATATGAGCAGCGTCTCCGTGCCTTCTTCTGGCAAGGTTCTGAGAAGGTTCACGGTGGACAGTGTATGGTGGCTTGGGATACTGTTTGCCGACCCGTCTGTTATGGAGGTCTAGGGATCCCCAACCTGAAGACCATGGGGTGGGCGCTGCGCCTCCGATGGTTATGGCTGCGCTCCTCGCCGCACCGTAGCTGGACGGCCCTCCCTTCCGCGCCTGATCCCGCCTTAGAGGGGTTCTTCTTGGCGTCGACCACGACGATAGTTGGCAATGGCGCCACTGCTCGATTCTGGCTCGATCGCTGGATTGGCGGCCAATCGGTGGGCACCATTGCGCCGCACCTCTTTGCGGCAGTTGACGCAGCGGCCGCGGAAGCTCGCTCGGTGCGGCAGGCCCTGGATGGGAACGCTTGGGTTCGCGATGTTACCGGGATCCTCACGGTCCCTGTCATCTCTGAACTTCTTCTGCTGCACAACCAGCTAGCCACTCTCCCGCCCCTGAATGTTGATGAAGACCGGCTAGTCTGGAAGTGGACCAACGATGGTATGTACACGGCTGCGTCGGCGTACAAGGCGCTGTTCCTGGGACTGGAAACCTTCGCCTGCGGCAAGATCTTGTGGAAGGCTTGGGCGCCGGGGAAGTGCAAAATCCACTCCTGGCTGCTCCTTCACCGTCGTCTTTGGACGGCGGACCGTCGCGCCCGCCACGGCCTCGACACCCACATCACCTGCCCGCTGTGCGAGCATGCTCCGGAGACGGCTGAGCATCTCTTCCTTGAGTGCCCTTTCTCCCGTACGATTTGGAGGGAGATTCTGGGCAAGTGTGGCATCGCTGCGCTCGCGCCGGACTCCTGCTCGCTCACTGACTGGTGGACGACGGCGCGCAAAAAGCTGAGACCTGCGCGTCGGAGAGGCTTCGACAGCCTCGTGCTCCTGATCATCTGGAAATTATGGCTTGAGAGGAACGCCCGCGTCTTTGAAGATTCGCCTTCAACCATGCCTTCGCTCTGCTCGGCCATCGCCAACGAGGCGCATCTCTGGAAGCTGGCTGGTGCGGCTGGACTGTCCGCCATTTGGGTGTCTTAGTTTTGGCTGCTGTGGCTGGGTGTTGTTTCTTCAGCGCTCGTTCATGTAATTTTGCGCCTTTAGCTCTAGCTGTTTCTCTCTTCCACTTCATGTAAGGGCCTTCTTGGCCCCCACCTGTACTCTCTTTTCTTTCTATCTATCTGGCACGCAAGTTTGCGTGTCGCAAAAAAAAAAAGTCTGAAGCTTTCTCCACCAGTACCACATTCTCTTGTGTATCTCGTTTGCATCAACGGTGGCGACGTGTTGGACCTCATCATATGCATGCTTCTCCCGCCGGTCCTCACCTGCACAAGAAGGCTAATCCGAACAGCAAAGGATGACTCGGTTAATTAAGCATGTTGCAAACATGAAACAATAACAATGCCGTGCATCCATGCATGTATGCTTGATCGACGACCAGGCGGGGACCTTGAATTTGTGCTGATTCAGATATCTTCCAGAGGGAGGATCACTGAGGCTGCTTCCAGAAAGTAGCATGGATGCAGCCTAGCTGCACATAGCCAGCTGCCTGCAGCTAATGGCTTAGCACGATCCCGGATAAGCCGGTGATATATGATTTGGACATGCTAACGACTGGGCTATTGGTGTTGATTGCAGTACTATCTTATTTGTACCTCTCAAACAGGAGTACAATGTATTTGGAGACGAACGTCACGGTAAGCGACGCTCACATATACAAATAATTTGATAATGAACGTCACGATAAGTAAATAAAGTCTTTAATTTAGGCTTGAACCGCTTCTCTTGTTCTCGTGTGTGTATGCATATGCGCACACTAGTTTTCGCATCTCGTGACCTAGTCGTGTCCATGTGGAAGAAGAATTTTTTTTACAAAACGTGAATGCAGTGCAGCGGCTTCGGGGAGACGAATTTATGATTGAGAGATATCAGAAGATAGATCGAACAATTCAAAAGATAAGCAAGTTAAAAAAGATGGTGTCTCGAAACATAAAAAGTCCAACACATTTGGCTAGGTTAAATGTGTCTCAATGGTCGGGACAAGAACGGTGCTCGATGCTCTTGCCAAGTTATCCAGAGTGGTGTGCTCAGGTACAAATCTTGTGGATGGGTGTGCCAGAGACGGTGCACCCGACTTAGGTGTGCGGTTATCAAGACAAAAATCTTGCCAAGCATATTATGATGCAAGTGATGACAATGTATGTGGGTGTTGTTTTCCTTGTTAAAGGCGGCATGCACCAAGGAGAACCATCACCTCATCCAACTTACGGATATTATCTTCGCCTATCCCCAGTAAAAACCAAAATACAGCTTGACAAGATCTCAATTGTAGCATCCTCGATGTTGTTACTTTCTTGGAATTGTTAAGAATTTTGGAAAATGATATTTTGGTCAGATCACCTAGCTTGTGTCGGAGCTATCGGTGTCGTTGTCGTGTCGCCAACTGTTGTGGCTTTCGAGTTTTTAGAGTGTGTTCGAAATGTGGACATCACGACACATGTTGGTTTCACGTGTTGGCTGTGGTGGGATAAGCTTGTGATGTGGCGGTCCAAGTACTCTCCAGGTGTTGCTACGGGAAAGTCAGAATCGTCGTGTCCTGGGGCGTCGTGGATGGTGAAGATGTAATGCGTTTTTTATATAAAGGAAACTTTGTTAAACTCATAAGATGCAATTGATGGTATTATGTCGTGTATCGTGAATTGTCGGACTTTAGTCGTGTTTGTTCTAGTTTGATGACATTGTAAACCTAGCTTAGATAGTTAGCGAGTCCGTTTTAGCTTACTTTTGCCCAATTGAACGAGCATTGGTCTCTTGTTCAATGAATCATTGCAGTTGTCCTATAAATTTGGTTAATTACCAAATCCTTTTTTGGATCCAAGAAAAGTATAGACAAAGTGCCATCTCTTTTTGGACCTAGACAAAAGTAGGCAAAGTGGCATACCGTTTCACCTTCACTTGTTTCCTTTGCGCTTCCTTGGACCCAAAGGTTCCCGCCCATGCATGCGCAAGCAGTGATGCACATGCACGTACGGTGCGGTTCGATCGGCTGCTGCCTTTTCATGGTCAATACTCAATCTGCACCTTGTCAAAGGAGTCTACTGCAAGCATACCAGATCCATCATGGACATGGATCGCAATATAGTCTTGGTGCTGCATGTACTCTTGTCGGCTGTCTTTTAGCCTTCGTTGCCAAGTGTTCGATCGTGCGGCAGTAGCTCAGTACAACATGTGGAGATATTGACGGCACGTGTACACGCGTGCTCATCTGTACGAAACTTGACCACATGCATGATCGTCAAACCAGCCAGCCGGAACAGGCCACCAACTACGCGTGCTCGATCGAAGCCGTCCACAAAGTCTGCACGACTTGCACTGAGTGCATGCGCTGGTGGTGAGTGGTGACAAAAGAAACACTTGCATGCGGACCATTGGGAGTTTGGGACCAAGACTGTGTGCAAGTAACTGCAGCGACAGATGTACGGCTTGACTTGCCGATCCATCGATCAAGTCCTGTGCCTTCAGGGTTCACACGTACGCATGACAAGGAAAAATCAACCTGCTTGTGACGCACAAACAAGGCTAGCTTCCCGGTCTTGTACTATCAGCCATTCAGCCAGTGCATGGACTCTCAACAGACCAACTGGTAAGTGTACATGGACTCTCAACTGCCAAGCTGCTGTGACTGTGAGCCGCGCGAGTTTCGCAGGGCCGGCTTAGCTTCACGGTTTCACACGGTAGTGCGACCGACGTACCAGCGTCCGTACGTCGGTAGCTGTCAGACGTTAGTGCGTCAAGAGATCTTCTGGCAGAGTACGTGGTTTGCGTGTTGCGAGATATATATGCCTCCATCTGCCCGGCCATGATTTGTCTTGCTTTCAATTCGCGGTGGTTTTGGGCGGCCGGCCCCAGGCGCGACGGCGACGGTGATCGGCATCGCGCTGCCACGTCCATCACATCGGTCACCGCCGGCATGCCTCACGCGCGTCCGGCCGGTAGAGATCAGGATGCCAGCAGCTACTGTTGACTTGCAAACGGATATGGATATGGAGATCTCGATGCACACGTACGCGAGGAGCCATCGATCTTCGATGGATGCGCTGTAGTTGATGTGAGCGTGTAACGGGAGCGCTCGCTGTACTCAATGTCTTGTCACGCAAGTGGCATTGACATTGTGCTCCCTAGCTACTGGCCCGCGCGCCTCGTCAAGCTACGGAAAAACTTGGATCATGCATGCCGACGTCCTGGCAAGTGCCCACCCGTACCTAGTACGTCAAGTAGCCACTAGGCAGACGGCTTTCCAAATATATAATATTTTATTAGAGCCTAATGATGACTTGTGGAAGACGACGACCGCTTCTCGTTACAATCTCGATGACCATTCAAACTTTCAACCATTCACATATTAAAAGACTGTAAATTTATAATTTTACCCAACACACACGAGTGATTGAATGTTGCTCAAACTTTCAAAGATTCACATACGAGTATATAAAGGAGAAATGAAACAACTTCTAATCTTACCTGGTACATGAGTATTTTTCATGTTTCTATCTTTTTTTTCATCCTTTTCATCGAAATAAAAAAATTGTGTGGATTAATTTATCTAGAGATCGAGGGCATTTTCTTTTTCTTCTTTTCGAGAAATGAGTATTTCCCCAAAGATCAACATGCATAATTAGTATTAACTCAAATTACTAATAGTTCTCAGTTCTCACTCTTATAAAACGTTCACCATCAGTTGTCAAATTAACTAGAATTTTCGTGGTCTCTGGATGAGAAAAATGCTTATGCTTCTTCTGAAATAAAGTAAGCATTTATCGGGAGAGGCTACGCAAAGATTAGATTTATACACTCGGTTCATTACAAGAAAAAAGCAATGTTCAAGATGTCTCTTATTATTAACTTATGGGTCAACCCAAGATAAGAGATAAATTGGCTTATCGGTCGATTAATCGGTTTTTATCGTACACATTTTATTAGCCTGCTTTTTATAAATCCCATGTTCCAACACTAAAATATCTAAAAAATGCTATACAAATGTATTATATTGGGACTAAAATAATCTAATATACGGTGTACCGATATATTATATTCTATAATACTAAAAATTCTAAAGATGAATATCAGTAATCCCAGGTTTTAGCACTTAAAAATTAGAATATCGACCAATAGATCGCTTTTTAAACGGATAAATCGGCCCAAACGATAAACATGGTCGATGTCGTGGGTTTGTCACGGCAGATGCCATATGGTGGTTTATCATCGGTGTGGAGCAAGGCGACTTAGGAATCACAGAGAGGTTCACACACACATGGTTTACACAGGTTCGAACCCTCGTAGCGAGGTAAAGACCTACTCCTGCTTGGTTGTATTGATCTGGTAGGGGTGTACAATGGATGCCAATGGCGTGCAGCAGAGCTCCGGCGGCGGGTGAGTCTAGATGAGTCTGTCCTCTAGGGTTTCACCTAGTCGACTTTATATGGACATTCGACTAGGGTTACAGGGGATACCAAGACGGTTTAGGAGGCGGTAACCTACTCGCTACAATCACGATTACTTGGAGCGTAATCTTCGTAGTGCGTATCTTCTTATCCGAGTCGGAGATCAACTCGGCGTCCCACCGAGGCAGCCCACTATCTAGAAGGGGTCCTCCGAGTGGGCTTTGGGGCACCCGGTCTTGTGGTATGATTCGTGGTCCTAGGCCTACCCAGTTGGGTATTTCCTCATCAGCCGATATGTTTTTATCTTATCGGTGACACCCCGATAAGTGATAAATCGGCTTACGTACTGATAGTTTGAATAGTTGAAAAAGAGAGTACGTTTGGCTTATTTCCGACACTTTTAGCCCATGTCTTGCAATCATGTCTTGAAACTTTACATGTTCTTCCAATAACTTATCACGTATCTTTGTACCTCGATTCTTCTAAAAAATCAGCCCATGAACCAAAATTAATTTCGTGTTTTATTACCTAACTTCAGAAAAGAAATTCATTGAACCTACACATTTGAGGACAACTGCAATAGAAGAACACAATAGTCTTGCAAATTTTCAATATCATCTAGATTAAAGCTAAACTAGTAACAATCATGTGCAGTTGATGTGATGACAAGATGAGTAAGATTTCAAGTCTATCAATTTTCCTTTCAAAATAAAATATATATACCATCGAGCGACTTACCATCTTTTTGTTGAAAATATATGCCGCTAAATGGAAACAGCATGCAAGGGGCCACAACCCTTGAAAACATAAGGTTGAAAGTGCATGTAGGCCCATTTCTAGTTTTGATAACTAATGGCAAAACCTATGTACTAGTGATTTTATTGAGTTATATATCAAGCGATGTTCCATAGGAAATGCGTGAAGACCATTTCATGATTTGAGGATGAATGGAAGATAAAGATATGCATTTAGTTTTGGCAATGTACGAAAATTCCTATGGATCCAAGGTTTAATCAAGTTATATATGAAGAAATTTCATAGGTTATACATGAATACTTTGGATGGATAAGTCAAAAAATATATATCAAGATCATTGAGTTGGAGAGATGAATATGTTATAATCAAGAAGAGTAAAGTGAATAGAACTTTGAGGCCTGAAAATTGTGTTCAATGATTGTGGACAATACAATCAAGATGAAGTTCATACGAAGATAAAGTAATGACCAATAGATGATTTCATTGGAGGAACTCAAATTTAGTCATGATTGGGCTTATGAGTTGAACCATGCAGGATCAAGATCTTGAGAAAATTAATATAGTAAAAGGGCTGAAAAAATGCTTCAAGAAAAGGTTATAGTGAACACATGATTTGATACATGGTTGCACAAGTCTTGATGAAAGAACATAGGCGAAGAATTAATTGTGTATATCAAGACATTATGATAGAGCATGTAGAAGATGAAGTGTGAATAAAGTGTGTTCATGGTTAAATGCAAGATTGCTCATGAGGGTTCAGTCTCTGGTGATCAAGTTTCAAGCAACTAAGATTAGGTTAATATTTATTATTGTATTTAATATTATCAAGGTGAAGAGTGAATCTGAGAAAATGTTGACCAAGATCAAGTGTAAAGATCGGATTCAACTTTGTCAAACCACAAAGCGTAAATGATAAACCAAATGGGATCAACTGATTTGGTGGTATGTTAAGAAATTGTGAACTGTGCTTTGTGAACTAAACATAAACTATGTCCTTGGTATTTCTATGTGGGTTTAAGTGCCACACATGGGCTTGCATCAAAAGGGAAAATTCATATAACCCATGAAAGGATCACATCAAGTGGAGATGGTAATTAAGGGTTGATAATTGCAAGTTCAAGACAAGCAACCCCGAGGGATTATATGCTTGACGCTTGCCGTCTATTTGGGGATAATGATCATTTGAAGATGTGCTTAAGTGAAGGCTTCCGACATTGAAATATGGGGTAGAAAACTGAGAGTCACGAGAAAGCATCCGTGACCAACTGAAGTATTCCTACTTAAGGCAAGCATGAAGGCCATCCAGGAGCTCAAGTTACTTGGTGGCAAATGGAGTTATATATATTATAGCCATACTATCAGTAGGGGATTTCGCGTAAGTAGCTTGAACACGTGTGGGTAGAATGTTTAAAGCTTTGCATGTGTTTTGTTGATCTAGGGTGGTTGTATTGGTTAGGATATAGAGATTTTTGTTAGCTTCAAAGTGAACCCAAGATTATCAAAATCTTTTTTATGAGAAAACTATTGCGTCTGTGTGCTGGTCGTTGTTGTTATTTTGTTGAATAAAAAAGCCTAGATCTGGAACTTTTGGACCTCCGCGACACCCGGATTCGAAGTATTATTTTGAGATCTTTCGAAGGCAAACTAGTAGCTGATGTTTCATTCAGGAGATCCACTTCGACTGGATCAAATTCTAGATTGGACCTATAGGATGCAAATGACAACTCCAACAAGAAGACTCTCTTTTGTCATATAAAAGGTGTCTTATTCCACACGAGTTGAGGCCTTTTGTTACGAGTTATCCTGCATTCTTTTGAGCTGTCTCAAGCTTCCCCAAATCTCAAATCTTTCACCGAAGTGAAAGGAAGTTTGGCATCTATATCTAGGAGTCTTTTGTTGTCCTCCTCCATTTTCCCGTTCCTCCAACCCCTGCAATTCACAAGCTGTTATTGGTGAGATTTGAGAAGGGGGAAGTTAACTGTTCTTGTATTCTTGCTTTGCACTTGATGCATCGTTTTGAGCTCTCCATGTTGATTAGTTTGAGTATGAGTTTGTGAGATTGTTACTCTCTGTCTCTGAGACCTCCGCCTTCTAGATTGTTTAATGATTGTTGCCTTGATAAGATCTTTATGGAGTTCGTGAAGAGGCATGCGTTGCTCCTTCGTGCGGATTGTGAAGTTTTCGATCTCAGAAGTGGAGGAAGAATCTAGACATCGTAATTGAGATTTTACTTCGTGGAGAGGCTAACAAAGGAAAAAATGATACTTCGGTGGCGTTTGGGGTCCTACGATGGTATCCCCACACCTTTAGGTTCCTCGCGAGTAAGTGGACATCGGGATACGTTATCTCTACATCTGAGTTATCACTTGTGTTGTTACTCTTTTTATTTGCTAGTTTTTCATGCACTTAGTTGGGTTTTATATATTTAGGATCCCCCTCCCCCACCTCCTCCCTCTTTTGGTGGTCTCATATTGTGAACATGATGCTCGTCTCGGGCGCAGATTCGCTGACTTTAGAAGGCTCAAAGTCAGGTGACTTTGGGTCACCGACATGTGGGGTCCCCGTAGGTGGGATCCACATGTCAATGACCTCCAAGTCAGGGGTTTCAAAGTCAACGAATCCTGAGCCGCTCGTCTCTTGGGAGGTTTGGAATGCAACAAATGTGAGTCTTCGAGACGCAAAAACACTATGCGAATGGCTCATCTTGGGAGTTTTTATCGCCCGGCGAGTCAGCTTTCCCACTGGCTTGTATGCTCTTGGGGCTCGGACAATAACTATGTCACAAACTCCTTATCCAATGAATTAAGGCGATTTTTTTTTGAAAAAAAAGGCGAGCCTCAAAAGCATGGTACCACTATTATGCATGTGCACGATAAAGTTTTAGCACATTTTCTTTGCTAGCTTGGTGCAAAAAATGTGGTCACCGCAGTGCCCAAATTGGCTGCAACTTGTTTTGGCCACCAACACAGACAAAGCCTAGGTAGGAAATTGTGTTGGCAAGTTATTACTCAACACGTGAAATTCCAGCAAAAAAAGACTACTCGCGTGAAAAATGAAGAACCTAGCTAACTCTGTGACTTTCATGTCAAAGTAGAACTCATTCCCTTGCGTTAGCCATTCGCCATCAGGAACAGGAGTAATGTTGGTGAATCATCTAGTTTTGCGACGTAATATCAAAGTACAAGCGACGCAATATGATAATCCTCCAGCTGAAATAATTAACAAATCTATAACACCGCTACATGGCCAAAACACGCTCCGGGCTGTGCGTGCATTCGTGCATATTCGGCTCGGTTGGTGTCCGACCACCGGATTTGGTTTATTTCGCACACAAGCTGGCAGCAGGCGGATTGAGGACGACGGCGGTGCGACAAATTTGGAGGAATCAGTGCAATCGTGTGCCATTTGTTGCCCAAAAATGATCGACCAAGAAGTACAGGTACAGCTTTCATTTCAGGAGGAAGACATGTACTTGAGCTTGAGCTTTGCGGAAGGATGACGAGTTCGTCGCCTAATTGCACACCGGTTTCGAGGCAAATTCGACATCCCGCGAGCATACATATAATACGCGACCCGGCATTAATTCCACGGGAAAATTAACTCCCACGAAAGAACTCACCGTGTTCTCGTGGCTGCATTCCGCCGGCGGTTCAACAAGTTTCATGAAGTTACCCTGCCCTCAAGCCTCAAGCCGCCGACGCCGATGGCACCGCCGGCTAGCACTTTCATGTTTTTTGACCAACTCAACCGGTGAAGTTAATTTTGCCGTGGAATGCATCGTCGAGCTGCTATAATGCCGTCGCCGTCGTCCCTCTGGAAGGAGGATCGAGCCGTAGGCGACCGGAGACGGCGTTTTTCTCCGCCTACCACGTGGGCAGCGTCGACCGGTTACTGTTAGTAAATTTACGAGTAGACGACTGAGCGTCGTCACGTCCCACCGCTCTGATCGCATATATTCCTCGCAATCAATTAGCCAACCACTGAATTGATTACTGCCGGGCCGGGGATGGTAAACGGAGCTGGAGACGACGTCAGCCTCTACCTATAGCCTAGCTGCGTCTTCCTCCCCATGCTCTCTCTTCATGGAAGTTTCCCACGCCTACGCGAATATGCCAAACCGCTGTCTCTTGACCCCGGCAGGGCAGTAGCAACATCTACAAATCTTATAAATAGGCACCCAGCGCAGCTTACTTGGCCATTCTCCATAGCCACTTCGAGCAGCTTAACCAGCTAGATTAGCTTTCTCCTCTGTGTTTCTCCTCAGCCAGATTAATTCTAGCCAGCCTCCGAGCTACCCGTTCCACAGAAGCCGGAGAGCACAGATGGCAGGCAGACCCGAGCTTCTGTCGAGGATGGCGGCCGGCGACGGCCACGGCGAGAAATCTTCCTACTTCGACGGGTGGAAGGCCTACGACATGAATCCCTTCGACCTACAACACAACCGCGGTGGTGTCATCCAAATGGGCCTCGCCGAGAACCAAGTACGTACACCAAGTTCAGGCATTTGCTCGATTAAGCATGGTTTTTCATGGAAAGCTCATGTGTCCTCTTTTTGTTGGAGATGAACTCATGTGTCCTAATGTTACAGCTTTCGCTGGACCTGATCGAGGAATGGAGCAAGGCCCACCCTGAGGCATCCATTTGCACGGCGGAGGGCGCCTCGCAGTTTAAGAGGATCGCCAATTTCCAGGACTACAATGGCCTCCCGGAGTTCAGACAGGTAAGGGCTAAACACATCCAGTCTAAAAGAACTGATACCCGAGATTAAATTACAAGATAGCTGCTTGCGCACTACGAAAGCGACGGAGCAGCTGACAGATCATTGCTAACCGAATGTGATTCTGATATCTTGCAGGCAATGGCCCAGTTCATGGGGCAGGTGAGGGGAGGGAAGGCCACGTTTGACCCCGACCGCGTCGTGATGAGCGGCGGCGCCACCGGCGCGCAAGAGACGCTCGCCTTCTGCCTCGCCAACCCCGGCGAGGCCTTCCTCGTGCCCACGCCATACTACCCAGGGTATATTCCGTCAACGTACTGGATGACAAACCTATTAAATTTGGTTCATGTAGCTTGTAGAAAGTCAACCATAGACCCTGCAAATCAGGTCAAAAGGTAGACAAAAGTACAATCAGGGAAATCATTTTGGCAAGACTATTCTAGTGTCAACGAGAAATAACTAGCCTTTCCCACGAAAAGGGGCAGCTTTTTCAGTTTTCGTGATCAAATCCAAGTACGATGCAAATTCCTGGATTAACGTTTTCAAGTTGAATCACCCTAGCTGGTCGTGCAGCGAGCCGCATTCACACGATGTTGCCGGTCTAGTCTAGGAGGATTTCAAGTTAGTGCGTGTTAACATCTTTGACCCATGCACGGCCAATTGACCGAGTCACAAAACGCCACGTAAGCACGCATGCATGCACGCTGACGAGTTGTTTCTCCAGGCCTAACGATCTGCTCCTCTGTTTGTGATAATCACAGTTTCGACCGCGACTGCTGCTGGAGATCGGGAATCAAGCTGCTGCCGATCGAGTGCCACAGCTCCAACGACTTCCGGCTCACCAAGGAGGCGCTGGTGTCGGCCTACGAGAACGCGCGGAGCAGCGGCATCCGCGTCAAGGGGATCCTCATCACCAACCCGTCCAACCCGCTAGGCACCACCACGGACTGCGCCACGCTGGCCATGCTCGCCACCTTCGCCACGGAGCACGGCGTGCACCTGATCTGCGACGAGATCTACGCGGGCTCCGTGTTCGCCAAGCCGGAGTTCGTGAGCATCGCCGAGGTGATCGAGCACGACGTCCCCGGCGCCGACAGGGACCTCATCCACATCGCCTACAGCCTCTCCAAGGACTTCGGCCTGCCCGGGTTCCGCGTCGGCATCGTCTACTCGTACAACGACGCCGTCGTGGCCTGCGCGCGCAAGATGTCCAGCTTCGGCCTCGTGTCCTCGCAGACGCAGCACTTCCTGGCGAAGATGCTCGGGGACGAGGAGTTCATGGCGCGCTTCCTGCGCGAGAGCGCGGCGCGGCTGGCGGCGCGGCACGAGCGCTTCACGTCGGGGCTCCGGGAGGTGGGCATCGGGTGCCTGCGCAGCAACGCAGGGCTCTTCTCGTGGATGGACCTCCGCGGGATGCTCCGGGGGGAGAAGACGGCGGAGGCGGAGCTGGAGCTGTGGCGGGTGATCATACGCAAGGTGAAGCTGAACGTGTCGCCGGGGACGTCCTTCCACTGCCGCGAGCCCGGCTGGTTCCGGGTCTGCCACGCCAACATGGACGACGAGACCATGGAGGTGGCGCTGGACCGGATCCGGGTCTTCGTGCGCCAGCACCAGCACCAGAAGGCCAAGGCACAGCGATGGGCCGCCAAGGGGCACCTCCACCTCAGTCTGCAGCGCCATGGCGCCATGGCTTCGCAGCACCACACGTTCTCCAGCAACATGGCGGCGCTGCTGTCTCCACAGTCCCCGCTGGTCCACGCTGCCAGCTAAGCCACCACGTTTTGGTACGGAAAGTTCAAAGTGCCGTACGTACCGCACGTACGTACGCTCTTTTTTTTCGATCGCATGCACGCGTCAGCCATGAGGCATGGCCTTGGTGTTCTGCCACGTACTGCTGCACATGCATGCGATTGTTCGTTCGGAAAGGTATAGACATGCAAAATCCAGCATGTAACTATAGCTTAACATTTTGCATAGGTTGCATGCCATGGCGCCTAATGTAGGTAAGCCGTGCGTGACCCATGATATCGAAGTCCTCAATTGTTTTGTTTATGGTTTGGTTTAGTTTGATCGGGAGCTGGTTAAGGCTTTCCGATCAGGTGTTGTAATAAACTTGTAGTACTAATAAGGTACAAGATTCATGTTGTATCACACAACACAAGTGTGTAATTAAGGGTTGCCTATAAAATAGTCAACTTTTTCCTTGAAATACAGTCCATTTTCCTTTTGAAATTAAGGTGGCGAAAGGTTTGTCATTTCATCGATTGACGAGATAAATGTCATATTACACGGCCTAAGCAAATAAACTACGACTACTCATCGAACATAACTGTACAACAGATGCGAACTCCAACCACAAAGACAAAAGCCAACTTTCCGGGTTGGAAATCCCCAAAAACTTAGCGCCCACAATGATCCAAAGTTTCACCTCATCCTTGATTTCCGAAACTAGGCGAGTAGGCATACGAGAGGAAAAAATGTAGCATTACACTAATATTCCAATCTCCAAGAGGCGAGGGTGGTAATATATGACATATCATTGTGAGGTAGGCGGGCTACAAAACAAACGCGGACCGGGAAGATTTGATGTAGAGAAGAGAAAAGTAGAAGGCCCTCCATGAGTGAGATAAAGGCCCGACCAAAGAAGATCACGCTCCAAAGCCGAATGGAACAGCGACAATGAAAGAGGAGGCGAACGGTGGTCTCCGGGTGTTGCCGGCAAAAGGAGCAAACATCGCAACTAGGCCACCCACGACGCAGAAGACATTCCACGGTCTAAACTTATTTATGAATTACCATCCAATAAAAGAACTTTTACTTAAGAAAGGGCCCAAGTCTTCCACACGAGCTTGTCATGGTGGTTGTATATTCACACAAAGGTGGACTAGGAAAAATAAAAACTCTTTACACCGAGAGGCCATTCAGGTAGTTGATGTGCTCCACCCATGTGGAGTTGAGCATGGCTTGAGAGATCTTCCAATTTCTTCCTTTGCAAATGGAGTAGATGATGTATGGGCCACCCGCCCCTCCACTCCCCCTTCCTTCACGGACGCCCGAATGATGACGTCGGACTAAGTTTGTGCTCGCGGACGGAGGCGGCAAGGATCTAGCAGCGTTTTCTCAGAAAGGTTCAGTGTTTCATTATCCTCATGCATGTGTTCCTTTCGATGATGTTTCAACCTGTTGGTGGCGTGTGGCGGTTGCAACGGAGATGGTAAAATGGTGCCTTGCGAGGTCCGTGAGTGATAGTTTGGTCTCGACAAGGCTTTGTTAGGCAGCTTTCGGTTTGTTAGACGACCTTCGTGATGTAGTTTTCCTGCTTTGAAGTTAGAGTTGTTGTCGCGTTGATTGAGTGGCGATGATACCCTGCGATGGGTGGTCCCATCGTAAATATTTTCATCGGCAACAGCCTTGCATAGACCCCACGAGGAGTAGTGATAACATGATATCGCTGGACAACTTTGCCGGTGGTGTGGGTGCAATTTATGTTGGTAGACAAGTTGGTCACATGGCGGTTGGCGGGGTTTCTCTTATCTATTTAGGCCAATTTCTACTAATTAATCCGTCAACTCTCTCTTTTTTAAAAAGTAGACATTTCGTTAAAACAAATTTTCAACACCATGACATCAGCTATCCTCTCGAAACTTTCAATGCCAGGCAGAAGTTTGAATTAACCACGATAAAAAAGGTGGTCGTAAGAATATCCAAGTTTATTGTTTCATAGACCGAGTCAGCGGGGCCATGCTAGTTGCCGCATATCTGCTTGAGACAATGACGTTGCAGTTTAAAAGTTGATAATCATATCTCTCTCTTTTTTGCTCTGAAGGGCTGCAAAAGGCATTGACGTGAAACGAGCATGTTCGAATATGTATTTCATTTATGAATTGCCCGTCAAACTCAGATGAAGAACACGAATCGTGACCGACTAAGAGCATGCCCAACGCATAGCCTCAACCTACTGCCCCGCAGGCCACCTAGGCTCGGATTGTCAGAACCGCTGCTCCGCAGTTTGTCAGTGCCTCTTCTGCAGGAGGCGGGATCTCAAGAGAAAAAGACATGGTCCCGGTAGAAAAGGTGGAGAGAGGAAGAGATACACCACATGCATGTGCTGTCCTAGCCTTGTTCTTTTTTTCTGCGTGACGTGAGGGCCTGGTGCTGCTTCCATTGGAGAAATAGATGCCTCTGACGGCTTTTTTACATGGGGCGGCAAGCTTCGGTCGCCACCGCTGCTCGTGCCCTAACGAGTTTGACGGCAAAATCCCATTAACAAAAACGTGCATCGCATCAGAGTTCAGGAACAAGACAAAATCATCTCTGAATTGACTTCCCATGGTTGCAAATCTGCTCCCAAAATGCAAGCCTCATCGGCGTTCACGACTCTAGACCATGCTCCGCCCTTTCCGGATAGCGGAAAGCGATAGGATCCCAGGGCCTCACACGTCACCTGAGTCCACCGTAGTTCATCGACAGCGACTGCCCGGTCGCGCGAGCCATCCGTCGCCGAAGAAAAATGACGTCGACGCTGGTCACCGCCACCTCGCTCGCTCTCCACCTTCCCGGCGCCCTCCGTTCCCTCCCCTCGCAGCCTCCTGTGGCCCGCCCTGGCGCCCCACGCCGCCGCGCGATCCTGCGCTGTGCCGCGGTGTCCGAGCTCGCGCCCGCCGTATCTGCCGCATACGGTGCCCTCCTCGTGGGCGGCGGCGCATTCGCATGTACGTTCTTCGGTCTCATTTGCTACTGTGATTTCTTTCTTCCTGATGATCTGCTAGGTCGGGCTTTTATTCGTTGACCGTTGATTTCTGATTCTCACTTTGTGCAGATGCGAGGTCGGGCAGTAAAGGCTCCATCTTTGGATGGCTCTCCGGATCTGCGCTCATGGGCATTGTGAGTGGGCGTCAAACATGCTCCACCTTTTTGTCTTCTCTTTTGATTTGTGGGTCTAGTTTGTGGATTAGATATCAAATGCGATGGCGAAAATTCGTAACAATGGCGGCATAGAATAATTAATATAGAGACGGAATATGCTTAGTGCCGGCTTGAACACTGAAGAGCTTGGACTACAAGTCGATAGTGGAAGAGAGGAATAAAAATTTCGACCAGTAGTTTATTCCGGGGTAGCAAAGTTGGAGATGATCTTGTTTTCTCTTGCCGGGCATGGCGAATTTGATGTTCAACCCTTCGGAAGATAATCTGGTAATGTAGATGGGTTTAGGAAATCCAATGGCATGACAACTCCTACAGTAGAACTTTTCTAGATTCTCCTAGAACAACAGGGATTTTTCCGCGGTTCCATTTCGACTATTCTTACAACTTTGATTTTGATTCTCATAATGTGATCCTGCTTTAGGAAGTGACACTGAAGAAGAATCACTATAGCATTCATTTCTTCTGGAAATAGATGCCATCTTTCAACGCTAGGAAGATAATCTGGTAATGTAGATGGCTTTAGGAAATCTAATGACATGACTTTCCTACACCGTGTAAAATTACTAGATACTCCTAGAGAAACAGGGACTTGTACCCGGTTCTGTTTCGAGCACAATTAGAAGAACTGTTTCTGTCTGGTAATGTAATCCTAATTCAGTAAGTGATAGTAAAGAAGAATCACTATAGCATACAGTTCTTCTTGAAAAACATGACATTTTTCAACACTTTGGAAGATTATGGCAATATGGATGAATTAAAGAAATCGAATGACATGACGCTCCTACACAGTGGAACATTTCAAGATTCTTCTAGAGAAACAGGGATTTTAACCAGTTCCATTTTGACCATTATTAGAAGAACTTTGATTTTATTTGTGATAATGTGGTACTGCATCAGTAAGTGATATTAAAGAAGAATCATTAGAGCATACAGTTCTTCAGGGAATACATGTCATTATTGTTTTCGTTTGTCATGTCCACGGCTCTACGCAAGGAAAAGCAAACTTGGAAAAGCCGAAAAGTAGCACTATTCACCATGCTGCCAAATATTACAGTTATATGTCTATATATAAAAATGGAGATGTATTTGCTATACAACTGTAATGCTTATGATCAGATATATAGTCATTTAAGACAACTGTGGCTGCTTCAAGTTATGTCTAACTAATCTGCTCCGTTATAATCTAGGTCCACCGATATAAGCGGTTCAGACCTTTTTTTTAACTAATGTGCATATTACTAGCCTCTAAGAGGGAACAGTTATAAGTTCCCCATAATCTTGATATTATAATCATTCCACTGCAATTATTCTTGTGAATTTATTTGTAAATTGTATGAGGGTGTCCGAAACTTAATGCTATAAAATCAAATTTATTTATTTGCTTGAGGGTATCGACAAAATAAAAGAAATGGTTAAGTATACAGCCAACAAAGAAATTCTTACTCCCAAGCCCTATTGGGAGAAATACCCATAAATTACAAATTGAAAAAGTAATATGAATTATGTATAACAAGGATTCTGTAAAAATACATTTACAGGTTCAACATTCCATGTTTTCTTACGAATATTAGGAATGTGATACTTCTGGAATTATGGGATGGAGTTTGCAAATGAAAATCTTGGGAGTCAGAATGTTTGCAGGACTGCTTTCCCGATTCCTTTCTTTGTGCAACTACTGCACAGAATTGGTGTTCAGAATCAGATTCGATGCCAGAGTTTCATGGTTCCTTGTTCTACCACTCTTTCATGCACAACCAAGGTCTCTAAGTCCATGCTGGTTTGATGGAAAAATATTATGGTTTCGGGTTCTGACACAGCAACACTACAAAATACAAATGCACATCCTAGACTGGGAGGTCTCTGTACAGCAACACTACAAACCAAAACTTTCCATTCAGACTTTAAAATAAACAGACAGTTTAATGCTGAATGGAAAACAAACCATGGATGTGATGAATTTAGAAAGATGTACTCTGGTGCAAATCTATGAGCTCTAGACGGGTTAAGGCTGCAGATTTGTTGCTCATACATGCTGATTCTATGGTTATTCTTACTGAAGTTAGATTAGTGGCAATCCTATTTCTTTCAATCAAGGATCCTCGTCTTAGTAATCTTCCTACTGTTGTCTGCTCTGATCACCATTATGTCTGCATACATGTGCTCTGAATTTTCATGTCTAGTTTATCTGTTTTTTCTCTAGGCTATTATCTGATGCAATTTCCTGGGACAAAGGTGCTAAGCGATGCTGTTGGATTTGGATCAGCCTTTCTGTTTGCCTGCGTATTTAGGAAATCTAATGACATGCCGCTCCTACATGGTGTAACATTATTAGATGCTCCTAGAGAAACAGGAGCTTGTACCCAGTTTCGTTTCGAGCATAATTAGAAGAACTTTGATTTTTTGTTTTGTAATGTGAATCCCACTTCAGAAAGTGATAGTAATTAGTAAAGTAGAATCATTATACCATACAGTTCTTCTGGAAAGACATGACATTTTTCAAGACTTTGAAGATAATCTGGTAATATAGATGAATTAGAGAAATCTAATGACATGACGCTCCTACACAGTGGAATATTACAGAGAAACAGGAATTTTCCCTGGTTCCATTTTGACCATTATTAGAAGAACTTTGATTTTCTGCATGGTAATGTGATACTACTTCAGAAAGTGTTACTAAAGAAGAATCATTATAGCATAGAGTTCTTCAGAAAATACCCCTTTTTTTTGTTTGTCATGTCTACGGCTGTACGGAAGGGGAAACACTTGGAAAAAGTAGCAAATCACAACACTGCTAAATATTACAGTTATATGTCTATATATAAAATGGAGATGTATTTGCTATACAACTGTAATGTTTATGACCAGATATATAGTTCTTTAAGTCAACTGTGGCAGCTTCAAGTTATATCTGACTAATCTGCTCCTATAATCTATCCATCGATATAAGCGGTTTATACCTTTCTTTTTGTTACTAATGTGCATATTGTAGCATTTTAGTGCGAATAGTGATTAGCCCCCCATAATCTTAATTTTATATCATTCCACTCTGGTGCTTCCTTGAGCAAAATATGATGATCAATGGTATACTGCAATTATTCATGTGGATTTATGTGTAAATTGTGAGTGAAAGAGAGTCTGAAATTTAATGGTACTAAAATCAAATGTCTTTATTTGCTTGAGGGTATTGTCAAAACAAAAGAAATGTTTAAGTATACATTCAACCAAGAAGTTCTTAATGTCAAGCCCTGTTGGGAGAAATACCCAAAAATTACAAATTTAAACGGTAATATGAATTGTATGTAACAAGGATTCTGTAGAGATACATTTAGAGGTTCAAAATTCCATATTTCTTACAAATATTAGAAGTGTGATACTTCTGGAATTATGAGGTGGAGTTTGTAAATGAAAATCTTGGAGCCGGAAATTTTGTAGGACTGCTTTTCCTGATTCCTTTCTTCGTGCCACTACTGCACATAATTTATATTCGGAATCATATTTGATGCCAAAGTTTCATGGTTTCTGATTCTAGCACTCTTCCATGCACAATCAAGGTCTTGAAGTCCATGCTGGTTTGATCGCAAAGTTTTATGGTTTCTGGTTCTAACACAGCAACACTACCATGCACAACCTAGACTGGGAGGTCTATGTACAGCTCCTGGATCTTGAACTCTAAAATAACCAGACAGTTTAAGGTCTAATGGAAAACATCCTATGAATGTGATGAATTTAGAAAGATGTACTCTTGGTGCAAATCAATGAGCTCTAGACAGGTTCAGACTGCGGATTCATTGCTCATACATGCTAATTCTATGGTTATTTTTACTGAAGT
Organism: Poa pratensis; assembly: GCA_947311845.1. Classification (NCBI taxonomy): domain Eukaryota; kingdom Viridiplantae; phylum Streptophyta; class Magnoliopsida; order Poales; family Poaceae; genus Poa; species Poa pratensis. The sequence goes on from CAMZMU010000128.1 coordinate 92,220,789, forward strand.
TAGATTAGTGGCACTCCCATTTCTTTCAATCAAGGATCCACGTCGTAGTAATTATATGGTTATTTTTACTGAAGTCTGATCTGATCAAGTGATCATTATGTCTGCGTACATGTTCTCTGAATTTTCATTGCTAGTTTATCTGTTTTCTCTCCAGGCCTATTATCTGATGCAATCTCCTGAGACGAAGGCACTAGGCGACGCTGTAGGATTTGGATCCGCCTTTCTGTTTGCCTGCGTATTTGGTATGTTTCTTTTCACCATCTCGTGTTTCTGCTTCGCCGAAACAAGAATGTGATGCCGAATCCTCCTGGTTTTCAGGCATCAGGTTGTACAATACCCGGAAACTGGTGCCATCCGGCCTTCTCTTAGTACTTTCTCTCGGTTCCTTGGCGTCTTCTATTCTGCTTACTTGCAAGACAAGGTGTGAGCCGGTTTCTTCACCAGCTCTAGTTTCCTGTACTAGCCGGATCTTCCTTGAAGGTTTTCTCTGTTAAATTGGGAGACTTGAACCGAACACCGACTGTCGGTGTTCCTTCCATTGTTGTGGTCTCAGCAAACAACATTTAGTGCGCTCTGTTCGTTGCCAATGATAAGCTGTGACGACGCTTTCAGACTAGTCACAATGGGAGTAAATTATCTAGTAACATCACACATCTCAAGACCATTTTGTTTATGTGGCATGTAGTTAATGAGGAGAGAGGTGTTTGGAGTAACTTAGCTAGTTACCGTAACATCACACTTATCAAGACAAAATGAGTCTACAGTGCAATACTCCCTCCTTACCAGGGCTTAGGGCGTAAAAGTTTTTGGATTTTTCGTCAAAGCTTAAGGCGTGGGATTTGTAGAATAGCTAACAATCCCGAATTACCCCTCCCTCCCGCTGGAATAGAGGAGATGTTGCGCATGCACCTGCATGCTGATTGGCTGGTGGTTGTTTAGCTAGAAACGAGGAGGCGTTTGCCCAACAAACAAGAGAGAGAAATACTCCACCGATCACGGTTAGGAGCTATTAACTGCTGACGCAAGGGCAAGGAAGGAACATAGCGATTTTTTCTCTCCACCGATCACTTCCTTAAAAACTGCGCTGGGATTTATACGCTTTAAGCCCTGGTAAGGAGGGAGTAAATAAGATCTTATATGACACTACAATGATGTTACTCTCCACTGTGAAGGTGGTAACATAGACTAGTAACATCACCATGTTACTAGTCTATGTTACTCCCCATTGTGACTAGTCTCAGTCGCTAATTGCGCTGATTGCAGTGTATAGCTTATGAGATTTCAGCATCTGTTTGCCTAAACCGTCGGCGCGGACGAGTACACGGAGAAAGTTAGGTTGCCCGCATGCGATCGCTGCACAGTGAGTAGAAGCGTATATACGCTGTGGACCGTTGACATGAAATCATCGCGCATGCCACGCCTATCCTCTACTCCTAATGATGAGTCCATTTGGTTGCTAACTACAGTAGATCTGGGACCTATGAATCGTGATGCCGTACCACCCTGTAAGCGTAGCTCCTCTTAATTGGCTATCTGTTCCGCGTCTGACGTGATGTGGCACCACGCTAATTGGATGTCGATCTTGCTACATTTTCGGTATGTTCACTTGTTCTTTGGCGCTTCATTATTATTGCTCTGAAAGATAGCGTAGGTATCGTACGTCAAAGAAGACAGATCTTCACACATGAATGATCATAGCTCTCTGACAGAGCGCACGCTATTGCACAAATTTCTCAGTGTTCCAATAGTTCTGCTGCTACTGTGTCTGGCAAGTGAGTTGTCTCTTGCACTGCAGCAGGCAGCGTTTGGAGGATCAGAGGCTACAGAAGAATCACCTTTTCACCCTCGCCTCTGCCTGTCTGCGGTTTGCCACGCACTGTTTCTGTTTGCACAAGGTGCCATGGCGTTGACGTACCCAATCCAAAAACCAAAACCCCTTGGGGTTCTCACTCGATTGTCCGGCTGAGACGTGTGACCAAACCAACCACTAGTGTGTTTTTTCAAATGGAATGTTTTTGAATGGAGCACGGACTGTGGGTGTTCCTTCCAGTGTTGAAGACTTGAAGTCTCAACAAACAGCATTCAGTGCCCTCTGTTTTGTTGCCAATGCTTGTGCTGTGACCAAGCTTTCAATCTGGTCACCCGCTGATTGCACTTGGTTTCGCGACCTTGTGAGACTTCATTTCAGATTTGTCCATTCTCGAAAGAAAAGAAAAATTGGCGTTTGTTCAATAAACCGTCGGCACCTGGGCGTTAGGTTGCCTATTTCCTGTCAACTCTCAATGACACTACAAATGCAGATACGCCGTGGACAGGACCGTCGTCAAGAATCATCTAGCATGTAAGTAGATGTAGAGACTGATGATGTATCATTACTCTGCTAACTAAATCGGGGCCCTGTGACGAATCATGATGCGGCTCCACCGCTGATCTGTACGTGTAGATCCTAATTGGCTGTCAGGCCTACGTGTGAACTGTGATGCGATGTCAGGCCTAATCGGATTTCTACCTGTTTTACGGCAAGCAACATGGCCAATCGTCGATCTTGGTTGGTAATCCGGGACCTGCATTATTGCTGTGAATGTATAAGTATTGTACGGAGTTCAAAGAAGAGAATATTTCACACAGGAAAAATTATATGGCTCTCCGCCAGAGCGCACGCTATCGTGCACTTCGTCAGTGTTGCACCGGTCTGCTGCCCCTGCGTTTGGCAAGTTTTCTCTCGTTGCAGTACTGCAGGCAGCGAGTTGCAGAAAGCTAGCAGAATCCACACAGGATCACATGACTAGTTTTGTACTGGAGCTTAAGCCAGAGTTCCTCGGTGCGCTGGCATGAAATTGACTGTCCTGAACTAACTAACTAGTACATCAGCTCGGCCGCGGTGGCACGGGTGTCGTATGCTTCGGGCACGAGATGGACAGCCGCTCGCGGACCAAATTGATGGGGTCTCTTCGATTATCCACTGCCTCGTGTGGCCAGTTCGACGATCTTTGTTTCTTCCTGCTACACACACGCAAACGTGATAAAAGAACAAAATCCATTCGACCCCATGCACCGCGTCTGGAATTCCTAGGCCTGTATGTCTACTACTCGAACTCGATCGTGGACGACAATGGAACAGCCGAGGAGATTCCTCCGAGAGGGCACCGAATGGGCGGTGGACGGAGTTAAGTTCCAGGCGCGGCCGACAGGACACCGGAGAGGAGAGGTTGCGCATTGATGGCGCGTATTTCGCCGCATCATCGTCCACCCTCCCGTGGGCGCAGGGCACCCTGCAACCACCTCCGCCATTACTTCAAGCACGAGCCCTCCGTTTCCGGCCGGTTCCAGTAGTTTTCTCCTGATCCCTCTCCGTCGCGGCCACCCGCACTGTTGGGCACAAGCGGCCACATGTTTGACGCGCCCCAAAACCTGTCGTGCCTCGTGCCCCTATCGGATCAGCTCTCACGGGATTGTTCGTGTCAGGTGTGCGGACAGAATCGGAAATTTGAACGTATCCAACACCAGTGCCCGAGAAGAACATTCAAAAAAAGTGTGTGAGACAACAACGCAATCCAATGGCCGGATTTATCATCATCAGGTGAGATCGACCGACGATTTCTTGGAAACAATCTAAGCTACATTACACGCGCCACGCCGGCAGAGGTTGCCGGCGGCGAGGCGGCGTCCTCTGCCGCGGAGCCGCCGCCGTTTGCCTTGCGGGCTCCCGGTGCTGCGGGGCGGCGAACACCTCGTCCCAGATCTCGGCGAAGGCGCGGAGGATGGCGTCGTGGTGGCGGGGCGCGTTGAGGGCCAGGAAGCGGCGGAGCAGCTCGCGGAGCTCGTCGCCCGCCACGATCCCGTTCTCCACGATCATGTTCAGCATCGACCGCCGGAAGTCGGCCAGCGGGTCCTCCGACTGCTTCACCACCGCCACGCTCCCGTCCAGCCGATTCCCAAAGCCAGTTGCTGTTATTGGTGTCGCAGCTCTTGGCTTTCCTGTGTTTCGGCGTCGCCAGTGGTGTCGGCGAGCGCTTGGAGTCTTCTTCTTCTTTGTTCTTGGCACCATCCTCCTCCTCGGTCTTTGCGTCCTGCTGGAGCGGGCGAGGTGGGAGTGGCGAAAAATGCGGGTCTCCTCCTTCTTGTCTGTTGACTTTGTCGACGCTCTTCACCCTCCGATGCTGCTGCTGGGTCGTCTGAACCTGCAGAGATGGCGGACATGGTCGCGGTGGCGAGAAGTCCCCGTGGCCTTCTTCTTTGGTGCTGGGCTTATCGTCGCTGCGCACGGCTCGACGCTGCACAGGCCGCGACGGCAACGGCGGAGGCGGGGGCGGTGGAGGAGGCGGCGGCGACAGGTAATTTCTCCCGGGGCTCTTCCGCGCGGCGGCGCACGACTTGACGCTCTGCTCGAGGTCGCGGAGCTCGCGCAGCAGGCCGGAGAAGCTGGGCGTGGTGGCGGAGCTGGCCCGCTTGCAGTCGACCTCCTCGCCGTCGGCCTCGGCGTCCTCCCACAGGAAGGAGGAGGAGGCGGAGGGCACGGTGAGCGTGCCGGTGGACGCGGACCCGGACGGCCGCGCCCTCGCCCCGCGCGACGTGGCCGTGGTCGCGGTGGACGCCTCCGTGCCGGAGCGCGGGGACGAGGCTGCAACCGCGGCCGCCGCCACCGCGACGGCCTTGGGGTCCTTGCAGCCGCAGCCGAGCGAGAAGCCGAAGCGCTTCCTGGCCGCCACGGCGGGGCTCATCCCCTCCCTCGCCTCGCGCGCGTATGCCACTCAGTCGGTGTAGTCGATCTTGGACGGTGGCCTGGGCTCACAGGAATCTTGGACGGTGGCCAGCTCGGGGCGGCCTTATATTGCAGAGGCGTTCGTCTCCACTTCAGGGCAAAGTCTTGTTATGAAGCGGACGACGAAGCCAAGCCTGAGCGAAACTCCGTCGCCTGTACATGCACACACACGCACACTCATACAGTACAGTACAGTACAGTGTAACGCCTTCTATACGTGAGTGACGACGTACACCGTCCGTTCTCCCTTTCGCTTGAAGATGGGGGATTCGGAGCTCGAGGACCAGCTATCTAGCTAATTCCAAGGCAGTACACGCCGTGAACCAGATCATCAAACATTCAAACCAAACTTATACAGTACTACTGTTCCGACGAACAATAAGTACGCACGGGAACAAAATTAGCTAGCTGACGGACCGGCCCCCGCCTGAGAGTGTGTACTCATTCATCCGGGCAGTGAACCGTATCCTTCGCGGCAATTGTTGGACAGGTACAGGGGAACCACCGCTACAGAATACGCCAACAATGCTGGCCTAGCTCGCACGCCCGTAGGGGTATCATACGATGCCCGCTCGCATGTGCAATCATACTTGGATTCTTCTGCGGTGGCGCTGCCGTGTCTGGGATAGAACTGCTTGGGATGGATAGAAATATTTTGTGCTCAGATTGTTCCTTCCTTTGGGCTGGATGGATCAGGGAGGAATGGAATGGGGAGGGTGTGCCGCCTTTTGGACGAGCTCGCATGTGCTGTGTTGGCCTCTTCCATCCAATCTTCCGACCGTACGTGTACCCTCTACAGTACACGCCCAAATACTCTATACAAGTGGATTCTTTTCTGAAATATACTACTCCTACTACTATCTTAATCGGGCTCTTAAGCGTACGTTTGGACGGGCTAACCATGTACGTAGTGTCTCCATTGCCACAAATCCCGCTAGCTAGGATTCTCTGATAGGCCTACGCACGTGCGAGTGCCAACATCGCTCTCCTGCTACAATGATCCGTCCCAGTGAACCAACACTTGCAGCAGCTTGGTTAATGTTCCCCAATCTGAACAACAGCGAGCCGGCCGGTTAACTAGAGAAGAAGAACAGCATCATGGCTCTACCCATCACGTGCAAGGCGGACAGGACACCGGAGTATGCTTTGCTTTCCGTGATGCAGGTCCAGCTCAATTTACTGCCGCCGTTTGCCAGATGCCGCCGTTTGCCAGATGAATGCTGCTCGTAGCCAGCGGCGGCGAGCTACGTACACCCATCAGTAACTCCGGTCAAGAAATCATATCAGGACCCATAAATTCCCTGACGAGCTCCTCCTCTGCTGCGAGATTCAGGATCTTCCTCGAGCCGGCCCAAGAGATTGTGCTCCATCCATCTCGTGATTTGGCTACAACTCTTTTTTTTTTGTACTCCTGAAATCTGTCGGGCACCATTAAATTTTGTCCGAAACACGCTGAAACGGCACCCTGCAAAGATAGTTTTCGATCTCATGATCATTTGCAAAACTTTAACGGAAGAGCTGATTTTTATTCAGACTAGACACATGATAACGAAATTTTTGGTTCCATGGTCTGAACAGCTGCGGACCGGTTTAAACACCGAACTACAAAATCTTGGCACTTTAATCAAGTCTCTGAAAAAAAATGTGAAAGCATTCAAATATGTAGGTCATTTTTTTTTAAAACTCCACGACTATCTGCGACATCGGCAAAAACAAACACATGATTTGTCTCCTCCTTTTTTGTCTAGACAAAATTTCTTGTTGACATTATTACGAACCAACATGTAATATATTGTTGATTCATTATTATTCATTTTTTGCTCAATTTTATAAAAAATGTAAAACCACCGTAAATAATTGAGTTAAATTTTGAAGTGTTGTTTCATATCCTCAGGTTCCTCAGAAATTGTAACAATCCACGGATGTTAGAATGATATAAACGTAAGAATAAAACCAATATGATCATCTTTCTTCTATAAGAAAAAAACAAAAACATAGAGTTGTCTTTTTCATTTTGTATGTCAATGTGACTTTAGTGGAAAATCGTTTGATGGTAGAATGTTTTACAAGAAGGTGCCGAAAAAAGATCACTTCTCAAAACCGATGTGTGTTTATCTTAAACAGTTTTAAAGAGTCTAGAGTGTAATTTAAACAATTTTATAAGGTTCAAGTCACAACAAAGCATCGTAAATCAAGGTTCCAAATATGCTTCTCTCAGTTACATAATACATTACATGCCTGGCTCGCACAAGCAATTACGAGAATGATTTATTTCCAGCTTTAGAAGATAGGAAAGAATGAGACTATAAATAACTAATAACTATGTACATGGATTTTTTTTCATGCTTTTGTATGTCCAAGAAATAGCTATTAGGCAAGGAAGCATTGTCACCTATCAGTCTGTTCTGGAACGGAGGGAGTATATACTAAAGGGAGCACACATTGTTTAATTATAGTCGGAGTCAACCACCATGTGTTACAATTTTTTGTTGTTGTATTTTTAAGAAACTTAGCACATGTGCCGTGTACTAACAAAAAATTACAACTTAATCCTAAAAAAGTAACCTTGATGGTAATAACTAATTCCATCTACAGAGATATTTTAAATTCCTTGTGTTTATATATTTATTATTGCACAATTTAATCCCCAATTCAAGAGATATGTTACTTTTAGGATTTTTTAAACATTTTTAAACTTTATTGTTGCGATGTTAAATTAATTATTTTCAAAAAAATAGAGCTTGTGCGTTCCAGAACTGGAAATCCACGTCCTAAAATGGTAAATTATATACTCCGACATGCAGTCTGAAAAATGTGTTGCTGCTCGTCCGACATGCATGTCCTTTAGTAAGTTTTATGCTACTCCCTCCGTATAAAGTGTGGGATGGAATCAACATGCCTTGCACAACTTCATTCCTATACTAGGAACACTTTTTATGGATCGGACGGAGTACTATACTAGCTTTTGACTCTACCTTATCTGAAGAGCAGTTCGGTTAGGTAACGAAAAGACATCATGATGGCATGAACCGCATGACTTTATCCTAGTGGCACAAACGGAAAGAACAACCCAGATGTTATAAAACTCTCCGAATCGTACGGCCTCAGTTCTACCGTGTCCGCATCTGCACATTTTCTCTCGTCCACCGCGACGGATTCTCTGTTGCGCGCATGAACGTGGAAGAGGATAAGCACGGATGAACGTTGTTGCAGGTAGTGAATCAGCAGCATCATTAGACCTTTTATGCAAGCGGGAGCACTAGCCTGTGCTCGTGTGGAGTGCATAATTGTTCTGGACAGCTAAGCTACCCATGCTGCCTTTGCATGATGGTGTTCAGATGTTGATCTTGAAAGTCTAGCTTTTTGTTTCCTTCTTTTGAGGGAAGGTAAGTCAAGCTTCTTCCTCTTTTAGGGCGGGGAAGTTTTTCTTTAGACAATAAATAAAGGGAAGTTTAGGTGTTGATATGAGTGGACCAAAGTATCTCGAGATATGACACAGTATATTATAACATAACTGAACCGGTACTAGAGGAGAGGGGGAAATAAGGTGATCTCCATGTGACTAGGGTTTGCAACCCATCCGCAAGCGATGTCGTCGGCCCTGTCTTTGTTGGCCTTCCAAAATTTCGAGGTGTACGTGGTGGACCTGGTCTCTCGCCGGCGGGAGGGAGGTGTCACGTGTCTTGTTTTAGTTAATTGTGTGTCTTCGTCGGTGGTGAACGACTGAGTGGCGATATCTAGACGACAGAATAAAGTACTCCCGCACTATAAAATACCATTCCAACTCTGGTGATGCACCTAGTGTTGGGCGGAAGATGTGTGCAGTTGTGTGTCCCGCAAATTTCCTTGGATTTGGTCGGTTCGTATTCGTTGATGTGGTTACAGGTCTAGCTCTACATATATATGGTTTTCATATTTGACGATGGTTGTTACTCTGGTGCACCGGTCTTTTGGGGTCTGATGACTTCATGTTTATCTACTACAACAATCTTAAAGTTTTGCCCGGCTCCAAGGAGAGAGGGGCAAGGACGTGGGCGCACTTTCGGCTCGCCTGAGTGCTTGTAGTTATCGTTAGGTGGTCAAATATCTTTTAAAAAAATCTCAACTAAAATAAATCGAATTAAGTCTACTTAGGCCTGTTTGTCTTGATTTTTGTTTTTGAACACTGTTTGTCTTGAATTTTTTATCGATCCTTTTAACCGGCCCAACCACAAAGGACTAAGCTGGGCCAGCACCAACAATAATCGTGCTTAGCCCACTGAATTACTAAAATCGTCTTCGCACTGGGCCTCTCCTTTCTACTTTCCTATCGGCGGCTCGACGGTCACCGGCCACCGCTCCAGCCGACCCGGGTCTCCGCACCGGCTCCGGCCACCGCAGCTCTCCCACCATCAACATGGCCCAGGCTCCGGGCCGCGCCGCCTCCGCCGTGCGGCTCTTCGACGCCCACTGCCACCTGCAAGACCCCCGCATCGCGGCGGCGGCCCCCTCCCTCATACGCGCCGCCGCAGCCTCCGGCGTCGCCCGGTTCTCGGTCAACGGCACCTCCGAGGCACGCTCATCCCTGCCTCTGCCCGAGAACGCAGGCAACCTCTTCTCCCTGACTCTTTCTTTACTGGTTGTATGCAGAAAGACTGGCACCTGGTGAAGCAGATGGCCCAGGAGCACCCGGCCGTCGTCCCCTGCTTCGGCCTCCACCCATGGCAAGACTACTTAGCTTCTTTTTCGCAGTGCACTGCTGCTTACTCTATGTGGGTTTTAAAACCGTGAATTTTGACAGGTGGGTGCCGGAGAGGTCACCCGATTGGATGGATTCGCTCCGGAGGTTCTTCTCGGAGACCCCAGAGGCGGCTGTTGGGGAGGTGAGCTTTATCCGTCAATTTTTCACTCTTCCATGTTACTAGCCAGCAATAGAACTGCGGCAATACATAATAGCCTCAAGCTCGTGCCGCAAATTGCTAACCAAGGCTTCCCTACCAGCATATTTCTGTGATAGTCTAAAACTCTAAATTAGGATCATCTGGTTCTGCCAGTCATTGAGTTTAATGTTTATCAGCAATATATTTTTTTACACAGCCTCTGCTTGCTGTAATTTGAAGCTGAGATTGTCATTTCTGAATTTAATGTACTAGTGTTTTCAAATTTGGTTAGAGGTCAGAGCCTCTTCTACTAGATTACTTACTGGGTTGGGTAACCCCAACACATACTATTGTCATGTTCACTATTCCCTCAAGGAATGTGAACTATGAGGCACTAGTTTCATCCGATGTCATACTTGACATGAGGCAGATGGGTGTTCCACTAATGAAATAGTCCCTATTTCGATTGTGGAACGGACCTCGTGTACGATCCATCGTACATTTCCTTTTGGCATGTGCTATTCCTTCTCATATTCGCCATTATGCAGATTGGTCTGGACAAGGGATCGCATGGAAAAACTATTGACTTTGGAGAACAGGTTTGTTAGCATGACCCATCTGCACCTCATGTTGCATATAACCATTTTCGCTATATCACCATGGCTTTAGTTGTGCCGTTTTATTACCATCTATAATAATAATAATATCATCACAGGTTGAAGTATTCCAACGACAACTTGAACTAGCTAAGGAATTGGAGAAACCTGTTTCTGTTCATTGTGTACGTGCCTTTGGTGATCTTCTGGAAATACTAAAGTAAGGCATGCATATTTGGCCTCTAGTATTTTTATTTCTTGTATCTAGCTATGTATGACAGGTAGGGATAGTTTGTTTGTCCATGTTGAAATTTTAATTTCTAAAACAGTGAATTATCGATGATATGGCACACACCAGGCTCTTAGTAGGGTTTAGACTTTAGTATTATTCTATACACATCGCAAAAACCTTGAAAAGTACTGCTCTTCCTAGATAGAAATGTCATACCGAAGTGCAGTTTCCGTACTTACAGACAAGTATTGTGTTGTCTTGTAGTTTCTCATTTCGTTTGTCTACAAATAACCCTTATGACATGTTAACTTTTTGGCTGCACCCAGGCAAACTGGGCCTTTCCCAGCAGGTGTGCTGTTGCATTCTTATCTGGGGTCTGCAGAAATGGTGCTCGGCCTTGCAAATTTAGGTTGTTACTTTTCGTTGTCTGGTTTCCTTACAGGCATGAAATCCACTAAGGCAAAGCAAATGCTCAAAGCAGTAAGTAGGTTATGTCCCTTTTTCCTGGGAGTAGGTATGAAATCTATTATGATTTATGAACCATTCCATCTCGCAAGTATTTACCAATGAAATACATTTGTATTTTTTATAGATACCTTTGGACAGAATTCTGTTAGAGACAGATGCACCTGACGCATTACCAAAGTTGGACAATGTTTCTCTAGTAACAGTCCCTGTGGACACTTCAGATGCAGATGCAGCTGCCTCTTCAAATGAATCCTTGAACCATCCAGCTAACATCCACATTGTAAGATTTGTGCTCTGATTCCTCTGCCTGATACTCCCTCCGTTCCAATTTAATTGACTTGCTATTCACCACATGCGGATGTATCTATACATGTAACATGTCTAGATACATCCACATTTGGTGAATCAAATCTTCATGTTTTTCCTTGTGGCATAAGCTCCATGCTATTTTTACTATATATAGGCAGTTCCCTAATGATGGAAATATTCTTGTCCCAACTAGTATACTAAGGTGTCTATGAAGGGCAGAAATTTTCTAGGGCAAGAGCATCTCCAACCGCAATGGCCAAATTTGACCCCTCATTTATCCACGGACATGTCCGTACATTTCCGCTTTGAACCCTCATTTATCTGTATGCGCAGCCGTGTCCCTTAAATTGTCCGGGCAGTTGCATGTGATTGGTGGGGATGGAGAGAAAAAGAGAAAATAAATAATAAAGAAAGAGATAAAGTGGTCCGGAGTGGACATGGAGGACTGTCCGGACATGCCCGGACACCCTCATTTCCACCCCATATATGCGCTGAAAGTGGGGGTGCCGGACAGTCCGGACATATAGGGGGAAGGTCGGGGGTCTGGTTGGGTAGCCTTTTTTCTCCTGTCCTGTCCGGTTTGTCCGCCCAGACATATAGGGACAAAGTGGGGGTTCCGGTTGTAGATGCTCTAAACACAATATTTTCTCTGGGTACTACTATTCAACATTGACCCGTCTGTTCGGTATATTGTCATTGCAATGCGTAATGTTTAAGAAATGTAAAATTGCCTATTAATGTATCTGCTGCTATTTCTTTTATTAATGTAAGCTCAGTGGCAATGTCACTACTGCTGCAGGTTCCACCTGTCCAAAAATGGCTTCACTTCACAAGTTATCTCACTCTCACACAAATCAGTGATGGATTAAGGAAATTATTCTAATGAAATGAGTCTCATTTCTATCTTATTTTCAGGTTTTGAGTTATGTGGCGTCGTTGCTTGAAATGCCAGAGACAGAGCTCGCGGAGGTGAGCTACAAGAATGCTACCAAGCTGTTTTCCTACCCTGGATCCAAAATTCACCCTGAAGGTGAAAGTGCGTGATTGGGTGTGCCATCCAATTTGAACCATGTTCTTCTTCATCCTGGTGCGTTCTGCTTTTGGATATTGGCTGTATACTGTATATTATGGTAGTAACTTTTAGATAGGGAGCAACCAGAAATAAATGAGGAAACGGCTAGTATCCAGATTGTGCTTTTATGCCAAATTTCCTTGGTCGAAAGTTGGCAGTAGTTTTTCACGTTGCCGTCGAATGATGACTGGTATATAGCGTGTGGCTGGCAACCAACCAGTGCTCCTGTACATGTACTGAGCCATCAAAGTATTGTGTATTCTGGATGCCTAGCTTGTAGCGTTCCAACAACACAAGGCTCCTATTGCACCCCTCTTGTCATTTCAAGTGACACTGAATCTCTCCTCACTGACTGTTGGGTATTGTGCGCGGTGAGTGGATTCGAACTGGAAGTTTATCTGCTTTATACTAAGATGACAAGATAAGAAAAGGCCGCTTCGATCCTCTTAATGATAGGTTTAGCCGCCCTAGTTCGAGCTCCAATACCTACTAAACCTTATCGTCAGTAACGTCCACTTCCTGATCTGACCGACGGGACGCGCCGACCACGACCAATGGAGTGTGGCAGCGTACCATTCGGCACACGCTCGCTTTAGACTTTCGGTAGCAGCGTGAAGATTAAACAACCGCACTCGATCGCCAGGTCATCAGTGGATGGATTGAAGAACCTCGGAGATGTTTGCGCGTGAACAAGAGCAAGAACACTGCAACCTGAGATAACGAACAAACTGAAGCAGCAATATGATATGTGCGCATATCTGATTTCGAGAGATGACAAGGAAGCAGCAAGCAAACTAATTAAACAACTAAACAAGTAGTACTACTAGTACGTGCAAGCTACTATGTACTGGTAGATCGCTAATCTCCTGCATGTGCACCGGGCGCTGGAGACGCCTCGACGTCCGGGCCACGGCCGCAGCAGCGGCAGGGGTCGGAGGCGAGGAGGGAGAGCCAGGCGATGACGGGGGTGCCGAGGAGGACGAGCCCCGCGGGCACCATCCACAGGCGCGCGTGCGCCGGGTGGAACGCCAGCGCCCACCACACCAGCAGCGCCGCGCCGCCCAGCCCCACGGCCACCAGGCACGCCGCGGTGGCCGCCACGGACGAAAACGACGACGACGCCTTCGCCGTGGCGCAGCCGTTGGCCATGGGCTTCAGAGGCCCCGCAGTCGTCTCCATGGAATTCTCCTAGCCGGAGGAGAAAGTACGTCCGACGACTCCAAGTGGTCTATGCATATATAGCCGCGTGTCGATCGTTGCTGGAGACCGCACCGGCGGCGGTCGTGTACTCGTGTGCACAATAGAATAGGCAGACCCGATCACCCGGACTGCCGGACTGGGCAGTGTTACCCTGGTGCAACTGCCTTGCACTTCAGCACTTCCTATAGCTCGTGCGAATTACGGCCTGTAATATTCCTGTCGTTGGTCTACTTTGTTTCTTTCGCCACCGATCTCCTTTCCGCCGCCCAGAATCGACCAAAAAATGCAGCAGAGAAAAGAAGTTCCTCATAAAAGTCACCATCGTCGATCACATTCTACACGTGCAGTCCAATGTATGTGATTAGGCATTAAGAAAAGCATACAGGAGGATGAACCCACAGACAGCGAGAGCACATCTCGTTTCATTCTTGTTGGTTCTGGAACAAGGCGCGGACGTTGACGGGCGAAGCATCGACGGCGCCGCCGTCGACAAGCCTGCCGGCGACGATGAAGTTGACGGCCTCCGTCGGGTGGAACGCGTCCCAGAACACGTACTTGGTGCGGTCATCGCACAGGGTGGAGCTCGCGTTGGCATGCCGATGCACAGGAACGGAGGAAAGCTGCCGCCGCAGCAAGGGTCCAGTGCATTCTCGAAACCTGCAGCCATACATGCGACATATCCAAAAGATTCGTTCAGAGATGCCATACCCGAGTACCAAATTTCTGAAAATTTTGGGCTTTGAAACACTCCATCTACCTACCGTATTGCCGATGCTGCTGGATGATCTCCATCACGATGTCGTGGGTGTTCGTGTAGACGAACACGCTCTCTGGACCCATCTCCTGGTTCAGCCTGCCGATCATCCTCTTCAGCTTCTTGTTGTAACCTTCGCAGAGCTTGTTGGCAGCTGATGAACATTCGCCTGCAGGAATGAACTCCAGAGCACGAACGTATGGTATGCAACCAAGCGGCCCGATGTCGGCCACAACGAATTTTCTAGCCCCAAGCTCGTTCAGCCGCTTCATTTTTTAAAGAAAATTGCAGTATCAGTTTAGTGCAAACGAAAAGAAAATTCAGTAGCTAGGACACTGAGGTAGAGGTTAGTGACACCTTCAGATGAAACGCCAACTTAGAAACCAAGGCGTCCTGAAAAACTGCAGCATCAGGCTTCTGTCCTCCGAAGAATGGTACTGAAGGTGAGAGGAACTCCAGAATGTCGTTGGATCCCGCAGCTACTGTGAAGAGAGACTTCTCCAAGAAATCAGCTGCAGCTTTCTTCCCCATGCTCTCCAGTATCTCTGCTCTCGTCTTCTCAAAATAGCTTATTTGTTGTCCTAGTGGCACTCTTCCAATCTGCCAACCCAAATCACACATTCACACGATCAAAAATTCAGAAGCAAATCAAGCGGTCAGGAAGCATCAAAAGTTGAGCAGTTCACATTACATAAAAGGAACCGGTCTCGTCGAAAATGCCGGAAGAACCAGAAGCATAGTTGACACCACTGCTGGTCACTTCTGTGCTCGAGTTCGGAGCCAAGTAGGGAGGAGCAAATGTTTCCTGTCCCAATGCTTCACCTGAGAACATAGTGCCAACAATTTTTTTGTTAGATCAGACATGACAATCTACAAACAGTTTTCCATGCAAATTTATACTCCCTCCGTTTCTAAATATAAGATGTTTTAGATGTTACACGTGTTGTCTAGATACATACACAAATTAGTGAACATACACATATAATGTGTCTAGATACATTTGTGTACATATGTATGTGGACAAAGTCTAAAACATCTTATATTTGGGAACGGAGGGAGTACTTAATAAATACCCTGCTGAAGAAGAATCCATTTATCACGCCTTCTTTGAGTGCATATGGGCAAGGCAATTCTGGCAAGAACTCAAGAAAGCTACCATGGTTAAACTACCGAACTTGTGCCCAACTTCACGGGCGACGGATCTGATCGAGAGGAGGTTGGTTAACGAAGAGACTGCTAGCACAATTCTGTGTGTGTGCTGTCGGTCTGGACAGATAGAAATACTGTTTGGCATGGCGACAAAGGAAGAACGGTTATCCGTAAAGTGGACATTAGATACCATCGACCTGGCTCGGACTGGAAAAAAATAAAAGCCTAAAACCAGCTCGAGTTTTGGCTAGATGGACGAAACCAGACCCCGGTATTTACAAGATAAACGTTGATGCTAGCTTCCGAGGGGAGGAGATGCAAGGGGGAACAGGCTTAATTGTCAGAGACCACAATGGAGCTATGATTCGAGCTCAAGCTTTGTGGTACGAAGACGCAGCTAATGCTCTTATTATGGAAGCTGAAGCAATGCGAGACGCAACGAAGCTAGCTGTTGAGAGAGGCTACCTGAAGGTGCACATCGAAACGGATGCACAGGAGGTAGTGAAAATCTGGAATGACCCCGGCGCTGGCCGATCGGATATAGCCAGTATACTACGGAGGTTAAGGAGCTTGCTGTTGGTTTCTATTGGTAGGCTTGCGAACCAGGCAGCCCATAGTATAGCTAGTAAGGCATCTAGTGTCAGGAGGAGATGTGTGTGTTAAATTTTACGCCACAGTTCTTAGTCTCTATTCTTGAGAAAGACTGTAATGACTATGAGTAATCAATGAAGCTCCATGATTCGCAAAAAAAATTACCCATGACATCTGCAATGGTCCTCCCGTTGGTGAACCTCCCGGTTGGCTTGCCACCGGAAAACGAGAAATCGACACCGTACGGCGGGGCGTTGGCCTTGGAGAGGGTCACGAGGTAGTCATTGTTCCCCGCATCGACGAGGGAGTCGCCGAAGATGAAGAACGCATGTGGCAATGCTGGAGATGGAAGAAACAAGAGCAGCAGCATCACTGCCGTGAGGTGTGGAGAGCAGCAGCAGTGGGGAGGAAGCAAAGTCATCCTACTTATGCTGCAACCGTGAGGGACGTCTGTAGGACTGCATATATCTTCTTGCACTGGGCACTGGCATGCCTACCGTGCCTCCATCGTACCATTTGACATGGTCAGCGTTTGACAGCTTCAAGAGGAGATGTGAAAGGGCCCCACTGGGGTGGTGTGGGTGACATATTAGAAATGGATGACAAGGTTTCGGTTGGGAGCAGTACATACAGGCAAGCAGTACATAATTCTCAGCATGAAAACAATGCACAGCCCACAGATCACACTAGCTTTTGGGGTACACAGCAGAGTCGAAGTTCACTGTGAATTCATTCATTCATTCACTTATAAGAACCACATGCAATCTCTCGGACGTTGTCGTCAGCAGTAAACGGTTATACTGTACACTGAAATCTGCAGTACCTACAAACTAACTGGCTGACCGTTTCTACTCACACAAACTAGAGGAGCGGCCGATCAATCAACTAAACAAAAAAGCGAAAATAACCCCATTACCAATTACATATACAATCTGCTGTCATATCACACCCAAGCTTGTCTTGCTTCTCTGGGAGCATCGAAGGCAACCACGTCTGGAGCCTTCCTCAATGACCTATTCAACTGAAACACAGGGTGTCTGCAAAGCCTCTCGACACCTTTCCTAAAACTAAATCTCTCGAACAAGCCTTCTGCATTTCTGTTACCGAATTCTTTTCCGGAACTGCTGACTCGGTTATTCGAATCATTATCAAGAGGAGGAACTCCACTGTAACACTTGTTGTGGTCCATGCCACACTTCTTGTCTTGTCCTTCAAAACCATTTTTTGAATTATGATCTTGTTCAGCTTCCAATAGGAACTGTTCCGAAATAGCCTTGTCGATCATAGGGTGATCGACGGTTTCCTGACTTGAACAAATGAACGGTTTCTCCAAATGCTCTGGCATCTGAGGTTCATCTTGGTCATTTGAGGAACCTGAGCATGACTCCAGTGCATTAGGTGCTACAGCTGCCTGCTCTCTTTCCTTTAAGGTCTTCACGATTAAAGTCCTGAGGAAATTCATCACCTGAACTGCATGCATCAGGGCAGTTAATGGATCGGCCATCTGGAAGAGAAATGCCCTGGGATTAGTGTATGCATGTGGATGTACTGGGTTCGCTCTGCAGATTTGAATAATAAATATTTCCAATAACCTGAGTCATGTTTGGTGCAAAAACCATAGCGATGTTTCGAGCATTCATCTTGTTGTAGCTTTCAAGCACTACAACATCGGCCATTAGATTAACAGCCCAATTAAGCAGTGCTGCTTCCACTGGTGGTAGCATACAAGCAAGGAGAGCACACTCCTCTTCTGTGTTGCAGTGCATTACTTGTTCTGGTGTCAGTGAGTCCAATACTCCTGTTGGAAGTTCCCGAAACCATGCCTACAAAGGAGCACCAAAGACGACGAAATGATGTATAAGAAAAATTGTTAGATAGTGTGTACTGCTGAATAAATTGCCCACAATAAAATATCATTCATGTTCAGTTTCATGCTATTGGTCAAACTTAATGTGTATTATTCCTTCCTGACTACTCTAAACATGTTCAGAGTTGCAGAAACAAAGGGGGACATCTCATGCACACAGCATATCTATCTGCTAATCTCAGGTATCTGTCGAAGCTAAAAATAAGAGAGAGAGAGAGAGAGAGAGAGAGAGAGAGAGAGAGAGAGAGAGAGAGAGAGAGAGATATTGCTGCAATAAGTGTTACTGTGGAAGTTTTGAGCACCTTTATCAACCCAGCCAGGCAGTGTAAGTCAACTTCATCCGGAACCACGCCACTGTTCAATTGGTCCCTGACACAGACCTCTTGACTATTTTCTCCGTTAATTCTGAAGATCCCTTCAATCTAATAACACAGTGGATATACATCAGCATTCTGAGGGGTTGAAAGTTGAAACTGACATCTGAATTGTTGT
Organism: Poa pratensis; assembly: GCA_947311845.1. Classification (NCBI taxonomy): domain Eukaryota; kingdom Viridiplantae; phylum Streptophyta; class Magnoliopsida; order Poales; family Poaceae; genus Poa; species Poa pratensis. The sequence continues at coordinate 92,239,140 of CAMZMU010000128.1, forward strand.
TTTTCATTCGCTTACAGCTGGACAATACCTTAAGTCCTTCTCGTAGATACAACTCCTTTTGCATCATCAACAGTATTATGGGCACATTATTTCCTCTTTCATCATAGGAACATTGCAAAGAGGTTGGTGAAACGCCAAACACACTTGCACTGCACGCGGAATTATAACTAGAAAAGGTTAGTAACTAGCACTAAACAATAGTTTGGAGGCAATCGTAGCAGATAACTTTCATTCTCAAGCAACTATAATTTTTCCAAAAAGAGACTAGGAAACAACGACAGTATGACTAGAAGGGCTTTCATATTCATAGCTCATCTTACTGGGTTATTAATATGTATAGAAATACTGACATCCTGATTTGATGTTAACAATCTAAAAAGATGATGTGAATGACATTCGTCAATGCAAAAGGTAAAGAAAATCCCATACTATGTCTGATGCAAGTACAGCTGAGGAGATCAACCTAATCCAAAATATAAGATGGATGAGAAAGATTCCCATGAGCTGCCCATGCTGGCCAGGTCAGCCACCTAAAAAGTCCCAACTTGAAGGTCAAGCACATAACAATTCTGGCTACCAAGTCCAATAAAGAGCTCAACCATTAGCCATGCAACAGAATCCCACAATCAAATTTATTTCTCTCCGTGTCCTCAACTGTGTGCCCACAGTATATTCAGGGTGTTCCACTGGGTGCCTCATGGCAACTATGCCAGTAGCAGACCAGCCATAATCACCCAAAAATCAACTAACTTGCTTTTCTACTTCTTGGCATGAAATCTAAACTAAAGATATATTACTCCTCATCGAAAGAAATTGTGATTCAAAGGGACCACTTTGTCCTACTTTTAGATCCACTTCTTGAACCAATTAATTAAAACATTTTCAGCGAATTCCACCTTCTGGACACTGTATTGTATCATCTCTGAGTGCATAAGCACAACTCAAGAAGAGTAGCAAAACACAGCTCATTCCATCAACTTGCTCAGGAGCCTTCCAATAGTCGTACCTAGAGTTCCAGGTGTTCTTAAATTGTTTATTTATTATTTTCAAAAAGCAATAAATATACTTATTCCGCAAAAATATGAAGTACTAAATATACTTATTGTGCCTAAGTGTCCCAACGAAAATTCCCGACCACCGGAAAAAATAAATTCAAATATCCTTATCGTGTCGAAGTCCCGAACCGAAATGAAAATCCCTAATTAATCCCAAAAATATTTGCTGCGCTGAAAATTACACCTCAATAAATACACGGTCCAGAAACTAGCAAAGCATTTCACCGAAGCTTGTTTCGACCGCAATTTTCCCAAAACGATAATCTCCTTCGCAGCAGCACATCAACAAAGAAGCAAACCGGGAGAATCACAATTCACACCACAGGGCGAGCTGGCATAGAGCTGACCTGACGCTGGGCGTGGGGCGTGGCACGTCGGGCTCGAGGTCGGCGGGGAGGCCGAGGAATCCTCCGAAGCGGTCGAAGGTGACGTGGGCGACGTGGCGCACGTCCATGGGCCCCCCAATCTCCATCCCCTCGCCGTCGCTGCTGTCCTCGTCGTCGTCGTCGTCCCCACGGCGCCGGCGCTGCACATGACGAGCGACCGCCGCAGCGCGCCCACCACCGCGCCCACCAGCCCTCCTCCTCCCCTCCCGGCTGACTGCATCCGCGGCGGCGAGGCCGTCACGTCGCTCTCCACCTCCATGTCGTCCTCCTGTTCCTCGTCTTCGGAAAACTCTTCCTCCTCGTCTTCGTCCTCGTCGTAGGTGCGCGACGGCGAGATCCCGAGGCCGAAGCGCATCAGGAACGGCGCCATGGCGGCGAGGTTGCGCCGGCGGTGGTGGATAGCTGGGCGTGTGTTCCGTAGCGGGAAAGGGGAGAGGATACGGAAGGTGTGGGGGGCGACGCGGGCGCGGGCGGGCGGCCGTGGTGGTCTTTTGCCTGGTCGGCGATTGCTTCCAGGTTTTTATAGCACCTCGGCTTAATCCCTCCCTCGTCGTCGCTAATCTGAAATTCTAAATTACCACCTCGCTAGCTAGTCTTACCGGACGCCCACGTTGCTAGCTGCTGCTGTTGTCTGCCGTCGCTTTGGATCGATTTTGCTTTGGCACGCTGGAGATTTATCTATGGACGATTTGAAATGGAAGTGGTTGGATAATGGTGGAGCATTAGACTAATCCCGGCGCGGGTTAGTGGAGCGGAGTGGGGTCGGCACCGTGAGATCTTTACAGCCTGGTGTAGTAGTGGTAGTTACGGCCGCACAGACTTACCACGTGCCCGCGTCGTGCGTTCGTTCGCCAGCCACGGCCACCCATCGCGCCCGTGCGGGGCGGACAGGACGGCCGATGGGATCGCGTACGTGCATGCCGGTTTGGTGGTCGGAGGTGTTTGTGACCGACCGGGATCGGCAGCGTTTTGGCCGATCCGTTCTGGGTACGGGTCAGGGGAAGGTCTCCGTTTCTCTTTACTGCGTGCTTGCCCTAGCCCCTAGTACATAAATAGACCCGGAAGAACTGTTCCCTTCTGCATTTCTCGTACGTTAACTCCTGACTCGGGCCAGGGTAGTAGGGTAGGGGGGATTCATCATCTGCTTCTCTTCACTGCCTACTCGGTCGGAGGGGCAAGTACACAGCTTTCCCTGTGCGCTGGACCCGCACCTCCATAATAACATCATCAGATCGTGACATGACAAGCCAAGCAGAAGATGCTCCTGTAGCTAAATAAATCCGGAAAAGAGTCAAATTTAAACCTTGAACCCGTAAAAGTTAGAAAGATCTCCAACCCTGAAATCAAAATCCATGTAGTTCGCACCCCAAACTATTAAATCCCGGTCTAAATTAAAATGTGGACCTGTTTTTCCGGCAAAAATAAAATTTTAAATTCCTACTCCAGCTGACAATAAGGTCCCACATGTCATATCCATCTCCTTCCGTGGACCTGTCAGCACGACCGTGAAGACGAGCGCGCTTATCCGCGTCACAGCGCCAGCCACCCTCGCGTATACCCGAGCGCGCAGAGAGATTCGCTGAATCGTCATCAACGTCCCTGTCGAATGAATTCGAGCTGAGGCTGCTCTGTTCCTCGCATCCGTCCTCTTCTTCCCTTGGTCGCCGCCATCGATTAAACCCCTCCGCCATGTCCTGGTCTTCTCCGATGGTTCCTGGAGTACCACAAAGTCCCAATGGTACTTCCCGAGCCCTCCCCGAGGTACCTCATTCCGGTTGTCGTGGCCATCATTTCTCATTCTCATGCTGTGTACCGTCGCCACCGCTGCAAGAATTCGCCGTTGGCCTACGTTAGTGTTGCAAAGGGCCTCTTTGCAAATTTGTACCCGCCACGTGGAATGATAATAGCAGCACCGGGGTCCTCGCGGCCCCAAGTCTTGTACAAAAATAATGGACAAATATTGCTGTAGCATCGTCACCTCCGCCGAAAGAACTCGTCGGCAGTCTACGTTAACGGAAACGAATTTTGGATGGAGCGCTCGCATCCACATCGAGCTCGCCTCCATGTTCGGCAACAACGTGCGGCAGATTAGAGAGACAAATTGACTATGAGTGTGGGTAGTGGCGGGGTGAGCAGCACGAGCGCCGCGATCGAGATTAGTTTGGAATGAATGGTAGAAATTGGAGAAGAAGATGAATATGACATGTGAATCGCGAAAGGCGTTTTGGTGCCCGAGCACACATGGACTTGATATCTGCACCGACCATGTTACGTTGCGATGTGTGTATCCTGTTTTGTCGGCAAGTGTGGGTGGGAGGGTAAATCGATGGAACGTGCGGTAAGTTTTAGGCATCTTCCTGTGCTGTGGGCCCACATTCGGTCCCCTGTCGGATAAAGGATGCGCTCCCAGAACTCCGGCTCGGGGGGAGGTCCACGTCCTCGAGCCGCTTCACGGCCACCGCCGCGCCGCTCTCCATCACCGCCTTGTACGCCATCCCGAACGTGCCCTTGCCCAGCACCTCCGCCGACGCGCGCAGCAGGTCCTCCAGGTCAAACGGCGGGGCCGCCATGGGCCCAAAGTAGATGAGCTTCTTGGAGCCGGCAGTCGATCCGCCGGACTTGGCGGCGGCGACGGCGGCTGCTGGTACTGCTCCGTTGGCGTGAGCACCGTTGCCGCTCTGTACCTTTGGCTCCGCGTCCAGCGGGCCGAGGTCCCGCCCCTTCTCCATGGCCTCCGTGGACCTTCCCGCGCCAGAAGACTTCTTCCGGCAGCAGAGGAAGAAAAGCATGCCGAGCAGCAGCAGCAGCCTGAACACGCAGGCGATGGCAATGCCGGCGATGGCGCCACCAGAGAGCTTCTTCTTGCTGCCGCCGACGTCAGCGGCGCCGCCCGTGCCTGGCTCGGATCCCGGCAAGCCGTCCGGCGTCTCCGCGGTCTCGCCGGGGCACAGGCCGAGCGGCCCGCCGCAGAGCCCGGTGATGCCCAGGAACGAGTCCTTGGGCATCTTCCGGAGCTTGGCGGGGATAGAGCCATTGAGCTGCTTGTTGTAGGACACGTTGAACTGCTCCAATGTGGCCAGGTCCAGCTTGGGGATCTCGCCGGAGAAGTCGTTGCTTTCGAGGAGCAGCGACCCGAGCCGATTAAGCTTGTTGAAGTCCGGCGAGATCTCGCCGGAGAACTTATTCTCCCCGATGTTGAGCCGCACCAGGTTCTTGCGCGTGAAGAGCGATGCCGAGACCTTGCCGGAGAGCTCGTTGTGCTGGAGGTAGAGCGCCCGGAGCTCGGTCATCTGGGAGACGTCGTCGGGGATGGGGCCGGTGAGCGCGTTGTAGCGGAGGGAGAGCGTGCGGAGCGCGGTGAGGTTGCCGAGCACGCCCGAAGGGAGCGTGCCCATGAGGCCGGCGCCGTTGCACGCTGTCTCCGTCCGCCGGAGCACTGCAGGCAACCACCCCTCCACCCCAGCACACCTGAAGCAGCTCGCGGGCGCCATCCCCTCCCCCGCCATCTTCGGCCGGTGAGGCCGCCGGATCTGGAGGGGAGAGGAGTCGGGAGACGAGGACCAACTCTCAAAGGGAAAGGAGATAAGAGACGAGCGAGGGGGGAAATGAGAGCCCTTCGGTCCTCCTCCTTTTGTTCCACCACTGCACGAGGACATCATGTCATTTAATTCCTAGACAAACAGTGCGCCGGGGGACAGGTTTTACTACGGTAGAAAACTTCTGAATGTTTCGCTGGACACATATCTTGATGACAATTGATGAACCGGATTCCGGGAGCATCTGTGCTCGGGCTCCAAAGTGGATTTCACATGTGAATCCCACTATCAGGGACAGTAGCCCGCAATCCTGGCCAGGTGCTCTTTTTCCCGGTGCGCCAAACAGGTTCAAGGTTCGATTTAGACAGGAATTTAATAGTTCAGGTTTGTGAACGCCGAGAATTTCGACTTTTAGGTTCGATTTGTCTAGCCTCTACAAGTTCAAAGGGTTTTTAGTGGACTATTTCCAATAAATTTTGAAGCTCTTTCGCATTTTCCTGTCGCCTACGTCCCCTCCCAGGCCAGCTCATAGCCGCTATGCAAAGCAAGATCGAGCGACTGAACGAAAACGAAGAATGGAATCGGCCTGCGTCTGCACCTGCACCTGCGTGCCGTACGTGGCGCCTGCCGCTCTCCGACGAACAGAAGCTATACGCCGCTACAGGCAGGTAGGCAGACAATACAATGTTGTTGATCCGTATGCTTTCATGTTTGTTGCTTTGTGTGAAAGGCAGAGCGTACCGGAGCCCGGAGGACCACGTACGTACAGTACGTGCGTGCGCTTCCTCCTCAATCTTAGCTGGCTGGCTGGCTGGCTCGTTCGCTCGAACTGACGATCGCTGTGTTGCCATTGTTGCGTTGCCTCGTTCGGTCTGTCTCCTCTGCACAGCCTCTAGCGCGCACGGTGCGCCAAGGACCACTCCACGACCTGTCAGCAGGTCGTGACTGACACTTGATCATTTTGGAATATGCAGCCATCAACGGATAGGGATGTATGCAGAGATTCATATACTGTACCATCTTTGAATTAAATACAGTATGTGATTTCTTCTCAGTGAGTTGTTAATCATGCATGTCTCCTCTCCCGTTAAGATTGCAAGTGTTCCTGTAGAGTAGCCTAATTAATCAAGATCGTGCATGATGATGGAGGCGTGCATCTCTTGCCGTTTGCAGAAATTTATACTTTATCATGTGATGCATGGAGGCATATGCATTATTAACTTTTGGGACATAATTAGTGCTACTTCAAAAACCTTGATATCCTACCTCTGAGAAAGATCTGTAGTATCTTTCCTTCTAAAATTAGCAGGTGAGTAAACAACGACATGTTGAACGTTGCATGCATTTTCTAATTTTAACCAGAAAGATTGACAGCCCATGTGCATGCATGCATATTGGTAGATTAGCTCTTTTGGTGCATATATCTTTCTTTGAGTGTGATTTTTGGTGCATACGTCGTCGTGTGTGGAGGTGGCTTGTCGTGTCACTTGTTTTCTGTGTTATGGCCGAGCCACCTCCGTGGACACGACAAAGTCTAATATACCATATATGCACATATATACCTCAGCTAAATTCATTCATTACTTACCTTTTCTTGGTTAAGGACAGCTAGCCAGCTACTCCCTCCGTTCCAAATTACTTGACTTTTATATATCCACAGATTAATGTATGTACATACTAAAAGATATCTACATACATTTGTATGTAGACAAATGAAAGTCTTCTATTTTGGAACGGAGTGAGTAGTAATTTCACCTGAGCTCTAAGCATCGCATGTGGACACCGGTCGATCGATCGAGAGATCCTCTCCCGGATTCCATGCATGCTTTAACCTTACCCGCACGTCGTCCGTTAGGGCATCGCTTTTGGACGAGAAAGGAGGTGAGAAGCTAGCCACTACGTGTGTTTGCTTTTGCAGTTATCGTCAAGTTTAATTTTCTGCGTTGATGCAAAATCTACGAATTATTATGACCTGCTGTTTTTTTTTTTTGCGAAAACAACCTGCTGATTTTGACAACACACAATTAATCCTGCGAAAGCACGTACATAAGTTTGAGGAGAGTTAGAAGAATTTATATGATCAATCAAACAGTTGGAATCGTGCATGTAGCTTAATTTTCGGTGGCATTGTGTTGCTTGATGCATCCCGTTCAATTTGATTAGGGTCATGTTTCCTATGGTGCAGTCAAATTAATCCTGCAAAAAAGATGGTGTAGGAAACGGAATTGACTATCTAGACGCAGACATATATACTCCCTCCGTTCACTAATATAAGACATTGGACTCCCTTCCAATTTGACTACATACATACTAAAATTAGTGAATCTATTTACAAAATAAACCAATATACATTTGAATCAAGAAAATTGAAATGATGGGTCCAAGCTTTATAAAGTGAACAGGGGGAGTAGGTGTTTTGAGAAGAAAACCAGGATAAGGGACTCGCTACCAAATTTTGGGTAGTTGCCGAGTGCCCGTGGCACTCGGCGAAGGGCTGAATACACTCAACAATGGTGTTTGTTAGCGGGGAACTCGCGGAAAGTGAATCTGATTTTTTCCATTGGGAAGATTTAGACCCGCCACACTATCCTTGACCTTGGAGGCATCGTCCTCCTCTTCCAGAATAGTAACAACGGCCTTGGTGCCGGTGACCACTACTTCAGTAGTGTTAGAAGGTGATGTGGGATCTTTGGCTTTAAGACATTCCATTAACGATTTTTGCACTATGGGGCCAATGGTTGAGCTAAAAATTTCACGAGCGTTATTTTGATACCCAACGGTCACGGGTTCATCAACGACTATGTGTATATCTTCACATTCCCGGACCCCTGTGTCGTCGACCATAATCTTTAGAAGGTAAATCTTTTAATAAAAAAGACGAGACTATGATATCAATTGAATGGATTGGTATATATGGTCGACTAGAGGGGGTGAATAAGCGACTAATTTTTTATTTTTCTTTCCAGTTTTAGGGATACAATGCAAAAACAAGATTATCTAGATATACAACTAGGTGAGGAACCTATGTGTGAAGCTCTAGACATAACAAGAACGAAAGCAACAAGCAGAGACAACTGCAAGGGTGGATATGAGGATGTAATTTCGGAAGTTACATCCTTTTTTTTGGGGGGGGGGGGGGGGGGGGGTTACGTATTCGTTGGATAGGTGTGACGACATGTGTGTCTCACAACAAGTAAGAGGCCATGATCCACTAATCCGCCATTTGAAGGCGACGACTGAACCTTTACACAAAAGGTTTGAGCAATCTACAACTTATTTAGAGGCTCCCAACACTCCACCAAGAAACTTCACACACAAAAATTGAGCTTCGATGAGGCTATCTTCCGCCTAGAATTCCAAGATCCCAACAGTAACAAGTTCCACACAATCTAACTCTTTCGATAAGAGGTAGACCTTGGTGTTCTCACACAATCCCTAAGGGGAAATAAAAGCAACTCAAAAAGCGTTGACCTGTTGGGATTTAGAGTGTCACAGAAACCGAATACAATAAAAGCCCATAAACAACAGACGAATGCCGCCATGGTCTACTGAAACTTCATCAACAACTGCAACAATCGCACAGTGCAGTAGACTCGACGAAAACTTGACCGTACGGCGTACAAATCGATTGAGGCATAACAGAAAATCAGTCGAATGTGACTTAGTAATTCCTTCTATAATTAACAGGACAAACCATTTTGAGGTGTCAAAACACAAGATTTTTTCAAACAAGAGCAACAATATCTTATAGACACAACTATATTGCTACTTTGAAAATCAAGATGATGTTGAAATAAATGATCATGATGGAAAAGCAACTATTATGTGGACTGCATTCAAAGCTAGAATGGGTATCTCTGAAAACCCAACCATGCACTTCGATCTGGATGGATTGTTATAGATACATGATGAGGATCTCTCATTTCTGGAGCTCCCTTTTGCTAAAAATGAAATTGAAACAGTAATTTCTTCCCTTCCAAATGAAAAGTCCCCTGGGAATTCATAAAAGCATGTTGGAGCATCATCGGTGCTGATTGCAAGCAGCTCATAAGTGATTTCTTTGAAGGAAAAGTCAACTTGGAAAGCATAAACTCCTCTTTCATCACCTGATTCCAAAATTCAAGATCCAATGACTTCATGCCAATTACATTTCTAAACTCAATCCTAAAGATCCTGACTAAGTTACTGGCCAACAGACTACAAAAAATAATCCTGAAACTTGTGCACAAGAACCAATATGGTTTCCTAAAATCAAGATCAATTCAGGATTGCCTTGGATGGTCCGTTGAATGCCACGAGTCTAGAAGGGAGATGATCATTTTGAAGCTGGATTTTGAAAAAGCATTTGATAAAATTGAGCATTCTGCTATCCTGAAGATTCTGGAGGCAAAATGGTTCGGTCCTAATTGGATTTATATGGTAAAAAGAATTCTGGAAAGAGGTAATTCATCTGTTCTGCTAAATGGAGTGCCAGGGAAAACATTCTACTGTAAAATAGGGGTAAGGCAGGGAGATCCCCAATCTCCCCTGCTCTATGTTTTTGGAGGTGACTTACTGCAAACAATTTTAAATGAAGCTATGAACCTGGGGCTCCTACACCTGTCACTTCCAACAGGTAATGGGGACTTTCCAATCCTTCAATATGATGATGATGATACATTGATCATCATTGAAGTAGATGCAAACCAGCTACTATGCTTGAAATCTCTTCTCAACTGCTATGCTGATTCTGTGGGTCTGAAAGTTAATTTCCAAAAGTCAAGTGTGATCCCTATCAACATGGACTTGAAAACTTAATCACTTTGCAAAAACAATGTGCTGCAAAACTGAGACATTACCTTTCACCTATCTTGGCCTACCCTTGGGCACAACAAAGCATCTCTCGAATATTTCCTCCCAATGGTGTTACGAGTGGAAAAGAGACTCTGTGGGATTGCAGACTTTCTGAACTGGGGGAAATTGCAAATGGTTAAATCTGTTCTATGCCAATGTTCTTTATGTGCTGTCTGGAAATTGAGTGCCAATCCGAGAGCAACTAATTAAATATGAAATGCATTGTTTGTGGAGAAAACCTGATTTGCAAGATAAGAGACCTGCTTTGGTGGCCTAGAAAACTGTATGTCGGCCAAAAGAACAAGGAGGGCTGGGAGTTCTTGATTTTGTTGTCCAAAACAAAGCCCAATGTTAAAGAGTCTCCATAAGTTGTACAACAATATGGACATTCCATGGGTCCAACTGATTTGGAACACTTATTACAGCAATGTGAGCTTCTTGGTAATAGGATGGAAGGCTCTTTCTGGTGGAAGGATCATCTAAAACTTCTAAATAATTACAAAGGCCTAGCTAAATGCACCCTTTGTGATGGAAATACAACTCTATTCTGGAGTGACCTTTGGCATGAACAATGCCTAGAACAATGTTACCCTAGACTTTTCTCTTTTGCTAAATACCATAGGTGACTGTAAATCAAGTGGTCAGCCTTGAACATGTGGAAGACACGTTCACCTTCCCCTTTCACAAGAAGCTTTTGAAGAATTTCACCTGATGAAGAATTATGTCAAACTGCTACGATCAGTGTGCAATTTGGCATTGCTGATAAATGGACTTACATCTGGAATTCTGACATATTTACTGTTGGGAAAGCTTACAAAATGTTAATTGGGATCAAGGAGGCACCCCCTCATTTCAAATGGGTGTGGAAAACAAGCTGTCAACAAAAACACAAATTCTTCTTCTGGTTACTTCTACACGACAGGCTGAACACTAGAGACCTGCTGAGAAGGAATTTTTTTCCAGTTGTCATCATATCTTTGTGCAACATTGGAATGCACGGATGCTGAGACGTAGAACATCTGTTCAGGTACTTCCCTTTCGCTCAACAGTGCTGGAACTTGGTTTGTCCGAATAGAATTACTCGCACTTCTACCTTAGAAGCTGTTGAGGACATGAAGAATAAACTCCCCAAAGATTTTACCATGGAAGTGATCGTTTTGGCTGCCTGGGGTATCTGGCTGGTCAGCAATAACAAGATTTTTAAGAAGCAAAGGCCTACCGTGGAAGCATGGAGAGCAATTTTCATACTAGAGTTGGCATTCCTCAGCCATAGAATAAAGAAGAAGTTTGTAAATAGTTTTAATTCCTGGAGATGTAATTTTACTTAAATCTTTTTCCTTTTTTAAGGCCTATTTGTAACACCCTTTCTACATATCCATATAAATTTATAAAATCGCTGTGGGAAACTCTCTCATTGTTTCGCCTCAAAAAACCATTTCGAGGTGTGGTCAACGATGAGATTTGTTTTACCAAAATGCTTTAGTAAAACGGTGAGAAAATCAGTCGACGTGACTTAGCAATTTCGTATATAATTAACAACTCCGCCTTTATGAAGATATATAGCTTACTACCACCATCCTTAATTATAAAACATTTTGCCAAAACGTTTTGATATGCAAAATTGGCCTACCACAATACGTGTTATAGTTTGGGACAGAGGAAGCACTACATTTCATCACTCTACAATACTCATTGGAGTATTATCCTATGATGGCACCAGCCGACACGAAATTAAGTCTCTTCGCACTAAAAACCGTACATACTTATTAAATTCCGTGCATCAACTAGATCATCCAAAAGCTTCACACGACGGGGACACACGTCCATCGCAAGAAAAAACAAGCTAGGACAGGACATGAGCAATTAGTATACTCGCACGCACTGCAACCGTAAGGTCTCTGAAGAAAACGATGGTGCAGGGCCATGTAATCATCACATCTCGCGCAATTCATCATTCAGTGCTCCTTCGGTCAGGACACACAAGGCATGCAAATCCTGCTTTAGGGCCTAACCACCACTATCATATGGAAAACCAAATAAGTGCACACGAGCTCTCTCGAGAGAAAGGAGAAGGCAAAAAAAAAAAAAGGAAAGAAGCAACCACCGGCGACGTGCGTGCTACCTGAAGACGATGCACACCTAAAAAAGAGACGATGCCGAGAGGAAAAGATAAGGTATATACTGTACATAGATAGCATGTAGCGCATGTTGCTTAGCCTCCAAACATGTCTATTTCAGGTGCTTTCGGCCTTGACAAGCTAACGGCCGCGAGCTTCGGGCTTGTCGATTCCGTCGATGGCATTGCCACTCCCAACAGCACAAGAAGCTTTGTCACCCCGATGCCACCAATGAGACGAGGACGACGTCACAGGGACGATCGACGCAGCCACTTTGATCCACAAGCTGTTGTCCCGTGGATGGATCACTTGCCGAATTGCATGCAAGAGAAAGAAAAAAAACTCATGTTGATGGTGCGCATTTTCCCACGCTCATGACACTGACAAGTATGCATGATAGTAGTTCTTTGACTTTACCTCGGTGGAGTAAGATAGTGTTGTTGATGTTGGTTAGGTCAGGGCTGGTAACTTAGCTCCCCACCTAACCCTAAACGCCACCGCCGGCGAGCGCCGCGCGCTCCCGTCCGCCTCCCCCCCCCCCCTCCCTCCCCGCAGCTTCCTCGACCGCCTCTTCCTCTCATCTTCCCCGCCGCCGTCGGGTCGGGCCGCCGGGCTCTGCTTGTGCGGTGCCGGTGCCGGCGGCGGCGGCCGGCTTCTACCCGCGCGGGTCGCCTGGTGGCGCGGCATGCAGTGGCTCGCGGCGGTGCGCCCTGTCCTGCTTCGGTCCGGTGTTCCGGGCGGCCATGGTGGCGGTGGGGCGGCCGATTGGCGGCGGTGAGCTGCGGTAGCTTGCGTGCGGCCGGCTGGCTGCCGGTGTGCGGCTGGCAGCGTCCTTCCCGGCTCAGATCTGGGCCCAGGCGGGGCCCATCAGGGCTTGGACGGGCCGCCCAGGCGTGGTGGCGGCACTCCCGGTGGACGGAGGAGTAGGATCATGTCCGAGAATGGCGGCGTCGGCGACACCCTTGCTGCAGTGTGGTGGCGGGGCTTTACGGGCCTTTTTGGGGCCCGGCCGGGCCAGTGAGGGCCTGGTTTGCCCTGCTACTGCATCCGGTCGGCTACTGCTTTCCGGCGGTGGAGGCAGTTCCCTCTCGCGTGCCAATGTGCCGCATTTTCTCGCCGGGATCCTTCTACTCGGTTTTCCGACCCCACGACATTGACCGCGGTGAGACGACGGTGATGACTGCTAGGTCGTGGTGGCGTGTGCTGGTGGGCGGCAAGATTGGTGGAGCTTTACGCAACGTCTGGGATGTGGTGTTTTGGAGGTCGGGAGCAATCCTTGTCGTCTCGACACTGACGCGGTGACGCCTGCGGGTGTCACCTTCCTTCCTGAAGGGCGTCGGGATACCTCTTTCCCACCCCTCACCGTACCGGGGGAAACCCTAGGACACACCGGGGGAAACCTTTAGAACTGTTCGGGCAGTAGCATCGTCCTCGTCGTCGCTCCCTTTTTGGAGGTACTGCTTGGTACGAGGCGCTTCGGAAGGCTGGGAGCGTGGTGGATATTCTCCGGAGGGCGCAGCGGCTGTGAGTCATCTCGTTTTTCGTCGAACCGTCGATGTCGACTTTGTTTTCTTTTCTTTGTTCCTTTTCTGTTTTCTTTTGGGCAGGAGTGTGCTGTTTGCCCCAGCAGTGGCCTTGTGCTTGTTTCGGTTGGTTGCTATATTAATATAGTGGGGCGAAAGTCTGTTTCGAGGAGCAGGGCTGGTAACTTAGCAAGCAGAAAAGATGTGGGACCCCCGGCCATTTGCCTGTTACTCTTTTTTTTTTTTGAAGTGTCTGTTACTACTCCAGTAGGCCCTTCGATCGTTTCCTTTACTCAGTGCCACCGATTTGTCAGTGCTTTTCGTGGTCATGGTCATGGTCAGAGATCGAGAGGTAGCTTTGGACTTTGGTAGATGGCACTATGATAGAGAAACTGAGCAAGTTCCGCCATTTGCTGCAAGGCTACTGAGCACGTCGCCAGGTAAAAAAATTGCAAGTGCGGACGTGTAAAGCACTAAAGGTGGTGCACTGGGATTAAAATTGGCAGGCAAGTCAGAATCAGATCGGCTTGTGTAGTTTCTGCTTCGATGTGATGTACTTTCACAATATAACAATATAAGATGTTTTAGTCTTTTTTCACATGCACATACACACATGTATCTAGACACGTTAAGTGCATGTATCTATTATTTTTAGTATGAATCTAGACATACGTGTGTAACACCTAAAATATCTTACATTGTGGAACGGAGGGAGTAGTTTTGATGAAGACTGAAGACTACTCTGGAGTAATGGGCTCTGCATCGCTGCATCAACATGTGTAGTAACATTTAGGAAGAGGGGTTGAGACTTTCGAGGGTGAGAGGGGGGAAGGTAGGTCGGGGATTGATGGCGAGTCCCAACAAAAGCTTGTGGAACCTTGTGAATTCAGCAACTGTTATACAATCCTAATACACTGCTAGCTGGACGTTATGGCTAAGCTACTTATGCAAGTATTTATCCCGAGTCATTTGCGGGGGTTTCTTTCTTCCACAGCTGGATCTTGGATGCAGTTTCAGGTTCGTCTTCAATAGATCGTGGACCATGCTGAGAAAGAAGTACCAGTAAAAAACAGCAGGAGCAGCAACCAAGGCAGCGTGATGATGGATACCGATCTAGTAAGACCCTGGATCTCGGCCGAGCTTTCAATACAGAGAATCGCCCAACAAGGTTAAGTAGACCTCCGGTGTTACCACACTTTGTTTATGTCAGTGGACTGGGGATATCATGACCTCTCTATCTCTATACATGGTCTGCAGGAGTGTAGAACCCGTGCTCCAGTAGTTCAGAATCAACAGTACTTTTGTCCAAAAAAACTGACATGCTGTACAATCTCATAGTACTAACTAAAGATTATGGCTAAACCATTCATCGTCCTAAAAAGTTTGTGGTTTTCTTCTTTCAAAACTGGGATGCAATTTTCAGGTTCACCTTAAGCCTATGATAGATCATGGACCATGCATCGGCATCTGCGGAGAAGTATAGTTTTCGTTTCAGAAACTAGCACAGAATAATAGGAGCAGCAACCAAGGCAGCATGATGACAGGTACTGATCAAAGTCCCTGGATCTCGGCGTGTTATCATTTGCCAACTCCCAAGCCGGAGCTTTCAATACCAAAAAAACACCGAACAAGGGCTAGCTGAGAATTGGGAGTCTGGGTGTTACCAACTCTTGTTTCTGCCAGGAAAGAATCAGGGATACCATACCACTTCAGTCACGGGCAACAGTCCATATCACGTCAGTCAATGATATTATTTTGATGCCATCAACTTCACATCCTAGCAGATTTAAGATATTTCACTTCAGTGGATGAATCTCACTAACCTGCTCGTCACACTATTGAGTAATCAATACTCCTATAACTTAACATGTAGCTACTGTTGGCCTGCACACTACTGAGTAATCATGTACTCCCTCCGTTCATAAAAGGATGTCTCAGGGAGTATTTGTTATCATAACCAGACTCCCAGTGGCTCAGGGCCCGACAATGATTTCCCAACTAATAATCCAAATATAATCTGGCCTGCCACTGAGGTCCATAGTTTATGTCATATCAGTGCATTGATTTCTATCTAGTCCTAGACTCCTAGTAGTCACAATCTGCAATCAGGAGACTAAAACCACTGAATAAGAGTAGAGTGGAATAGAATGAATAGCATGACTTCATACAGCGCCGTGAGGGGCAAAAGCCAATTGCTGAGACATGTTTTCATGTTGATAAATAGATTTCCATCAAGCTAATCATTTATACACTTAATTTCTATCGAACTGCTGCTGATTCAAATGTATGCAGAGTGAAGATGTGTGAAGTGTCTATAGCTACCACACCAAACAGACAACTTCAAAGCAAAGATAGCATGTTTCATTCCAAGTTGTCAGCCTAGTAATAGATAGCCGCTAACGCTTCAAGGAGTAGCTCTTTCCACTGAACGCGTTGAACTTTGGCTCTTCCTTCTTTGGAGGTTCGCTCGCTTTAACAGGCTCCTGTTAGCAGGAATTAAGTAGAAATCAGCAACTGAGATTATGTTAAATTAGAAGGCAATTATCCAAGTTTTCTTATAGTTATAGTATTGCAGGTAAAATAAACATGTTATGCTATAATCCAAAACTCTGCTCAGTAGAAAATATCTCTTGAGGAAATTTCAAAAATTAATTACAAAATTTTAAATGAATTTAGTTCTCGCATATGAACGAAACTGAAGTCATATTCAGCTTCCAGAATTTTACTTCGAATACACTAAACGTGGTTTAACTTGCGAAAGTACAAATTCAGTAGAGAAAAGGTGTATATCATCAACTGAAAAAATTGCAGGGTATTGCAGTAGAAACTACCTTTTGTGCGCTGCTTCTTTCTTGTTGCTTGCACTTGAACCAAAAACAAGCTTTCCTGTTTTCTGGCGTGTGGAAGTGCTAGCTTCTGAAGGTGCTGCAGTTTGCTGACTTGCCCTTTTGTTTGAGTCTGAAGGTGCAGAACGTGCAGCCACAGCTTGTTTTGGGCCCTTACCATCCAACCTTTTTCCGGAACCAGTAAATGGTTTAAATTTTGGTTCTTCTTCAACATTCGCATCTTGATCTGGATATTGCCAAACCAAAAATTGGTTTTAGATAAAGGGAAATCACAACTATCTTCAGCTGCCTAAAGAGAGGTCGCACAAGATGTCCAACAATACTCTCAAACTGAAGGTGACTGATGCTTTTATAATTATGTATAAAATATTAGTTCCATTTCAGATGGCAACATCGGTAAACAGATCTGCAGCTATAATCTAGGCCAGGCAAGAACAATAATTTTGTTTAACAGCAAGGTAAAAACGAAATTGCACTAATATGATTTTGACAAAAGAAAATACAAACCTTCAGCAGGTGCTTTGCTTGCAGGAACTATGGGTCGCTGTGGTCTTTCAGGTTCTTTATAATCGAGAGGGGGTGCAAAGTCCACTTCACAGTCTGTCTCAATGATACTAACTGCAGAAGCAGGCTTTGCTTCAACAATATCAATATAATACTGTTTGTTGTTGTAAGCTACCATGATGCTGTCACCAGTCGTTAAGCAAGAGAAATTTCTTAGAGTTTTCTCTAGGCTGCAAAGTAACACAAGCGCATTAGCGACACTGACAATCGATGAAAAAATGAATTAAGGGCTTTAATAGACAACTCTAGCATAATTTCATAACTTCCAAGAAAACGCAATTTTATTGGTCCTGGACATGCTGAATGGCAAAAGGAATGAACGGAGTTTAGTGCAAAGCTACTAACATGGCTTTCGGATTCGAGATGTCCAGAAAATCAGTAGTGTGAGGTTGCAGCTTTACATATGTACCCTTGGGAAGGTTAGCATTCTTGACACGCACAATGTCACCCTCTTGAAGAAGCATGTTCTGCATCATCTATACATATAAACGAGAGTAGAATTATACAACAATTCAGTTGGAATATATTTCTCTGGTAATACAGCTGAAGAGAGAGCAGTAAAAAAGTACATTTATATAGCACATACCCAGTAGGGCATGATGATCATGCCTTCTTCTGCT
The DNA here is from genome assembly GCA_947311845.1 of Poa pratensis. Taxonomy (NCBI): domain Eukaryota; kingdom Viridiplantae; phylum Streptophyta; class Magnoliopsida; order Poales; family Poaceae; genus Poa; species Poa pratensis. The sequence goes on from CAMZMU010000128.1 coordinate 92,256,620, forward strand.
ACAAACTCCAACACGCCACAGTGTGAAATCCGTTCGGTGGTACCATTGTGCAGCTCAAATAGCATAGGGTACTCAATGTGCAGGGAAGCTATCAAATCAAAACCAAACAATTAATGAATGCATATATTATCTAAGAGTGATCCAAGTGAACAGCGCGACAACAGGAAGCGAGAAAGTTCAGCCTAGGGTCTAAAGGGAGGAGGACTTGAGCTTACCCAGACGATCCAGAGCCGATGGTGGCATTATTACTGTATTGGCAAAGATAGAATTATATCAGAGTTAAAGTCATATGAAAATTGTAGAACAAGAGGAGAGAAGAAGCTCTAAGACATACCTTTGTCACCACCTTCCAGATGTGGCTGGAAAATATAAGAATTCAGAAAGATGGTTAAGTACAATTCAGTATGTCACACTGCTAGGTACTAACAGATGAAACTGATACCACAAATAGAATACCTTGTCAAAAAAGGACGCTGGATAACAGTGATATGTTTGCTCAAAATTACTTCCACGGTAACCATATCCTGAGTAAAACTACATAAACAAAAAATTGGGTTAGTTAAGCATATGCGAACTACACCAACTGTGAGAAGAACACACTACTGATTTTGTCACCAGCATGAGTTAAAAAAACTGTTGGAAACTAAGAATGAAAACAGATCGCAATACAAGAATTATGAGCACCATAACTATCACAGGAACATAGTTAAACACGTTTAACCTGCAGATATGAGCATTTACAATTCCATTGTTGGAGGAACACCTAAAGTACTTCCGCCAAGTATTAAGCAAAAAAAAAAAACAATCATACATACATGGAGGGGAAATCCAATTGGTAGCAGTAACCACATAAAATAGTGTGTATTGAAATTAGTTCGATGTGAAATTATTTTTTGGATGATAATTTTTAGTTAACCCCACCAGGGTTATCAGTTATTATGAGTATATGACCCGAGTTTGCAATGACTCGAACAACTGAATTTCAAAAGAATCCTTTAAAGAGTGTTTATAACCAGCATCATCTAGCAATACCACACTTAACCCCCCGGCCTAGGCATCACTCAGCTTTTAGAGTCATAAATAAGAACTTTGAACATAATTGGGTGAATCACATAGCCCTATAGGAATTCTATACCAAAAGGACAAGCTATGAACTATGGCCATGTGTACAACCTAGTTGACAAACATAAAATTCATTCCACTTGGCTGCATACGAAATCTTAAGGACAGCTGAGGTGATACATACCATTTTGAGTGGACCTCTGCTTCTACTTCTCTTGGACCTGTTATTATCTGTAATAATAAAGAACATAAAATGAGTATGAAGGGTAACCATTTGAGCTGCAGACGTAAATATACAAGATCGTAGTCTTTTCCCAAAGAGAGAACTAGGTTGATAAGGAAAGCAACCATTACTAGGTCGAAGGATCTCAACCGATTTTGCTAAAGTTCTCTAAAAAGCTCTAAACATTCCCCTAGAAAACGAACCGAGCCCGATCACATATATACTGTTATTATTTATTCATTCACTAAACAAAACCCAGAACCGAAAGGCATAGAAGCACGGTGGCGCACTATTAAGCAGTGGTAGTTTTTTTTTTCCCACACGGTCCCTGCTCCTAACAGCATGAACAGATCTATTCCAGTCCAAAACCGTCCACGGTGGCGGATCTAGATGGTATACTGGTGTGCGCAAGCGCGCCCAGGATTTCCGGAGGTCATTCCAATGGTCATACCTCGGAAACAAAACCGATGGCCAAATTGTGGACGGGGTTGAGACAGCGGGGCCGGCGACGAGATTGGACGGGAACGGTGGTTGCGGACGGGGCTAAGCCAGCAGGACTCGGGGCAGGGAGTGGGCGGGTATCAACCGATCAGCCCGCCGGCGAGGAGATCGAATCGGAGCACCAAGATGAGATCGCTGCTGCAATCAACGAGTGGGGAAGCTGTGCTTATGAGGGCGAGAGGAGGGAGAGAGCGTGTGTACGAATCGGAAGGTAGGACTTAGGAGTAGGATTCCGAGATTCGGATGAACAAATTACCCGCGGGAGAGGGGATTGATCGGGATGGGTGGCGTGAGGTTTCCGCGGAGGAATCGTCCACCGTTCCAAGGGAGAAAGCAGGCGAAGGGAGAAGAGGACTAGTCAGGAACTGAAGACGAAACAGGCTGGCAAGGAAACGAGCCCAACGGACGTTACGTCGGCCCATTTCATTAGCCCTTCCCCAAAAAAACGTGCAAAAATATAGATTAATTCTGTACAATTCTATGTCAGCAATTGGGGATGTAGCTCAGATCGTAGAGCGCTCGCTTAGCATGCGAGAGGTACGGGGATCGATACCCCGCATCTCCATTTTGTTTGCAATTTTTTTTCTCAGATGTTTTTTTTCTTTTCCATACGCCTCCCAAAGGGGAGCCGGGTTCCATTATCAAAGACAACAGAACAGGAATCCATTATTACAAATTAAGAGAAAGCAAAACTAAAGGGCGGAACAAAGTAACCGACAACCACCTACAGCAAAGGTGAACTAACCCAGCTCACAGCTAAAGCCCCAAGATAACGAAGGCCTCGGAACCAAACTACAACAAACAGCTGCACTAGGCAGTAACATTTTTGCCAAAAATAACACCAGCTGAAACTTAATTCTGGCAATACACCACAACAATAGACGGCCGGAAGCTTCTTTCAGAAACCCCTCATCTCTTTCCTTCGCTTTATCCATCAGGAGTCGCATCACCATCTTCATCTCCTGCGTCTACAATCGTCGGACCCGTCCCGTTCCCCCTGGACATCGCAGCAAAGGATGCAAGCGCCACTTGCTGCAGTCTATCAGCTCCTTCGAGCAACTTCTTCTCTTCCTCCTTCTGAAGACCTGCCCAATGACGCATGAAAACACACATGTAACAAACAATCTCCACAGGCGAGGAGATGAGTTTCCCCTCAAAGCATGCACGATTACGAAGTTTCCAAATCGCCCAACAAAGGGAGGCGAGGCAAACAACGTGCAGATTAGTTCGAAACGGAAGTAATTTGGCAATCCACTAGAAATACTGAGTAAAACAAATTGGTCTAGAATTACCACCAAGAGCCGAGCTTACAGAGCTCCAAACAAAGACTGCAGCAGGACAACAAAAGAAAAGATGTACAATAGTTTCGTTTTCCGGACAAAATCTGCAGGTATAATTCCCCACCCACTTTCTCTTTTTCATGTTATCCTTCGTGGCTATGGCATTATGCCATATAAGCCAAAGCCAAATTTTAATTTTGAGGGGGAGTTTTGCCTTCCACAAATGTTTGAAAGATCTATCAGGACCACTAGATGACAGTTTTCTACATCGATTTGACAGTAAACTTCCCATTTTTGGTGAATTTCCATCTAGGACGATCTTTCTCAGATGTTTTGTGAGATGAAGCAGCAACTTCTCTCTTTGGTGTGTCAAACAGAACAAATTTATTAGGACACGAAAGTAACTAGTCGCAGCAAAAACTGCAGGATGTATGGAAAACTCCACGTTCTGAATCAGGCACTCCATCTGACATCCTTCTTTGGTTCTGCGTTTTTGACTAAGCAAAAGCAGGAGCGCTTAACTGCATAGCGAATAACAAAATTGCCAGACACTTTTTTTCTTTCTGAGAGAACGACGGCATTTATTGATTAAGTAACATCAGTACAGAGTCCATGTAAAAAAAAACATCAGTACAGAGTGCATCCCGGACAATCTCCAGAATCTCACCACGAAACACCTGATTACAACTATGCTAACAGCTGCGAGCAGGCTCATGTGCAGAGCAGCATCCACATTAACCCAGCCGGCGGTGGAACCCACCGATGAACTGAAGTGAGGGAATCACACCTTGAAGCCTTCGTCAGCTTAAAACAGTTCTGCACAGGCTCTATTTTTCTCAGCCACACTTTCTTGAAAACATGACAGATGACCCGGCTTTCTCATAGAAAGCCACATACTTCTGCTGGGCACCCCAGCTCACAAGGTACAGATTCAGTTATTACAGGAACAACTCAAATGGAAGAACTGTCCCAGGGCGACATAAGAAGAGCTGCAAATTACACCTTGGACAGAAACAAAATAAAGACAACACTCTAGCCGATCCCTTTACGCACTCCCAGGTCCATGAGATGCAATTCCTTCCCCGTCAACAGGTTCTGAACAGCGACGTCCACCTCCTCCTTGCGTTTCACCGGTCAAAAAACAGCCGACTGTGAAAAGAAGGAAGCAGTTTTGAACACAAAGCATATAGAACTTGCGATTATAACTCAAACAGCTCTTGTGAGCCAAAACGCCCAGGCAACAGCCCCAAACAACTCTCAGACACTCTTTGAGGATGCAGCTTTGCATTACCATTGCGTATCTCATTCCTAGCTTCCCAGATCTGCCAATAAGTTACAGCAAGTACAGTAGTGTTCAAAGCAGATTCTCCAGGAAGAAAATAAAAAACCACTGGCAAGCATTACCATAGATTTTCTGCACAATCTGACAGCAAAAGGTTCCTTGACAGACCTCCAAACTGCACTAGAAAATGGACACATAAGAAATGTATGTTCCACTCTTTCATATCTGCTGCAGAAAATGCAGTCACCAGGAACAGGCATATGACGCTTTTGCAGATGAAAACCAGTGGGCAAACATTCATGTGCAAACCTCCATAGGATGATCTTCGTCTTGTTTGGAGGATAAACCACGACCATCTCCACTTCTGTCAACATAGAAAGATTCAGACCGAGCCAGGAAATACGCTGACTTAACTGTGTACATAACTAGTTTATCATGTGGCCAGGACACGAAGTCATCGTCGCCATGTCATAAACTTACGAGATCGCAACTGTTCCTAGATAATGCAACCAATTAGCAACTTCCCTTTTGAGGAAATAAGAGACTGCTAAAACCAGGTTAATTTTTTTTATGTAAAGGGACTAAAAAAGAATCTCCCCGATTTCCACTAATAGAAACCAGATTGCTACAAGGTCTCAACTAGAAACGCAACCTCCACCAAAATAACAGACCCAACAGTTGAAAGGGAATAAACGATATGAAAAATGCCTAGAGAAAAAGAGGAAATAGCACAACCCCACATCTCCTAGCCAAGTTACTACAGCCAAAACGCTCCAGTGACAGAAGGTTTTCACAGCCTCAAAACTAGCAGGTGAAACAACTCCATCCCTAGCAACGTGATCATCCTTCCAGCCTTGCTGCCGCGACGCTCATCCCCGGCTCGCTCTGAACACTTCACCTGCGACCCGTCCCGGAATTTTTGCGCACAGTTGGAGCTCTAGTTTTGCATCCTCCGACACCTGCAAATTTGCCCACCAATCAATCCAATAGCAAATTCCATGTAGAACCTCAATTGGCTCAGAAGGCCATTTAGTTTCAAAACATGTTTGATTCTCGTTTTCCGTATACCCCAAAGGACACGACCACCCCTACAGTCATCAGTTTTTCCATCTTATTACCAAACCCATGCAGCCACTAAGTTAAATAGGAACCGCATTGTCAAACTGGCACTTTAATCCAGTTGCACAGCTCACAATGTTCCACACGTACCTGGCTATTGGACAGTTGAAAAAAAAGGTGATTTATGCTTTTATCCTGTCCACAGAACAAGCAGTTCTTTCTGCACACCCCTCCCTTCTTTAGTAGGACGTCTCTAGTAAGAATACTCTTTTCAGAATCAGTCACAAGATAGTTTTCACCCGCAAAGGAATTTTTACTTTCCACATAAATTTGTAAGGGACAGATCCATATCTTTGCATAGCAACATAGAAAGATTTCACTGAAAATTGTTTAAAGGAAGATAGTAACCACACTAACTTGTCTTCCTCATCATTCAAAGTGGCAGATTTACATTGCTCAAGATGTTAAATCCATTCAGCGAGTCTTTCCACAACTAAAGTTCTTCTAAAGGTTACAGAATTTAGTCCTGGGGCAAAGGCTTTTTGAACAGTTATGCTCTGATCACTAGAAATAGAGTAAAGTCTAGGGAATTTTTTTTGTTAAGGCATCATCTGCCATCTGTCCTCCCAGAATCTTTTCTTTGCACTATTCTCAACTTTAAAGCTACAGCAAGACAGAAACAGAGGCTTTACTTCCATAAGGCCTAGCCAGAAATGGGAGTCTCCATTTTTCTGTGCACATTGCCCCAGGGTATTATTAATACAAGAAGAGATTCATCCCAACAAAACCGCAGGCTTTTTGGCCACTTGCATGTCCTGGAATATTAGGTGATTGAGATTGGTTCTAAAAGTGTACTGGGTACTTACAGAATAGACAATATTATTCCCAGGCTGTGGTCTACTCCAGCAGTCATAGCTCACCTTGCCATCTATGGTTTAGATTGATCACCCTTGTCGCGGCTCATCCATGGTGACTATCTTCCTCTTGAAGCCCACAAACACTACCCACCTTGCCAATCTGAGCTCCTTTTCACAAAATGTTTCACCTGTTAATCGATAAAAAAGAAGAAACACAATTTCATGTAGGACTGAGACATGACAAGTTGACTGCAGTTTGCATGAGAAGAAAATGATTTTGAGTCGTGAAAAAGATAACTACCTCAAAAACAATATTTGATATCCATAGACAAAAGTTGTTCCCAATGGGATTTTATGGAGCTTTGTGACCAGCAACTAAAAGTCAGCAAAGACATCTGAATGAAAAGGTTGCGTCGCAGCATCGTCGGACTCACTGATAATTACTTTTCCATTCGCACCAGCTTCTGCAAGAAATAAAAGGTCTGCCTTCTGAATGCCGGGCACATTGGATGGAATCAAGCTGGGCGTGACCAGTAGCAGTTTACGGAGAGAGGTAGCCTTCCTCAACAAGAAACACACTAGCTGCAGCTCAATCCGGTTCCAGTTGAAGTTCACAATCTTTACCACCTAAGGCTTTCTAAACCATCCTCTGGCGGCTCTACCCCCACATAGTCAAACGGATCCACCAAGGCCTCGCTGGGGATGCTAGGGAGCTGCAAGAAGAAGCAGCAATCATTTAAAAGCATTATAATGAAATAAGAACACATCAAAGATGCCACTGTAATAAAAATGAAAGACTGACTACCAAGCAACTCAAATGTAAAATGTGCAGTGGGTGTAAAACCTGCACAAAAAGCTTCTCCAGATTACGACATTGGCTGCTCTTGAGGAAAACGTAGATGTTCGCAAGGTCAGGGGCCTTCATTTCTAACATAAGCAACTGTAGTTCTGTCATGCTCTTAAAAAGTCGCCCGTCTTGGCCAATTCTGCATGCCCAATTGCATTAGGCAAGGAAGACACAACCTAAGATGGCATTCAAGGTTAACAAACAATCCATGAATCAACAGATAGCATAACAGAATGAACTCCAATAGAGAAGAACATACAAAGAGGACATTGCTGCAGATAGTGAGCGTTGTGAGTCTTGAGCATACATGGCTTTCAAACCATTCACTGAACACCTGATATAGTCACACACAAAAAACATATGAGTAAGATAATCAGGCTGGTAAAATTGGGAAACAACAAAGGAACTCCAATAAACCTTTTTGCAGATGAGGACATTGCAGCTTCTTTGGACGCCGAAACGGATTAGAGGTCAGCAAAGCATGTGCCGCCAGGGAGATAGAACGATGAGAGGAAATCGCCGCTGTAACGAAACGACCGGAGGCTAGAAACCGCGGCGACGTCCACCTCAACAACCCTGCTGCACTCTGCAATAGTGACGCTCCTGAGTTTCAGCCTCAGCCCCATCGCCGCAGTCACAGTGATTCGACGGAGGTCATCACAGGAGTGCAGACTGAGGACGCGGAGGCAGGGGCACAGCGCTAGCATCCTTGCCAAACCCCTGTCGTCAATGCGGACGGAGTGGAGCCGGACAACCTCGAGAGCAGAGCACGGCCTCGCGGCCCGGGAGTTGAGGCCGGAGACCTCAATGCCGTGGAGCGTGAGACGCGCGAGGGCGGGGCTGGCCACCGCCGCCGGGAAGGGGATGCGGAGCGTGGCCAGGGCGGGCGGGCTCCGCAACTCGACGCGGAGGTCCTCGACGCCACAGCCGCGGCGGCCTCGAGGTAGCGGCTGAACTGGCGGGCACTCATGGCCCGGGTGTCGACGACGAGGGAGTAGCGGTCGAGGCACCCTCGCCCCTGGGATTGGCGAAGCTCGAGAGAGTCGAGGAGCTTCTTGGGGGAGGGGGAGGAGGAGGGGAGGAGGTGGTGGTGGAGGGAGGAGGGGTTCTCGTCGTCCTGCCACCGGCGCTCCCAGAGGTGGCGCCAGGAGCTGGAGAGGGACGAGGTGCGGATGGCGGATTTGAGCGGGAGCAAGGACAGAATGCGCAGCTGCAGCACCTCTGGTAGCGCCGAAAGGTGGTCGAGTGCAGCCGCCGCCACTGGCGAAGCATCATGTTGGTTGGCTCGTCGTCTGCCCGCAAACACGGCCTCTTCGCAGTGGCGTCGCCACCGGATTCGAACGCCATTTTCTTGAGCTGCATAATCAAGCTGCAATTCCATCAAATTGGTAGAAGAGCACAAGAAAACAGAAAAAAGCACGTACCGAAGGAAAGTACCTCCTGATCAGAGGTTTCTGCTACCCACAGCCACACATGCTTCAATCAGAGGTTCTGTTTTAGAAGTAAAAGGAGAACTTGAGATGAAAAAATTGTCGATGTGTAGCCCTAAAAACAGGCTTTATGGTCAGGGACTATGTGAGTGTTCTGGAATCTCAAGTAAAGCCCTTATATCATACTGTTATTTTGTGCTTCTTACTCCACTATATATCATAACATCCTCAACCTCAAGGGTGCTAAAGGAGTTGAACAGAAATTGTGACAAAACATGACACTTAGGAGAAGCATAGTTTGCTTAAGTTATCATATCTCAACACGTGTTAGATAAAAGGCCAACTAGTTCATGATAATGTCAGAAATAAGAGAGCCAAGCTTCATGTTAAAAAAAACAAGCTTTGTATTCAGACTATTGTCCATTTAAGCAAGATTAATGCAGCGCTGTGATACTTACCAACACAAGAAAGGGACGATGTGAGCAATGCAACAACAGCAACAGCAAAAAAAATCTGGGATAATATGGATAGCAACCTGTAAAAAATGTGATAACAATCCAGATCGGGAAGGAGCAACCAGAATCAATTCATTTCCCCCTACTTACTTGTGTTGAATTTCTTTAGTTATTTTTAGGTAAACTAGCAAATACGCCCGTGGGTTGCTACGGGTTGATTTCTAATTAAAAATATTTTAGACGACGTACACACGCATCATGCCGGCATGATTGTGAGATTGTCCTACGGTTGTGGAGAGTCGGATTTGGATACTCCAATCTGCCTATCCTAGTATTCCACCCCCGATGAAGAATTAGCAGCGCGTATGTACATAATCCCTATTCCCCGATGACAAGCACCAACATACATGCTTGATCTGCTAAAGAAACCGACGAAAACAATAAGTCAGTGCTAGGGGATTGTATTGGAATTAAATTCAGATTTATTCTCTCTAACTTTCTAAAAAAATATTTGTTTTGTAACTTCCCACCTTAAGCCAGGGCTATGATTCTACTCCAAGACAGATTCCTGACCCAATGGACAAAAGGGTAAACAAGTTCTAACGTTAATCATCCTTAAGACATCAAACTCTAAATTATTAGACTTCATATTCCATACAAGATTTTTCCCAGAAAAATATCCCATACAAGATTTTACAATGCATCATTCAGTGGTAACTTGTTTTATAGCATGAAGACTGACCAATTTAACCAACATATCTGGCTCTACCTATTTGGACTTTCTGCAACATGTTACTTTGCAAGCATTCTGGTTACCCCACGTAGAATTCTAACAGAACCACATGTCCTCGCACATCTAAAGGATCATTTTTGCAATGATGATCTCTTCATAACTAGACAAAAATCTTGATGACAAATATACGCATAGTGTGTTCTTAATCAGCCTGACAAGTAGGTGATGCACTGTGATGACTACCATGTAAATTGTGAAGCACTTTCACTCTTTCATTAGTATTTACAACTACTGGATCCAATTAGATAACAGTAAGGGGGAAAATGCATACCACAAGTCATAACACTGGTCCGGCTGCTTTCCTAGACTGCCGGCTTGAAGGATTTTGGTAAGCATGAAAAATAAAAATAAAAGATTCTAGATTAAAAATAACAGAATGTAGCTAGGGAACATTTTTGGGACAGCCTGTTTAGCCTGAAAGAAAGAGCCAAAGAGCAGATGTCCAATTTGTCGATTTTTCACATAAGGCATAGGCAGAAGAAAACTAAAATACAGGACAATGGCTACAGCTGCATCCCCAGTGGAGCAAGTGCAGACGACACCTATACTTTCAGCAGAGATAACGCCGGCAGCCATCGTACAATCATGCAAAGTCTTGGTCTATAACCACCAACAGTTAACATATCCTATTCCTAGCTCTTTTTTTTTAGATAAAAGGGCGAGCCCCAGGTTCCATTTATGCAACCATCAGAGTAACAGGCATCCAGGATTACACCTATTCCTAGCTCTCTCTCTCGAACTTGCATAAGTGGATTATAGGCTATGGTTAATAGCTTTAATACAAATTATATCCCAAGCAAACGACGAAATACATACAGTGGGACCTGGGAACACATAATGCTACATAATCAGTTGGTCCAATCATCAGCTGTAACTCGTTTTCAGACTGCTTACGCGAGAGGCCACAAGTGCAGTTGGTAGTTTCAGAAGACCTTGCAGCACTCTCGCTCTCAGCATAGACGGATCTGACACTGGCCACTAGTAAAATCAAATGGCCGACGTAGGTAGTCAGCACAGAAGGAACCGAGGAGGTATTAGCAGCCGGACGGACCTAGGCTAGTAGCGCCGTAGAGTGCCTGAAGGCCTTGGCAGAGTTTGTGGAGGTTGCGCTTCACCATTTCGATTCGAGCAAACAATGCAAGCAGAAGAAGAGGAGGAGATTGGGGACTCACATCTTGTTGGCCTCCCAGTTGCTCCGTGCAATGGGAAGAACAAGCAGGAATGGACTCCGCCGCCGTTCCTTCTTCGTCTTCCACCTCGAGCTCGACGCCGCCGACAGTTCGTCTGCTGCGACAGGGGTGAGGTGAAGCCGCGGCGGCTGCGGGGTTTTTTTTTTGATGGAGCGGGTGTGGTTTTTTTTTTATGGAGTGGGTGTGGGTTGAGGAGGGAAAAGAGAGGGCGTGGCCTCGGGTGGGTGTTGTTGGGCCTCCATACGTTTCGCGGAACGAAGCCAGGAGAGTCGAGAGTGTGTATGACGACGTATGTCTGTGCGAACCCTCAAAAGAAAAACTACACTAAACAGAAAACGAAACCCTATATCTACTCTCCGGCGATGTAGATGTGGCAGCAATAGTGATGTGACTGTCATGGTTTTGTCAGGGCAGATGTTATAGCAAGATGACTTCGTAAGTGTGAAACTAGGCGGCTTAAGCGTCTCCGAGCTTTGAATCACGAAGCACGAGAAAAACAATTTTACCCAGGTTCGGCCTCTCGATTGCAAGGAAAATACCTACTTCTGCCTTGCTTGATATTGATATGGGTGTTTCTGATTATAAGGATGCGATTCGCTAGATCAAATTGCGGCTAGTCCTATGACTTAATATCTGAGAGCTTAGCTTTCTAAGTCTCGTGAGCCGTCCTTATATACACGGCAGGTCGTAAGGTTACAAGGAAATATCTTCGTATGGAAGGTTAAACCGGAGACCTATTTGGAGTCTACTTTAGCCTTCGTGTTTTCAACCCGTGTCTCCTCCTTTCTTTTAGATCCTTCTCGTTGTACGTCATGATCATGAGTCAGCCCATCTCCGTGTAAACCCATGAGTGGCGCGGCCATGAACTTATCATAAGTCGCATCGGTCTTGTGGGCCGCGGGTTAACCTATTAGGTATTCTCCTGACATTAGCCCCCAAGTTTAGCTTGGACTCAACAAAGGCTTCATCTTCTTGAACTATCATTGGTCATGTAATAAGCCGACCGTTGAATGTCCTGGGTAAACACAAGATCTTACGCTTTGTTTATCTTCTCCAAACTGTAGCTTTGAATGCTGACTCAAGATCATGTTGTCTTGATATTTTGTGGCTTATGTAACTACTTCTGAAAGTTCTAAAATCCTTATTTTCTTGAACTAGACCGCTTGAAGATCCTGATATCACTGATTAACTTCAGTGTTTCTATTCTTCACTAAAAATGGATTGCTTGATAGCTTCTTCTTTGCAAATGCAATGATGTGTCTTCTTACTCAATCAATCATGTCCACTTCTTGATATTTATATCCAACAGAATATTGATGTATCCTTCGCATGAACTCCATCTGGCTTCTTTTTCGCAAAGAGATCTTGCCTTCAATTGCTTATGCTTCATAGTTGTATATATAATTGTAGCCCCCGAAGCTCAAGATGCTTGTGTGTAAAGTAACTTGAGTCTGATACTGTGTTGTGATCTTTGAATCATGTAGCCCCCGAGGACCAACTTGGACAAACTCGATGTCCAACTTGGTACTTTGATCTCGTTTCTGAATTTTTTCAAACCTATAGCCTCCAAGGGTTGAGTTGATCTTATCTTCAATCAGCTCAAGACTCCAGGAATCAAATAACTACTAAGGCTGTGTTTGGGACAGCTCTACTCCACCCAACTCCACTTCATTCCTAAACTTCACTCCACCAATGAGCTCTAGAGCAGCTAAAATGTGTTTGGCTAGTAAGATAGCTCCAGATTCAGATTTTAGAGAGATCGTTGTAATTATCTAGACTATCCATTTATTTATTTTCTCACTTGTTTATTTTTCTACCGGTTTGGTGTTACAGTTTCATCAGGTGTTTGGGTGTCTGACGTAAGATAATGGTAGCAGTATCACATAGCTAGATTGCAGGAAAATAGCACCGATTGCATCTGTCACATCACAGAAATAGAACATGAACTGGCTAGAAAATCAAAGTAGCAGAAAAGCATAGCATCCGGCCTAAACTCCTGTCCAGAAAGTTGGCGTCAGGGTAGGCGAAGGTTCGCTGGTTCAGGATGGCATGGAGAACGTCTTCGACGAGTCTGCGCTGCAGGAATCAGCCATGGCGGCAGGTCTCCGGCCGGCGACGACGACAGGTCAAAGTATGAGAAACAGGGGGCTGCGGGGAAAAGGGAGGGTGGCTAATGAATCCATTACTGAGGGGAAAACAAATCGGGAGACGGGGAAGGAGCCTCGGTGGTCTCCGGGGCGGCCCTATACGGCGAGGATCCAGGACGAGTTTGAGGCGAGGAAAGAGAAAAATGTTTCGGATTTGAGGTAACATAATGGCAGCGGTGGGTAATTTTACCCGAACTCCAGGGACAGACAAATATTATGTTGGACCCGAGGCGTGGAGTGGAGCAAGCGAAGCACCTATTCCTTTGCTCCAGTAAAATGAACTAGCGGGGGTTTCAGCTCCGCTCCATTTGGATGGTGGATCTGTGCGTTTGGGGCAGCTTCGCCTGCTCCAGCTGTAGATTGCTGGAGTGGAGCCGTCCCAAACACAGCCTAACAATAGCCATATTCTGTTGATTAATCCTGTAACATGGTAAGACATAAATATCAACAATTTGAAAGGGCATGGCACCCCTATGTGTGGTTTTGGTAATTAATGACAATCCCTATGGACTAATGGTTGCAATGAGTTATCCTTGTAGTGTTTGTCCGTAGGCAATGCTTGAACTCCATATGTTGGATTCAAGGTTGATGCCATGAATATATTGATATAATGAAGTATTTGGCATCAAGATCATGGAGGTGTATGGATATATATTTGATATGATCAAGAAGAAGAGTATGTGATGACCAAGTTGTTATTCGAGGAGTTATCCGATGATTGTTTATATGTTGAAAAGAGAAGAAAAGATACAAGGTTGATCAAGATATTGGTCAACACACAAAGCTACAAGATGTACCAAGTGGGATCATGTATCTCTTGGTATGATAAGCAATTGTCTATATAGCTTTGTGAACTAACCCATGATATGTGTGTGGCATTTCTATGTGTGTTTAGGTATCTTTCTATGGGCTTGCATCAAATGAAGATTTCATATAGCCCATGAAGGATGACGTCAAGTGGTGATCGTCATCAAGCTTGAGAAGTGCAAGTTCAAGAGAAGTATCTCGAAGATATCATATGCTTGATGCTTGCCACCCTCTTGGAGATAATGGTCAAGTGAAGATGTGCCTATGAGAGGCTCTCCCATAGTGGAGTATGGGGGAGCAATATGTGAGACTTCACCAAGCGAAGCGCAATCAAAAAAGTGGTCCACTTGAAGAGATCAAGGTCGACATCGTCTAGGTCAAGTGGAATGCACAAGGCAAAGGTATAATCTTGATAGGGTTTATATTTTACCAGTCTCATGGTGCTAGTTGGGAGACCGGGTTATAGGATAGATACCGTACTATCAAGAGGGGCTCTCATTGAGCTTTAGCGTATCAGTTGGAGAGAACTCAAACCATTGCATACTTGCCTTCATCATCTTTCTTGTTTCTTATTTGGATTTTCTCAGTATGGGGTTTTGGTGCTTGTTGTGATCTTCATAACAAGCTCAAGTTCATCAAAAACGGATTTTTTATGAAAAACTTGTTGAGTTTTTGTTGCTGGAGGTTTTACCGGTTGTTCTTTATAGAGAGGTTTTACCTTTCTATATTTGGTTTTATCCTCCCATGCTGTACTATGATATTTCTCTGCATAATCTTGTAGTGCTCGTTGTGGTGATTCCAACGAGACCAAGAACATCAAAAAACGGAGTTCGTATGCATAAGATATTGCGTTTCTCGTCTGGTTGTTTCAGGAATTCCGAACCACTCGGAATATTCAGAACGGAATCCGAGTGAATCGGAATTCCGAACTCATTCCGGACCGATTCCGGATTTTGGCACTTTCGCTTCTGACTACCTTCAAGAAGCTAGTTGGTAGATGTCCGGAATATTCCGGGCCATCCAGAATTCCGAACGGATTCCGGACGGATTCCGGATTTATTCCGTACTGATTCCGGACGGCACGAAAACTGCATAACGGTCAGATTTTGGGGGCCTATATAACAGGGCCTTCTTCACCAACGGTTCACCAACTCTTGAGCACGGTTTTGACCTCCATTGTTGACCTCTTGAATCTTTGCTTTCTCTCTATTCCTCCGTGATTCTTGCCTCCAATTAGATAAAAAAAAGAGGAGATCTAGATCTACCATTTCACCAATCAATCTAAAAGGACAAGGATGTCGCCCAGAGGGGGGGTGAATAGGCGTTTTAAAACTTTTCCGGTTTAGGCTTGATAAATGCGGAATAAAACTAGGTGTTTTAATTTAACAAGCATACAACATAAATATACTAGGCTCACCTATGTGCACCAACAACTTATGCTAAGCAAGACAAGCAACAAGGTGATAGCAAGATATAAGACTAAAGCACGGAGGCTATCACAATGTAAATTGCATAAGAGCTCGGGTATAGAAATAACCGAGGCACGCGGAGACGATGATGTATTCCCGAGTTCCTCCTTTTTAGGGGAGTACGTCTCATTGGAGGGGTGTGAGTTTCAAACTCAAGACGCCACAAATGGCCTCACCCTATTCTCCGATGAAACTCGCCCAAAAGCTCGGTTCACCTTCCACTATTGATTTCCTTTTGAGCGGAAATCGAGTCCCTTACAACAATCCTGGAAGCTGCATTATCTAAATTTTTTGGAGGTTGACGAAAGGACCAATAGCCGGAGCTCATGGCGGAGCCCTAGCCGCCGGCGGCACCCTCCGGCCGTGCCCACCACCGGCTCACCGCCCCCACGCGCGGGCGCTGCGCGGCCCTGCCGCCGTCTACCGGCCGCGCCCCCGCGCCCGAGCTCGGCGTACCCCATCGTCGGCCGCCGACCGCCGCCCACCATTTTCCATGGAAGGTCTTATCCATTGGGATTTCTCCCCGGGTAGGGATCTCGCTGATCAGGTTCGTCGCAGGTTTGGGACCTCGGTCCACTTCTCCCCCTCCTCCTCGCCTAAGGAGTTCTTCCTGGTGGCTTCATTCTCGTTTGCCTCCTTCCTCTCTCTGAAGATGCAGTTGCGGCGGCCCTCCAATGCTGTCTTGGCGGGGATGCAGTAGGTTTCAGAGTATCTCGCCTCAGCGACCGACGTTTTCGGTTCTCGGTAGCCTCTAGCCGTGTGGGACATTTTATCTATCACTTGAGGGAGAGGATTTGGCCGGATTTCATCTGCTTCTTCACACTTTTCAGAGGTGATGTATTGAATTTGGTTAACTCTGCGGCGGATGCATGGTTAGCTGCCAGGACTGTGCACTCTGTACCTCATAGACCAGTGGCCATTAAAACCAACTTGGATTTCCTTAAGGCTCCCACTAGCTCGCCTGCTCACTCCCTTACATTGAATTCTGATAAGGTTATTCTGGCTGATCATAGCTCTCGGTCTGCATTGGACCAGCACTCTGTTCATGTTGGCTCGGATTCATCCTTTCAGTTTGGCTGTATCTGTCCTATGGACTTGATGCCCTCTTCAACGACACCTATGGCTGCAAATCCCTACAATATTCAGTTTGGGCAAGTTCAGGCTGATATCCCCACAGATTGGCAACCTCATAATTTCAATCCCAAGTTTGCTGGATCTCTTTATTGGAAGCAACGGCTGAACTACAAACCTGACAGTGAACACTACTGGTTAAATCACTATCTTGACTTGCTGCAAGCTGACTACACAGAAGAGAATGCTGGATTTGCTCTCAATTTTTATGGCCTGCCTTCTCTTGAGACTGCGCGCCAAATTGTGGGGCGCTGCCCAGTTTGCAATGAAAACCGTCTCCGTTTTCCGGCTTGTGCATGCATCCGTAAAGGAAAGGCTTCTTTGTTGGGCTCTCAAAAACAATTCAGCAGGAAAAGGAGATCCCCAAACGGATGAGGAAGCAATGGGTTAAGGTGGTGTGTGGCAAGTGCAAAGGGCTGGGCCACTCAGCAAGGAGCTGCCGCAGTCGCAAAGTTTGGATACCTATATCCCGGGATCCCCAATACTCTTCCCCAAGAAGCAATCCTACTGATTGTACGATGCAAGCTTGGCTTGATTCAGTTACAGATTTTAGTTCACCTTCCTCTGAGTCAGATTTAAATGCTAGTGCTGCTCTTTTGGTGCTGGATGTCCCGGAAAGCAATGCTTCTCCAACTTCTAAACTGAATGTTCTGCACACTCGCGATAATCTTCAACTGGCTCTTCTTGATAATGATCAAGATGCGCAACCAGAGTTGACAATTGTTCCCTATGTTAACAGTGATCCTCTGTATGTTTCGTTGGCAAGAACAATTTTTTCAGTTCAGCTCGCCGGACCCTTTCGCTGATAAGTTTGCAAGGTGTTCACAGATGGAGTTTCGGCTCTTTGGATGGGACTTTATTGATTTCTGTAATAAAATTTGCCCTCTGGGTGATGGAAGAAATGTTAGGAGGAAACTCTCGGTTGACATGACCCTGCTACTTACTCTACTTCTCTAGTTCCTTATGTGCCGCAGTTTGGAGCAATAAGCACAGTGGCCGACACCCTAGTTGATGCATGGAACGACCAGGTGGAGGAAGTCGATCTTACTTCGGTTGCGCTGATCACAGGAGACACTTGTGCCTCTCTAGAGTTCATACGTGCGGGTGGTGCTGATCAAAACCTGGCGATACCTCAGTTCCCATGTTTACTTGCATTCTATGGTGCTGATCAGTTGGATGTACCTCAGTTCCTAAACATGTTCCAGTCAGCATTTACGCAGGGAAACTTCATGTCATCACTGTACTCCCTACTACTTTAGTCAAGCTCAAGTGGCCGGCATACTCTATTCCCCTGGAATTAGTTGTTGATCAAGGTGTGGTTAAGTTGCAGCTGACTATCTCTTATGCTGAGGCAACTTCTGGCATGCTCCCTGATGCACTGTCGCTGGCATCTCTTAAACTGGGTTTTGTCATCGATGACGAGCAGTTAGTCACTCTTGCAGGCGCCGATCCTGCAGCTATGTCTGTACCTCCTGCTGTGGAAATAGAGGCTGCCTCCTCTGATGGTGCTGTGGACGTGCAAGCTGCATCCTCTGATGCTATTATGGTTGCTCCCCGTCATGGTCGTGGGCGCCCACGCAATACTGATACTCCCTCTGTGGTCTCTCAAGTGAAACGCTGCACCCGCAATAATAATGAAGGCTTCATGCACGCTGCCCTCCCTGATCGCAGTCCACGTCGCCGTGCTTCATCTGTTCCTCATGCCACTCCACCTGCGGTTCTTCAGATCACGGAGATGCAACGTCTTGGTGTCGAGGAGTGCAACATTGATCCTGAGGTGCTCTCTGAAGATCGCCTTCGCCGCCCACGTCAAGACTAAGCACTGTGTGGTTGCTTATTTGCACAGTTAAATGGATTTATTAAATCGTATTTGGAGATTGTTATGTTGGAATATCCGTGGCATCAATATGCCTGATAAGTGGCCTCTTATTCGTAACAAAATTGATGAGAGTCTTGCGTCAATAGTTTGCTTTCAAGAAACAAAGAGGGGATTTTAACATTGGTTATTTGAAAAACTTTGCTCCCAAGCGGTTCAATCAGTTTGCTTTGTCCCCTCGGATGGGGCATCCGGAGGCCTTCTCGTCATGTGGGCGGGTAATAATTTCCATGGGGAAGTTGTCCAATCTGAAATATTTGGGATTGTATTAAATTCCAATCGATGATATCTGATGACTCTTTCTATCTGGTGAATGTTTATGGCCCCTGTGAGGGGGAGGCTCGTGAGAATTTTATTGCTTGGCTGTACAGTCTTGAGATTGAGGATGATTCTCTCTGGCTGCTGGTTGGTGATTATAACTTCTACCGTTATTCGGACAGTCGGAACAGACCTGGAGCAAATCTCGCTGATATTGCCATTTTCAATGATTTGATCAATACTCAAGGCCTTGTGAGCTGCCACTTAAAGGTCGTGCTTATACATGGAGTAACATGCAGTCGGAGCCTTTGCTTGAACAATTAGACTGGTTCTTCACCTCCCCTAGTTGGACACTGAAATTCCCCAATACCTTAGTGCACCCTCTTGCTCGTCCTACTTCAGATCATGTACCATGTGTTATATCCATTGGTACATCTATTCCAAAAGCAAGTGTCTTCAGATTTGAAAATTATTGGATTAATATGCCTGGATTTATGGACGTAGTCAGAAATATTTGGGAAATACATTGTCCTGGCGATAGTGCAAAATGTTTGTCTGCTAAGTTCAAGCTCCTTCGTAAAGGACTGAAAAAATGGAGTACTAGTCTATCCGTCATCAACAAGCTGATCAGTAATTGTAACGAGATTATTCTCATGATGGACGATTTGGAGGATCAACGTTTACTCCATATCACTGAGTGGAACTTTAGAATTATTGTGAAAGAAAAATTGAGCCAGCTGCTACACTGCAAACAGGAGTACTGGAAAAAAAGGTGCACGCCAAATGGGCTAAATTCGGTAGCGAAAATTCTTCGTATTTTCATTCGATGGCTACTATCAGATATAGACTGAATACAATATCCTCCCTTACATGAACAGATGGAACAGCAGCGTATGAACATCATGAAAAAGCAAGTATTCTCAAGCAAGCATTTCAAGAACGACTAGGTGTTTCAGTTCCTCTGGACCATTCTTTCAACTTTGGCAATTTCTTACAGCCGTCCACCCAGCTGATTCTTTGTCTGCTCCCTTTTCTATCTCTGAAATTGATGGAGTAGTTCATGATCTTCCCTCTGATAAAGCTCCAGGTCCTGATGGTTTTAACGGGTTATTCATAAAAACTTGCTGGCCAATAATCAAATGGGACTTCTATCGATTGTGTCATGATTTTTGGGCAGGAACAGTTAATTTGCAGAGTATCAATGATGCTTTTATAACTCTCATTCCAAAGACTGCTTCTCCTGAAGGCCCAAATGATTTCAGACCGATTTCGCTCTCAACTCCTCTTTTAAGCTGCTCACGAAGTTGTTGGCAAATAGACTGCAGGAAAAGATCTAAAGCTTGTTCATGCAAATCAATATGGTTTCCTTAAAACTAGGACCATCCAGGACTGCATTGCTTGGGCATATGAATACATACACCAATGTCATCATTCCAAGAGAGAATCAATTGTGCTAAAGGTGGATTTTGCCAAAGCTTTTGACACAATTGGACATGAGGCAATTATCAAAATTCTGAAATGCAAGGGATATGATGACAAGTGGATCATGTGGATCAATTCCATTTTTAATACTGGTTTTTCCTCGGTCTTACTGAATGGTGTACCTGGAAAGAAATTTCCCTGCAAGCGAGGTGTTCGTCAAGGGGATCCTCTGTCTCCAATTCTATTTGTGGAGGGTGCCGATTTGCTCCAGACGATGGTTAATCATTCGGCCCGAAGTGGACAACTCACACACCTATTCCTTTAGCAGAGACAGATTTTCCAATTGTTCAATACGCGGATGACACTCTGATTGTCATGCAACTTGCCCGAGGCAGCTGTTAGTTCTAAAGGAGATTCTGAAAATATTTGGAGAAGCTACCGGACTGAAAGTAAATTATGATAAGACTTGCATGATGCCTATAAATGTTGATGACACAAAGTTAAATGAGCTAGCACAAACATTCGGCTGTGTCGCTGGATCAATGCCATTCCCCTATCTAGGGCTTCCTCTTGGAACCACTAGACCGACAGTCAATGATATGTCTCCCCTAGCTGATCAATTAGAGAGGAGACTGAATGCTAGCGCAAGATTTCTTGACTCTGGAGGTAGACTGCAATTGGTGAACTCGGTGTTATCATCACTTCCAACCCATTACTTGGCTTCGCTGAAACTCTCAAAATCAACCATTAAAATCTTTGATCGTGGCAGAAGGCTTTGTCTTTGGGGCAAGAATGAGACCACAGGAATATCTCACTCACTGGTGGCTTGGCCTGTGGTGTGTAGGCCTAAGAAATATGGGGACTCGGCGTCCTGAACTTGGAAATTCAGAACTGTGCCCTTCTCTTGAAGCAGCTTCACATTTTTTTTGCAAAGCCGACGTACCATGGGTTAAACTAGTGTGGTCCTTATACGGTGACACTCCTCCCCATGCCCAAAACCCCAGGGGTTCTTTTTGGTGGCGGGACATTTTCAAAATGGTTAATATATACAGGAGCATCACCAAATCGAAGTTAACAATGGAAAAATGACACTCCTATGGAAGGATTTCTGGTATGACAATACTCTGTTGTGTGATAAATTTCCACACCTCTACTCCTATGTGTTGAATGAAGATGTATCAGTAGCCGAGTCGGCATCAGTTCAGGCGCCAGGACAACACTTTGCTCTTCCCTTGTCGGTGCAAGCATTTGAGGAACATGAACAACTTGCCCACATCCTTGATACTGTCAACCATGAATCTGAGATACATGACTCTCACGTCTTTGTTTGGGGTAACAAAAATTACACTTCCGCAAAATACTATGAATTTGTGTTTGCTCAGTTTCCTCAAGATGCAATGATTCAATCTATTTGGAAATCCAAATGTCTTCCAAAACTTAGAGTGTTCGCTTGGCTGCTGCTTCTAGACAGACTAAATACAAGGATTTGATGTGTCGGAAGCATTGGCAGGTTGAAGATGGTCCGAATTGTGTGCTCTGCGAGCTAGCTGTCTTAGAACCAGAGATCATTTATTTCTTGAGTGTCCATTTGCCAAACGATGCTGGGATTCTGTTGGACTGATCTGGAACAGTAGCGCTGATTTGTCAGCAAGATTTAGAAATGCTAAACATCTCTTCACTGGCCCTTGTTTCATGGAAATCTTTGCATGCGTGACCTGGAATATTTGGAACATTCGTAATGACTTCATCTTCAGAGATATTAGGCCTGCATGGAGCAAATGGAAGATCAAATTCCAGGGTGATGTTTTGTTACATCAATACAGAGTCAAAAACTCCTCGGTAACGCCACTCTTGGAGTGGATTAGAAACTTCTCTTTGTGATTAAGTTAGCTCCCTTTGATTTCCAACCACCCTGAATTTTTGACAGAGTTGTTAGATTCATGTACTGAAAAACCGCTGGTTTTTCTCTGATTATTAATTTAAAATCTACACCGTAGGGATTTTTCCCTACGGTATCTCTGTAAAAAAAAAATCTTGAGGCACAACGCACGAAAGGATTGGGAGCTCCCAAGTGACCACAAAAGGTCTCAATTATCCACAAAAGACCTTGACCACAAAAGGTCTCAAGAACACCGTCTAGGGTCCAACGACCCAAGAGTAACAAGCTCACAATTTTCACTTCCACGAATCCTCGTGGAGAGAGCAAATCGATGCAATGGCAAGAATACAAGAAGTTCTCAAATCCTTCACTCCCAAATCCCACCAAAAGCAACTAATGATTATGCGGGGAGAAGAGAGGAAGAACAAAGGAGGAGAAACACCAAGAACTTCAAGATCAAGATCTACTAGGTTCCCCTCACTTAGAGGAGAGATGGATTAGTGGAATTGTAGATCTAGATCTCCTCTCTCTTTTCTCTCAAAGATATGCAAGAATCATGGGAGGAAATGAGAGAGAGGCAAGCTTTCCAAGGTCAACAATGGTGGGAGAGAGAGAGAGAAAAACGTGCTTGGCAAAGCTGCTGACTTTTGGGGAAGAAGGGGCCTTTTATAGGTCCCCACGAAAAATAGCCGTTGCAGGAAAACAGGGGCCGGAATATCCGGCCTAAGTTGGGGCCGGAATATCCGGCCCCCCGGAATATCCGACCTGGAAACAAAAGGTCCAGCCCAAAAGTCCGGTTTTAACAGAGGCTCGCACTCGGGGCTCGAAAAGAGCTAAAAACACTTTTTAGGGCCAGAATATCCGCCCCCCGGAATATCCGGCCCAACAAGACCCGGATATTCCGGTTTTGACAGAAACAACAAAACTAAAACGACAATAACTTTTTCATCCGGACACCGTTTTTGATGATCTTGGGCTCATTGGAATCGCAACGAAGAGCTCTACAAGATCATGGAGAGAAACATCATAGTCCATCATGAACACTTTTCCAAATACTCCCCCATACTCCATTATGGGAGAGCCTCGCTTAGCTCCGTCTTCATGTATTCATTGCAAGCTTCAATCAAATGATATCTTTCGAGATGGATCATATTGACCTTGCACTTCATCTTCTTCTCTTGACATATATGATGGCTTGGAGATAAACATGAATGTTCCCTCAATCTTCTTTTTCAAGCCACACTTTACCATGTAAGATTCTAGAGTCCAACACTTGAACTCCAATCTTTTCCTATGGACAAGATCTACAATACTATTCAATGCAAACATTAGTTCATAAGGATTGTCATTAATTACCAAAACCACGCATGGGGCAACATGCACTTTCACAATCTCTTCTCTAAGTGAGGGGAACCTTTTGGATCTAGATTTTGGAGGGATTTGGTGTTCTTCCTTGTTCTTCCTCTCTTCTCCCCCCATAAGCATTAGTTACTTTGGTGGGATTTGAGAGTGAAGGATTTGAGCACTTCTTGTGTTCTTGCCTCCTGCATTAGTTGCATCGGTTTGAGTTCTCCACGGTGATACGTGGAAAGTGAAGTTGAGAAGCTTGTTACTCTTGGGTACTTGGAGTGCCCTAGATCTTGTCCTCTTGGGTACTTGGAGTGCCCTAGACGGTCCTTGTTGATCTCGGAGTTTTGGTGGCTCGTGGGATAGTTGAGAGCCTCCAATTGAGTTGTGGAGTGTGCCTCAACCTTGCCGTTCTTGTGGCTTTGGAAGCCACGGGGACTAGCCGGGAGCCTCCAATTAAGTTGTGGAGTCGCGCCCCGGCCTCGTGAATCTCGTTGCTTGGAGAGCTGCGGACTTTGGTGAGAGCCTCCAATTCGATTGTGAAGTGTGCCTCATCCTTGTACGGATTCGGTGACCACCCTCAAGTGTCCCATAGTGGTTCGTGGCACTCTACATTGGTGAAGGCATGAAGGAGATTACAGTGTGCCATTGACGGCTATTCGGGGACCACTTTGTGACTCTGCACCGCTCCAACGGAGACTAGCTTCCATTGGGAAGTGAACTTCAGGATAAATCATCGTCTCCAAGTGCCTCGGTATTTCTATACCCGAGCTTCTTACTTATGCAATTTAATTTGTGATAGCCATCGTGCTTGAAGTAATAATCTTGCTATCACATAGTTGTTTATCTTGCTTAGCATAAGTTGTTGGTGCACATAGGTAAACCTAGCTTGTTTAGGTTTCGTGCCTGATAAATTAAACGCTAGTTTTATTCCGCATTTATTCAAGCCTAAACCGTAATAATTTTAATCACCTATTCACCCTCCCCCTCTAGGCGACATCCGTGTCCTTTCACAATTGTTATGTTAGCACTGGATAGCTATATAAATTCTTAAGGCTACGACTGTTGCTCTTAACTCTCGACAGCTATAAAAATCTTATACCAACAGTTGTTGCTTTAGCTCTTGATAGCTATAAGAATCTTATACCAACAGTTATTGCCTGTGGAGCTGCAATGATGTGGGTTCCAGACACATTGTACCTGTGGCAGGTGATAACTTGTTATGTAATTTTGCACAAGAGACTGTGTATGACGAGAGAGAAGGGCAGTCCACACGAATGATGAGAAGTGTAAAACATGTCCGCCTCCTGGAAAAAGATGTGAAACATGTTCTGAACTTTCGTAAAATGTATCGACAATTTCGATATCAACAAGCGCACATCCAACTACTCAATATCTCGTGCACCATATGTACACCTTCACTGAAAATCAGTGAATTTGAATTTGAATAATTTTAACGTATTTTTATGTACAATGAATAATTTTAGCAAAGACTAGACTATGTTTTATGTCGATTCGAATAATCGTATGATGGACGTGCATGACTTGCATGTATATGGTATTTCAAAATTTGAGGTGTATGATTGGAAGAACACACTTTTGGAGTTGTCTCGACTCTGTCCATAGGCATGTTTGAACGTTTCCGCAGATAAACAGGGACTAGAATTTGCCCAATCCAATTAGAAATGCTCTAATAATCCAGTGTGCGAGGACGCGAAAGTTAGGCCCTACGAGTGAATCCATTTTGTTAGTACTCGAAGAGATCCCAGCTTGGAGTCTTGGACGTTCATTTCTGGATCTGGACTGGCCACGGCAAAGATTACAGCGGAGAGTAGAAGGGTAAAGTGTAAAACCGTGACGAACTGACGGCATAGCACATGGAGAAAAATAACGCAACGGCATCTGTATTCTGTAGCTCCCATGCAGCATCGTGCAGGACTGTGGCAATCATGCAGAAGAGGCCAGCGTCCTATCCTGCAGAGAGGAGAACAAACATGGCCGCCGAGTGATGAGTAGTTGGTTGCTCCGGTGAGCTATAGCTTCACTCACTCGCTGCAGCAAGAACTTACTCCTAGCACCAGCCGCTGCTCCGAGCTGATTGCCCGCGCTGGTGTGGTGGCTCCCCATTCCCCCAATAATTCAGCGTCCAGCTCCAGCCTTTCCCTGAATCCTGACTGTAAAATTTACTGCACTCTGTAGATACAGCAGAGCTAGCCACACCTACACGCCTACACGGTGATATGCAGATGCACAACAGTCATTGCAAGTTGCAACTGGGTTCGTTCATGGATGGCACTTGGCACATGCTACTGGTTCAGGATTCGTAGGTCAAAATCCCGGGCAAGATGTTCTAGGTTTTGACCGGCCGAACAGCTATCTAGGGTGCTATCTGGTTGACAAGATGTTCTAGGTTTGTTGCATTCACCCACTCCATCTGCTCACTCAGGTTCAAACTTCGAGTAAAACTTAGAAAAATCTGTGGCGTCTCGGGTTGCAGGCAGGTCGATCTACTGGCTCGAGAACAGGGAAAAGGTCAGAGCTCGAAAAGTGAGGAATCGTGGTGCGTGCGAGTTTGTGCGACTCTTCCTTGGCTCCTTGACCGTGAACAGTACTCGTGTGGCATGGATGAACAACCATGTATGAGTGCTCTGGTGCAGTGCTTTGGTGATCATGGTGGTCTTCAGTTCATGGCATGGAGACTCCTTCCCTCCTCTCTGTTCTGTTCCCCTTCTAGCGCTCTCGTCGCCTCTCCAGATTCGGGCCGCCTGGCCCCTTCCCACTCCTCTCCGGCGGCTGCCAGCGTTGAGATTGGGTGAGGGACCATTCCCGTGTACAGCAGTAGCTTAGATTAGTTTAGTTGGTTGCCTCTATGGCGTTTGCCCTTGTGGCTGTCTGCTGCATCTTTCTCGTGCTCACGAGCAGCACGGGAGGATCTCCGGTCCTCTCCTCTCCTGTACTTTCGTGGTGGAGGTGGTGGATCTGATGATTGCGGCCTAAATAAGCTCGCTTTTGTCTGTGCTGGCTTCCCAGATCGGATCCAAGCAGGTGGTGTTGTCCTTCTTTCTTCAGGCTGTCATGGGGATGGAGGAGTAGGAGGACCACGATTTGTCTCTGGATTTTTCAGATCTGGCGAGCAGGAAAGATTGGAGTCTGCTGCAATTTCTGGGAGCGCATCATCAGCGGTCCTCCGCTGGCCTCAGGCTGGCCTGCCGCTGACTTCTATGGCCGAAAGGCGGCCGCTCCGCGCTCTGGCATCGGCCGCTTGCTGGTGCTATCTCTCCTTCAACCTCCAGGCCGTTGAGCCATTAGGGAGGCCCTTCGTCAGCTTCGACGCGGCGTTCATCGCCTGCTCCACCCCAAGTGGCGTAGTCCCCGGCGGTGCTGTGGGTGGCCGTGCTCAGGAGCTCCAGATCGACATCGGTGAAGAAGGACCTGGGTGTGATCTTTCTCTCTGTTCTAGGGTCCTGTGTGTTATTTCGAAGGACTATGTTGTACTTTTAGCTCTCTGTAAGGTCCTCTTTGTAATCTGTATTCCCACCGACGATATTTAATGCAGTTTCTGGGTCCTTCGTGGCCCTTCCCTTGTTCAAAAAAAAAAGTTCATGCCATGCAGCCATGCACATTCAGTAGTCTGGTTTGAAATGAGTAAAATGATGAGAATTTACACTCATGAATCAACCAAAGCATATCCACAATTGCAGTGCAGAAAACTGCTGCTCACAATTGTGGATTGCCAATTCAGTAGACTGATGAAGTGAGAAATGTGGAATGTACTAACTAGTACTAAGGATGACTCCAACGGGCCGACGCATCGAGTCCACGCGCATCCGTCCCTGTCCGCGCGAGCCAAAAACACGGCCCAACGGGGCGACGCAAACGGACGGCGGTCCGTTTTTCTGTTCGCCGCGACGCATTCCTGGCCCAAATTTGGGCCACGGATGCGTCGGGCGCGGACGCGCGTCGGAGCGCAATTGTGTCCTCCTCTGGTCCGCACTTCGACCTCGGCCTCTCCCAAAACCCCAGTCCACACTCCAACCCTAGCCATGGCCGGTGCAGCCGCCGCCGCCGCCTCCGACGCTGGACCTGCCGCCGCCGGCACCACCTCCGCCGCCGGCCCCGCCGCTGGATGTGCGTCCAAAGCTGCAAAGAAACCAAAGAAGGAACTCACCGAAGAGCAGAGGGCCGCAGAGACCCAGAAACGGAGCGACCGGAGGAGGAGGTTGAAGCAGGAGAAGCTCAACGCCGCCAAGAAGGCCGCCGCCGTGCCGGAGGACTCTGACCTCGTGTCCAGGGCCGCGACCGCTGCCCTCCTCCTGATTGGAATTACCCCGACGGCGGCCGCGGTCGGTGTCACGACTGCGGTGGCCAGCTCCAACGCCTCGGCGGCCCGGCCGCCAAGGTCGAGATCTTCCGCGACGACACCATCGCCACCGTACGGGTACCTTCCGGGAACCATGCCGCCGCGGGTTTCCCCTACCACAGGTGAATCCGCGCCCAGCCCAGTCGAGGTACCTTCGCTTGATCTGAACACGCCTACAACACCTTTGGTCGGGCACTCACCGGCGGCGCAGACTGCGGCCGCGCGTGCAGCTGCCCCGGCAGTGGTCGCCCCGGCGCGTAACCTGTTCGGCGAAATGCCCAGGCCGTTGCCGGGTGACCCCAGGTACTACGAGGAGGTCCATGATGAAGGGGACGACATCCTCCAGGACATGATCAGGGACAACAATGAGTACGCCGAGGACGATTACGATGCCGGCGATGATGAAGTTCCGCCGACCGGCCCCGATGTGATCAACATCGACAATGAGCCGGTTTTCGAAGGAGAGCTCGAGACCCAAGCCCGGGTAATGAAGAGAAAGATGAGCCAAAGGGGCGCCTCATTCACGGCCGAGGAAGACGTGCTCATTTGCAAGAGCCAAGGACGCCGAGGCTAGGGCCATGGAGGCCGAGGCAAAAGCAAAGGACATTGAGCTCGCCCTACGCTAAGAGGAGGCCAGGATCATGGACATGGATCTCTCGACCTTCACCCCTACGAAGAAGGCCTACTACCTCAAGAAGCAAAGGTACTACATGGACCGAGATTGATCAAATCTCGGTCGTTTTATTTATGTTGCATGCCGGTGTTGAACTATGGCCGATATGGCCGGAAAAACATGGCCGATGGCCGGAATTTGTAATATTTTAGGTATGTATGCAGACATGGCCCTATGAGGCCAGGATTATATTTTATTTTAGATTCATATGCTTGCTATATAATTGGTTTGTTGCAATGTGATCACCATGGCCGAATATGATCAAAATGATCAAAAACCCTGGCCGGACGGACTCGATGCGTCGGCCCGTTGGGCGCACTGCCAGGAAAGGGCGGACAGGGGCCGGACACGCGTCCGTTCTCCGACCCAAACGGACAAAACACGGACCAAACACGCGTTCGTTTGGGTCGTCCCGTTGGAGTCATCCTAAGTACACTGCTACTTGATGATAAGAATTTACACTGCAGATGAATAAAGCAAAGCATATCCACAGTTGCAGTGCAGAAAACTGTTGCTCACTTAACCCCATCTTGATGGAGCATTCACTCTTGCAAAATTGGCTGTCCTTGCCACAGATGCCGTGTACTTTCAATACACATTTAGTTCCTCATATATTTCATTTACTGATGTAGTAATACATGTCCTCAATTTGCAACAGTGTGCATCTGACCGTGCGCCCAACCGAGGAGATTAGCAAATGCCAGGACAGTATT
Source organism: Poa pratensis (assembly GCA_947311845.1). Classification (NCBI taxonomy): domain Eukaryota; kingdom Viridiplantae; phylum Streptophyta; class Magnoliopsida; order Poales; family Poaceae; genus Poa; species Poa pratensis. The sequence continues at coordinate 92,285,681 of CAMZMU010000128.1, forward strand.
CAAGTACAATGGTGGACTACCGTTGTGCAACGATCTCCCACTAATTGCCAAATAAACGTACACCAGTGTTGGTCATTCAGGCCAGTACACTGTTCCAAATTATTTCTCCATCCAGTTGCCCAAGAAAAACAAAGTGCACAAACAGATAGTGTATCCATCCAGCAAGACAAGGGATGGGATAAGCAGGGGTCCCATTCTCGTTATTCGGGGCAAAATTTAATAACACTAATCATTTTGTGCAGAGGAAAAGAACAAGCTAACGGTCATGAACAATCATCATTTTCCACGGATCCTCTTGAACCAATTGAGATAGCAAAATGCATGCAGACAAAATGTACAGCGCAGCACAACATTACAAAGATCTAGCAGGCATGTTAAAAATGACTCTCCGTCCAAAAATAAGTGTCAAGTTTCTTCAAAAGTGGATGTATCTATACATGAAACATGTCTAGATACATCCAATTTTGAGCAAACTTGAGACACTTATTTTGGAACGGAGGGAGTATTAAAGACAAGATCCCAAGAAGCCAAGCAGGCCCCTCCACGAATCAATTTCCTACAGAGTACACGGAGAGAGTACAGAGCAGCCAAGAAATACTGATGGCCAAGAGAGGAGAGGAGACACACCCGTATCCTGCATCAGTAGCCGTTGCCCGTGGGAACCCCACATGCGCGCCCACTAACCTCAGCAACGTGCCATGGCAGAGGAGCATCATGCCGTGCCAAGCACGGAAGCACCACATGGTCCTTCGCTTCCCAGCACTGACACCGCCCTAACCACGAGATTAGAAACTCCAACGGCTACTTCCCCACTTGCCTGGGCCAAGCACTAATCTGAACTAAGAAAAGAATTACAGAAAAAAATGGTACAAGCTACTGAACTGAATCTGACAATGCCGGCTGAGGGATGCCAGAGACTAGGCCGGTGATGGCTGGGATGTTGGGTCAGCAGAGGAGGGGATGTCCGGGCCGACGCGGCAGCCCTCTAGCATGAACACCACGTCGCCCATCGCCGGACGGTCCAGCGGGTCGGATGCGGTGCAGAGCAGGCCGACCTTGATCCCCAGCAGGAACTCCTCCCACTCGGACGACTCCGGGTCGAGCTCCAGCAGACCTGGCTCGAGCAGCTCGGCTACTGCCCCTCTCTGCAGCTGCCGCTTCACCCACTTCACAATGTCTTCGTCCTCCCCGGCAAACATGCCGGGGCGCCGGCCAGTGAGCAGCTCCAGTAACACAATGCCAAAGCTGTAGACATCACCTTCCCGTGTAGCCTGCCCAGCAGTTGCCGCGTCTGGGGCGACATAGCCAAGTGAACCAACCGGTGTTGTAGCAGAAGTCGACGCAGCAGCGGCGGCTGCGGCGGCACCGGCAGTCACCACCATTGGCTCCAGCCCGAAATCAGACAAGTGTGGCTCGAAATCAGCATCGAAGAGGATGTTCTGTGGCTTGACATCTCCATGGATGACGCCGGACTGGTGAAGGAATGCAAGGCCACGGGAGACACCGAGGGCGATGAGATGCCTCATTGGCCAGTTGAGGATGTGGCCGTCTTGGTGAGACGCTTCTTGGAGCAATGTGCCGAGGTTGCCGTTGGGCATGTAGTCGTATACCAGCAGACGAACATCCGGTGGAGGCCCGGCGTAGTAGCCACGGAGGACAGTGAGATTTCTGTGCTTCACCCTGCCTAGAGACTCTGCCTCTTTCCTGAACGAGCCCTCCTCAACCACCACGGCACCATCAGCTGAGGTCGACGGAAGCCGCAAGATGGCCAGCACGGTTCCTTCACTGTAACAGGCCTTGAACATGAGACCATGGCGGCCGCGGCTAAGCACATTCTCCTCATCAAACTGCCGTGTCGCCTCCACCGTGTCCGCATAGGTGATCCTGGAATTGAACATGATCAGCTTTGTCTGGCTCTCTGTGCTTGTGCCACTCGACCCACTGCCCCGTCCAGGGCTGCGTCGCCTCTTCTTGACACCATCACGCTTCTCAACGAACCTGCGCCTCCACCGCAGCAAGCCGAACACACAGCAGCAGCAGAACAACACAAGGAGCAGTGACGCAGCAGCCACAGCACCTATCACAAGAGCCAGGCGCTGCAGCCTCTGTCGCTTCCGGTGCCGCCTGTATTCACTGCATTCGCCCTCCAATGGTGCACCACACAGATCAGGGTTGGAAGCAAATGCTGAGGGGGTGCCAAAGCGGGAGCCAAGCATTGCCGGTATCTCTCCTGTAAGGTCATTGTGTGACACATTGAATGACAAGAGGACTGGAATCTGAGCCAATGGAACAGGGATGCTGCCTGAAATGTTGTTGGAGGACAGATCAAGAATCTGCAGCTTCGAGAGGTTGGCAAGAGAGGCCGGTATCTCACCGCCAAGATGGTTGTCATCAAGCTTAAGAGTGACAAGCGAGGAGCAGTTGGAAATCTCTGGTGGTATCTTGCTGGACAGCTGATTGTGGCTGAGGTCAAGCTCCTCCAATTCACCAAGCCGTGAGAGATCACTTGGAATTGGCCCGGTCAGATGGTTGTCACTGAGATCAAGCACGGTCAGGTTGGAACAATTGGCGAGCTCTGGGGCACCTCCGCGGAGATGTGGTTGTGGGAGGCCGATAGCACCTGCAGTGATGCCATGTACCCATATGTACCCGGGATCGACCCTGAGAAAGAATTGGTGAGATGTTGAGGTGCCGCAGACTCCACAGACTGCTAAACCCTTCTGGAACATCACCGGAGAACGAGTTATCGGCAAGAGAAACATACTGCAGCTGTGGCAAACCGAAAAGCTCTGCCGGGAGATTGCCCGAGAGGTTCTTCTGACCAGAGAGATCAAGAACGCGCAGGTTCAACAGGTTGCCAATGGTCGCCGGAATGCGGCCTGAGAAAGCATTGCCAGTCAAATTCAAACTCTGGAGAGCAGGCAGATTACCAATGACAGGAGGAATTTCACCAGCGAGCTTGTTATCAGAGAGGTCCAAGAATGTCAGGTTGCCCAGCAAAAAGAGCTCATTGGGCAAGGCACCAGTGAGACGATTCTTCGGCGTTGACAATGTTTCAAGCCAGGAGAGATTCCCCAAAGCCGCCGGAATCTGGCCGGCGAAAGAGTTCCCACCAAGATAAACCTCTCTGAGACGCCGAAGACCGCCAAGAGCCGCGGGAACCTCGCCGGAGAAGCTGTTGTCCTCGAGAGCAAGCACCTGGAGAGCACCGCATCTGCCAATCTCCGGAGGCACGGTGCCAGTGAGAGCATTGCCTCCAAGGCGCAGCTCCTGCAGCGAAGTAAGCTGCCCGACCGCCGCCGGCACGTCGCCGGTGAACGCATTGCCGAGAGGTTGAGAACCGTGAGCCCCTGCGCCTCGACGAGCCACGTGGGGAAGGGGCCGCCCAGCTTGTTCCCCCCAGGTCCACGACCTGGAGGTCCTTGCCGAGCCCGCCCGGCACGTCGACCATGGAGAACTGGTTGCCGCCGAGCTGCACGATGCGCAGCGAGGAGTTCCTCTCGGCGCCGAACGCGGCGGCCGGGATGGCGCCCGAGAGCAGGTTGCGCGAGACGGAGAGGATCTGTAGCGAGGGTATCGCGGCGACCGCGGCCGGCAGGATGCCGCGGAGCGCGTTCCCCTGCAGGCTGAGGTGGAGCAGCGCGGAGCAGTTGGCGAGCGCGGACGGGATGGTGCCCTCGAGAGGTTCCCGTCCAGCCAGAGGTAATGCAGGTCCTGCAGGGCCCCAGCGAGACCGGCACGGTGCCCCGGAGGCGGTTGGAGTTGAGGTTGAGGTGCTGGAGGTTGGGCGCCGAGGTAGGGAGGGTGGGCGGGATGGTGCCGGAGAAGGCGTTGGAGGAGAGGTCGAGGTACTTGAGGAGTGGAGGGAGGGAGGCTGGGACGGGGCCGGAGAGGAGGTTGGCGGAGACGTCGAAGGTGTCGAGCGCGGTGAGGTTGGCGAGGAAGGACTGCGGGATGGGGCCGGAGAGCGCGTTGTCCTGGAGGAAGACGGCGCGGAGGGCGGCGAGGCGGGCGAGCGCCGGCGGGATGGCGCCGGTCAGCGCGTTGGAGCGGAGGCTGAGCTTCTGGAGGTAGGGGAGCGAGGCGAGCGCCGGGGAGACCGGGCCCGCGAGGCGGAGGCGCGGGAGCTGCAGCTCGACGACGCGGCCGGCGGACGCGGAAGCGCAGGCGACGCCGCGCCAGGAGCAGGGCGCGGATGGCGAGGAGGTTCCAGCCGGCCATGGCGGCGTAGGGGTCGCTCAGCGCGGCGCGGAAGGCGAGCAGCGCGTCGATTTGGGCCTGCACCTCCGCCGTGCGCGCCACCGGCGGCGACGCGGGGGGAGTCGTGGCCGCCGCGGCGGACGCCACCATGATGAGCAGGAAGAGCAGCCGTGGCGGCGGCATCGCGGGAGCCAGGGAGGGAGAGAGAAACGCTCTCTCGATGTCTTGTCATCATCGGCTTGACGGCTTTGGCATTTAGGCTTTCATGGGGAGCGAGACAGTGTGGGTTTGCGCTCGCGTTCGCGTTGGCGTTTGCATTTGCAGGGGAAGGGAGGGGAGGGGGAGAAGAAAAGGAGCGGTTTGGGGTTTTGGACGGGTTTGGGTGGGTTTCGAGGCCGTTTTATTTTTAACTCGTGGGTGTGTGCGCGTTTTCTTTTGTTTTCGTCTCCCCGCCTTTTCTGCGGCGTTCTCTCTCATATGAGGCTGGGAGCGCGCGCGCTTTAGTTAACGTTAAGCGCGCATTTACGAGCGCCACGACAGGCTGTCGATGCCGGTGAAGGCCTCTGGCGTCGCGATTTGTACTCTGCTCGCTGTGCTCCCTCGGCAAAAGGCAGATCCGGGCCATGCTCTCATCGATTATTGGTGTGTTAAGCAGCAGTGTTATGTTGGCTAACCAGTGTTGTTGCTGCTACACATGCGTACAGCGCAACATGTGAACCATTGTCTGGGCCTTTTTTGAACAAACTAGAGATGGGATGCTCAATTCTGTTCACCAAAATCACATCAGAGATGGCAGCTAGGTCTGCTTGGATTGGATGCCGAAGAAAATGATTGTGATGGCCTATATTTACCAGCTATTCTTTTCAGCTGCAAGTTAAACTATACCGGTGCTGCTGGTCAATTGGAATCCTTACATAATATTGTTGGTCAAATGGGAGGCCGGGATAAGCGGGAAAATAGCCCATGTCGCCAATTTTGTAAGGATCTATTACGTAATACATCTACGTATACGTTACTCCACTACTACAGTGGGACAAATTTCAAGGACGTGAACATGGTAACGGGAGCAATAAAGAGAGGGGCTGAAAATACAGGTGACGGACCGATGGTACAGTAGTAATGGAGAAAGTTCTTTTTTTAATCCACTTTGGCACTTGCTATTTAAAAACATATTTCAAATGTCACAAAAACTGAAATAAAATTTTACAAAAACATATTCTATGTGTTCAAAAATTCATTCCACGAAAAAATCTATATTTTTTGTGACCTTTGCAAAAAAAGACAAAAAAAAAACTTGTGAAGAGACTTATTTAAGCACCAAATTTTGACTTTTTTACACAGGCTACAAAAAAATGTTGGTTCTTCGCGAAATTAATTCGTGAACACATAAGATGTTAAGATCTATGCGTGAATATTTTTTGACATTTAAAAGAGGGTTTAAAATGCATTTTAAATACCAGGTACATATTCACCTTTGTAAAATCCACTTTGGCACTCACTATTTAGAAAACACATTAAACTAAAATAAAATTACAAGTACGTATTATGTATGTTCACAAAGTCGGTCCGTGAAAAATCGATATTTTTTATGACCTTTGAAAAAAAGGGTAAAAACTCGTGAAAAGACTTATTTTAGCAACTATTTTTTATTATTTTTACACATGCCACAAAAAATGTTGGTTCTTCGTGAACACATAACATGTTAAGATACATGCGCGAATATTTTTTGTCATTTTAAAATGGGTTTAAAATGCATTTCAAATACTCCCTCCGTTTCAGTTTACAGGGTATACGCGTACCCCTAGGTTGTCAATTTGATAAGCCAATGATTTTCTTCTGTCTTTCGTAATACGGTTGACTACCATGTTAACTAATTGATTACGGAAAATTGGGAATGCAAATAAAGTTTCCTGTTAAAGAAGTGTTTATATTTCGAAATTTGTACTGTTGCGATAGTTTTGTTTTTTTTTCTCTTGCGGTATACGTTGCGCTCGCGTGGTAAATTTCAATTTTGGAATTGCGTGTATTTAAAAATATTTTGTAGTTTTCAAATATTCATATTTGAAATTGGATCGTATGTCATAAGTAGTCAGCAATTTTTCTTTTGTTATGTATCTCATTTATTTAAATTGAACTGTCAAATTAGAGAAAGTTTAGTTCAGTTCGAATATTTATTAAATTTAGCTGCATAGTTGTAGGAAGCTCATTTGTAATACTATTTCTAAATATTAGTCTTTTTAGTTTTATATAATGGGTTTAAGTGTTTTCTTAAATATTAAATTTAATTCAATAATTGGTGGAAATAAATTAAGTAAGCATGCATTAAATTCAATTGAAGCTATTTTCATTATTAGGGAAAGTAGAATTGAATTTTCTTTGAATACTTATTAAGGAATGCATTTTAAAATTTAACTATATAATTAGAGAGTTTTAAGTTTTATTACCTCTAAATATGTTAGTGTAATTGAAATTGTCAAGTATGGTTTCAAATTGAAATGTGAAATTTGTAAGGAGATGAATTGTTAATAAATATGTAAGTTTGGTGACAATGGGAGAAGGCGAAGAAAAAGAAACGAGAATAGAAAAAATGAAAACATGTAAACGAAAAGAAGCAATTTGGTATTTTGAATATCTCCAGATATAATTAAGGAGAATGCAATTTGTGAGCATTCATCAAATTTGATTCAATGTAATTAAGGAGAATTTTTTAAATTTGAAAATGCTTGCATTTGGAAATTCTTCATTTTTTGGAAATGATTGGAATTATAAAAAAATTGTGGTTAAAAGTTGGTTGGATTTTAAAAAGTCGTTAAATCTGTAAGATATTCAGATTATAATTCTTTAACGTTTACGGAATGTTAAGTTATGGAAAGTATTTTAAATTGTAAAATATTCGAATTTTAAAATTTCTATGCCCTTGGTGTTTTTGTTTTTTTTTTTTCGGCAAAATGTTGGCTAAATTGGAGTGTTCAAACATGTTTTTTATTTTGTTGTAAGTAGGCAGCATTTTTTTGTTGTGTTTTTTTGATATTTTGTGTAGAATATTCAAATATTTAGTGGTTTGGAATATTCAAACATGTTTGTATTTCACGTCAATATTTAGTTGGAATGATTTTTTTGGAATGCTAAAGTACGGAAATTTGTAATTTGAATTAGAATGTTAAAATATGGCTTCGACTTATTTTTGAGAACGTGCACTTCGAAGATTGTTGAAATTTGAAAATTGTTGGAAGTTGTAGAAAGCTTTTGTTTTTTTTTTGCAAATGTTCAGATTTCAAGGTTGCTGAAGTTAGGAAATTATTTTGAATTGAATTTTTTTCACGTTTGAAAAATGGTCATGTTTGGAAGACTGCTATAATTTGAGGAGACTCAAATTTGAAACTTCAATTGAAATGCTCTAGCATGTTTGTGTGTTTCCCACAAATTTATATAAATGTTTGACAACACACAAAAATTCAAACTTTTCTTCTGTTGACGTAATTTTTTTATTCTATGTAGTCATTTTGATATTTTCTAATATTTTTTGGATGATTAATTATGGAAATGTTTCTATTTTCCGTTTTCGCTTTAAAATGATTATTGGAAATAATTATGTTATTATTTGTATTTTTTTGTGAAGTTGAATCGAATATAGAAAAGGTCTCAAAGAATTTAAAATGATTTTTTGTTTATACAAATTATTAGAAATTGGTTTTAAATTTTTTGGAGTTGTATTTAAAAAGTTTTGAAAGTTTTGAGAAATAAAAAAAGAAAATAGGTGTGGAAAAAAAAGGGCCGGGGGAGCCACGTAGCAAGCAGGCCGGTCCAGCAGGCAGCCCAGCTTCGCAGCCCAGGCCGTTGACACGTCAGCGTGACGTCACCCGCGGACGTACTTTGCCGCGGCGGCGCGGAGCTCGTCGGCGGCGAACCAGCGCGAGCTGGGACGCGCGCGGACGTGCATCGGACGCGCCTCGACGCGGTGTGCATGCAGATGACGGCGCCGCCGCCTATTGGTCGCCGGAGCGGCGTCGGCGACGCGTGGATGCGGCGGAGGGCAACGGGCGCAACGGCGGAGATTCCGGCGCCCTCGCGGCGTCTCGGCGGCGGATCTGCAGCGAGGAGGGAGAGGGGAAGACGGCGGAGCTCGCTATGAGCTTCGATTCGAGCGTGGAGGCGCAGAACGACGGCGATGCACGGCGCCGGCGGCGGCGACCTGCGGGCGCGTGCGAGAGAGAGAAGAGGAGGGGTGAGCTCTGAGGGCATTTTTGCGGAAAAATCCGTGCCTTTTCGCGATTATCAAATCGGTCCACCGCCTCGCGATTCACTGGACTGCGGGTTGATATCTGCTTTCGGGAGGGTCTTTTCTACAAAAACATCACGGGCGTGCATGCGGGCCGTCGGATCGGCAGCGGACGGCGTGGATCGACGAACTGTAGAACACTATAGAATCTACAGTGCCTACTGTAGCTTAGCTACAGTAGCCCGGACGCGGAGAGGCCGCGAAATCGTCCGTCTTTCATATAGTTAGAGCATCTCCAATCGGGGCGCCCAAACGGCCGTCCAAACGCCTTTGGGGCGTGCCGGACACAAAATCGCCCCCACTTGCGGCGCCCAAACGCGAATTCGGTCCGGTGCGGCCCAGTTTTGTGTCCGGCACGCCCAGCCCACGCCCTCAACTTGGGGAGGCTTGGGGCGGCCCCGGACGGAAGGAAACGCGACGCCACGTCGGCTCCCGACGCGTGGGCCACGCCTGGCAGTGAGACACGGACTATGTCTCGTCGTTTTGTCGCCTGATTTTATCCCCGTCTTTCATCGTCACCCCAGTCACCCTAATTTGCCTCGTCGCCCCAGTCGCCCCCGCCGCCGGCTCCGCTCCACCCAAACCTGGACGCCGGCGCCGCCGTTTGTTTCCTCTCCTCGACGGCCTTCGGCACCGGCGGTCTCTCTGCCGCTGTATTCGATACAACCGTCCCCGGCGGTCTCTCCGCGACCCGCCCTGCCTGCAAGGTGTTCGGCGGAAGGTTCGCCTGATTTTATCCCCGCCTTTCATCGTCGCCCCAATAGCTGGCGACCGGTCGTTGATCAGTGGCCGCGTTGTATTGCAGATGGATAGCGACGACGAGATGATGACCGCGATGCTGTTGGAGGAAGAAGACGCCATCGCCGCGGAGGAAGATGAGAATATAGCAATTCTCAGTTGTCTTCTCCAATTTCAAGCCGACGAGGAAGTCAATGCCGCCCCAAAACGGGGAGGCTCGTCGTTCGGAAGGAAGAAGAGCAAGCCGAGGCAGAGAATGGAAGGCCATTGCGAGTGGGGAACGCGGGCGCCCAAATGGCACACCTTGTCCAGACAGCGCCCAAATGGCACGTCCGGACGGCCTTTGGGCGCCCATTTGGGCGCCGCGACTGGAGATGCTCTTAGTTTACATTATCTACGTGCTCACGCTCCATTCCGTGCCAGCGTCGCATCGACCGATCGCATCCGCGTTTTCAGATCATTTAACTAACTTTCCAGGGCGCTTTCTGTAGCGCTAACGCTATCCAAATCTCTCCAAGACGGTGTTCTTTACCAGCTGGTAGCAAACTCCAAAGCAGCAGGTTTAGTGTGCACATGCGTAGGACGGTAAACAATATGGTGGTAGTGCAGTGAAGCACGGGAGCATGGTACGGTAGAGGAATACTGAATCATGTCCGGTTGATGCCGATGAGGAGAGAGGCTCACTCTGATGCTTATTTAACTCCTAATCCGTGCGCTGAGCATGTGCACAGAGCACCGTTAGGAGCGCCTGACTACGAATCTCTCTCTGCCCCTTTCGCCGGAATCTCTGTAAAAATATTGTGTACGTTGTGTCCGACGATTTCATCTCTCGAGTCTCGGCTAATCGACCAGGAGCCTGTGAATAGTCCATGATTACTACTAGTACTGTAAGTTGATGCCCAAATTTTACCGGCGGTCATCATTACCGGAGTCTTGAGTCTACGGTCAAAATGCAGGAGTAGTTGCCGTTTTCCGAGGCTGACAGTCAGGGACCAGGTAGGGCTGCCGAGATCATCTGTCAATTCTGGCAAGTACTGGTAGTAGGACAAGGAAGAGGGTGGTCCAATAATTTCATCAAACGGCCATATGGGCAGGCGACTCGCCGCCCCGGATGCGGATACGACGGCCGTGGTCTGCAAGCGGCTTACCTGGTGCAGCGTGGGCTGTGGGTGGCCGCGTCGTGCGGCGTCGTGGCCCGGGTGTGGGCGGTGGCATGTCGGGGCGGCGGCCCCGGAAGGTGGTCCAGGTGGTTTGCGCAGGGCATGACGGAGGGTTGGTTGTCGGGGCAACGGCTCCTTGCTAGCCGGCTGGCCGTGGAGTGGGTGTTGTGCGGGCTTTGCCCCGTGGCATTAGTTGTTGTTGGCGTTGGTGTTTGTTGTTTGGTTTTCGTCCGGTTTTTTCTATTAATAAATCGGCCAACTTCTGCTTAATTAATATAAGGGCATGCCTCTCGTTTCATATGGGCAGCCTGCTGGCTGCTTCACTGACACGGGAGCACCAGCCAAGCACGTGTTTAGTCGGACTCACTGTGCGTGCTCCTCGCCTCTGCAAACATCTCGGTACCAAAATAACAGTGTGGATCTGGTGCGCTTTTAACGTGCCCGCTCCGGCCCACGGGCCACCACCCCTTGTTCCCTGGAAACTACACTAGCCAAATGTTACCGTGCTAGAACTAGTCCACTAGAAGTCGCAAAGGAGAAAAATAAAAATAGTCCACTATACATGTCAACCAATAAGTACTAGCGTGGTAGATCCATGTGTGTCTCTATGTTCATCCTAAACCATTTCTGAATGCTAGTGTGTAACAGTTGCTTCAGTACACTCCAGGGATTAAGATTAAGAACAAAAAGCAACCAAGTTACATTTCGAATTGGTAGTTTTTTCTGGAGCAACTACGATACCAGGTTAGATGAACACATACGTGCGGAAATTAAAAGAGAGGGGAAAGATTAGATGTCCTAAAAACTTCGCCGATACGACTCAAAAGTTAGAAAAACAAAACTATCTTTAGGATTTCCTACACACACACCAAGGCCATTGGCCATTGCCCACCTCCAGCGTCGTTGAGCCACATTGAGCCGCATGCTGCAAGAGACGTTGAGACTCCACCATTGCTAGATTCAAAGGAGCATTGCCAACAAGCATTTATAAGTCGATGAACATGCCCGCTGCTTGCAGCAAGGTATATACCTTGTACCCGGATCCTCGCATCCCAACGAAGTCGAGGAAGAACAACTAATCCAACACATTCGGATCAACATACTCGTTCCAGAGCGTCTGCCTCGCTCTGGCCTCCTCGTTGCGAACAACGACAAACACAAGCGACATTCTGAGAAACTAATCTCACCAGATCTGAAAAACTCGAGCCGTGACGCCGCTATAAGAACACCGCCGAGATGGGGAAGAAGCAGTGGCACCTTATTCTGACGAAGTGTCGTTCCGCCACCGATGTGGCACCCTTAGGAAAACCTAGACCAACCCTATCTTCTCGCCAAAGTCGAAGCCATGAGGTTCCCGCCCACTGGCGTCGGCGAGACGACGGATGGAGGAGGCATGCACCCACGGCTTGGGAAAGGGACAGGTTCCATGGGGAATATACGATCTGTTTTGCCAAAAATGTTTCGACACAGTACTCACTCCATTTCTAAACATAAGATATTTTATTTTTTCTGATTCACGTGTATCTAAACATGTTTTATTGTGTATGTTCATCGTATGTAGTCCATACTGAAATATAATTAGAAACCGAGGGAGTAGTTAGTAACGACGGCGAGGCAATGATTTGTGAGTAATTATAGGTTGTTTGGATCGAGAAATCAAAATTTTGGATAGTTCGCTGCTACTGTACGTTGAGGAAAGAAAAAACAATAAATGTAGATACGGGCCTACGGGGGCGTACGTGCTCGTGTTTTTTTTTTCTTGAACAGATACGTGCTCGTGTGAATCGCGTAGGAACGTAAGAGTACACGCCATTTTGCACTATCCAAAACCTACACGCTCGAAGTGCAGGACTTGCGTTGCCCATCAATGTACAGGTAGGAGGAGTAGCGCGGCGCGGCGGCTAGGTTCAACCTCTCCCGCGGTCGAAAACGCGAAATGAGCGGGAAAAGGAGGGGTTTTCCGTCGCCATTTCGCTTGTCATTTTGCCCAAGACCAGTGCCCGTGCCATGACAGTCCAGAACGGCAGTTCCAGTGCGCTTGGACCTTCCTCGAACACACATCGCTCTCATGCTGATCGAGCACATATGAGTTTCCCGAGGTCCAGTTTTTCCTCCAGCTGTCCCTTTGAAAAAGAGCTATTTAGGCGCTATGTGGGCGTAGCTCCGTCCCTCCATAGAAAATCAATGGTATTGGAAACGGAAGCTTGGGGGATATATTCTGAACTGGACGGTCCATACGGACAGCAATGCTTCGACGATCGTCTATGCTCATAGAAGTGCTCACATGCCTATTGTTTTCTCCCGCCCACTCTAACGACCAGTAGAGTAGTGGTGCTAGTAGTACTAGTAGTGGTAAATTTGACTTGGAGGGCACATTGCCATAGTTCGTCAACTTCGGGTCTCTACTCTACCGAAATTTCGCTATCATCTGTCTGCTATTCCAGTGATTCCAGGCACCAACTCTTTGGCGCGCGACGTCACCAGCTCCTCTAATCAAGTAACCGGCTACCGGTACAGCACTTTGGAAAGAAACAAGCGGCGAGTAAAGAGTAGGGAAGTTCAGCTAAGCTCTCATGGTGTTTGCCGATCAGTGCGCCGAGCAGGCTAGTGGCTTAATTATCTTCCATGCGATGCACACGGCATGATGTGCCGGCCCGGGGAAAGACAATGCCAATAAGTTAACAAGTGCACCCAGCACAAAGTACTGCTAATTAGACAAGACCTGAAGCGGCCGTAAGCAGGAGCACATGTCCGGGAGGGGAGGATTAGCCGGGCAAAGACCAGGAGCGTGTCCCCTCCTGGCGGATACATGTATGATGGATAGATGTGCTTTCTCAGGATGACATCAACAGGACGTCGCAAACGGACGCGCGTTTGATCCGCGTTTGGTCTGTTTGCGTCGTCAAAAGGACGCGCGTCCGGCCCAGGTCCGCCCCTTTCCGGCCACTGCGCCCAACGGGGCCGACGCATTGAGTTCGTTCGGCTAGGGTTTTTGATCATTTTAGGCCAGGATTTTTGATCACATTACAACAAAACAAGTATAAGAAGCAAAATAAACATAATCCCGGCCTCAGACAGGCCATGTCTGGATACATACCCAAAATATACAAATCCCGGCCATCGGCCATGTTTTTCCGGCCATATCGGCATAGTTCAGCACCGGCATGCAACATAATAAATAGATGGACCGAGATTTGATCAATCTTGGTCCATGTAGTACCTTTGCTTCTTCAAGTAGTAGGCCTTCTTCCTAGGGGTGAAGGCCGAGAGATCCATGTCCATGGTCCTGGCCTCCTCGGCGCGTAAGGCGAGATCAAGGTCCTTGGCCTTCAGGTCGACCTCCTTCTCCTTCACGTCGGCTTCCCTTACTCTTACCTCGACCTCCTTGGCCCTAGCCTCGGCCTCCTTGGCTCTAGTCCGAGCGTTTTCCTCGTCTATATCGAGCCTCTTCTTCTGCAATTCGAAGAAGAGCTTGGAAGACGTCTCTCTCTAGGCGTTCATTTTCTCTCCTTTCCTCCTTCTTGTCACATGACTTGTCCTTTTGGGATAGGAACCCGTTCAATGTCGCTTGCAACGAAAGGGTTGTTGCATCGCGTTTCAACTCGGCCTTCGAGTTGTTCTTCCCCCTTGGCCTCCCCTCCTTCTCCGTCGTGCCCGTTTCCTTATCATCTGGCTGTCCACCTTGCTTGAGGGAGGCGTAGAGGTTCTTCCACTTCTGTTGGTCCTTGAGTGCCCGGTAGCAATGGGTCAAGTTGAAGGTCTTCTTATGTTGAGCCTTGAAGTTTTCCAAAGCTTGCAACACCTGTGCATACAAGGTTATAGCAACCAAAATCATTGCAACGAAAATGAATAAGAAGGGAAGAGGAATTACCAATTCCTTCACTCCATATCCACTTTGCGGCCGGGCTTGAACGTTTTCAACGGAGCCGCAAAACTTGCTCATCTCCGCTTGTATGTGGAGCCACCTCTTGGAGATGGATACCTCGGTCCGCTGCGTTTGAATGTTATTGGGCAGAAGGATTCTGCACTCATTGTACCGCTTGGTGAACCGCCCCCAATATGCCGTCCCTCTTTAATCGGCCCCGAGAATTTGGTTGGTTCCAACCTCGATCCAGGACTCGCAAATGAGCACGTCTTCCTCGGGCGTGATTGAGGCGCCCCTTTGGCTGATCTTTCTCTTCATGGCCCGGGCTTGGGTATCGAGCTCGTCATCAAAAACCGGCTCAGCATCGATGTTGATCACATCGGGGCCGGTCGGCGGAACTTCATCTTCTCCGACATTGTAGTCGTCCTCGGCGTACTGATTGTTGTCCCTGACCATGTCCTGGAAGACGTCATCCCCGTCATAGACGTCCTCCTCCTCCTCCTCATTGAAGAAGGGACCCAAATGGTTACCAATAGGGATATTGATTCGATTTGAAAATTGAAAACGACGAGGCTAAGATGTCAAAAATCTTGGTATCCAAAGATAAGGTCCCTAAGGGGCATTCTTTTTTTTTTTCAATTTAAGATTGAAGAAGGGACTCCGCGAAGGAATATCAAGACTTCCTAATTATCATACATTATCGTACATCTTATTTTACCTACATACACTAAAGTAAGGACTACTTATTCGAGCGATAATCAGATTAAATAGGCTGATCCAAAATTAATTTATGAGTTGTGTTGTGGATAAAGTCTGTTCATTCTTTCATAGAATGATAGAAAGCAGTGCTGTAGGGTTTAGGTAAAAAATAAACATAGGTAAGGTAGGTACCTAGGGTCACCCAGCGACGGCCTGGGCAAATCGCCGAACAGGTTATGTGCGGCCTGGGCGGCGACCACTGCTGGGGCAGCTGCACGCGCTGCCGCAGTCTGCGGCGCGGGCGAGTGTGCGGCCAATGGTGTAGCGGCCGCGTTGAGATCAAGGGTAGGTACCTCGACCGCGGAATCGGCTGAGGTAAGGGAAACCCGCGGCAGCATGGTTCCCGGGAGGTACCCGTACGCAGGCGATGGTGCCGTCGCGGAAGATCTCGACCTTGGCGGTCGTGCCGCCGAGGCATTGGAGCTGGCTGCCGCAGTCGCGACCCCGACCGCGGCCGCGGTCGGGGTAATCCCAATTAGGAGGAGGGCAGCGGTCGCGGCCCTGGACACGAGGTCAGATTCGTTCGCCTCGCCCTGCTGCTCGGCGGCGGCCTTCTTGGCAGCGTCGAGCTGGTCCTGCTTCAACCTCTTCCTCCGGACGCCCCGCTTCTTGGTCTCTGCGGCCCTCTGCTCTGGCGTGAGTTCCTTCTTTGGTTTCTTTTTAGCTTGGGGCGCAGGTCCAGCGGCGATGCCGGCAGGTCCAAACTCGACGGCGGCGGCGTCGGAGGCGCCGCCGTCCGCCGCAGCGTCGGCCATGGCTTGGGCTGGAGTGTGGACTGGGGTTTTGGGAGAGGAGGAGAGGCCGGAGTGTGAATTTCGCCCAGAGAGCGGACTGGAGGAGGACACAAAAGCGGTCCGCCGCGCGTCCGGGGCCGACGCATCGGTGGGCCAAATTTGGGTCAGGAATGCGTCGCGGCGGACAGAAAAACGGACCACGGTCCGCTTGCGTCGCCCCGTTGGGCCGTGTTTTTGGCTCCAACGGACAGGAACGGACGCGCGCGGACTCGATGCGTCGGCCTGTTAGAGTCATCCTCATGTCCCGGCCAGGTGAGGAGCATGAGTGCTGCGGGTTGGTGGTGCCTTGCTCTCATGCAATTCCATCGGTTCGGTTCTCTCGGGTCGGCTTCCTTTTGGGTTTGTTCTGACGGTGCACTTCGGTTCTGGTTTTAGATGATAGTGACCGACCTCATTAGTGCTGCAATGAGTGTGCTAAAAATGGGAAAAGGGCAGTCAGTGAGAGTAGCTTTACATCATAGGGTAGGACTTCGTGTGTCCTAGTGTGTTCTTCAGATATCTCCCTATAATACGGCGCTGCATTTCACAGCACAGGGCCCCAGCAAACCACCGGGCCGGCCGCAAAACATACAGCATTAGTGAGTGCAGATGAGTAGGGACTGGCTAGTGATGGTGGCCTCTAAAGAAAAAATTCGGCTTAAACGGCTCTCTGAACCCTCATAAGCTATGATGATCATTCCTAACTTGCTAATCATATCTTCTTATCTTCTCACTAAAAAAGAGAGAAACCTTCTAATAGTAGTATCAGCAACTTGAAATCATTCGAGGTACATAAATTAGTGGAGAATTGCTTCGACCGACACTTTCCCCTCTCTCTACAGTTCCCGAGAGAGGCGACTAGGGCGAAGCGGGTTTCTCCACTTCCTTCCGCCGGAGCAGATCCTCGCCGCCTCTCGTCACTGCGGCGGCGGGGGGTGGTGGGGGTCGCGCTCCTAGTCTCCCGACGTGTAGTTAGGGTAGTTGTAGGTCTCCTCGGTGCTGTTTTTGGGAGGGATTCGGCACCGATAGGAGTTTGGTTTTCTGGTTCCCCTCCTCTTCCTCGTCGGCGACGGCGAGTGGGGGCCGTGTTCGTCCCACCGGTCCTCGGATCTCGCGGCTCCGTCTTCTCCGGCGGCTGCGGTGGGGATGTTGGTGGGTTTTGGTGCCTTGGGCGAGGTCGTGGCGGCGATGGTGACGACCTTGTCTCGGCTTTTGTCCCCTGTCTCCGGCTCCGCGGCGGTGTGGTGCGCTCCGGCCTCACCGTGGAGTTTCTGGGGGTGATTCTGGAGCAAGTGCTGAGGGTGTGGGCCTCGGGCTCCCCTGGCCGGCCGTGGTGGCGAGGGGTGGAGCTGCGGTGGCGGCGTGCTTGCTTCTGGATGCTCTGGCGGCTGCTTCTTCGTGGCTTCTTCGGCCGACCGTGGAGGCGAGGAAAGGAGTCTCTTGGTGGTGGTTCTCCGGAGTGGAGGGGTTCGGTGTTTGGCTCTGGCGCTGGGAAGGTTGGCGTGGTGGTGGTGGTTCCTCTGGCACGGCTTCGCCGCCCCGGCGGCAGGTGGTGTTGGAGCTGGTCGTGGGGGCGGCTTGGCCGTGCTCGTTCATCGACAAGATCTCGCTGCTTGCGGCGAGTGGTTCTTGCGGTCTTCTTCAATGTTGGAGGTCTTCCCTCTTCCAGGTGGCTGGTGGTTTGGTCTCTTCTTCTCCGGCGTGCGCCGGCGACGACGAGCTCTGGTGGTTCGGCAGCGTCTTCGCTGCTGTGTGCTTTCTGCTGAGCACTGTCTGTACGGGCTTGCGTTTGGTTTTCTTTTCTGTTTTCTTGTTTGTACGCATGTCTGTACTCCCCTCTTTCAAAAAATAAATAAATTAGTGGAGACGAAGGCGGACCTGACATTTGATGATCCCACTCAAGTAGACTATCCATGATCTAGAACGAAAAGGCATTTTATATTTCCACTTCTCACGCATCAACATCCAGTTCCAGAACTGCTCGGGCACACTGTAAAATAACAGCAGAAACATGATTAACTTTCAGATTGAGAAATTTGGAGTTAACACCATCACAGTAGTACAACACAAGAGGAAGTACAAACCCCGCTATGACAGTTCCCATCCGGGGAACGTATCACGTGGAAATGAGTTAGATTCTGCAAATCTGCAAATTTTCGATACTGACCACTAGATTCTGTACCCAGGGCCGGTCCCGAGATTTTAGGGGCCCGGGGCGAAGTTAGAATCCGGGGTCCTTACAATATTTTTCTTCATATATGCATGTATGAAATGATACAAATGCAAAATTATAGTGTACCCGATAGAATATTCATGTAAAAATAGCAATATTTACATCACTTCATTTTTTTTAGGAACTCATCACTTCAACTTAGGAACCATCTAATCACTTCAAATCTATTGAACTCGTTTAAAAGCCAAATATTTTTTTGAATGACCTATTGGTAACGAATCCAGGATAGATGCTTTATAACCATGCTGGAAAAAATTAGTAATCGAACTTAGGGCATAAACTACCGATAGTAAAGAATTAGAGAAGATCAAAATTAATCAAATCAAAATACCTTTTGATCGCGCGGACTGGCCGACAGGTTGGCCGGTTGGACTGGTGGCGGTGCGACGCCATGAGCGATCTGGAACGCATCCGGACAGAGGCTTCATAACCAATCCGAAAATAAAAAATAACTAGTAATCAAAATTAGGGCCTAAACTAGCTATATTAGAAAATTAGAGAAGATCGAAATTAATCAATCGAGATACCTTCGGCCCGCACGGACTGGGCGACGGGTTAGCCGGTTGGACCTGCCGGCGGCGCGGAGCCTTAAGCATCGGGAGTGCTAGGCGAGGCGAGAAACGATGGGGCGATGTGTTTTAGCTCGGGACAAATCACGAATAGATAGGGCGCATCGATCTAATCGCTATATGGAAAACTAGCTCGCAACGTCCCCGACTAGATGGTGTGCGTCTCCCAGGCTCCTCTCTGAGTAGATTACCAACAGGCCAGTAGCGTGCTCGTCTCCTAGGCCTTTTTACGCTATTTCCCATTAAGTTTTTTGGCGACTAAACATTATACACGGACTTGTATTTGTACGTAGACATAGCTGGGAGGGGCCCCTGAAATTTTTGGACCCGGGGCGGCCGCCCCTCCCGCCCCCCTCAGGACCGGCCCTGTCTGTACCGATGGCTGGGATCCCTCCCAGACAACTCCCACATCTGACATGTGCATTTGACAAAAGAACGCCCGCGGTGCAACAACTATTTTGTATAGAAGCCCTTTTAAATTCACCATTCTTGGAATCAACCTCTTGTCGATATGTTCGACTGTAGGATTACAGAACCGAGAATTTTCGAACCTTGACGAGAAAAGAAATTCACAGACCCGAACCACAATTTTTGTGCACTGGTTAAAACTCAAGAACAATAAATTCACCAGGCGCAAGGCTGGAAATTTAGCTGGAAAACCGCTTCGCACTCCTCTCCCCTCGTCTCGCGACCGCGCGCCCGTCGCCCCCCAGCGGCGGCGGCGCTCCTCCCACCCTCCCCCCCCCCCCCATCTAGCTCCTCCCACCTCTCTCCTCGCCGTCGCCGCCGGCAGGGGCTGCCGGGCGCAACCCGGGTGGTGCCGCCGGCGGCGGCTCGTCTCTCCCCGCGCCGATCTTGGTGGATGTGGGGCTCTCCCATGTCGGCGGCGGCGTTCCTTGGGCGGCGGTGGCCCGGCTTCGGCCGGGTGGTGGCGGGACGGCGGTGACGCGTGCGGCCTGCGGGGCGGCGCGGTGCAGCAGTGGCGGCGAGCAGCGGAGATGGCCGGCCGGGCCTGGAGGCCCAGATCTGGGCCCGACAGGCCCCATCTAGGCTGGGGTGGGCCGGCCTGACCTGCAGCACGCTCTGCAGCTGGAGGTGAGGCGATGGATGCAGGGGACAGCGGTGACGGTGGCCGGCCTGTTGCAGCGTGACGGCGAGCTTCACGGGCCCCTTCCGGGCCCGGCCGGACCCTTTTAGGACTGGTGTGCCCCGTGGGGGCTTTACGGGCCCGCTAGGCCCGGCCGGACCTGACGGAGACTGGTGTGTTCTGCGGCCACGTCCGGTCGACTACCGTCCTTGGCGGTGGAGGTTGGTCCCTCCCGCCGGCCGCGGTACTGCTGACCCCAGTTCATTCTTTCCGCACCTTCGTCTTGCAGACCTCCGGTCAGCTTCTTCGGTGAGACGGCGGTGGTGGCTTCGGTATCGTTTTGGCGCATGCTGGTGGGTGGCTAGTCTGGTGGTGTCGAGGCTCGTCATCGCAGGGCTCCTCTGCTACGAATCGTTCGGGATTGTGGACATGGTTTCGGGAGAAATCCTTGTCGTTTTGGCGCATGCTGGTGGGTGGCATCTTTCCTTTCTGAAGGGCGTCGTGGCTACTCTTCGTTCGCTTCCCCTTGTGCCGGGGGAAACCCTAGGATCAGTGTGCTGGTCCGGGCAACAGCGTGGCGTTCTTCTTGAAGGTGTTGCCTGACACTCGTCGATTCGGTGCTAGGAGCGTGGTGGTACTTCATCGGAGAGGGCGCAGCGGTTGCGGGTCACCATCGTTTAGTCGATCCGCCTATGTCTCCATTTTGTTTCTTTTTTCTTCTTTTCTTTGGGTGTATGTTTGCTGCCGCCCCAGCATTGCAAGTCTGTTGGTTGTATTGGGTGTTTGCTATATTAATATAGCGGGGCTACGGCCTATTTCGTCAAGGCTGGAAATTTATGTACATCAGTTGGAATCCGAATCTAAGTTGCATCTGTTCAACATCTGGATCCAACATAACTTCATGCTGCAAGAAGACGAGGAAAAATGGGTACTATACAGGCAGATTGATATAATATAAAGGACTGAAGGCGACGAGAATAGGTGTCTAGGGATGTTTCTACAAAACGCACGGTGGACAGAAGGACCGCAAGAAATCTGACCATTCGTAGCTAATCCAACGGACCCGACGGAAATTTGCAGAATCTAGCTCGTTTTCAGGTGATACGTCCCCACCATCCAGCAGGATGAACACGGGGGCGCCTTCTGGAAACCCATCGGATGACAGAGCCTAGTGCAGAGGTTCAAGAACCAGAAAGCACGAACATTTCCAAGCTGTAAACAAGCGCCATTCACTGTATGGAAGGCCACGGTTCAACGAAAGTTGCCTTTGTGGGAACATGACTATGAAGTTATAAAATGACGATATATCATATTTTCATATCAGTAACTTATATCAGCCTTAAAGCCACCAATTTGACACGTCTCCAGTTCCGCAGTTACCATACTTTTTATCTTTAAACATGTCCATAAAGTGTGTATTTTCAGCTATACCAGTAAGTGTGTATCATAATTTACAATGAGAAATAGAACCCCCTATACGTATATTCAGAGTGGGACCAATTACTTAGTTACACAACAACATTTTAGGTTTGATCCTGCTATGTTTACATGAATATATCCTTTACATGCCAGGCATCCCAGCCAGAACACACGAGTGTTTCGCGTTTGTTACTGCACACAAGCAACGCTTGAGCAAAGTGAGCAATTTTGCAGATGCTACAATACAAATGGAACGATGGCATAGCGTGAACGAGGGTAGTCTTCAAATTTTTGAAGATACCATTTATGAGTTTCCACCGCTGCAAAAGACAGGTTCGTTATCTGCACAAAAAGGGGAAACTTTAGTCTGCTGAAGTGAAAGAAACACGAAAGAATACACTATAATCACAAGTTGGTCTAACTGAGATTGGTGAAAGAAGTCAGTGGGGCATACCACAAAAATGAACAGGAACCACACCGAAATGTCTGATCCACCACTAGCTATCAACATGCCGAAATATATGACCTACAAAATGCCAATTGCATACTAATTAGAAACCAAATTCACTGGCTGTTCATCGCCCAATAAGGGCAAACAACATAAAATATGTTCAAGGAAAACACATATCCTAATATGTTCTGCTCATTTAGTTTCGTATATTGTTTTTGTCATTTGTAAGCTATGCATAATGTAGGCATCATAATGCTGGTCATTCCAGAAGGGAAATTTATACTTAAGTGCCACTCAGCGTCTGCGAATTAGGTCGGTGAACTGGCCAAGGTGCAAACCAAATTTAATGAGAAGTCTGGTAATATCAAACAGTATGAATCACATTCTGGCATAAGCATCAGAAAGTTATATGTTTGTCATCCACTCCAGCCAGGAGCTCCTCATTATGATTTCTATTGACTAGACTACTAAGACATTATTAGTTTGGAAATGTACAAGGAACATCTGCCATATTTTTCAGAATGGTATGTGTAACATACTGAGTACGAAAAAAAAACATACTGAGTACGAAACAGAATGGAGGCACTCACTAGTTCGGCAAGGTAATGAGGGCAAGACACACGACTAAACCAGTCACCACAAGGAATAACATACTCATCAGAATCTTTGTGTTCACGCAACGATCCCTGTAAAGTGGGAAAGGGAAAATGATAAAATCCAAAATACTAGCTAACTCTGTAAAACTGTACCTCAAAAGTTTGCAGGGAAAGGATGCATAACAGTGCATTTTCTTGCCAACAGTAACAGAAAATATGCACACTGAATAACCTCATAAATATCGTTTGGTGTTTCAAAGAAGTTTCTGTTGTGATTTCTATTTTCTACTTCATATTTGATTCCATCCCAGCAAGTCTCAAGTAACAAAATATTTCCAACAAGCTATACCTTCAGGTTTTCACTAAGCAAGTTTCATTAGCAGTTTCAAAACATTTGCAGATGATTCCTTTTTTAACATTTATACGGCTGCTGTAATATGTGAACATCTAACGGTATTCACAGGCAAGATACCAACCAATATGTAACCATATCTACGGTTGTAGGCACAGTACAAAGAAGCCGATACTTACAAGAATTGCATGGCAGCGGATCTGATGGAGGGATCCCCAAATGAATATAATTGCACCTATCCATTGGCACCACCCCAGCTTTAAAAAAGGCTTCAGGAGAGATGACGAATCAATGACTAGATCTGGCATTCTTGCACGACCCTTTACTATAAACTCAGCTATTTGATCTCGAAGATAATATGTTGCTTCAGGAATACAAGAGCTAGCAAGAGATAAAGGTGCCGCCGTGTAATAGCTGGCAGGAAAAATTATAAGTCAATCCAAAATGTTATACAAGAGAGGAAAGGGCAGTACAATGATCTTTATGCAAGGAAATAAAGTTGTCACATTCTATGGCAATTGGCATATCTTTTTTTCTTGTGGGTGTGACGTCAAGATCAAATCATCAGGTAAACCAAAGTCTACCTTAACTTGTTACACCTACTTGCTTTTTTTTATGAAGTATAAGTACAAGCTGCAGAAGTACAAAGAATTTCTACAACAAAAAGACCGAATAGCAAAAGAATGTGCAATTATAACAGAAAGAGCAAAAGGAAGAAATGAGAAAATATTTAATAAGATGGCATAACTTAGCAAGAATTATGGACATTCAAGAACAGAGTGAAGTTAAGAAATATGGAGCTTACAATAGACCGGTCAGATATCCTACAATGTGCATCCGAGCTGAAGGGCTGTAATTGAACACATTTTCAGTCTCATAAAGGCGTCTCAGCACCTGAATTTCCATTAGTAGAAGTACAAACACAGTCCGCCATACACGATACTTGTGTTCCATGGTGTGCGACCAGACACCACCAAAAGAGAACGAATTTGAGCCAACAAGATGACTAGCAATTGTGGAGTAATTTGATGGCTCTGGCAATAGTATTGTCATCTTCATATATGCATAGAAACATATTGCAAGCAGCAAGCTTGTTGTCACCACCACTCCGACCACATAGAAATGCAAGAAGTACTTCTGTGGAACGGTGAACTTCTGCAGTTTTAGAAAGATTGATCTGAGTTTCTGATATGTGTAAAGAAATTGACTCTGAGAAAACAAAAATGCACCATAAATGCATTGAACTATCAATGTTATATTTTTTTTACACTAGCAAAAGTTGCAAACATAGATGCAAAACAGGTTAGCTTCACAATCATGCATCACCCATAATACGTCTGAAGCATTAAATATTCTCTTGAAAGGTCGGACCAGTATCACTCCTAATTACTAAAGAGAAAGTGCATAAATTTAGTTTTGTGAGTGGAGCAGGGGCATATTTTAGCATCCAATTCCCCCAATCTACACATCTTACATAGAAAAACCCCACCAACTATTTCTCTAGCCTCTCCTGCTGCCATATCATCCTAATTAGCACATGAATATTGTCCGCGGGCTTGCGTCATTATGTGTAACAGCAGCCAGGAGTTGAGAAGTCTCGCCTTGCATAAATGGTTATTTAACTGTTCTCATCATCACTCGCCCCTCGGCCTCTGCGTGCTTCCTTGCCTTGTGTATTATGCACTCCATCTCTTTCCTCTCGGTGCTCCCAGCCTCTATTACTGCCTCCACAGATTCTAAGCCTTACCTACCTGGGCCTGCACCTCCTGCTCCAGTGCGGGCGATATGACAAACCACCACAGCCAATGGCCAAGATCAATTCGATGGTCCTGGTATCTCACTTCATTCTCTCCTCCGACTGCATTTGTTTATCTTAACATGTTGATTAACTCAACTCACAATTTGTTTTGCAGATAGATAGACATGGAACATGTTAGTTTTAAGTTCCAACCATCCTTTCAATTGTCTGGCCATTATGGTGACCACGTCGACCGTGTGATATCATATTTTTTGTTCATTTTACTAATTAATGATTGGATTTCATAGCACATCATGTTTTCCCTAATGTGGAGATATGTTTAGTTGGCATTTTCCCTTTTAATGCTGTGACAAACATTCTCTTCTTTGTTTTTGTTCCTTTGTAGTGTAATTTTTTCTGGAAGTTCTATGATTTTAGTGTGATTTTTAGTTACATTTTCTTTCTTTTTAGTGTGGTTTGTTCCGGTAGTGTTATACAGAAAATAATATTGCTTAATGCAGTCACATGTTATTGGTAAACTCTAAGACTGATGCTCAAAGCTGCATACCCAAGGAAGGATAAGGTATGTCTGTAATTTGCTCTGTAATCAATTAACTTATTTTCCTTTCCAAATTTTGTCCCCAAATATCATATACTTATTAGTAGTCAACTTAGAAAGATCAGCTATAACATAGATGTGGGGAAAGCGAGTAGAACAATTAAGTATATAGTACTAATGCCTCAGTACAAGGTATTACTATATAAAAAGTTAAAAACGATATGCTCCAATGCTTTCACGAATTTCACTTTCTTTTTATTAAATTTGATATTCAGCCATTTTGACAGCGATCTGCCTACTGCATGGTCGTCATTGTCTCTTTGTTCACAGGTGGATTATTTTCAGGGCATCGTAACCACACTGCTTCCTCTAGCAAATCGAATGCAATGACGTTGCCACACTAATCAAGTTGTCATGATAATTGGATGTAATAACGCCATGTCATCATGTAAGTCACTGAACACTGGAGATCATCAAGCAGTATGGTGCTCAGTTAGTTTCTACCATTGCAACGTGCAGTTAAGAATTTAAGAAGCTAACGAGTATGTTTCAGAAAACTAAGCGCAGCACGGAACAAGGAAAAGCTAGAAATGAGAGAAACCATAGCTACGTAATTATTTGGATTCACCATGGCCATGGTTTGACGTGTGCATGATCTGTTAGCACAAACTCATGTATACGATGTTTCATTTGTTTGTGTTTTCGTATAATTAGTGTCTATTTCAGACGTTCAACAGGACAGTGCATATTCAGCCTGATACCAGGGCAGTGACAGCATTTATAGCATAATTATTTGAAACTTCGCCGTTCACACAAATATGTTCCTTAAAATACGAGCACCAAAGGGCGGGGTATCTTCTTCAAAGAAATTCTATTCTACCCACGCTCTCGTTCCAATCATGATTACATCCAACAAACTTCTCAGATACTACACTGTATATATCAAGGTATTCAATAGAGATATTGTCTCATGGTTGTCCATAAAGCAAACAGAAAAGGCTAAACAGAAGTATACTTAAATTCTTTGGATTAACCATGTCAAGGTTTCACATGTTTGTGTTTTCGTATAATTAGTAGACGCTCAACAGTATAGTCCATGTTCAGCCTGTCGCCAGGTCAGTGAGAGCATTTATAGCCTAATTGTTTTAAACAACACGGTCCACACAAATATGTTCCTATATTGGTAAAATACCAGAAGCGAAGGGCAGGGTATCTTCAAGTTCAAAGGAAGATACATGAGCTCCTAGCCAACTCACACACACGTTCCATTCATGATTCGTTCCAACAAACTTCTTAGATACTACACTGTATATATCAAGGTCTTCAATAGGAGATTGTCATGGTTTTCCATAAACATAAAGCAAACAGAAAAGGCTAAAACGAAGATTGTCATGGTCATACTCTGTAATTCCCCTCTTTTGGTTTTCAATGCCTTATCGTACACAAGCTTCCGTTTCATATATGCTGTAGGATACTCTACTACTGTTTCCTGAACAATATGGTGTACTTATCAAAATTCAAAACTAACAGGTTTAGTAAGCCTAAATCCTCTTGTGAAAAATCTATAGGGGTACAGGGGAACATATGAACGCAAATAATAAGCAAAATATAAGGGTGAATTTGCCGTCGTGCCGAGATCTCGACGAGCAGCACAGGCATCACGCCGCCACCTTTCCCCCTCCCCTCCAGCTTCATCGCCATGAAACAAATAGCAAAGGAGCTAGCTAGTCCACCGGCCAGACATGAGCTGGAGGGGAGTTATTACAGTCTACAGGAGACGAGTGGGAACATACTACAACGGGGAGCAGGAACCGGGTGCGTCGCAACAGCTTGGAACCGATCTTACCGCCTTGGAGGAGGTGGTGGTGGAGGAGGAGGTCCTGATGGTCTTGCCGCGGGCGGAGAAGGCGGAGAGGAGGCCGTGGAGGAGGCGGCCGCCGGCGGCCGCGGGAATCGGCAGCGCGGCGGCGACGATGGGGAGCGTGGCGGCGAGCCACGCGAGGCACAGCAGCGGCTGGATGGTGGGCCCGCCCCCCGTCTCCATGGCCATCGGTGATCTGCGCGGGTGGGGCGGGACCGCAGGACCAGTGGGAGTCTAGGAGGGGTTTGCGTTCGCGACGATGGAGGGAAGAGGCGAATTGAGCAGGGGGGAAGGCACCGCACCGCACGCGATTCTCGTTGCCGTGCGGTCGATCTGTTTGCTTCCCGTGCCGGCGGGGGTTTCGGTTCCGTGCATGCGATGACTGGTTCAGGGAGACGTGGCGACGGGACAGAGAATCTGGGTCGTCCAAGGTGTTAATCTACTGCTGCTACAATACTGGGGGTTGGGAATTGGGGTGGCGCTGCGATCACGTGTTGATTAATTATCGATTGAGTGTCGGCAGCTAAGCTACTGTCCACCAACAAGGCAGAAACTAGTCCATCGGAGTAGTTGGTGAGCTTTTCTTTCTTTTTTCCCTTTCAGAATGAGGGATGTCGACGAATGATGAGTTCCTCGCTGAAGCAAGAACACGCACTCCGTTTAGCTTTCTCTTGCGGAGAGCGGAGACCAATATACTAGTCTATCGGGGTGGTTGATGAGTTTTTTCTTTTTCATTTCGGAAAGGTTCAATCCAACTGCTCAGATTTAATTTCAAAATTCAAACTTTTTAGAAAAAATCGAAAAAATTCCAGCATGCAGTATATGTCTCGATCTATAGTCTGAGAAAATTACGTCTTGTTTGGATTAATGGTTCATGACTTGATAGCTTTATAAGTTTAAAACATGAAAATTGATTTAACAATAAACCGTACATCCAAACGAGACGTAATTTTCTCAGACTATAGATCAAGACATGTACTACGTGCTGGAATTTTTTCGATTTTTTCTAAAAAGTTTGAATTTTGAACTCCAATCCGAGCCGTTGGATTGAAAATAGATGGAGATGGAGGGGGTAAAGTTGCACGGTGACTTCATGTAGTGAAGTCACTGGATCTCTATCCGAAAGGCTTCGGAAAGAGGCATGTCGACGAATGATGAGTTCTTGGCTGAAGCAAGAACACGCACTCCGTGTTTAGCTTTCTCTTGCGGCAAGTGGAGAAAACTGATTGCTTTTTCTATCCAGTAATACATGTCAACTCCAACAATGTTTATACTGCCTGATGGTGATTTGTCTATACTGATCCCTGTGTAGGTCTTGTACATGTAACGAAAGTAGCAGAGGACTCCTAATTCGAAGGATGGACGTGAATGTGGCTAATAGGAGGATGTTTAGGAGAGGAGATTTCGTGCTCCCGAGTTTTAGTGATCTTGCTAGTCTAAAAAAATTGAAAAAAAAATATTATAAGTTTTTTAAAAAATTAAAAACATCTCGGATGTACCCGATAGTGTGTTCAACGAACGTGCCAAAAATCATCTTAAATACTTTGTATTATGGGCTACACAAAATGACACAAGTGTGGATCTGAATATGCATATTTTCAAATCTTCAAATTTATAGAATACAAAGTATTTGAAGTTGATTTTGGCACGTTTGTTAAATACGCTATTGGGTACATCTGAGACATGGTACACATGGACCCTTTTTGAATAGTTGACAGCCCTCTTCCCCATCATTTCGCTCGAACCTACAATATCACCGTTATGAGCGGTACGTTTCAACCAATTAAACTATAAGCCCAATCGGATCTCTACATGTCGAGCGGAAAGAAGACAGCTTAGCCATCTATTCTATGAGGTAACAATACCAACTTTATCACTCAAATTGGTCCGTCCGGATTAGCAAGGAAATTTTGGATTTCTTTTTTTTTGTGCGTAATCGTAATTATAGAAATTATCTTGTTGCGATCTTATGAATCAGTTCAATTAAAACCTTAGATTCATACTAGAACCACGATGATTGAGTCTCAAGCTAAACAAAAGGCAAAGGTTCTTCGAATAAGAACAACTTGATAATCATTTAGTGAATCAGTGTAATGATTCGATTTTTATAAACTACCCGGAGCACTGTAGCTAGTAAGAAAAAAAACACTTTCCGGTGTAGTCGCAGCGTTGTAACGTGTGTCTCGGGCGCAGCCATGCCCTGGTTTTTTTTTTGCCTTTTTGAATGGAGCCATGCCCTAACTAAGTCTGATAGGCCAGAACCTAGGTTCGGCCCGGCCCAACCGAACCACATATGCAGCATATTACTGACGCTGCGGGATGAGAGGTTGCACGCTGTAGCGGTGCAGCCTGCGAAGGATTCCAGCTGGTTGCAAGAAAACACAGTACGGTTGTGGCGAATGCACCAACAACGGAATTGTTGCGCGGAAAAAGGAAGAAAAAAACGGAATTAGTTGCGCGGCACGCTTTGAGGAGGACCATCTTCCGCTGCTGCATTTTGCCTCGCTGTTAATTCGGCTTTCGAACCTGGATCTGGCCGGCGGGCGCGGGATTCGGAGTGGGGTTTGAGAGATGACGAGGCCACCGAGCTCACGGATTTGGTACGAAACTGAAGGGGGGATGGTGTCTCGAACCGCGGCGAGCGAAGTTCATCACGGAGAAGAAAAATCGCTTGACTCAGATTGCAGCTGACACTTGCTACGGAACATCAGCGTACGCAAAGGATAATGCGGTAGAACTTCGAATCACATTTTCCTGATTGCTCAGTTCGAGCGAAAATTAGATGCGCGAGGTTGACAGCTTAATTCGAAAAGAGCGAAGGGATTCAGGTGACAGATCAAAACAGCACTAGTGGAGTCGTAAGAAAGGATGGGGGAGAATGGAGTCCCTTCGACTACACCGAGACAGAACAAAACAGAACTGGTATAGATGATAAACTGATCCAGAACTTGAAGAAATATGAGCAATTGCATTAATTATGGAGAACATCTCCTGAAAGCTAATTCCAGACACAAACCACCACGATACATAGAACTTGCCTAGCCAACCAAAACCTAACAGGGAGGATGAGGAATCCATTTGTACAGACCCTGAACATCAAACCAGACACCAAGCACACCTAAACTTATCAGATTCAGATCAGATCAAGCGGCGGCGACCTTGCGGGCCTTCTTGGCGACCGGGACTTGACGGTCTTGGGCTTCGCCTTGGCCTTGGCCGCGGGCGACTTCTTGGCCTTGGCGATCAGCTTCTTCTCGGGTGCCTTGCGCTTGGTGCCGGCGGCGGCCGCCTTCATGGGCTTGGCGGCGTCCCTCTTCTTAGGCTTGGCGGCGTCCTTCTTCTTCGGCTTGGCGGCGTCCTTGGCCGGTTTCGGCACGGCCTTGGCGGCGACGGTCTTGGCCTTGGGCGAGTCCTTCTTGGCGGCGTCGGAGAGCTTGTAGGAGGCCTTGACCTTGACGAGCTTGCCCTTGGCGGCGGAGCCACGGAGCTGGACGGAGAGCATCTTCTTGAAGTTGGCCGGCAGGGACTTGCCGTGCTTCTCCTCGATGTACTTGGCGATGGCGACCGAGCTCGACCCGGTCCTGTCCTTGAGCGCCGCGATCGCCTCCTTGATCATCTGCCGAGATCAAATTCAGAATCCAATCAGCCCCAATTTCAGAAAAAAAAAACCAATCAGCTCCAATTCCGATCAAAGCCGGTGAACCAGAGGGAATACAGCATAAGTTCATAAGCTCACCTCGAAGTAGGGCGGGTGGGCGGCGGCGGAGGGCTTCGGCTTCGGTGCCGAGGCGGCGGGCTTGGCGAGGGCGGGCATGGTGGCTGAATGAAGCAGAGACCTCTGAAACCGAAAC
Source organism: Poa pratensis (assembly GCA_947311845.1). Classification (NCBI taxonomy): domain Eukaryota; kingdom Viridiplantae; phylum Streptophyta; class Magnoliopsida; order Poales; family Poaceae; genus Poa; species Poa pratensis. The sequence goes on from CAMZMU010000128.1 coordinate 92,316,171, forward strand.
TGCTACTTGCGCTGTGTGCTCGCTTGGGATTTGGAAAGGGCTGGATAGTTTTTTTTTTTTTTTTTTTTTGAACGCAAGAACTTATATTCATACTGATAAGGAAAAAATACAGATTCGAATACAAGCTAGAAAGAAGCAGAAAAGATACAGAGAGCATAACAACTGCAACAAGCCATCTACAACCTCGAGTACGCCGATCACACAGGACCTCCACCGTCGAAAACGACGCAGGAACCAGCCGCCGGCATCACTCACCAGAGGAACGGAGAAGCTCCTAGCCCGAAGGCGTTGACGAGCAGCAGCAGCCACCAGCTCCGACGAGCTGGATCTGAAGCCGAAGAAAGTCCATCGACCGGGGGAGCCCCCCAAGCACTCTCCGCCCCGGATCTGGGGCCAGCGCCACACCACCCCACCGGAGGCGGCCAGATCCACAACCTGCAAACCTCGAAACCCAGCAGCAGCAGCCTCCATAACCATCTGCAGATCTCCTGCACACCAACCGCGAAACCACCACCGACGCCGGAGGAAGCGCCGGCAGGAGAAAGCAGCAGCCCTCCGCCGTCGTCGAAGACGACAACGGAACTGAGGGGAGGCTGCAGCCCAGCAAAAAGACGACGGAGGCCTTCCCGCCACGACCCCGCCGCCCAAGATCCACCCTATCAACACCCTATCTACACCGCCGGAGCGCCGATCCGGGATTCCCCATCCTCCCGCCGCCGGAGCGGCCGCCGGAGGATGAGAAATCCCGCGGATACGCCGGCGGGCTGGATAGTTTGATGGATTAAAAATGACCCGGTCGAGGTTTATTTATAGCCGCAGAGGGGAGCGATCCGTGGGGGTGGGAATGCTGTGATCGCATTGGCTGCGTGTGGGTGCCGCGGATCGCGATCTGCGTAGGCTTTTTCCTTTCCTTTTGAAACTCAACGCTAGATGCTTAGTTAGGCGCTCAAGGTGGAAAAAAAATGTTGTTGAATCGGATTATCTCACCGCAACGCCTAGCAATCCAAAGATCTTAATTGCTTATTTATTTTAGAAGGGCTTGACCCTGATTTGTCCGGCATGGAGAATGCAGAGCTGGAGCGGCGACCGGAAGGGAGAGATCGAGAGAGAGCAAGTGAGCCGGGAGTGAGGCAACACCGCAACAGTCAGCTTTCAGACTTTGGCCATTTATATCTTGCAATATTTCTTCCTAGAGAATAAAAGTTAAACACAAAAAATATAAAGAAAATACTTGGTTTGGGTTAATAGAACAAGTCGAGTGGCTCGATACTACATATTTGGTAGTTAGGTTAATCGAACAGTGTGACTGAGGTAGGGCCTAATGGCGAGATGGGCTGATATCTTTGCACCCACCCGAGTTCAAATCTCGTTTCTCGCATTTTTGGTAATGTCGCACCCACTATGGGCTTATTGGGCATGATCCAGCAATCTAAATTATTATCTCATACCCAATATTTTTTGTTGTGTGGTAGAAAATAAACCGAGAATCCTTCGCAGTTTTGTATTAATTATTAAAAATCAACTCGTAGCTATAGTTCACGCATGTATGCTTTACATGTCATACTTGTCTTAATTAGAATTGTATAAAATCTTTACAATATGAAGGTTTGTGCCTAATTAAAATGTTATTGTTTTACATGAATTGTATGGGAAACACTTAAGCATAGCTTTTGGTCTTATCTGAGTAACTTAATATCTTGCAATATAAAATTGAATCAACTGGAACAAAATTTTATTGCCCACCGAATAGGTCATGATGAAAAATCATTCGGTGAACAAATCCGGAAATCTAAGTTATTATCTCATAGCCAATATTTTGTTGTGTGGTAGAAAATAAACCGATAATGTGTCACAGTTTTTTTATAAATTATTAAAAATCAACTCGTAACTATAGTTCACACATGTATGCTTTACATGGTATACTTGTCTTAATTAGAATTGTGTAAAATCTTTAAAATATGAAGGTTTGTGCCTAATTAAAATGTTATTATTATTCTACATAGTAGTTGTATGGAAAACACTTAAACATAGTTTTTGCTCCAATATCTGAGTAACTCACTTAATATATTGCAATATAAAAATGAATCAACTCGATTTTGTTGCCCACCGAATAGGTCATGGTAACAAATATTTAATCGTTTGGTGAACAGAACACGATTTCAGCGGAAAATGCAACTTTGGATTAGATGAAAAATTGAATCCCACGGAACAAATAACTTACAATAATGGAACACAAAATTAACCATAATTTTAGGGCGTGCAGAACATGTCACAAGTAAAAAAGGAACACAAATCTTGACCAACTAAAACAAAATTTTAGCACATGAGGAAAAAATTGCATGGAACACAACTTAGATTAGGTGGAACAAATTATAGCTATATATGGAAAACATCACTAGCGCTCATCGAACACATGAAATAAAAAATAGAAAACTGACTTAATATCAAACCATAAAAACTTGAAGGAAAGAGGAAAGAAGAAAGGAAGGAATGCAATAAAGAAGAGAAAAGAATAAAAATAAAATAAAGGAATCATCGCTGGGTGTGAAGAAATCACAAAATCCGTGTGCTTTTTGATTGGTGCATGGCTGAGCGGTCTGGATTGGTGACGTGGAGCAGGTGATCGTTGAAGATAAAGAACCGGCGCGCTCTGTGCCTCCTTTCAAAAAACAAATTGTGAATTTCTTTCATTTTTCTTTTTAAGGAAATTCTTTTCGTTTTTCTAATTCGACGAATCTGGATGCCGCTAGCTTCTGGCCTGCTGCTGCTGCTGCTTGCACCAGGTGGGCTTGTTGAGCTCAGGTTAGCCGCGGGCGATCCCTCGGCGATACCGAGCAGTTCCGTCCACGCCGTAGCCGTGCAGTGCAGCTTGCGAAGGATTCCATGCCAGTAGCCAGCGAACATCGAGATCGGGCGTGCGCGATCAAGCCACGCAGTTTGGTATGGCACCAACTGTCGAGCCTACGAATGGCAAACATTCGATCGTCGGGTGCGGGATTCGGGGACGTGAGAGGTGGATTAGAGAGACGACGCCACCGCGCTCACGATTTTGTTCGCATCTACAGTACTATGCACAGCACCGACGGAATACAACACATATAACATCTCTCTCGGTTTAGATCCCAGATAACATCAGGCATTCGCAAAGCATAATGCGGTAGACTTTAGACCGCGAATTCTTCTGCTCAGCTCCAGAAAAAACAAAGCGCGAAGTGCACAGCTGAGATGCACGAAAACAGCGAATCAAAACGATATTCAGAGAAAAGCCGAAAGGGCAAAGTTATCCCGAACCACCGCCGAGCAAGGGAACGAAGCGTCCAGAAAAAGGTAACACCGAGCTCTCAGAGAAACGATACAAATAACCAGGGACGCAAAAGAAAAAAGTTCCGATAGCGATAATGATGGCGCACACTTCGAGTTCATTTTGGAAGCAACTGCTTAAATACCATTTGCATACACTAAACAACACCAACGATACAGAGAACTTGACTAGCAGACCCAAAACCTAACAGAGAGGATGAGGAATCCTTTTGTACAGACCCTGAAACACCACACCAAGCACACCTAAATCTTAAGCAGCAGCCTTGCGGGCCTTCTTGGCGTTCGGGGACTTGACGGTCTTGGGCTTCGCCTTGGCCTTGACCGCCGGGGACTTCTTGGCCTTCGCAATCAGCTTCTTCTCGGGTGCCTTGCGCTTGGTGCCGGCGGCAGCAGCCTTCTTGGGCTTCGCGGCGACTTTCTTGGGCTTCGCGGCGTCCTTGCCCGGCTTGGCAGCGGGCTTGACCTTGGGCGATGTCTTCTTGGCGGCGACGGGCTTGGCCTTGGGCGAGTCCTTCTTGGCGGCGTCAGAGAGCTTGTAGGAGGCCTTGACCTTGACGAGCTTGCCCTTGGCGGCGGACGCTCGGAGCTGGACGGAGAGCATCTTCTTGAAGTTGGCCGGCAGGGACTTGCCGTGTTTCTCCTCGATGTACTTGGCGATGGCGACGGAGCTGGAGCCGGTCCTGTCCTTGAGGGCCGCGATCGCCTCCTTGATCATCTGCCAAAGACAAATCAAGAACCCAATCAGCCCCAATTCAGATCAGAACATACAGATCTACGGGGATAGAGGAGAGGTTCAGATGCGCACCTCGAAGTAGGTCGGGTGGGCGGCGACGGCGGCCGACTTCGTCTTGGCGGCGGCGGGCTTCGGCTTGGGTGCCGCGGTCTTGGCCGGGCGGGCGGCGAGCTTGGCGAGGGCAGGCATGGTGGCGAACTGAGAGAGCTCTGAAACTGAAACTGGCGCTGTGTGTTTGCTTGTGGATTGGGGAAAGATATCGAGACTTGGATGGACTCGAGAGGACCGGGTCGAGGCGTATTTATACCCGAGGCGGGGACCGATCCGGAGGGGTGGGAGCGCTGCGATCTCTTTGGCTGGAGTTGGAGTGGCGCGGATCGCGATCCGCGAGGACGGGGGTCGGTCGAATCCTGGTCGTCGGATCGTGGGGAGGTGGGGCGCGCGAGGTTCGGTGTGCACCGCCCAAAGCGGGAATGGATTTCTATCTGCGAAGAAAAACTCTGGACCGCCGGTCAGTGGACCGCGTGCGTGGTGGACCGGTATGGTGACGAAGCACGTTCGGCGCACAGCGCACTGAGCTGAAACGATTCCCCGGTGTTCTGTGGAACGGGTGCACGCGAAACAGAGCGAGGCCGTGGATTCGCGCGCGGTTTCAGGCCATCGGTTCCCAATCTGGATTTGGGTGTACGTGTAGTATTCGAGAGCTTTCGAAATTCATGTGAGCGGGTAGCAAAAATATCGTATGGCGGGTTTTCCATGTCCCGTTCATGATTTAAAATAAGATGTATGGTAAGGATGACTCCAACGGGGCGACCCATCGAGTCCGCGCGCGTCTGTCCCTGTCCGCGGGAGGCAAAAACACGGCCCAACGGGGCGACGCAAACGGACCGCGGTCCGTTTTTTGGTCCGCCGCGACGCATTCCTGGCCCAAATTTGGGTCACCGATGCGTCGGGCCCGGACGCGAGCGGACCGTTCCTGCATCCTCCCCGTGTCCGTCCTGGCTCCGCGTGTCATCGACCCCAACGGCCACCTACCCGTAATAACTGTGGGCGGTGGAGCTGTATAAATCGCGCCGGCTGGCCAAACCCTAGGGCACAAACCCTAGCACTCCTCCCCAATCGCGCCGGCCGGCCAAACCCTAGCCACGGCGGCCACCATCTCCAAGCTCAGATCCACGCGCCGGAATGGATCCGCCGCCGCCGCCGCAGCATCTAGTGGACGAGGCCGAGCGAGCGCGTATGAGCGCGCGCGGGCGCTATCGCGGCAGCTTCTCACGCCGGATGGCGACCAGCCCGGCATGGGCCGGCATGATTCCCCAGCCGCCACGTCCGCGCCTGACGGGAAGGGGATTGACCCCCCGGAGCCATCTCCTTCGATGCCGCCACCTCCATGATGCTCCGTGAGTAGTTCCCCCATGGACTACTGATTCTAGCTATAGCTAGTCGGTACTCTCTCTCCCATGTACTCCAATACAATAATCTCATGAGCTGCCTTACATGATTGAGAACCATCTTATGTAATTGGTTTCGTGTTTGTTGGGATCCGATGAATTGTTACATTATGATCGGTCTATCCATTAGGTTTGTGAGTTATTTGTTGCTGCAATCTTGTTGTGTTCATTACTTGTCACTAGTGCACGAGTGACATGATCTTAGATTTAAGCTGACGTGGGCCTACCTATCGGGTGCCCACCATGAAGATACCTGGTGCACGCAAGGACTAGGGCCCAGCAGGTGGCCTACTAGGAGACAACACTCGAGGCCCACGAAGGGGGCCCAAAGAAGGTAGAGCATGCCCCAAGGCAGGCGAAGCTTATGTCGGTAGAGACCTACCTTACCTGTAAACCTTATTGGTTGCGAACTCCCGAGACCCAGCCTCTAATATAAAGGCTGGGAGGGCCGCCGATCGAGGGTACGTTATTATTCCACCACCAAAACCCTAGCGAGATCGATATCTCGCCGGGATCGCCATTGTAACACCTCTGATCATCAATACCAGACAAGCAGGAAGTAGGGTGTTATCCTTCGGGAGCCTGAACCTGGGTAAATCGCCTTGCTTGTCAGCCGTGTTAACTACCAGCACTTCATCTCTTCCCTTCTCAATCAACCTGGGGTGCTCGACCCTGTGACTTGCCGTGGCCCTGGGATTGGCGCTCGTGGTAGCGACGGTGCTGAACCAGATGCGATTTAGATATTGAAGACATCGAGGGATCCGATCTAGATCGCGACTCCAGCCGTGTGGGTGGCTTCCAGAACAGTCGAGGTCGTGACGACTACCATAGCGATGGAAACCAGAGGCGCGAATGGGGGCGTCGGACCCGCGACAACCCGCGACCAGACCTTACACCTGAAGAAGAACTCGAGCAACCATGCAAGTTCCACATGTTCAGAAGCGAAGAAACCGGCAAGCTGATCTCCAGCCACCTGCTGAAATACTGCCGGAAGATGCATCGCATGCACGGAGCGTTCACCAGGATCCTGACTACTGCACTTCCCACACCTCAACCAACTGGGCAACTGGCTATCCAAGCACCACGGGTAGCAGCACCTCAACCCGCGAATATGGCAGTAGCAATCCAGCACCAGCCGCGGCAGGAAGCACCTCCTGCAGCAGGGGATCAGTACCCTCAAGCCCACGGGCAGATGAACATGATCCAGAAGGGACGCCCGTCAAACCGGTGCCAGAAGCCGCTCACTCGACAAGTCTATCAAGCTATGGCAAGCCCACCGGCCGTACCAGAGTACCTCAAAGGGTCGGAGACCAGCATCACATTCTCTCGAGAGGACCATCCTCCACAGGTACCGCGCTCAGGCCATGCCGCGTTGGTACTCGAAGCACAGATAGGAGGGTACGACATGACCAAGGTCTTCATGGATGGCGGCAGTGGCATCAACATCATCTTCGCCGACACCCTCCGAAAGATGGGCAGGTCTATGCAAAACCTAGCCAAGTCAGACAGTACCTTTCATGGCATAGTACCCGGGAAAGCAGTTTACCCTGAGGGAACCATCACACTCGAAGTTATCTTCGGCACACCCGATCACTTCAGAAGGGAGATGATTGACTTCGAGGTGGTCGACTGGAAATCACAGTACCATGCAATACTTGGACGCCCGACGTTCGCCCGGTTCATGGCAGTTCCGTACTACGCCTACCTCATGCTCAAAATGCCAGGACCAAGGGAATCATAACCGTGTGCGGCGACTTCTAGTGCTCGGACAACTGCGACCGCGACTTTAGCAAGATCTCCGAGTCCTTCAGCATGCAGCAACAGCTCGAAGAGCTGTCACTCAGCAACGGCAAGACCCTCTTCCCCGCAAGTAAGAAACCGACACCCGACGCTGCCTTCAGCACAACCAACGACATGAGAGCACATCAAGTCCATCCGACAGACGCCTCTAAAACGGTCCTCGTCTCATCAAGCTTGCTTCCCGCATAGGAAAGCGTGCTCGTCGAGTTCCTACGTGAGAACTGGGAAATCTTCGCCTGGCAACCATCAGATATGCCAGGCGTACTTAAGGAACTTGCCAAGACTCTCTTCAAATATATACAGACGCCAGACCCATCAAGCAATCCATGCGCCGCTTCTTCGAGCCGAAGCGAGTCGCCATAGGGCAAGAGATCGATTGGCTACTCCACACTAAGTTCATCCGAGAAATCAAGAAGTCAGACTAGGTCGCCAATCCAGTACTGGTCGAAAAGAAGAACACGAAGATCCTCCGCATGTGCGTCGACTTCACCTCCGTCAACAAGTATTGCCCGAAAGATCACTTTCCGCTTCCGTGCATCGACCAGATCGTCGACTCGACAGCAGGCTGCGCACGCCTATCCTTCCTGTATGCCTACTCAGGCTACAACCAGATCAGGATGAAAGTCGAAGACGAAGAGAAGACAACCTTCATCAAACCCTATGGTGTCTACTGCTACACAACCATGCCCTTTGGGCTCAAGAACGCTGGTGCCACGTACCAGCGCATGATGCAGTCCTGCCTTAAGGACCAGATCGAACGCAACGTCCAAGTTTATGTCGACGACATTGTCATCAAGACCAAGCAAGAGGACACGCTCCTCGATGACCTACGTGAAACATTCACCGCTCTCAACCTCTACAAGATCAAGCTCAACCCAACAAAGTGCGTCTCTGGCGTACCAGCTGGGCAACTACTCGGGTACCTCGTATCCGCACGAGGCATCGAGGTGAATCCGGAAAAGATAGAAGCAATCCTCACAATGCCAGACCCGACCAAGCTTCGGGAAGTTCAGCGCCTAGCCGGCCGAGTCGCAGCGCTCAGCCGTTTCATTAGTAAGTTGGGTGAAAAGGCACTTCCTTTCTACCAACTGATGAAGAAGTCTGATAAATTCGAGTGGACGCCAGAAGCTCAAGCAGCCTTCGCACATCTCAAGCAAGTCCTGGCGACTCCGCCGGTGCTCGTCGCACCACACGAGAAAGAACCTCTATACCTCTATGTCTCAGCGACAAACAGGGTGGTCAGCACCGTCCTCGTCGTCAAGCGTGAAGAGGAAGGCCACACCCACCGCATGCAACGACCCATATACTACCTCAGCGAGGTCCTATCCATATCCAAGCAGCGGTACCCGCATTATCAGAAGCTAGCCTACGACGTCTTTATGAGCTCACACAAGGTGGTCCACTACTTCGCCGAGCACCCGATCACGGTCGTCAGTGCTTCGGGCATATCAGACATCCTCACCAACCCCGACGCGACGGGACGAGTCGCCAAGTGGGTCGTCGAGCTAGGCCCGTGGGACCTGAAGTACATGCACCCTAAAGCAATCAAGGCTCAAGTACTCCCGGACTTCACAACCGAGTTGATAGAAGCTCGGCTGACAGATATACCTGACCTGTCCAACGCATGGACCATGTACTTCGACGGCTCCAACAAATTCAATGGTGCAGGAGCAGGTATCGTCTTGACATCACCAAAGGGCGACAAGCTGCGTTATGTACTGCAGATGGACTTCCCGAAGCCTTCAAACAACGAGGCAGAGTACAAAGCCCTAATCCACGGCATGCGGATGGCCAAGAACTGTGCCGCCACTCGCCTCATGATCTACGGGGACTCGAACCTCGTCGTGCAGCAAACCATGAAAGAGTGCGATGCTACTGCAGAGAACATGATCGCCTATCGGGACCTCTACAACATCTTGGAGGGCAGCTTCGATGGCTGCGAGCTGCGGCATGTGGGCCACGAGAGTAACGAAGAGACTGACCTTCTAGCCAACCTCGGCTCGACTAAAGCCCCAGTCCCACCTGGAGTCTTCGTCTAGTGCATCAAACATCGGTCTATCAAGATGAAGCAGCCAGCAGCACCCTCTACACCAACAACGGGCACTCAGGACCCGTCGGCTAAGGACCCGGAGGTAACTGACGCGGAAGATCATCATATCAAAGTCCTGCTCATCGAGCCAACATGGACGAACCCTTTCCTTACATACATGCTGCGTCAAGAGCTGCCGGCGGACACAACGGAAGCAAGGCGCATCACGCGTCGCTCCAAGGCCTTCACAATCATCAACGGAGAGCTGTAGAAATGCAACATATCTGGGATCCTGCAGCGATGCATCGACTTAGAGGACGGCAAAGCAATACTACTCGACATCCATGCGGGTACCTGCGGACATCACGCCAGCAGTTGAGCCTTGGTTGCCAAAGCCTTTCGAGCCGGATTCTACTGGCCTACGTCAATGCAGGAGGCCGAAGACATAGTCAGGAAGTGCATGGGCTGCCAGAAGTTTGCCACCAAGCCACACGCACCTGCCTCAGAGCTGAAAACAATTCCACTCGCCTAGCCCTTCACCCAATGGGTACTCGACATGATGGGCCCGTTGAGGAAATCATCCCGTGGAGGACACACACATCTCCTGGTGGCAGTCGACAAATTCACAAAGTGGATCAAAGCCGTGCCCATAACAAGTTCGACTGCATCAACTGTGGTCAAATTCATCAGATCCATCATCTTCAGGTTCGGGATCCCCACAGCATCATCACCGACAACGGCACAAACTTCACAGTCGACGAGTTCAACGATTTCTGCAAGGATCAGGGCATCAAACTCAATTACGCCTCTGTGGCGCATCCTCAATCCAATGGATAAGTCAAGAAAGCAAACGACCAAGTCAGCAGCGGCCTAAAGAAATGCCTATTGGTGCCGCTCAAGCATGCCGCGGGTGCTTGGGTGGAAGAACTACCCTCTGTCCTATGGAGCCTAAGGACCACGCCAAACAGATCAACCCAATACACTCCATTTTTCATGGTCTATGGCGCCGAAGTAGTCATGCCATACGATCTGCGATTCGATGCACCTCGTGTGGTGGCCTGTGACGAGTCAGACGCAGACGAAGCACTCGAAGACGACGTCGACATGCTGGACGAAGCACGGCACATCACACTCCCGCACAACCGTATACCAGCAAAGTCTCCGCAACTACCATGGCCGTCGACTGCGAACAAGATCTTTCGTCCCTGGCGACGTAGTGTTGTGGTTTATGCAGAAGAAGGTGCACAAGCTTGCCTCCCCATGGGAGGGACCCTTCATCATCACAGAGGCCATCGACGGCGGCACCTACCGCCTGAAGCATGTGAAGACAGGAGAGAGCTCTCCCACAGCCTGTGGAACGTTGCGCACCTGCGCCGTTTCTACGCATAGCATACACATCCATGTAATTGTGCTTAAACGACTACAAGCAGCAGGTTTCAGACGCGCTCTTTTCCTTACCAGGGTACCTAAGGGGACTGGAAGGTTTTTAATGACGCGGCTTGCTAGCTTAATAATATAATGATTGGGACAACAAAGCTTTCTCCTTTTTCAGTCAAAAAGCAACAAACAACCTAGACCGCACTCGAACACTCGGGGGCTGCGCCACACAGGTTCAAGTCAAAAAGCAACAAACAACCTAGGCCGCACTCGAACACTCGGGGGCTGCGCCACACAGGTTCAAGTCAATAACAACGACCTAGGCTGCACTCGAACACTCGGGGGCTGCGCCACACAGGTTCAAGTAAAAAACAACGACCTAGGCCCCACTCGAACACTCGGGGCTGCGCCACACAGATTCAAGTCAATAACAACGACCTAGGCCGCACTTAAACACTCGGGGGCTGCGCCGCACAGATTACTACGTCTTCACTAACAAAAAAGACCTAGGCCGCACTCGAACACTCGGGGGCTGCGCCGCACAGGTTCCTCTTCGCGCAAACAAAAAAACCTTGGCCGCACCCGAACGCTCGGGGGCTGTGCCGCACAAGTCACATTACTCAAGACTAGCAGATCACACCCGAACGCTCGGGGGCCGCGCCACACAAGTCACATTACTCAAGACTCGCAAATCACACCCGAACGCTCGGGGGCTGCGTCCAGGCAGTCAAAACAAACTATTGTCTTCGACAAACAAATCACAACTATATACTCGGGGGCTAACCCCCATGGACATACATCATTCATGTATAACTTAGCTCAATGAGCATACACATTTTCGTCTCCTAATCTACAGGCTCATCCTTGAGCGCAACCAGCGGACCTACAAGGCGCTCCGTCTACCCCTAGACTTGACCAACAACCTGCCTCACAGGTGCAAGAGTATCCGCGTACTGGTCCTCCCCCGGCAGTCCATCAACAAGTTTCTCCAGTTTAAGGTTTGGACGGTGGAGTCGCACGTAAGCTAAGGCAACATTGGCCCCAGCAACAAGATGAGCATGCAGAAACTCCTTGATCGCGTTGCCTTCGCGGAATCTCGTCAGCAGGGCAGGAATACCTTGCGGTTGTTCATTATGTGGGAACAACGCCTGATGCACTCGAGTCAGAGTAGCCCTGCACGACTCCAGCAGCATCCCGCCTCGCCAGGCGCGGTCCAACAACACACAAGCACTCGAGCCTTCGGTCTATCAGACCAGAAGTACCGGCAGCCAGAAGCCGTACCCGTAACGGCCGCATCTAGGTGCTCCTCTACTCGAGCTTTCTCAGCCCTCCAATCTGGGTTAACACCTGTAAGGCAAAGTACAAGGAAACAGATGAGAAACAGTCAAAGAAATAGCAATTCACAGTCGAAGGTTCTGGCCGCGAACTGACATTCCACTTGTCGATTGATTCGGTCCAGCTCCCCAATCAAGTAGTCTTCCTGTTCGGACGAAGGAGCGGGCCTCGATTTCAGCGCGTCCAGTTCGCCCGCGCATCCTTCAGCTCCTTCTCCAGCTTCACAATTCAAGTCTTCATATACGACATGACGACTTCATAATTTTTGCTCCGGGCAGTAGGCCAAGGCTGCGCACTAGCGGAAGGAGAAGCGCCAGACGCACCAGACGCTTCGGACTGCCCAAAAAGCAAAGGTCAACAACATGAGACCCTGAATACAAAGTCAGCAAAGTAGCACACTCGGGGGCTACACCCCCATCAGAGTAGTCAATCGGATACATAGTGCAAAAGCAGGTTCACGTTGCAACATCAAGCACCACCAGTTCATTACAAGCAAAATAAAAAGCATGAGGTCAATGCTCCAGCCTATTACGACATCGACTCCGACCTAGACCTAGCGGTACGTGCAGCAACTTCGGCAGCACAACACTCCACTGTGGCCACCATTTTCTCCGCCAGCCGTGCCGCTTCGTCCTTCACCGAGTTCAGCGAAGCCATTCTTCCGTCGGGTTTCCGCGGAAAGTCAGCTACGACCTTCTTGAAGTCACCCGATACACCATGACCCAGCAACAACTTGAAGGTGAGCTCCGAGCCACATACCGTTTGGGTGCGAGTGGAGTTCACCATGGTGAGAGACTCCAGGCCAAGTACTGTGGCTAGGCCATCAACGCTGGCGGGTGCTGTGCGCTGTGGAAAGACGCTCTTGTGCACCGCAGCAAGAGCACCAGTCGACTTGGCAAGCACGTCCTTGGCGTAAGCGCACATGCTGTCGAAGGTGCTGACAGCACGCTCCAGCGGGACATCGTCTTCCGTCGACTCCGTAGGCGAGGCTGCGCCAAAAGCACTTGCACAACCATCAAACCTAAGTATCTATTCGACTGAATTGAGAGAACAAACTACAATCAAAAACACATGGGAAGGAGGCAGTACCTCCAACAATGTGGGCAAGCGCTAGCAGGTGCTCAACCTGCAATTTCTCGCCCTGGAGGATGGCATCCTCTCGGTCCTTGGCTTCCTTCAGCTTTCGCTCAACATCATCGTGTTGAGCCTGGAGTTCCTTCTCCAACTCGAGCACTCGATTCGCAGCAGTTTCCTGGTCACCTGCAAGAAGAGTGAAGTGTCAAGCGGATGCAAAGCAGGAGGAACAACCAGTTACAATCAAATCAAGAGTTAGTCACGCTTCGACTGCTCCAGATCGAGACGCAGCTGGTCCCTCTCCCGCTCCATCTGGACGTAGGCCGCGGCTGACACCATGAGGTTGCGGCAGAAGGGCTGCACAACGCACGAGAACACATGAATATTGAGCCTATGCACAACTATACTAGTTGCCCATAGCCTCGGGGGCTACTCCCATCGGGAGCGTTGTCGCGCACCTGATAAATCAGAAGACACTTACATGATCGACGAACGATGCAACACTCGAAGAAGGCGGGGCATGTACTTCCGGAGCGGAAGGAGCCGAAGCCTTCACGACCTCCAAAGTGGTCGTCGCAGTCGCCAAAGGAGAAGCATCTGGAGGGTTCAGTTGTGACTCCGCACCGCTCGGAGCCGACGACTGCTCCTGGACAGGTGAGGGAGATGCACCCGTGCCACGACCGACACTGCGCGCAGAGCGTTTAACTCAGACTGCGCACAAGCAAAATACAGAAGCATAACAGGCAGAAAGGTACTCACCTTGGTTCCTCGTCTTCATCACTACCAAGGGCGTCCTCGTCAAACAACCCGCCAAACTCGGCCGCGCTGCCAGCAGGAGGCGCCGTGTCTAGCGGCACAACTTTCATCGCGTCCTTCACGCTGGGCGATGAAGAACCCAAATCGCCATCATCTTCCAGCGCCATCTTCTTGGACGGCGAGCCCGCTGATTTCGCCTTGTCCTTCCGGCGACGCTTGGGTGGGTGCTCGTCTTCATCATCCTGCTCCGTTTCCTCCACCTCTTCATCAGGTGAGGTGGTCGCGGAGGGAACGGAGTCATCTTCATCAACAGCTCCACCTCGGGGAACTCCACCTCGAAAGTCACCCCACCTTCAGGTAAAGGTGGAAGACAAGAGGGACTCGGGTGACCCTGCAAAGCAAGTACAAGATGGCTCACACAACAGCAACACAGAAGAATTGACAACAAAAAAGCAAAACAAGACTCACCTCAGGCAGTCGGTTGTCAACCCCGTAGGGAGTAACGGGGCAGTCGACGTTGCAGGGGTCCGAAGCGCGGAGGCTAGTCACAGACCTCACTGAAAGTGCATGTGTTGCCCCATGTGTGGTTTTGGTAATTAATGACAGTCCTTATGGACTAATGTTGGTATTGAGATATTCTTGTAGATCTTGTCCATAGGAAAAGATTGGAGTTCATATGTTGGACTCTAGAAGATTATTTGATGATCAATGCTCTATTCAAAGGTTTATATGAAGAATGGTCATCTAGAGTGGAGCTAGCCATTATCTACATCAAGAGAAGAAGATAAAGCGCAAGTGGATTCATGAAGATGGAGCCAAGCGAGGCGCTCCCAAAATGGTGTATGGGGGAGCATTTGGAGAAGTCTTCATCAAGCATGTGCTAGCAAGCACAATCAAGAAACGTGTTCGAACTTGAGGGAATCAAGATCGTCTTCATCTAGCTCAAGTGGAATGCGCAACGCAAAGGTATGATCTTGATAGGGTTTCTATTTTACCGATCTCGTGGTGTTAGTGGGAGACCGGGTTATAGGATAGAAGGCGTACTATCAAGAGGGCTCTCAAGTGAGTAACTTGATCACATCTTTATGAAGAGCTCAAACCTTTGCATATTTGGCATATCATCTTTCTTGGTTCTTATTTGGTTCTTCTCCTTGTTGGGTTTTGGTGCTTGTTGTGATCCTCATGACAAGCCCAAGTTCTTCGAAAATTGATTTTGTTTGGAAAACTTGTTCATTCTCGGCATTGGAAATATTACTGGTCCACCTTCGAGATAGGGTCCACACCTTCCGATGTGTAGTAAAGCTCTTGTCGTTACCTTTCCAACAAAATTGGATTCACCCGTTTTGGAGTTCGAACGCAAAAGTTATTGCATTTCAGGCTTTGCTGTTTTGCTGGTTTTCCAGACCGGAGTTTCCGGCGTCAGGGCCGGAGTCTCCGCACCTCTGGGTCCGGAGTCTCCGTGGTTTCCTGTCCGGAGTCTCCGATCCCTTGCTTTCGAAGTTTCTCAACCCTAGACGCCGGCACTTGCGGCATAGGGGTCCGGAGTTGGTCCGAAGTAACCCCGGAGTCTCCGCCCTGACCAAAGTCTCCGGCCTTCGTGGTCCGGAGTCTCCGCTGTAAGTTCATGCAAACGGCTATTTTTCTGCCCTTCCGGGTCCAGAGTCTCCGCCCGGGCCAGAGCCTCCGGCCTTCGTGGTCCGGAGTCTCCGGTGTAAGCTGGCTGCAACGGCTCTTTTTCTGGGAGGGGTATAAATACCCCTCCACCTACCTCCAGCCAACTAGCTCTTCCAAGCACATTTTCCCCCTCTCTCTCCTCCATTGTTGACCTTGGAAAGCTTGCCCCTCTCCCAATTCCTCCCATGATTCTTGCATATCTTTGAGGGATTTGAGAGAGGAGATCTAGATCTACATTTCCACCAATCCATTCCTCCTCTAAGTGAGAGGAACCTAGTAGATCTTGATCTTGAAGTTCCATTTGTTATGTTCTTCGTTGTTCTTCCTCTCTTCTCCCCCATAAGCATTAGTTGCTTGTGGTGGGATTCGAGAGTGAAGGAGTTGAGGCTTGTGCTCTTGCCAATGCTTCGTTGCATCGGTTTGTGCTCTCCACGAGGATTCGTGGAAGTTGAAAGCTTGTGAACTTGTTACTCTTGGGTCTTTAGACCCTAGACGCCCGCGTGGTGGTTGAGACCCTTGTGTGGTCACTTGTAGCTGTTCGGGAGCCCCCAATCCCGTTGTGGGTTGTGCCTCGGATCGTTGTTGAAAGGCCCCGGATTTCCGCCTCGAAGGATTCCGATAGTAGAAGGTGAACCAAACCTTTTTGGTGCGGTTCATCGGAGAAGAAGGTGAAACCTTTGTGGTTGTTGAACCATTGTGTTGGTTCATACCTCTCCAACGAGACGTACTCCCCTAAAAAGGAGGAACTCGGGAATACATCCTCGTCTCCGCGTGCCTCGGTTATTTCTATACCCGAGCTCTTTACTTATGCACTTTACATTGTGATAGATTTCGTGCTTGAAGTATTCTATATTGCTATCACCTTGTTGCTTGTCTTGCTTAGCATAAGTTGTTGGTGCACATAGGTGAGCCTAGTTTATTTAGGTTGTTGGCTTGTTAATTTAAACACCTAGTTTTATTCCGCAATTATCAAGGCTAAACTGGAAAAGTTTTAATCGCCTATTCACCCCCCTCTAGGCGACATCATTGTCCTTTCACTCACCTTGCTCATAACTTCCTTCTTCGACAACTCCTCTTTTGTCAGGCGGGAAGAGTCATCTGTGCCCTAGAACTCCCACATTGGGTGGGCCCGAAGGCGCAGCGGCTGCACGCACATCTTCACGAAAGTGGCAATGAGATGGATACACCCATCTCCTTACCCATCGTCTTCAACAACTCAGCAACCTTCCCAAGCAGGGGCGCCACCTCCACCCTGTCTTCACTCGACAACATGTGCGCCCAGGCATTCGACTTCCTTAGAGGCTTGTCAGCCACGAAGGCGGGGAGGCCCTCCTGTGCCGCGCTGACATAGAACCACTTCTTCCGCCAGCCTTGGACGAAATCGGCCTGCTTTAGCGCGAAGTAGGCGGTGTCGCCGCGCACCTGGATGCCAAAGCCGCCAAGTGGATAGGTGCCGCCAGCACCAACGTTCCTCTTGACGTTGAAGATGGTCTTCCACAGGCCCCAATGCGGGTGCACTCCCAGGAAGTACTCGCACAGGACGATGAAGCACGCGATATGGAGGATGCCGTTCGGGGTCTGATCGTGCATTTGGACCCCGTACGCGCACAACAATCCGCGTACGAAATCGTGCAGGGGGAAGGAGAATCCCCGATACAAGAATTCGACAAAACAAACGCGCCCGCCGGACCGAGGTTGCGGGAATACCTCTTTCCCGGGTGCGCGCGTCGTCAGCTGGTCCATCGACGGCAGCAATCCTTCTTCCCGAAGTTCATCCAACTACTGCGCCATGACGGTCGACTTGACCTAGTCGCCGGGGATCTTCTTCAGCGTGTCCACGCCAGCGGCGTCAGCAACGGCGACGGTGCTCACTCTCTTGTTCTTTGTCGCCGCACCGCCGGTGGCGGTGGAGCTCGCCACCTTCTTCGCGCCCGCCTTCTTCATGGCTAGTGGCTAAGCGGAGGGCGCGCAGACGGAGCCTGGCAGCAATGGCAATGGAGGAGAAGCGTGAGGTAGAAGACAGAGCAAAGGAAAGGGAAGCGGCGAGAATGGGGATGAAATCAATCTACCCATCGCGGTGAAATAAATGTACCGTGGCGCCGCCAAATCCGAACCGTCCAAACGACATCGACAACAACGGCCTGCATCCAGCCCTACATGTGGCGGCACCGAAACACAACCGTCGCAGGCTACGCCGCCCACTATGCACGAGAATAGAGGAAAACCATCATCACGTCCCAGAATTTTTGCGCAGTGCGGTCAAATTGCAACTGAAGCGGCGTCTCTCCTGGTCAACACTGACACTGGGGCCACAGCGTTGCGTCCCATCGGTGGCAGCGCGCAAGCAAGAATCATCATGCATGACGTCAGCCTCACAAAAGGCGGGGGTATCACCCGAGTCAAGCTTGCGATAGCGCAGCAAAGCCAACAGGCTGTCGAGTCCCTCTGATGGACTTTACTATCTTTCGACTGTGGCACATTGCTGCCTTGACACAGTAGGCCAACATGCCAAAAAGGGACTCCTTCTTTTGTTGAGTCCCCAAAACATACCAGTAGGCCAACAGGCTGAAAAGGGACTCCTCCTTTTGTCGAGTCCCCAAAACATATCAGTAGGCCAACATGCTGAAAAGGGACTCCTTCTTTTGTCGAGTCCCCAAAATATATTTCCTTCACAGTAGGCCAGCAGGCTGAAAGGGACTCCTTTTTCTGTCGAGTCCCCAAGTCGTCCTTCATTTACTCCCATCGGGAGCACATCAAAAAATTCTTTTGCCTGGAGGTTAATTGAGATTAACCTCAATTGCAAGCAATTCAGCTTAATCTTGGAAGCTACTCCCATCGGGAGCGCTGTCGCGCCCCCGATAAGCACAAGACCATGAGGCCATCGAGTCCCGAAGCAAGCAGTCGAAGTTATTACCGACCAAAGCTACTCAGCTTTATACAAAGACCACGACCATAGCAGTCGCAATACATTCTGTACCCGAGATGCGTATGCCGCATACGATCCTCGGATGCTGCATTCAGCATGCAAAGATAAGACCCGCCGATACGTCGAGCCGGCCAGGGCTCGCACCCGCTGCGTTCGCCCTGTAACTTCCGTGCCAGCAGGCATGAAGAAAATCCTGACGGATGCGTTGGGTACCCAATTTATCACACTACCGTATCCTCTGTAAGACCTCCGCGGCCTGAGTCAAAACTTATCAGCTTTTTTCAGGTTCGAGTCCGGGGACTTGAACTTGAAGTAGACTAGCTAGGTTTTTGCCCGAGTGCATTTAACTGATCCCGATCCGTCGAGTGAATCAGGCCTGCTATGTCATCATCCCTAGAACCTGTCAACTAGGCAGCAAAACATGAACATATGCAGCAGTCGATGCACTACTGACTCGAAGCAAAACATCCTACAGCAGGCAAAAGACGACGTGCACACGGAGAGGAGTCCTTACCCCGACTCTCCAATTCGGCCAAGCACTCGGGGGCTACTGACGTGGGCCTACCTATCGGGTGCCCCACCATGAAGATACCTGGTGCACGCAAGGATTAGGGCCCAGCAGGTGGCCTACTAGGTGACAACACTCAAGGCCCACGAAGGGGGCCCAAAGAAGTAGAGTACGCCCCAAGGCAGGCGAAGCTTATGTCGGTAGAGACCTACCTTACCTGTAAACCTAATCGGTTGCGAACTCCCGGGACCCAGCCTCTAATATAAAGGCTGGGAGGGCCGCCGATCGAGGGTACGTTATTATTCCACCACCGAAACCCTAGCGAGATCGACATCTCACCGGGATCGCCATTGTAACACCTCTGATCATCAATACCAGACAAGTAGGAAGTAGGGTGTTATCCTCCGGGAGGCTGAACCAGGGTAAATCGCCTTGCTTGTCCGCCGTGGTAACTACCAGCACTTCATCTCTTCCCTTCTCAATCAACCTGGGGTACTCGACCCTGTGACTTGCCATGGCCACCCCACGTCATAAGCTCTATAATTGTTGCTTATATTGTATCTACAAGTTGTATGCACCTGTTGTTGTTGTCCGGAACCCGAGACCACAAAGTGACAACAATTGGGACAACCGGAGGGGATGTCTGTGACTTGAGGATCACATGTTTTCACCAAGTGTTAATGCTTTGCTCCGGTGCTCTATTAAGAGGAGTACCTTAATTGCCAGTAGGTTTCATGATTGGCCCCGCTGCAAACGGGCTGGTAGGACAAAAGATGTCATGCAAGTTTCTTATTACAAGCACGTATGACTATATATGATGGAAAACATGCGTACGTATGATTTATAAACTGGATGTTCTGTCTTAAGGTAGTTTTAATTATGTCAATTGCCCAACTGTAATTTGTTCACCCAACATATGTTCTTATTTGTTTGGAGAGTTACCTCTAGTGAAGCTGGAACCCCGGTCCATATTTCGCATCAAGTATTACCTGCACCATTGCCTCCGCTATTACTGTTGCTGCTACTTTACTATTACTATTGCTCTCATATTACTACTGCTTTCACATCTCTCATGTTACTAGTGCTTTTCTGGGTGTGGCTGAACTGACAACTCAGTTGCTAAGACTTATAAGTATTCTCTGGCTCCACTTATGTCGAATCAATAAATTTGGGTTTTACTTCTCTCGAAGATTATAGCGATCCCCTACACTTGTAGGTTATCAGTAATCCGGCAATACATTTTTTATTTTCCATAAAAGTCATGCTAAAAAGGCTTTGTTTGAAGAAAAAATCATGTCAAGCAAAAAAGTTCATCTTTAAAAGACACAAATCATAATTATTTTTCTAGATTTATTTTTTGGAAATAAATCATAATATTGTGTCTGGGAATACCGAGATTTTGTTTTTTCGGACATAATTCTCGGTTCCGGTGGACCGTGGTGGCCGAAGTGGCGCAGTTCCCCGGCGCAGAGCAGTCCATAGCCCAGCCCAGCCGAGCGCCTCCAGAAGAGTTAGAGCCGTTAGTCTCCGTCTGTCTACGGCGTCACGCACGCCCGACCCAAAACCCTCGCCTGGTTCGCTAGTTCTTCCTCGAGTGAAGAAACCAGGATGGCGGCGCAGCCGACGGCCAACCCGGGCGTCCGCCTCGGCTGGATGGGCCCCGGCGCTCTAGCGTCCCCGTCGCGGCTGCCGCTGTCTCGCTTCGCCGCGGCCGCGCTCCCGTCACACAGGTCGCCGCCAGTCTCTCTAATCACTTCCTTCTTAATTTACAGTATCGATCTGTGGGCTGGTAAAATCGAAGCAGCACGAGAGTAGTCCAGTGCGAAATTTGGCTGAGGTCCAGGATTCGTCGGTTAACTGGTACTAGTCCGTGAGATTGGGTTGGGTGGATATAGAATTAAAGATGAACGAGAAATGGATTAGTTCTCGTTCTAGACCTGGCTTCAGAAGTCAGAATATTTAGTATATTTAATTGTGAATGTTAAATTAAGGATAATGAACGACGTGTTTGCTCTTCTTTTAGTTGGAAGAAAGCATGTGGAGTGCTGTTTGGCAGTAAAATTATTTCAGTGTGAAGGTTGCCTTCTTTTTTTGGTTGTTAAGGGAGCATATTTTATACTAGCAGCTTAGGAATTAGGCGAACTAGGAAATGTTGTGTTGATTGATTGGGGTCTGCATGTGAGCTGTCATTAGTCAGACTTTTTTGTGATTCCTTGGTTTCTGTCAATATAAATCAAAAGCTTCGAAGCCTCTTGCTCGAAAAAAAGTATAAACAGGTAGTAGTAGGCAATGCCAGCTTGTTTCCTGAGGCAAATGCATCTTGGTAGGTAACTCAAGGTTCCATTAGTCTTGGTAGTTTGCAATTGTTTTATTCATGAGTCTTTGTTTACAATGTTTCATGTGTCCTACAGTATTTACTTCTTCCCATCTTGGTTATACAGGATTGCGATCCTTTTGATATGTGTAATTATCCTCTCATTGTTAGGACAGGGCATGGGTTTAATTCTCTTGTTTGCGCACTTGTTTAGCTCATTTATTCTCCCTATATCATGCTTTACTCCCAAAAGCAACACACTAATACCAGACAGTGCTTGTACAGGGTTAGTAGAGGAAAGTTTGCGGTTGCAGCCGTCACTATAGATGATTATCTTCCGATGCGAAGTACTGAAGTGAAAAATCGGTGACTTGTTTTTCTAAAACAAAGCCTTGTTTCTTATTTTATTCATTTCATCATAGATTTGCTAGTACTTTTTGGTTCATGCCATTGAACATGCTGTTAAGATTGTTGTATAGCGTAAATTTAACAACAATAATCTGTCTGTTTGTACCTGGGATTGTACCAACTCAGTTAATTTATTGTTTCCCACCTTCGATTTCTCCACTGCCTCACTTTAAAATTTAGGATTTCTCGGGCAACTTCTTCTTGTTAACTGTCTGTCTGTAACTTTTACAATCAGCGTACCTTGAATTAGGTCAAAGAAGAAAAGTAATCTTACTTTAGACTGATGGAGATTAAGTCAATTTGGCCCATTTTTAGATCACATAGTACTATGGCAGTACAAATACATACTTTAGGGCCAAATGCTTTACTAGCACAACAAATATGTTCATGTTTGCTCCCTACCCGGTGATTTGTATAGTTATCTGGTAGAACCTAGGAGTCTACCGGGTCGGGGACGTAGGTTGTATGGGAAGGAGGGGGTTGTGTGGAGGCGAGGGGCTCGCTGCCGGCGGCTGGGCGCCGTCGCGCGAGATCGAGGAGGCGGCGGCTAGGGCAGGAGGCGGCGGCGAGTTGGAGAAGGCCGACTCCTCTAGGAGTCGGCAATAATATTCTTGATTATTGCTTGATTCTCAAAATCCTATTACAACTCTTATATAATAAAAGATAATGGGCTAAGCCCCTAATTCGGCCCACTAACGGGCTTTTTCCGACTATAGACCAAACCGGTCATAACATCTCTCCCCGCCTCGACAAACAGCTCGTCCTCGAGCTGGACATCTGGAAACTGCTGGCGGAACTCGTCGAGCTTCTCCCAAGTAGCGTCACTCACCGGAAGCCCTGTCCACTGCACCAGGACATGCCAAACATCACGGCGCTTCTGGGCCTTCAGTACCTTCTCCGGGGCTGGAAGAAGTCGCCCCCTAGCTGTAGGTGGTAAAGCCGGGGGCGCCGCAGGTGGGTCACCGTGGTAGGCCTTGAGCAGGCCCACGTGGAAGACGTCGTGAAGACGGGACCCCTCCGGCAGCTCCAGCCGGTAAGCGAGCGACCCGACGCGCTCCACAACACGGAATGGACCCGCGTAGCGAGGTCCCAGCTTGCGCTTGGAGCGTGGGTCTAAGGACTGCGTAGTCCGATGTAGAAGGCGGAGCCATACCCAATCCCCCACCGCGAACTCCGCGTCGCGATGGTGTGCATCATAGTACTTCTTGGACAGCTGCTGCGCCTGGAGAAGGCGCTGCCGCGCCTCGTCCAATATCTCGTCGCGGGTGCGGAGCAAGTCTCCCGCGGCCTCAGTCCGGGCCGCCCCGTCCTCAAAGGGCAGCATACGCGGAGGCGGCCTGCCATAGACCATCTCGAAGGGTGTGGCGTGCAGGGCGGCGTGATAGGAGGTGTTGTAGCAATACTCCGCCCATGCCAGCCAGTCCACCCAAGCTCGTGGGCGATCTCCCGTGACGCAGCGCAGGTACATGGCAATCACCTTGTTGACCACCTCAGATTGCCCGTCGGTCTGAGGGTGGAACGCGGTGCTGAAGCGAAGCTTGACGCCGGCCAACCGAAAGAGATCCCGCCAGACGTGCCCGTGAACACCGGATCACGGTCGCTGACGATCGACGCCGGGAACCCATGTAGCCGGACGACCCCGTCGAAGAAAGCTCGAGCCACGGAGGCGGCCGTGTAAGGATGACCGAGCGCGATGAAGTGCGCGTACTTGGAGAAGCGGTCGACCACCGTGAGGATGACGGACTTGCCGCCCACTTTGGGAAGCCCCTCGATGAAGTCCATGGAGATATCCGCCCACACCTGCGAGGGGACCTCGAGGGGCTGCAAGAGGCCCGCTGGCCGCTGCGTCTCCGTCTTGTTGCGCTGGCACGTCACACATGCCCGCACCCAATCCTGCACCAATGCCTTGTCGCCCGGGATATAGAAATCAGCGCGAAGGCGGTGGAGGGTCTTCTGAACACCCTCATGGCCCGATGAATGTGCCAACTCCAGGACCTGGTGGCGGAGATCGTCGTGGTCGGGCACAAAGAGGCGGCGGCCGTGGAGGAGCAGGCCGTCCGCCAGGTGCCAGGGCGCCTCCAATGCGCCGGCGTCCAGGCGCTGTCGGAGGTCCTGGGCGTCGGTGGCCGATGCCGTGGCCTGGCGGATGGCGTCGATGAGAGCAAAGGACGGCCCGGAGCGAACGCACATGGCCGCTCCCACGGGCGCCGCGTCCCCCGCGAGGAGCTCGTAGTCGCGGCGAGAGAGGGCATCCGCCACCGTGTTAAGCCGCCCGGGGCGGTACTCGACGGTGAAGTCGTAGCCAAAGAGCTTGCTGATCCACTGATGCTGCGGCACTGTGGAGAGGCGCTGGTCGAGCAAGAACTTGAGGCTGTAGTGGTCCGTACGGACCCGGAACGAGCGGCCCCAAAGGTACGGCCTCCAATGCCGCACGGCCTGGACGAGGCCGATCAGCTCGCGCTCGTATGCCGCGAGCTTATGGTGGCGGGCGGCGAAGGGTCGGCTGAAGAAGGCCAACGGCCCGTCGCCCTGGTGCAGGACGGCGCCGAACCCGGTGCCGGAGGCGTCGCAGTCGACCACGAAGGGGCTGTCGAAGTCCGGCATTTGGAGTACCGGCCCCGTCGTGAGGGCTCGCTGGAGAGCCTGGAAGGCCTCCGTGGCCTCCGCGTCCCATGCGAAGGCATCGCGGCGGAGAAGACGTGTCAGCGGCGCCGCGATGAGGCCGAAGTCCCGGATGTACTTCCGGTAGTAGCCGGCGAGGCCCAGGAACCCGCGCAGCGCCCGAGGGGACTGTGGGGTCGGCCAGGCGGCTACGGCAGCGACCTTGTCCGCGTCCATGGCCACGCCGTCCGCGGAGATGACGTGCCCCAAGTAGGCGACCGAGGTCGTGCCAAACGAGCACTTCGAGCGCTTGAGGTGAAGATGATGCGCCCGAAGCTCGTTCAGGATGATGGCCACGTGCTGTAGGTGCTCCGCCCAAGATGCACTGTAGATAAGAATATCATCAAAGAAAACAAGCGCAAATCGGCGTAGGTAGGGGCTGAGCACGTCGTTCATGAGGGCCTGGAACGTCGCCGGCGCGTTGGAGAGGCCGAAAGGCATCACCAAGAACTCGAAGTGGCCGTGGTGCGTGCGGAAGGCGGTCTTCTCGACGTCGTCCGGGTGCATCCGCACTTGGTGATAGCCGGAGCGGAGGTCGAGCTTGGTGAAGAAGCGCGCCCCGTGCAACTCGTCCAAAAGCTCGTCCACCACCGGGATGGGGAACTTGTCCTTGTAGGTGACGGCGTTGAGGGCGCGATAGTCGATGCAGAACCGCCAAGTGCCATCGGGCTTGCGCACCAGGAGCACCGGTGCGGAGAATGGCGACGTCGAAATCCGGATGATGCCCTGTGCGAGCATCTCCGCCACTTGGCGCTCGAGCTCGTCCTTCTGGAGCTGGGGGTAGCGGTACGGCCGTACGGCGACAGGCGCCGTGTCCGGCGGCAGGTGGATGCGGTGGTCGCAGGGTCGGGCCGGCGGGAGGCCCTGTGGCTCCTCGAAGATGTCGCGGTGCTGCTCCAGGAGGTCGGCCAGCAGGGGGTGCGCCTCGTCGAGGGCTGCGGCCATAAACTGGAGCTGCGGGGTCACGGGCCCGGACCCGCCGATGCCTGTCCACTGGACGCGACGGCCCCCCTCGCGCCAGAAGATGAGGGTGAGGGCCTCGAAGTCCCAGAGGATGGGCCCCAGCGTGGAGAGGAAGTCGAGGCCGAGGATGAAGTCGTAGCAGCCCAGGTTGATGCCGACGCAGTCGATGGCGAAGGACTCGTTGCCGATGAGGGCGGGAACCTGTCGCGCCACGCCCTCGCAAGCAAGGCGGTCCCCGTTGGCGACGGTGACGCTGAACTTGTCGGCCCCGGTCGGCTGGAGTGCAAGGCGGCGCAAAGTATCCCCGGACATGAAGTTGTGTGTCGAGCCCGTGTCCACGAGGGCGGTCAGCGTCCCCCTTAATGGTCACCGGAAGCAGCATGGTCTTGGCCGTCTTGATCCCTGCCATGGCGTGAAGGGAGACGACGAAGGACTTGGCGTCAACCGGCGCGTACGTTGTAACGCCTGCCTCGGAGAGCGTCGCGGTCTCAAGCTCCGCGGTGATGGCCTCTACGGCGTCGTCGTCGACGGTGTCCAGGTAGAAGAGGCGGGCGCACGTGTGGCCCGGCGAATACTGCTCGTCGCAGTTAAAGCACAGCCCCTTGCGACGGCGTTCGAGCTGCTCGGCCGCGGTGAGGCGTTTGAACGGTCGCGTGGGCGCCGGTGCAGCCCCTGGAGTGGTCGGCGCGGCGACGCGAGGCGGTGCCGGGGTCGGCGTGGCCGGCCGGGGGGAAACGCGCACGCCCCGGTTCGGCAGCAGCTGCTGCATGGCGTTAGCCCGCTGCTCGTATGCCCGCGCGTAGTACATGGCAGACTGCAGGTCCTGAGGTTCCCGCAGCTCCACGTCGACGCGGATGTGGTCAGGCAGGCCCCCGATGAAGAGATCGGCGCGCTGGCGGCCCGAGACGTCAGGCGCATGGCATGCCAATGCCTGGAAGCGGTCGGCGAAGTCCTGCACCGTGCCCGTGAAGGTGAGGCGGCCGAGCTCGGCCAAGCGGCTGCCGCGGACCGGCGGTCCGAAACGGCGGAGGCACAAGTCGCGGAAGCGCTCCCATGACGGCATCCCACCCTCGTCCTGCTCGAGGGCGTAGTACCATGTCTGTGCGGCGTCGCGGAGGTGGTAGGAGGCCAGCCACGTGCGGTCGGACGCAAGCGTCCGCTGTCCCCGGAAAAATTGCTCGCATTGGTTGAGCCAGTTGAGGGGGTCGACGGTGCCGTCGTACGTGAAGAACTCGAGCTTGGCGAAGCGGGGCGGCTGCTGGCCGTGGGAGGCGGCCGCGAAGGCGCCCTCGTGGCGACCCGGCGCGGCGGGGATGGAAGGCGGGGTGAGAGACGAGTACGCCTCGGCGTACCCCGGGAGACCCCCGCGAGCAGCGGCCCCAGATGACGCGGCCATGGGGGGCGCGGATGGCTGGCCGGGTTCGAACGTGGGCGCGGTGGCCCACGACGGCAGCGGAGACGGCGACGACGGGAACTTGAGCTCGGTGATCGGTACCCCCTGCTTCTGTGGAACGGAAGCCGGCGGTGGTGGTGGCGGTGGTGGCGCCGTCCGCTTGAGGAGCACCGCGAGGGCGTGCTTGATGTCGGAGACCGACTCGGTCAGGTCGCGGAGGCCCGTAGAGAGCTCCTGGTTCGAGAGGATGGGGGCAGGCTCCCGAGCCGGCGCGGACTGGCCCGCAGAAGCCGACGGCGGCTCCATGGTGGCGGGCGCGCCCGACGATGCGATCGCGGCGGAGGCGGTGGGCAGTCCCGAAGACATCGCAACCGAGGAATCTGATACCAAATTGGTAGAACCTAGGAGTCTACCGGGTCGGGGACGTAGGTTGTATGGGAAGGAGGGGGTTGTGTGGAGGCGAGGGGCTCGCTGCCGGCGGCTGGGCGCCGTCGCGCGAGATCGAGGAGGCGGCGGCTAGGGCAGGAGGCGGCGGCGAGTTGGAGAAGGCCGACTCCTCTAGGAGTCGGCAATAATATTCTTGATTATTGCTTGATTCTCAAAATCCTATTACAACTCTTATATAATAAAAGATAATGGGCTAAGCCCCTAATTCGGCCTACTAACGGGCTTTTTCCGACTATAGACCAAACCGGTCATAACATTATCAGTTTTCTCTTTTCTGTAGTCTGTACCTTTTCCTAAACTATTGCCACATGTATCAGTGACTCAGTGTACCATTTTCTAGTTAATGATAACAATTCCAGATCTAGCCCAGGAATTACTGTTTAGCTATTAGAGAAATAAAGGATGTTCTTATTATCTTCGTTTATTAAAGTCAGTTCTGTAAAAATATATGCTTGCTTCGTTCTGCTAAACTGCTGCTACAATCCTGGTGAATGAGTATCAGAGCGATCTTGTTGCTTATTTAGTAGTCACGTGACAGAAGATCACACAGGTATTTGACGGCTTTTATACATGTGTGATGCTTGTGTCTTATCTTTCTTTGTGTGATTTGCAGGACATCAGTAGATGGAATCAAAAGTGTGAGACTTATCACAGCAGTTAAAACCCCTTATTTACCAGATGGAAGATTTGATCTTGAAGCATATGATTCTTTAATAAACACACAAATAAACGGGGGTGCCGAAGGTGTGATAGTCGGAGGAACAACAGGAGAAGGTCACCTTATGAGCTGGGATGAACACATCATGCTCATCGGGCACACTGTTAACTGCTTTGGAACCAACATTAAAGTGATAGGCAACACAGGAAGTAACTCAACTAGAGAAGCTGTTCACGCGACAGAGCAGGGATTTGCTGTTGGCATGCATGCGGCTCTCCATGTCAATCCTTACTATGGGAAGACCTCGACTGCAGGATTGATCGCTCATTTCAAGGAGGTCCTCCCGATGGGTCCAACCATCATTTACAATGTGCCAGGCAGGACCGGTCAGGATATACCTCCTTCAGTCATTGAGGCGCTTTCAGGTTATTCAAATATGGCAGGAGTGAAAGAGTGTGTTGGACATGAACGTGTCAAGTGCTACACTGACGAAGGTATAACAATATGGAGCGGCAATGATGATGAGTGCCATGATTCTCGGTGGAAATATGGCGCCACTGGAGTTATTTCTGTAGCTAGCAACCTTGTTCCTGGTCTCATGCACAGTCTCATGTTTGAAGGGGAGAACGTGGTGCTAAACGAGAAGCTACTGCCTCTGATGAAATGGTTGTTTTGCGAGCCTAATCCGATTGGTCTCAACACTGCCCTGGCTCAGCTCGGTGTAGTGAGGCCTGTTTTCAGGTTGCCATATGCTCCTCTTCCTCTTGAAAGGAGGATCGAGTTTGTCCGGATTGTCGAAGCTATTGGACGGGAGAACTTTGTGGGACAGAAAGAGGCACGGGTTCTTGACGATGATGATTTCGTGTTGATCAGTAGGTATTAAATGTGTGAGTTCACTGTGTTCGATATGTGTGTTACGAACGGCGATAGAGTCGAAGTGTCCTTTGCTGTTCTCCTTTTAGACACTTCATTTGTTCACCAGTCATGTGTTACTCTTACTGTGGTTGGAAGTTGATTTGGAACTCCTTTGTTTTCTTTGGACATTATAATACCAGTTCTAGTGAGAAATGAGAATAAGCTAAGAGATGTACAGCTTTCTTGTGATCAGTGTCCATGAATATCATTCTTCTAGCTCTAGGAAACTAGATATACATATCGTAGTTATTTATACTGACAAGCCATCGAGTCTTGGTTGTGAAATGCTGTTTTCTCCTCTTCGTCCTTGTCTGCCGAGTTGCTCTTAGTGATGGACGACACGATCGAGAGCGGCGCCTGCTTTGCCCACCGCTTGATGTCGTTTACCCTCTTGCTGGCCTTCCTCCCCTTGCCGTGCGGTCTCGCCGCGCCGTTCTGCCGGTCCTTGGTGATGGCGATGGCCAGGTCGTTGGGGAACAGCGAGCGCCAGTAGAAGGCGTGCAGCAGCGTGGACACGAGCAGCAGCGACACCATGGTCGTCGACATGAGGGAGAGGCTCAGCGCGAGCGCTCTGGTCGTGAAGCACGGCACGGCCTCGGCGTACTTCACGGTGGCCAGCGAGGCCGTCGTCATGGGGAACGTGTACGACCACCAAGCGATGGAGAACCTGTTAAATATGACATGCATCCACCGTCAGCGATCAGCCGCAGATGGGCGAAATGGAACACCGGTCGAGACGTGGAGTAGTGCTCACCGGAAGCCACGGAAGAAGTTGATGCGCACGACGAGGGACATGTAGAGGAATAGCGCCATGAAGAAGAAGGTCCGGGCTACGGCGTCGAAGCTGCCGTAGATGGCCGCCCACGCGAGGCTGGCGGCGGAGGGCGTGGCGATGAACATGGAGTAGACCGGGTGCAGCTCCATGGGCAGCGCCTCGTTGGTGGGCAGCCGCTGGTAGAGCGTGACGAACACCACGATGTAGTGCGAGACCCGATCGCCCACAGGAACTTGCCGGCCTCCTCCCACCCGACCCTCGCCGCCAGGATGGCCCCGACGAAGTTGCCGACGACGGAGAGGTGGGACGACGGGTTGGCCACCTTGCAGAGCCTCCGCTTGCCCCCCGACAGCCACTGCCCGTAGATCTTGAGCTCCAGCGCGAACAGCGGCGCGATGAAGGCGCACCACACCGCCGGGTGCATCGTGGCGGGCGCGAAGGCGCGGGGGAGGCCGATGGCGAGGAACATGGCGGCGATGGACGGCGTGAAGAAGAAGTTGACGCGCACCGGGTGGAAGAACTCGCGCCGTATGGCCTCGAAGTAGAAGATGCACTTGAGCGCGTAGGTGACGGACGTGGCCACGAACACGGCGGCCGCCAGCAGCCACACGGCGACGTTGATCATGGGCGTCACCCGGAGAACCGCATCGCCGGGCTCGCCGCCAGCGCGCCCCACAGGATGGCCTGGCTGCCCAGCCCCAGGCACACGCCGAAGCAGCCGATCGGGAACCGCAGCAGGAACGGCCACACCTCGTCCTTGGGCAACAGGATGTCCTCGGAGTCCTACAGTTAATCACCAACTTAATTTCTCGTCTGATTCTTTCAATCTTTCTTGCAGCACTTGTAAGTAAGAGTTGCACATGCATGCTGTAAGTAAGATCGATGGATGAACAACTTACGCGGACTTCGTCGAGCTCGGGGCCACGCAGGGCGGCGAAGTAGCGGCCGGCGGGGACGCTCTTGTTGAGAGGGTCCACGTCGGGCCTGCCGTTGGACTGGCCCTCGACGTGGGCGAGGTCCAAGTCCTCGAGCTCCTCCCTGATCCTCGACGGTAGCATGGAGTTCTGCTTGCTCAGCGTCGACTTGGTGCGGAACATGCTGAAGTCGCCGCCCCTGCGCGCCGCGCCGTCCGAGACGAGGCCGCCGCTGTGATTATTGTTGAGCACGCCGAGGCTCTTGCCGCTGCGCGGGAGCGCCCGCTGCCCGCCCCTCCCGCCGTTCCTCCCGCCTCTGTCGATGCCCATCACCGCCACGCCGCTGCCCAGGGACACCTGCCGGCTGAACGCCCTCGGCGGCCTCTGGTCGCTCCGGAGGCTAAGCGGCCCGCTCATCGCCGACTGCCTCGCCTCCTGATCGGGCTGCGCCGCCGCGCGGATGTCCACCGCGTGATGCCCATGGCCGGTCGGCGACGACGATGGCTCGGCTGCTGCCATGCCGCAGCTGCTATGTGCTTACGTACGTTGGCTACTCTCACGAAATATTGGCAGCGTTGCGTTCGGCGCCGATATAAAAGCTCCGGGCTCGGGGAGGAGGATGCCAACGTGAGCGGTGCTTTCACGTGTGCCGTCACACGGAGAGGCCGAGGACATGAAACGCTAGCAGCTATGCCTTTGGCTCCAAAGGAGGAAGCCCATGGCCAGGTCACGAGCTGTGGAAACCACTCGCCGTGCTACTGTTGAAATCTGTGAAAAAGTTCGTAGGTTTTGTAGCCACGACGAAGAGATCGGTCAAGAGTGCCTGCCTACTGTTCTAGGGCTGGCATTTCGGCAAAAGCTCACGGGTAGTTGCCGGATTGCGCCGCGTAAACGCAGCTCTGACGAAGCAAAGCGGCTAACCTTCTTCAGGAAGTACCCAGCAACCGCACAGCACACCTCCCTTGTCATGTATAGACATCAGAGTTCAGAATGGGTAAAAACATATAAGCAAAACTTGGCAGATAGGCCTATCATTAACATAGTAGGTACCACTAAATCTCGCATGTGTTTCAGCACAAAATTATCTCACTCATTTTCCAGCATTTCTGAGTGAAGATGCATACATGTCGTGCTGCAGTACTTGTAGCTGTATCTGTGGAATGGCACTTTGCCTGCCAAGGACGAAAAGCAGCATGAACATGTACCGGCATCATTTGCCACTGCGGTCGTCTGCGTGGAGCTGCCTGCTGCCGCCGCCGCTCCTGACGTGCTGCCTGATTGAACTGCTAGCGCCGCAAATCTCCGTTCTGCTGCCGCTGCTCTTTTCTCTCTTTCGTCGGCTAGCTTCCGTTCTCGTTCCTCCTAAGTAACAGCAAATCAAGGTATATAAGTATGTGTGTGCTTTGGAAATATTGAAGACGTGCGGAGCGTAAGATGTCTGCTATTTCGAATGTACCTGCATTGAAAGAGCAACAGCCTGGGGATGCTTAGATTTCAGGCCTGGCGCAGTAGCTTTGGCCATTGGCCGGCTGAAGTGCCTTTAACATCAGGCTGGGATTGTGATGCGAGCGCCTACAGTTACAAAGGGTTAAGTGACAGAAATGAGAAGCTGAACTAAAGATATGTCTACGAGTGAATATATGTAATGTTCACCAACATGTTTTCGATAACGAAATATGAAAATCATTAACTAATTAAAACCGGCAAGCAAAGCACCATTTTCAGGGTAGCCGTGAATGATATTTGCAACATTAAACAATAATAAATAAAGCATCGCATTCATGTGCAACGGTAGTATAAGATATACATGCAATAAGATTTACTCACAGGCACAGCAATCATGATTATGAAAACATTACCCACCTTTTCCTTTTCCTTCTCCTTTTCTTTTTCTCTAGCCTTCTTTTGTTTCTTCAGTTCCTTCGCTCTGGCTTTCTTCTTGGCATCCTTCTCTGCCTAAAGTGCAACCAAGGGTTAATTTGACACATCCATCTCCTGCCCCATTCAATGAGAACAAAGAGAATTAAATCAAGGGTCATAAAGCTCACCTGTTTCACAGCTTGCGATTCTTCCATTTCCTTTGTTAATGCACTAGGCACATCAGCAGCATGCCAATCCCATTTGTCAAGATTGAGCGCCATAAATCTTCTGAATGTATTTCTGACTTCTTTGTCTGAAGCCAGCAGGTAAGGCGTCTTTCCTCTTTCATCTTTGACGCAAGGATCCAAACCCTGCTCGAGCAATTCCAGAGTTTGCTCAACATTGCCAGCCTTTGCAGCCTCATGGAGAGGTGTTGTTGCATTAACTGACAGTGGTATGGTCAATTCTTCATGAGAATTGGATGAGTCCAAAATAGGTCCTATTGGGGCCACGATTGTTTCTTCCTTTGTGTCTGTACTTTGTTCAAAGTTTGTAACATTTTCCACATGGGGTAAGACTTCAGCCATGATAGAGTATTCCGTCTCATAATAGAGCTGTGTTAGATTACTGTATACACGTTTTGCTTCTTTCAAGGTGGGCCGGTGAACAGTCAAAGGGAGTGGACGAATATCACATGCTTGCAATACCGACTGAGCCTTATCCCCATCAAAGAGCATCTGCCGGTTCTTTGATGGAGCATATATATAGGCACAAACACAGGCGTCAAAGTACGGCTTCCAGGAACTATTAATTCTTGAACTTCCTGCACTTAGACCGACAACAAAAAAGAAAAAGAAAGACATCATGAGACAGTGTGGAAATTAATTTGCAATCAGGTTCTAACATCTACTATCCTAGATTTCGAGTGGAAAAACACGCAAATAGACTTTTGCTAAAAACTGCATATCACCTTTTTCAGCGCTGCTTCGTTATAGCGGCGAAGAGAAGAACCCGCTGAGTGTGCAACCTTTCCCGTGGCATCTTTTCCAGACTGCCTCTTTCCAGCCTTTGCTCTTACAACATACCTAACACATAAATAAGTAAGAATTAACAGGTATTCCTAACATTAACTCAGAAACAATTTTGCCAATAAAAGGTACTTATTACTTAAAATAAAATCCAACTGAGCTTGCAGTCACAGAGATACAACTATACTGACTGAAAGAATAAAGTTATCATGAAACACAAGCTTGCCATAGTTTCCTGGCTATCTTGCTCATTTCAGTAAAAATGTACAATATTTTCTTTGTCCCTCTCTCGTAAGTCATAACTACTTCTCTATTCACTGGGTAGGGACCTTTCCTACTGTTACATCAATAAAAATAACTATACCATTTTCTTCAGAAATAACTTATTATGCAAAGAACAACAACAATGTAACACATGGACTGCCACCATACATTACTGCATGTTGTTATATACTAAGACCTTGATGTTCTTTATCAAGTCAGGGTGCCATCATGGTGATGTAAGCATGAACAAAACAATACAACAATGTAACACACGGACTGCCATCACATATCACTGCGTGTTTTATATACTAAGACCTCGATGTTCTTTATCAAGTCAGGGTGTCATCGTGGTGATGTTCATACAGAAAATATGGGTAACAAGTAAGCATGAACAAAACAATCTTGTTACCTATGAAATGTTTTGTTGGCTAATATTTTGTTCCCATCGAAAACACATCCAGCAAAATGTCCACCACTTGTTAGTATAATGATCCTTAAACGTGATGCATCGCGAGGTTCACATGCCAAATGCTTCACTCTACTTATCATCTCATCTTCATGCACAAATGATGTAGATCCATGACTTTCCATTGTTCCAGATTTGCAGTCAAAAAACGGTTCTTCATGTTCTCTGAACAGTACGCATCTCCAAAAAGAGACAGTGTCACCAGAATGACCACGGAAAAAAAGTTTCTTCCTGAATTCTTCCTTGCCTTTAACTGAGAGCCTATGATCTGATGCAGGTACATCCAGTTCGTCCTCTGAACCAGATACACTAGACACCTCCAAATCGTCAAACAGAGAATCAGCATCAACTTTGTCTAAGTCTTCTTCCTTGATAATAGTTTTACCAGCGACACTCAACTTGACCTAAAAGGATTGCCAAAAAACAGATTCAATAGGATCAATAAAAGACTAGAAAAATGTAGCATGTTTAGGTTTTCAGAACGATATGCTACTATAAACCCCACAGTAATTGTACTCAGTAAAGAACAGCAGGAGAAGTTTTATGACTGTATCCAAAGTTCCACTTAAGAATATAACCACTTCTCCTTGAAGTACATAACAAGCAGTAATTTTCAATAGAATCTTCAGAGCATCAAGAAGTAAAAATGCCCCTAAAGTTAAACTGTTGATTAAGAATAACTAATCAGTTTAGTTAGTGAGTCACCAGAGCTAGTAAAGTAGATAATAACAGAAGGAAGAATGTGA
The DNA here is from genome assembly GCA_947311845.1 of Poa pratensis. NCBI lineage: Eukaryota > Viridiplantae > Streptophyta > Magnoliopsida > Poales > Poaceae > Poa > Poa pratensis. The sequence continues at coordinate 92,350,967 of CAMZMU010000128.1, forward strand.
ACTGGACAGTCAGCATAAATAGTTCTAGTTAGAAGGGCATGAACAGTGTTCTTTTTAGTGCACATTCGGTGTTGATATGGGTGATGCCATGTGGATGTAACACATGCATCAATGCAAGAGGAAGGGCGACGAGAGTTGATTGATTTCCCTGAACTATCTGAATCTCGTGGAAAACATCAACATGTAACCACACAATTTTCCATGTCAAGTTTGTGGACTTATAGTCACTTACACAAATGATAGTATAATACTTGAGAAGTAAGCGAAAAAATAACAGAATTCGTAAAGGTCCGCTGTTACTAGGGAGTTTTCGCACCACAACGCAGCCAAATACATAAATTCTGAACTCATCCTCACAGAGTGTCTAGTTCTAACATCTAGAATGGGGCTCCATGCAACGATAAGGTGTATGAAAGATTTCCAATTACCTATTCCTAGGTACCATTGAATGATTTGATAAATCGAAGAGGCTCAATTGACTAGTATCTGCATATTACTATCAGCTAATGTAGTTCTCAAATAAGTAGTTAACAGAACAGCACATACATACTTGCAGGTCAGTATTTCCATCTACTGAACATTGTGTCCTATGATCAGCACTAACATTTCAAAAAATCTCAGTCTTTCCTATATTCAAAGGAAGATGCGATGTCAGGTGAATAAGAAGGGGTAAGGATAGTTACGTTGAGGCGATGGAGATCGGCCTTGAAGTGGTCGCGCTGCTCCTGAAGAGACTCGAACTCGGCACCGCAGGTGTTGCACGTCCACCGGAACCCTGGGGCCTCCGGCGGCGGCTGCTGCTGCTGGGCCGGCGCCGGTGCCGGCCGGGCGGGTTCGGACGGTTCCGCTGGTGAAGGGACCAAGGCGGGGTGAGTACGGTGGAGTACGTACGAATCGAAGAAGTCCGAGGGGAGGTCGAAAAGAGAGCGAGGGGGCTTCTTCTCTGGCGTCGCCGCCGCCATCTGGGAGGAGGCCATGGATGGCTGTGGATCGGAGGTTTCGTGCCCGACTGCCCGTGCCGTGTCCTGCGGTATGTGAGGTGGATCCGCTCCGGCCATCCAAAGGGTCTCGCACGACGGGTACACCGCAAGATCAGAAATCAACGGCCCAGAACACCACTAGTCAGTCTTCCATGTTTTTTAGCGATACCTTTTGCCAGTTGTTTTGATCAGATTTTTCTTCACGACGTATAAAGGATCAAAACAATTAGTATTACTCCCTCCGATCCATATTAGTGGGCATAGCTTTGTCTAAATTCATATGTATCTAGTTAAGTATTTAGACTAGATACATGTATATCTAGACAAAGTTGTGTCCACTAATATGGATCGGAGGTAATACTAAAATGAGTTATTTGAAGATAAGAAATAGTCGATGTTAAATTGCCGTAGCACACACAAATATGGTTCACTAAACAATCCAAAAATATGGTTCACGAAACAATTCTAAAGCTGACTATGAGGTATTTCCTAAATTCTTGAGTGGATGGAACCAAACCTCAGCATACACCGACATACATGAGAACTTACACAACAAATTATACTGACATTACCTACACTTCTTTAAAGATAATTGCTTGCGCTAACCCCAAAACAAAATTTAAGAGGGGCAAAGGCTGTGCTCATAATCGGAGAAAATTTCTTAAAAAAGTGGGGGTAAAACACTCTTTAAATTTGCAATTATTAGGGAACTAAAAAAATGAGTGGAGGGCACTGTCTCCATTGGATACGTGCTGGATCCACCCTATACTGATATTTATTTTGGTCTATTTAACCATCACCCCTTTAAGCTTTAATATCGAGCAATATCTCATATGTCATCGTTTTTTTGGGAATGTATATGTTGACACATTGTTTTGCGGAACGACCACATGGAGGGAACAAAAGCTTGACGGCATGGTTCAAAATATAGGATCCACACATGGCGTCATATAACCTAGATTTACCATGTTGCATGGCCATGTCATCTTTTTGATCCTTCTCATAAGACGCCAATGCCAACTTTTGATAGAGAGAAGTGTGTTCTTCCCGTCCTTCTTTTTTTAGTGGCTAGACTTTATAGGCGTTGCCTTGAACGACTCGGAAGATTGTCCCAAGTGGAAATGGTCAAAAAATGGGAAGTATTCAGCGAAGTCCATGTATAATTTCCTGTCAAGTAATGCCATTGATAGATCTTTTAGACATCTCTGGAAAGCAAAGATTCCGCTAAAGATAAAGATATGGTTGTGGTTGATTTGGCACAATGCTATAGCAACAAAAGATAATATGGTGAAACGCAAATGGGTGGGTAACACAAAATGCAAGTTTTGCAATGAAGAGGAGACCATACTGCATCTCTTCTTCAGGTGTGATGCAGCCAAGTACGTCTGGAGTGTGATAGGGACAGCAGTGGGAGCTATGAATAGGCCGAGATCTTTCTCGGAATACTTCTGGTGGATTCCTCAACACCTGAGTGCTAGCAGAAACATTCAGATTACTGGCCTGGCAGCGATTTGCTGGGCTATCTGGAAGCTACGAAATCGTGCATGCTTCGAAAATAAGTTGATTAAATCACCCGTTGAACTTATTAGTTATGCATGTGCGTTTATTAATTACTGGGCAGGTCTTCATCCGGAGCAGAAGCAAAGAGATTTGAGAGATGGTGCAAATATGTTGATTCGCCTGGCGGTTGCAGCGGTGCCAAGTCCGAATGATGGAGATACTCTCATGCTTGAAGATGGAGTTGATGATCAAGACGCCAACCAGACGGATGCTGGGATGGAAGCTGATGACTTGGAAGCTCATCGTTGATCATGAAAGTTAAAAAAGCTCGTTCAACATTTGAAGTGCTTGGATGTTTTTGGGAGCCCCTGGTGGTTTGGTCTCAGCTCAGGCATAAAAAGTGGATGCGTTGTTGTTAGAAAAACTTGTAGTTTTCCTTTCGCTGCTCTCTCGGAGCTGTTCGTCCTTTGCTTTACGTTTCTCGCTTAAAAATGTTTGGTGTTGCTGGGTCCTTTTGACCTGGGTGGTGTTGGTTCAACAGCTTGCTGTGGCCATGTAAATTTAGCGCTCCGAAACTTGGATGATGTAATTCCGTTATTGAGAGCTCTTCCGTGGACTAGTGGTAGCCGTGCATATGCGCATAAGGGTCAGGTCTCGGGTTCGAGTCCTCACTTCTACCTTAATGACAAAGCCGGGGTGGAGTCTGCTAGGGAAATACGCAACTTGTATTTCCAGGGGCCAAAGGCCACAATATATAGTACATGTACATGTGACAAATATGCAGGAAACCCCTCATACAACGGGGAAACTATACATGTATACATGGACACATAATATAACTCTAACACCCCCCCCCTCAAACTCATGGTGGATCCACAACACTGAGTTTGGAGAGATAAAATCCATGATGCGCTCTAGTCTGGGCCTTCGTGAAGAAATCCGCCAACTGCAACTCGGAAGGCACATACTGAAGAGCAATAACCTGATCATGCACACTAGCGCGTACAAAAGAAGCATCAACACCAATATGCTTGGTAAGCTCGTGCTTCACCGGATCACGCGCAATACTGATAGCACCTGTACTGTCCGACAAGAGGGTAGTAGGTGTTGTAACAGGAACACCAAAATCCTCTAATAACCATCGTAACCAAGTCACCTCAGCCGTCAAAAGAGCCATAGCCCGCAACTCTACCTCCGCACTCGAACGTGACACTGCAGTCTGTTTCTTCGTCTTCCAGGCAATGAGAGAACCACCAAGAAAAACACAGTAAGCAGAAAGTGAACGGCGATCTGAAGTATCACTAGCCCACGTAGCATCCGAATAGGCCTAGAGCTGTAACGAGCTGGAACGGGGAAAGAAGAGACGGTGTGACATCGTGCCACGAAGATATCGTAGAACACGAAGAAGGTGACTATAGTGAACAGAAGTGGGAGCAGAAACAAACTGACTCAGAATATGGATAGGATAGGAGATATCCGGATGAGTGACTGCAAGATAGACAAGACTCCCAACAAGATGACGATAACGCGTCGGATCAGATAAGGGATCACCATCAGAAGCACGAAGGTGAACATTAAGCTCCATAGGAGTCTCAACAATACGCTCATCACTAAGAGCAGCACGAGCAAGAAGATCCTGGATATATTTTTCTTGAGAGATAAAGAAACCATCAGAGGTAGAAGAAACCTCAATCCCAAGAAAATAACGAAGAGGACCAAGATCAGACATAAGAAACTGCTCACTAAGACGCGCCTTAACAAAGGCAATATACTCGGGGTCGTCACCAGTGATGATCATATCATCAACATATAGAAGAAGAAGAGTCTGACCACGAGCAGACAGATGAACAAACAACGCTAGATCATGAGCACTAGGAGAAAAACCAGCGGTAGTCACCACAGAGGCGAAGCGCTCAAACCAGGCGCGGGGGGCTTGCTTAAGGCCATAGAGAGAACGGCGAAGACGACAAACCATGCCATCAGGAACAGAATACCCAGGTGGGGGCTGCATATAAACCTCCTCACGCAGCTCACCATTAAGAAAGGCATTCTTAACATCAAGCTAAGACACAGACCAGTGTCGAACAGAGGCCACTGCGAGAAGTGTGCGAACAGTGGTCATATGGGCCACAGGAGCAAATGTCTCATCATAATCGCGACCATGCTCCTGCTGAAAACCCCGAGCCACAAGACGAGCTTTATAACGCTCAAGAGATCCATCAGAACGAGTCTTAATCTTATAGACCCACTGATGACCCTTCACGTAGTTAACTGCGTGAAAAGTAAATGGGTTAGGTTGAGACTCCAAGTGCAGAGTGTATGTAGTAGTGGAAGACAGTTTTCCCCACGAGGGGTGACTCGAGGGTTTAATATCGAACTCTCGGGGAACCAGTATTTCAGGTGTTATCTCCTTATCCTTCTCTTGAGAACCTGCAACAAAATAAATTGTTTTGTGCCCTCAACCTCACCAAGTGGTTTTCAAGCACAAGGTGTGAGAATGATAATAAAATAAATATGCAATGCAAACAAGAAATAAATATGCAATGATGGTAAATAAATATGCAAGGATGGTGGTAGTAATGATAAATGATATTTTTGGTTTTTTTATGATGAATGTAAGATGTAAAAGTGTTTTTGTATTTTCGGATTTAATAATGGCAGCAAACAAAAGTGGTGATAAAAGTGTTGGAAAGGTGTTTCTTATGATTAAAAATGGACTGGGGTTCATGGTTTCACAAATGCACTCTCTCTTGATAACGTGGTAGACAATGGAACACTAAAATTAACATGTAAGATGGCAAGACATGGTTTGACAAGTTATTAATAATATGAGCATCACGTCCTAACATAGAGATCTCAAGTATAAGTTGTTCTCTCTCTTATGCTCCATCAAGATGCGAACTAAATCATAACATCTTAGTAATTAAGATAAATCAGAGCATAGCAATAAGTTCAATGACATGAAGTTAAAATAAGAACATGCTAGATCTAGTCATGGAGATAGTGGCCAAGGTCACATCCACTCTCCGATAGCATGTTATTTTTGTTTATCCCTAGTGAGCCAACAAAGTAAGGTAGAAAACCCAAGTGGATCACAGAACTATCTGTCACGTTCACTGCACTAGCCACCCCCCGTTACTCCAACTAATGCACACGTTCTCCCTCACATGCTCTCATAAACATGCTTGATCATGACAAGTAAATAAGAACGGGATACATAATATGCATCTACTTTCATAACTGAAACAAAACCATTGTAATCTCAAACATGTATTAACTCATAATAAAGATCCACCACAAAGGAATTACATAGATGACCGTAATCATGTTCAGCAGCTCATACGGTACTAATTAGTGAAGCTCATAGAGAGGAGAGATACATAAGTTACTTCCACAAACCCATAGTCCAGGGGTGGACTACTCACTCTTCATCATGGTGTCGGTGGAGATGTTGTTGGAGGGGAAGGAGACCACACCGACAGTGCCCCGCCGGAGTTTTCCCCCTCCAATCTTCAGCTCTAGGTCTCTGTTTCGTGGTTTCTGTGTTTCGGCGGCGCTCTCTTTCACGAAAGCCCTGGGGGGACTATATATAGTCGTTTTTAGGTCAAGACGAAGCTTTGGGAAGAAAGATCGACAGCAGCGGAGGCCCGAGGGCCAGTTTGGTGGGTCCCACATGGTCAGGGAATCTGGCCACGTGGGCCCACCCCTTTCTGCCTTTTGGTCTCCGTTTCTTCGATTCCTTTGCGCCTATGTTTCGTTCCTTCCAAAAAAAATGATCCCCGTAAAATCTCAGGTCATTATGACGTGATTTGGTCGCCTGAAACGTAAAAATATAGAAAAATGGGTTTTCTGACAGTGCAGGGTTAATTCCAAAAAAATGGGGAAACTGTTAATTATCCCCAAAACTCAATATAAATCATGAATATAACCCTTATATGATACAAATAACATGGAATAACATGTAATAAAATGTAAAGTACATGTATGCATTTTACATGCATCACCCACTTGCATGTGATGGGACGAACACGGGGAGGAAGAGAAACCAGATCCCATGTGCCGGTGCGCTCAAGGGCAGCAATCTCCTCTGCCATCGCAAGTTGCCATTCGGGATGAACAACAGCATCACGATAAGAGGTCGGCTCAACAACAGCCGAAAGACCATAGCGGTCAGGAGAGTAGCGGTCAGGGGGTGGACAAGGCCGAGCCCGAAGACCATAAGTCGCCTGAGAAGAGGAAGAAGACACACCAGAAGTAGACGGTGCATCAGTGGACGCATCCACAACACGTGGACGACGGGTGTAATAGAACTGAAAAGAGGGACGAGAAGGAATCACCGGAGGGGATGGAGGTGGGGACGGGGAAGACAGCGGTGATGGAGGTGGAGAGTCATGCGCCAAGGGAGAAGAAGATGTCGGTGATGTAGGAGAGGATGGAGTCAAATCTACAGTGGGTCGAGGAGGAGTAGGAATACGAGGCACTGAGGGATGTGTATCGGGAAAGGTGAGAAAAGATATATCCTCTACCGAAAATGTCGAGGAAGATGGACGCGGGTAGAAGGGACGAGACTCATCAAAGGTCACATCCCGGGAAATCCGCATCCGACGAGCAACAAGATCCCAACACCGATAACCCTTATGCTCATCACTATATCCAAGAAAAACACACTCAACAGACTGAGCGGTTAGTTTGGTGCGTTCACGGGGAGCTAGAAGAACATAACAAACGCAACCAAACAATCGAAGCGCCGAATAATCAGGAGAACGATTCGAAAGACGCTCAAGAGGAATACCACCCTGCAGAGCAGCAGAAGGCTGAATATTGATGAGATAGGTGGAAGTGGAAACAGCCTCAGCCCAAAAGTGAGGCGGAAGAGAGGCGGCGATCATCATCGCACGAGCCGTCTCAAGAAGGTGGCGATGCTTGTGCTCAGCAACGCCGTTCTGGGTATGAGCACCAGGACAAGAGAACTGAGCAAGAGTACCCTGCTCGACAAGAAAACCTCGCAACATCTTGGAAATGTACTCACCAGCAGAGTCAACATGAAACACACGAATAGGCGTAGAGAACTGAGTGTGAACCATCGCAGCGAAACGCTTATATATAGAGAGAACCTCACTGCGAGAAGACATAAAATAAAGCTAAGTGTAGCGAGAGAAATCATCTATAAAAATAATATAGTAGCGATGGCCCCCTTGCGAAGCAAAGGGAGCCGGACCCCATACATCAGAATGAACTAAATCAAAAGGACGCTTAGACACTGACTCACTAGTAGGATAGGGCAACTGAATCTGTTTGCCAAGACGACAACCCTGACACTATAAAGAGACATGAGCCCAGGAGACCTCGACGAACTAATGACGAGAGACGTGAGCCACAAAGATGACCGAGTCGATGATGCCACTGCTGGAAAGAACCGGTAGCTGAAGCGACGAAAGCAGAAGAACTGGCTGTAGTGGTGGCAGCGGAAGGAACACGAAGCCAGTCTAACTCCCAGAGCCCCGGAGAATCACGGAGCCGAGGGCCAGCCCCAACCAGAGTACGCGTGCGACGATCCTGGACAGAACAAGAATCAACATCAAGAATGACGCGACAACCAGAATCAGTAAGCTGGGCAGCAGAAAAAAGATTCATGGTAAGACGAGGAACGTGAGAAACGTCAGGGACAGAGAAAGTATGAGTGGTAAGATTTCCACGACTAGTAACCGAAAGAGGAGTACCATCGGCAGTGAGAACATTAACAGGAGAATCTAGAGACCGAAGAGAGGATAAAGCAGAAGAATCATAAGACATATGAAAGGAAGCTCCAGAATCCAGAACCCAACGAGATGTATCTGACTGTGTAGATGGTGGTCGCTCAGAGTTAGAAGCATTAGTCACAGAGCCTGCAGTACCTGTCGAAGAAGAACCTGAAGCAGCCAGCAGACGCTTAAGCCTCATAATATCCTGCTCAGTGAAGGAGGCATCGGAGCGTGTCGAAGAAGGAGCACGAGGCCTAGTAGAAGAAGTGCGCTCTTTGCGCTGCTTCTTCCAGCAATCAGACTCAGCATGACCATCCTTGTCGCAATAGCCGCAATGAGGAAGAACACGAGAACAACCATCTCCACCAGAAGGAGTGGGTAGAAGCGGCGGAGCACTGGGACGAGGAAGCACTGGTGCTGTAGACGGCGTAGCAGGAGGTCGAGCAGCAAAGACTGAGGGAACCACAAGCAGACCAGCACCACGGAGGCGAGTCTCCTCAGCACGAAGCTCAGACAGAACAACCGAAATAGGAACACGGCCACGAGCAAGTAACTGAGCACGACGGGGCTCAAACTCCTGGCGGAGCCGAGATAAGAACTCATAGACGTGCTGAAACTCCAAGTCGGACCTCACAATCTGGCAGCACGGGCATGTACCACAAACAACAGTACGGAGAGAGTCGAGCTGGCGCCAGATAGCAGAACTCTGCGTGTAGAACTCATCAATAGTGGAGTCGCCCTGCATCAGGGCATGCTCCTGACGGACCACGGAAAGGTAGAGATCATCGCCAGATGGCTGGTAGCGCTGGCGAAGATGAGCCCACATCTCAGAGACAGTACCGAGCCCCATAAACTCAGAGGCAAACTGAGGAAGAACACTGGAAGAAAGAACAGCCGCAGCACGAGCATCATCATCAATCCACTGGGTGTAAGCAGTCAGATCCAGCCGGTAGGTCTCAAGGGCGTCAGAATGCTCCTTGACCTGCCGGTCATACGCAGCAATGACGACATCATCTGCACTCTTAGCTGCATCCTTTGCAGCCTGAGTAGCATCGGCAGCAAGGACTGGTGGCGTCGGCGGAATAGGAGCAGTAGGAGCAATGGGGCACGGCGGACACGAGACCTCGCCGGAAACCACACCCCAGAGACGAAGACCACGCATATGAATGCGCATGAAGCCAGCAAACTCGGTGTAGTTAGCACCATAAAAAATCACCGGGCAGCGAGGGATGGAGACATAGCCCGATGCAGAAGACATTGTACCTTTTTTTTTACTATTTTTTTTACTGTACCGATCTGGTCAACTCGATCGGAAGAAAACGAAGCAGGAACTCGGGCCCGATCTGAAGAACAACGGGACGCCGGAGAGGCGACCTGGAGACGGTCGGCCTGAGGGCTGTTGCGGAGGACGGTCGGCCTGGGGGACGGCGGCGGCGGATGGTCGGCCTAGGGGACGGCCTGAGGGCTGTTGCGGCGGACGGTCGGCCTGGGGGACGGCGGCGACCCAGTAGAGGCGGACGGGCGGCGACCCAGTAGCTTGGAGAAGGCCACAGCAGGACGGGCAGCAGCGGTGAGCAGCCAGCGGCGGTCGGCCAGAGGATGGCGACGACGGCCCGAAGCGTGGAGATGAAAGCAACAGCGGTGAGCGGCCGGTGGCGGTCGGCCGGAGGATGGCAGCGGAAGAATCGGGAGAAGGACGAGTTGCGCGTCCGGAAGAGAGGGAAAAAAAACCCTAGCTCATGATACCATGTTAGGGAAATACGCAACTTGTATTTCCAGGGGCCAAAGGCCACAATATATAGTACATATACAGGTGACAAATATGCAGGAAACCCCTCATACAACGGGAAAACTATACAGGTATACATGGACACATAATATAACTCTAACAGAGTCCCCCCTCCGGTCTTGTTATTTTTGTTATTTTTAATTCCGTTATTTCACAAATAATGGAATCCGGGTGCCCCGTGTGGGTAGTCGTTGTGGTATGTTTATAGCGCCGAACTTTTTTTTGGGTAGAAAACTAGAAATAGCCATATATAAGCATGACAATGTTGGATAGGCAGACAGTAGCTTAACCAAAAGGTTAAGTCTCATGATTCATGGAACTTTTGTTTTCAGGTCTACCTCACCATGCCAAACAAACTCCCTCCCACAGGGCCCAGGAACACATGGCCACAAGTAAAATTTGCAAGAGACCATATCAGTTTGAAAGCCCATAGCACAGCAAGGGTGGCAACAAGCCCATTTCAGCCAGGAAGATAAGGTCAAATAACCAGTGCACGCAGCATGCCAGTGCACCGCAGCACACTCCATGTCGACGCCGCGGCGGCAACAACAACTCTGCTGCGCTGGTCGTCGGCTGTGCCACTCTGCACCACGGCCGGGCCCTCTCTGTCTCTGCGCCCCAGCATCTGACAGGTCGTGCAGCATGGCCCTGGCCCGCGACCCCAGCAAACACACACTCCCTCCCGCCCACGGCCCACACCACGCACCGAGGCGCGCTTCCCATCACAAAATCAAAAACAACTCAGAGATGTCAGTGTGCCACTGCGCGCAGGCACAAACAGAGTGGCAGGAGCAGCAGTAAACAAGGCAGCCTGCGCCAACGCATGCCATCGAGCTTTGACGAGCCGCGAACACCGAGGCGTGGTCTAACCAAGACGGAAATAAAGATTACAGACAGCATAATCCTCGCAGATCGATTTCCCGTTACAGTTCTTCCAGATTCTACTAACTAACCAACAAGCAAAAAGATCCATCCCTAGCTAGCGAGCGAGCTGCAGACGCATCAACCGATCAGGTGGCGCGGGCGGTGCCGTGGGCGAGGAAGACGCCGGCAGGGGAGGCGAAGCCGAGGCGCTGCGGCGGTGGCGGCGCGTGCGCGCTGGGGGCGACCTGCGCGTCGGCGGCGTGCACCGCGCGGATCGGGACGGCGGCTTCCACAGGCTTTCTTGAACGGCCGCGGCCGCGGTGGACGTGCCGCTCGCAGTACTTGCACCCCGGCACCACGCCGCGCGAGCACCTCCACTTCTTGCCGTCGGTGCGCCGGCACCGGTCCGGCTCCGGCTCCATGCTGCTCCTCGCGTCGAAGCACATCCGCCCTAGACCAGCTACTGCACGTACGCACGAATCAAACGATCATCATCGTTGGCAACACAAGAAAGAGGGGAAATAATCAAAACGACTCGCACTAGAAGAAGGGCACGTACAGGATGGGAACCGCTGCGGGGCGGGGGAGGAGGCGGCGACGCTGTTCCAGATGGGGAGCACGAGGTTGACCGGCACGGGGGCGCAGGCCAGGAAGTAGCGGTAGATGAGCACCTGCTGCTCTAGCTCCTGCCGCTGCATGAACGTCAGCGTCACCACCGTCGTCGTCGCGGGCGCCTCGGCCTCGTCGCTCCCGCTGCTGTCGCTGCGGCTGCCGCCCACGCCCAGACCCAGTCCAAGAACCAGCGGTGCCGTCGCTGGCGCCGCGCGGGCCATGGTCACCACCGCCCCTGCAAACGAAGAAACCCGCATCAGTAACTAATTAATCCTTGGCCGGAGGCGGAGGGAAGAGAAACCGTAAACCCCCTACCGTCATTGGCGTCGGCGCCGGAGAGGCGGGGAGCTTGGACGGCGGCGAGTCGACCTGCCTTCGCTCTGTCATCTCTGGACTCCCTTTGTCTTCTTCGTGTAGTGTAGGTGCGAGTGCGTGGCCTGTGTGAGTCCGTTGCTTGTTTTCTCGCTATAGAGAGGCAGAGTGGTGTCGAGCTGGTGCAGGTTCTTTGAGAAGAGAGAACTGGAAGGGACGCTACGCTGCCGTGTGCCGTCGGCTGTCGGTGTCAGTAGGGACCGGATACTCCAGCGCTGACAGCTTGACTAGTGCTCCGAATACTGACCGGATGCAATAACTGAAACTCTCAAACTGAAGGCCGGGCTGACGGTTGGGCCATGGTAGAGTAGCTGGAGCTGGAGCTGGAGCTGGAGGTGTGGCGCGTGAGCATTGTCCAGCTAGGTTTGCCGGTAGATCGGCTAGGGTGACCGGTGGATAACAGGCGGCCATGCACGGGCTTCAGGGCTTGCCAGAAGCACCACGAAGCTCTGCGTCCCACTCCGCGCCCATATGGCGCTACGGCGATGCCTCCTCCGGCTCTATCGAGTACCCACGGCACGCCTGAGAGGCCGACGCCGCGTCGATGGGATGACATTTTGACACGTAGCGCCGCCGTACAAGGAGACACGCCGCGCCGGCCGGATGATGCTCACGCCGTACATGACCTTTCCAGTTTTTTTCCCCTGATTGACCCGCATATGGATCAGTCACGACTCATGAGATCACGGGACGGCAAGAGGTCCAGATCTACGTCCGTGAGACGCATGGCATGGGAGTGACCATTGGGACCTTGGTTGGTCAACATGGCTCGGCTCTGTACGCTTGCTTCCTGCCATGGACACCCCTGTCCCCTCGCTACCCGGCTAGCCTCCCTCCCCTCGGTACTTTATCTGCAAGATTGGCAGAATGAAAATCACATACTGAATCTGCATTTTTTTTTCTCTATGTATATCTCATAGTGAAATGATAAACGGTTCAATAAAACATGTTCACCTCACAAGCACACATGAACACCTACAATATAATATATAGGGAGATATAGGTCTAGTCGTTCAAAACACAACGTGTGAGAGGATTTTTTTTCGTTTTTACTGCAAAACACCTACAATATAATAAGGATATCTATTTCATCGTTGCAAATGTATTGTTCGTGCCGGCGCTGGCGGCGGGTGGCTCTTGCGGCCATCTACTTTGCGTGGTGGTGCTGTTCTTCCGGCGGTGTGTGGTTCGGCGTCTCCGGCGTCGCCTCGGAGCTTTGGGCGCGACGAAGGATCTGATCGTGTTCTTTCCTGGTAGCTTGGGGTGCTCTTTGCACTTTGCCTGGGTCCGTTTGTAATTTCTATTTTTCTTTTGGACTGTCTTGTAAAGTGTACTGAGCTGCCTTGTATCTGGATCGGATCCTTTTCCTCAAAAAAAAAAGTATTGTTCGTGCAATTACATTCTTATTTGTATTTGTTTTCAAATGTTTTGTGCACCTTGTTTTTAGTACAATTGCACTATTATTTTGTGCCATTACACTTTCAGTTTTCTTATTTTTGTTCGTTGCAATTGCATGTTTTTTATGTGCAATTGCACTTCTATCTGAGCAGTTGCATTCTTTACCTGTGCAACTCCACTTAAGCGATATGCACAAACATTGACTAGAATTCAGAAATATCTAGCCACCTGCACTATTGCACTGGCACTACCATTTCTACATCGACGCTCACCATCCTACTGTTATGGGATATTCTAGAGTTTAAAATGGATAATGAAAAATCCTAGTCCGAGGGTTAGTTGGCTACCTTTCTAACAAACAAAAATATAGCCAGTACTGAATGGCATTACTTATGTCCAAATCTCACATTTCACGAAAAAACGTATGTTTCGCACCAATATGTTGGATTCCAAATGGTGCCCGTCCTTTGAAAAAAACACATTTGGACATGCATCTTGTTTCTATCAGAGTGGTCGTTGGATGAACGCCTTACCTTCTTTCCTTTCCACTCCCCACACAACTTTTTAAGTGAATAAAGTGAATTCTCTACTAAGACATATGAAACTTCAAACTTGCACTCATACTCACCTTGCGAGGAGCTTCCAACTCCTTCATGTGCCTTCCCTACTTGACGAAATATGAATTCCTACTGAGATGAAGCTTCGACTTGTTTTACGTAAAAAACATGAAAAGCTACAACATATTGACAAGTTCTCCATCTTGTTTCAGTGCATCATGCCTAGCAGTGACCACACTAGCAACATGAAGAAAATATGGCGGGACGAAACTAGTGGTGCCAGCTTTAGGATGGTGGGGCTGGAGAACAAAGATTATCGACAAATGGAGAAAGAGAGGGAAGCGTTGGATAACAACGAACGATAAGAGAAAAGAATGAATTAAATTTACGGAGTACTCCAAGATTGGGAAACACGTCACCCGGACCGAATTCAATTGTATAGGTAGTATTTTCTGTCAATTATGATTCCGCAATGAATCAACCTTACAATCAACAATGAAACATGTGTCCCATTTCCAATCCTTCACATTCATTTTTCGAGCGGAATTCTAGAACCAACCTAACTCATGGTTCAACTCGATAAACTCATGATTGACATTAACTTCACGGATTTTGGCTCTGCTCTAATGTGAAACGACACTAAAAAAAAGTTGTGTCCTGGTACAGCTTCCTCAAACTATTATTGTAGGAACAAAACCGAAACGGTTTTTTTGTAGCGGAAGTTGTTTATCTTGGAGGTAAAACAACTACTGGTAGTTCCAGCCCAGAGTGTAAAGCTCAGTATACATACAACAAAGGAGAGCCAGGCCCATTACCGAGTAGCACATCCGGGCCTAACATCTAGCGCAAGGTTAATCCAGTAGGAGCTCCGTCCATCTCACGAGTTCCCACGGGTATTTGATGGTTTGGTAACAGATAGCCCACCGCGGTTCCGTCTGGGTGAGGCCTATGAAGCTGTGGTGGCCCTCTAGAGAGTCCGTATGAGCCCTGCGTCCACCGATAACCATCCGCCCACGCAAGTCCAGTGCTCATCCCCTCCCATTTTTGTCAAGGAAAGCTGTTACACAAATGTTGTCTGCCAATCATAGGTGCGTATGCAAAACACCTCGTTGTTATGACCGGACAAAAAGTAAGAAGGACAGCAAGCAATATGAAGCCACTTGGATAGTCAGCCAGTCAGGCTTATCGCCAGGCGGCAGATGATCGAGCTCGGAGCACGCCTGCATAGAAATCATGATCGCTTTTCAATGGTTGCTGGGATTTCTGCCTTTGCTTGCTGCTCGTCACGTTTGTGCGGTCTGGTCATCTGTAATAAGTTGCAGTTGCCCACCCGAGTCTGCATTTTAACCACGAACGATGAGACGAGCGGTCAGGAAATTTTCTAGGTTGATTTTCGAGTCTGTGTGATCGTGGGCTTTCTTTATGCATACGCGGCCGGTACATGAAACACCATGTTGCAAACTTGCAATACACATGGACAGTTTTCCTTTCCTCGTGTTCTATCCGGTGTGATGACGAGAGCGGGTCCTGCGCAGCACTTTTGGCAGTTCTACAGAAGCCATCCTTTCATAGGTACGATCTTCTGCGGATGGACAAGGAAATACCAGCTTGTGCTGGGATTTGTGCCAACATGAATACTACGTGTATTTACCGAATTACCAAGTTTTCAGGTTCATTGCATATTTGCATGTTTGGTTCAAAGAATTTCATAAGAACTAGAGCAAATTGAATTCCTCGTGGTTCATTTAAATCATGAGAATTCCAAATTAATTTTGAGGATTTTGAACTTTAGCAATTTTTCTGTACATGATAGGAATCGTAAAGTTTTTTTATGAATTGCATTGCACTATCTTTTGAAGCATTGGTGGCCCTATAAACTTTCTAAATCCTGGGTAAATCAAAACCAGAGCGTGTATAGCCATAGAATTTCAACCGAGCTATAGCGTTGCACCGTCGATAAGCCTATGCAGGGGCAGGAGGGACATAGGTCCACCCCTGCTTTGGAGGAAAATATCCATCCACTTGAATCGCTGAAGTCAAACATGTTTTGATGCAAAATCATGCACATTAGTTTTTGTTGCAATCATCAACTGGACATGCCACTATTTCTACATTTTTCCTACTCCGTAGAATCCTGCAAATCAATGAGGTCTTTAGACCTATAGGGTTTGTTTAGTTTGGAAGATAATATTTCTTACAGTCTATTTTGCATGCACTTTCATTTGAAAATCTCCATCTGGTCCAAACTCACATTTTGTTTGTTTTTATGACAACTATCATATACACAATCCTTCGGAATAAAGCATTTTACCCGTAGTACAAATTCATGCAGGGTTTAACATGTGATCACATTTTTCTTATTCAAGCGTTTAAAAGGTTTTGCGAATCCAATAAGTACTGAGGAAATTGAACGTGATAACTCTAACACGGACATTTGGAAAGTAAATTAATGATAAGATGGCAACCAGATCAACACTACAATGACAAGTGCTAACCATGTGTCAAAACAATGATGTAACTCCATCAGTTCTAGGTGGTAACTACAATACACGCAATGGGGTAACTACATCAAAGTCACAGTGATAACTCGATACTAAGTTGTGGGCATCTCCGATTTATACAACAATGCATTGTTTGTTTTCATTTCCGTATACAAAACAAATTTGTTGTCTTCCACATGAAGGTTTACGATGTCACCAGTACTGCCAATGAATCAGAAGCAGAGCACGCAGCCAGGGCTATATCGCTAAGTTTTACATCAAGGTGGAACTCACTTATGACTAGAACATGGAACTGTAGAAACGGGCCAGTGAAGCCAACATAGAGTTGTGGAACAATCTCAACATTGCCAATTTTTGAGTTGTGGAACACTAACAACGCAGGTAAACCTTAGAAAGGTGATTATATAGTTTTGTTAGCAGCATAAAAATGTGTCCATTTATATTGATTAATTTTTATTTTTACATCTCATCGTCACCAAAATTTAAATACCTTTTTAGTTAATACACATACAATTTTTAGTTTTGTACCTAATAGCATAGAATAGTTAACTATATTGGAAATATAATCTCTTAGTTTATTAGATGTACTACATTTGCCGCTTAATTTGGAATGGAGGTAATATTTTGCATCTCAAACATTTACCATTATAATGGAACTTTTATTTGTGAACTATGTTACATAAGAAAATTTTATCATTTCGGTGAACAGGAAACTTTATGTAAATATAAACAAAAGGCAAGAAATACGAAAAAGACTCCCTCCATCCACGAAATAATTTGCGCTAATTGACATAATAAAATGTGTGCATTTTGGTCGAGTTTTCTATTATGCATGAGTGAAAAGAATAGTACTCAACCATGTAAAGAATAGTACTCAACCATGGTCGAGTATTTGATAATGGTTCACGCAACAATGATTTGAAATGAGATATATGCACCATTGGTCACTGAACTTGGCCGAGATGAGTACTTTGGTCACTGAAGTTGCAAAATGTTGTCCGAAGGTCACACAACTTGGCAGAGATGAGTAAACAGGTCACAATCGTGAAGTGGCACGCTGACTGGACAGTTGACCGCATACTTTGACCAACTTTTTTGCAAAAAGAACCCTGTTGGCTTATAGAATCACATTCACTGGCCTACCGTCAATCCCAATTAAACCCACCTACACAGGATAGAGTTAAAGAACCTGGCGTTGACCTCCTCCCCATTGCCGTGGGCATCTCCGATCTCCGTCGTCGTGTTCGTTAGCTCCAGCTCACAGATTAGACCATCCTAAGTTCCTAACCAAAGGAATCGCCCTGAAATTCACTGTCCTGAATCCCCTTTAATCGTCGGGTTCGTGCTCATCTTCTCTAGCTCCGGTAAGTGGCCGCCGCAGCGTCGATCCCCTCCACTGGCGATTCCCGCTGCTCGTTCTTGTCTTCCCAGCCTTCTCCAGGAGTCTCTCAAGCTGCCTGACATGCCCATGGAGATCGGTTGTCATCCCCGACCTGCACAAGGATGAGCGGGAACGCGCACGCACGCCCTTTGCAAGCATTGTGTCGAGCAGCCGCTGTTACACCAGCTAGCCTGCGTGCACTGCTGCTCCTTGTGGCCGCCCCTGCCCCTCCCATAGTGTGCCCTGGTCGGAGGACGCCAGACAGCGCAGCGACGCCCAGAGGTGGGAGGTGCGGCCGTGAGCAGGCAGCGGACGGCGCGCGGCACGCAGGCCTGCGTGTGGATCTATGGGGCAACAACTTCACCGGCGCGGTCCCAACGGACGGGCTCTTCGGCGGACAGCCGGCGGCGGCGTACGAGGGAAACCCGGAGCTCTGCGGCTCGCCGCTGAAGCGCGCGTGCTCCATCCCTTCGTCGCTCTCAAACCCGCCCAACGCCCCAAAGCCACCGACTCGCCGCCGACGTTCGCGGCCATCCCCAAGAGCGTCGCCCGAGCGCCGCTGGGCTCCCCCGAGGCACGGGCCCCGCACGGCGACGGGCAGGGGAAGCGCCGCCCGGGCACTGCCGGGCTCCCCCGAGGCGCGGCCCCGCGCGGTGGCGGGTAGGAGAATCTCCGCCCATCCTCGTCGCCGGCGAGGGCAATTCACTCCGCCGTCCTCCGCCTCAGTCCGGACCAAACACATCCGCCGTCCTCCGCCTCAGTCCGGATCGCACACATCCGCCGTCCTCCGTAAGCGCCAGGAGGCCGCGCCGGCGAGGTCAAATCGTGCCTGTCGGGAGCCCTCCATTTTGTGTGTCACCACTCACCAGCGAGGTGCTTCTGAGGAAGAACCTCCCCACGGGTCGGCCCCACCCGTCAGCGAGAGAAAGAAAAACAGACTTAATTCTATAGGCTTCTTTTTGCAAAAACGTTGGTCAAAGTATGCGGTCAACTACCCAGTCAGCGTGCCATTTCAGGATTGTGACCTGTTTACTCATCTCTACCAAGTTGTGTGACATTCGGGCAACATTTTACAACTTCAGTGACCAAAGTACTCATCTCGACCAAGTTTAGTGACCAACCATACATATATCTCATTTGAAATCTAGAGTGTACTAGGCCAATACATTTTTTGCCATACGAACGGATCAGGTCAATCTTCACACAGAAGCCAAGGTCTCGCCCACCGCGGAAGATCATCACAACTCTCAACGCACTGGAACACGCTCAGACATTACTGGCCCATACCCAATGCTAACCCAACCATGGTCAAAGTAACCCAACCACACCTCAACTCAATGTCTCAAGTCTCAACCCAACCCAAAAAAGGCCAAAAACCCAGACGCAGAAAGCTAAAACCCCCACGCCACGAAGGCGCAGGCGCAGCACCCTCTCTTCCCCATTCCCCAACGCCACCACCGCCATGGCCGCCGCGCGCCGCCTGCTCTTCCTCCTGGCCCTCTCCCTCGCCGCCGTCTCCTCTACCGGCGCCCACAACATCACGGCCATCCTCGACGGCTACTCGGAGTACTCTCTGTACAACAGCTTCCTGTCCCAGACCAAGGTCTGCGACGAGATCAACAGCCGCAGCACGGTCACCTCCCTGGTCCTCACCAACGGCGCCATGTCCTCCCTCGTCTCCAACCTCTCCCTCGCCGACGTGAAGAACGCGCTCCGCCTCCTCACCCTCCTCGACTACTACGACCCGAAGAAGCTGCACTCCCTCCACGGCGGCTCCGAGCTCACCACCACGCTCTACCAGACCACCGGCGACGCCAACGGGGACATGGGCCACGTCAACATCACCAACCTCCGCGGCGGCAAGGTCGGCTTCGCCTCCGCCGAGCCCGGCTCCAAGTTCCAGGCCACCTACGTCAAGTCCGTCAAGGAGGAGCCGTACAACCTCTCCGTCCTCGAGGTCTCCGCCCCCATCACCTTCCCCGGCCTCTTCACCTCCCCGTCCGCCGCCTCCAGCAACCTCACCGCGCTCCTCGAGAAGGCCGGATGCAAGCGGTTCGCGGCGCTCATCGTGTCGTCCGGGGTCATCAGGACGTACCAGTCGGCCATGGACAAGGGGCTCACCCTTTTCTCGCCCAACGACGACGCGTTCCACGCCAAGGGCCTGCCGGATCTGAGCAAGCTCACCGCCTCCGACCTCGTCACGCTGCTCGAGTACCACGCCCTGCCGCAGTACGCGCCCAAGGCGACGCTGAAGACAATGAAAGGCGGCATTCCGACCCTGGCCTCCACCGGCAAGGGCAAGTACGACCTCTCTGTGGTTGCCAAGGGCGACGACGTGTCGCTGGACACTGGCATGGACAAGTCCCGCGTCGCCTCCACGGTGCTCGACGACACGCCCGTGACCGTGCACACGGTGGACAGCGTGCTCCTGCCGCGCGAGCTCTTCGGCGGCGCCCCGTCACCGGCACCCGGAGCGTCCGCCGCCGATGCACCGGCATCTGCTGCCCCTGCGCCCGAAACCTCCGCGCCCACGCCCTCTCCCTCGCACGAGAAGAAGAAGAAGAAAAAGAAGGGCAAGCATTCCCCGCCCGCGCCGCCGGCTGATTCGCCTGACACGTCGCCCGCCGACGCGCCGGAGGGAGACGACGAGCCGTCGGACAAGGCCGACGACAAGAACGACGCCACCGCGGTGGGCATGAGCGTCGCGGCTATGGTGGCCTCTGTCGTTCTGGTCGCCACGTCATTGTTGTGATCTGCCAAGGTGTTCGACCCTCGTTTGTTCTACTCTGGGCACGCATGATGTGATGATGCGCTCCTGTCTTGCCTTGCTAGTTCGTCGTTGGCCACCGAAAATGCTCATCTGAAGTTGTTTTTCTTACTGATTAGAAGGTATTCGTAGTAGGGTTGAATCATTGGGTGGAATTTGGTGATTATGATGCCTGCTTTGCTAGTTTCAGACTTTCAGTACCTCCTCAGAATCATTTGGTGGAATTGGGTGATTGTGATGCCTGCTTTTCTAGTTTCAGTAGCTCCTCAAAACAGTTCTATTGAAGTTGATTTGTTCTATGCTCGTTCCAGTTGCATTCCATCTATCAAGAACTCTATTTCTCATGCTCATTCTAGATTTTTACATCAGTGTATCTGCTTGCACATTCCAGATTTTACATCAGGGCATCTTCTTTGCTTGCCGATAGGGCCAAAATCTGTACTACTGGCAACCGGGTCGTACTTTATTAGCGTATAGTACCGCTACAGCCTTGCCAATAGTGGTCATTAATTTAAGCAGACACGGCTACGAGTTTCTCGTTTTCTGCTAGGAGTCAGGACCACCACGAAGCAGATTGCGTACCTGCACGGTGCATCCGGTGCAACAGGCGAACGATGACACTTTCGAGTTTGAAGCAGATTGAGTTTTCTGCTAGTATATACCGGAAACTCGGAATGACTTCCGAGCTACATGGAGCTCGTTTGAAGAAAAAAAATCTAAACTTTCGAGTTTCCAAAGATGAAGCTAGTTTCAAAATCTACAAGGGCGTAAAATTTTAACTCAAAATTTGTTATAATTTGGGTTGCAGAAAAAAGACAAACCGGGAAAAATTCAAGTTTTTAAAACTGTGTACCGTTCACCGCCCATTCGTCATTTTTGCCCAGCCGACAACACAACTAATTTTGATTAAAAAAACTTCACACTTGTAGACCGCGACACAATCTACATCCAAGAATTCTTCTTGACTTTTGAAAACTCAGAATTACGGATTTTGATTTTCAAATAAAAAGCTCCGCTCCGGAGTACATGCTACATTTGTCAGAAATTTTACTTTTTTGTCCAGGAGTAAAGGAGACTAATTCCAGAACCAAATTTCTTACAAGAGTAAAATACCCCCTCCGTTCCATATTAGTTGACTCTAAAGTGGATATATCTAGCAATAAAATAAGTCTAAATACATCCATTTTAGTGTCAAGTAATATGAAAGAGAGGGAGTACTTTTTAATCTTTGAGTGTAGGACACATGGTGTTTTTTTTACAATGTTTTGATTTTCTAATTTTTTCCCCGGTATATGGTACCCGAGAGCCAAATAGTTTGGCGGCGCAACGTAGTTTTGAAAACCTGTCAAAATTTCTTAACATTTCTCTGCTCAAGTTCATCGCCTGACCTTTTGACCCACCAGGCACCAGGCCACCACCCGCATAAACGACAGCGCTACTCCTGCTGCCTCGTTCATGTGAGTCTGCTCTGCCGTCTGCGCCGAGCCCGACACCGTGGGGCCCACGCTGCCCTTTTAACTCGTTCACGTTTTTGCTATCCTTGCCGATACGCTGGCCCGACGCTGGTGTGGTGCAGAAGCAGAACATCATCATCCACGCAAAAGTCACCGCTCGGTGGGTGCTCCATCCAATGTGGGTATATTGGAATTTAGAACTAGAGTACTCGTGTACGTAGCAATTTGAGCAATACATTGTCGTTTCTTGGAAACTTTTGGGTGGATGCCTGCCGTGTACCGCACCGTTTGTCTTGGTCTCAGCAGTCAGCACCGTATAGCACTGGTGACACCTAGGATACCGGTCTACCACCGCGTATACTCCGCCGTTTCTAATTTCTGTTTTTGTTGAAGTGTTTTGTACGGTTCGGTGTTTGTTTTAATTTCAGGATCCTTTATGCAAAAAAATAATAATAATAAAGTCACCTCCCACACTTGTTGTATTGGTGGAATAAACTCCCAAAGACATTTTTTTGAAAGAATGGAGAGATGATGTTTAGATATCATCACAACATCATCCATACATGCTTTGGAGGCGTTCTGATTGATTGGAGCCGTTGAAATCGCCACCTTAAGTCTATCTAGTCGACTTGTATACTCCTTGTGATGAACAAAACATGTCAAACCTTATGCATCGTCTCCACTACCGCACGTCCCGCTTGATCCTCCAGCCACCATCGCCACCCGCCACCCGCGGATGGCGGTGCTTCCGCCCTGCCCGAGCCGTCGCCTTTGACGGTCTTCCGCTGCCCGGCCTCCCTCTAACCTCCCCCAATTCTGACACCGTCAAACCTGCCCCGCACCCTGAACCGTAACATCTTGTCGCAGGCGAGCTCCCCGCACTAAACCCGCCCCATTAAGTCCATTTCTAGCCTTCGCCGATGACCAACTATGACATCATGTCTCCGGTGAGGTCTTGGCCACTATGGCCCAGCCCAGTATGCATTGCTCCCTTGACTGACACAACAATGTCATGTAGGGTTTGGTCACGTTAATTGAACCTTATATAGAGAAACTACAGTTTGCAACTAATTGCATGCGCACCCTATTGTCGGATTTCATACTTCGGAGTTTTTAAAAATTGTGAAATAAATCATGGGCATAGATTATGGTGTGTCTTCTTCAACCACAATTTCCATCTGAAAATATCACCCTATGTGAACTGTGAAAACAAGATAAATGAAGTGTGAATAGCACATGCTATTATTCACTTGACACTAGGTCCTTCCCGTTTATACACATGCCACATATAGCCATATTTTTGGATAAAAATCGTGGATGCACAAGATACAACATAATCTATATGGGTTTGTGAAGCACAACATTAATTGGTTTGTGAAGCACTTTGGAGTCAATCTTGCGGGAACATTCCCGGCCCAGCTTTACAAATGGGCCGCGCTCGACTCCATTTGACCCTGCGCACAAGGTCGATAACAGTTGTTTTCTTTCCACTAGTCCTAGGTTAGTGCACCCGACAAATAGGAACAAAACCAGATGCAAGTGTTCGTGAAAATTGACAAAACTGACCACGTGGACAAACTTCAGCCAAAAATGAACCTTTTCTGAAACAAATTTTGATTCTAACCCTTTTTGGTAGCGCCCACGCGAGAGGCACTACACTTAGCAGGGTAACTCCAGATTCAGTGGCGCTACCCTCCTGCCAGCGTGACTCCAGCGTGGCCAGGTGGGGCCCGTGTCCGCTTAGGTAGCGTCAGGGTGCCTGACGCTACCCTTCCGGGTGCAGCTCCAGACCGGGTGCCGCTACCCTTGCAATTTAGCCGCCTCGGAGGTTTGTATGTTTTAGCACAGATTCTGCTGGATGGCGAGATTGTATGTATGGTCTCATTGGTGCGGTTCCTCCAGAGAAGGAAGACCCGACCAAGGATAGAGTCCCCGCCGGCACGACTTATGTTTGGATTAGTAAGACCTTTAAGAAATGTCTTGTTGGTGCTGATAGGGAGGTGATCCAGCAGTATGCACGGGCATATGTTTGGTATGCCATCTTGAGGACTCTTTTTGCTGACGGGGTGGGAGGACTGCTCCTTGGATGTGGCTGAAGGCGTTAACTAGTTGGGAAACCAAGCTTAGCTGGGGTTCGGATGCACTTGCCTACTTGTACCACTAGGTAAAAATTTATAGTTATGTTCCATGGATATGTTTGTTCTCCAAAGATTGGCTAATCCTAACTTTCTGTAGGTTGATGATGCTTGTCATAGGCGTGGTGTCCTAACTTTGAGCTTTATCTATATTTCTTGGTTGTCGTACCATCGATGTTGGCACGTCGAGCAAGTCGATGTTCACTTCAACCCCTCCTCCTAGTCAAGTATGAAATATTTGTGCACCGTTCATTCCGTAATACTTTCCACATATATATTATATTCAACCTAGATTCTTTATTTTGTTAGGACCAGTTTGAATGATGTGAACGACGATATGACCTTGGAGGAGTATCAAGAAAGTCTCAAGCGTGACTTTGGCTTCAGGTCCAAGAAAAAGTCGGTTCGTCGTTATACACCGGACGACTACGCGAAGAAAAGCAAGAGGAAAACAATTATGGGGTCTGAAGACGAGGAAGAGGAGGAAGAGGATGATGATGTTGAGGATTCTCCGGACGAGACCGAATCTGAGGAGGAGGAGCCGGCGCCAAAGAAGGCACCAAGGAAGGTTGTGAGCAAGAAGAAGGTGACGGCGCCAAATTCTGCTTTGAGGAGGTTGAGGAGCCACAATGAAGATGCACCATCGCTGAAGAAGAGAATTGCAAAGAGAAAGAAGTAGATGGACCTCGCAGTTTGCTAGATGGCACACGTTCATGAACTAGTAGGATTGTGAACTTGTCTGTTTATTTACATGTCGTTATGAACTTGTTAAATTGTGGACTTGTTGTTTTAGTAGGTGTATCGGTGTGGACTTTGTCTTTTTAGTATGCATATTCGTTATGAACATCTTAAATTATGGATCTGTTGTGAATAACTGGAAATTTCATTGTGTATGACAAGGCGCTACCCTACTAGCTGCAGCGGCGTTCTTCCTGGCGCTACACTCTGTATATTTGCTGGACACAACGGCGATGAGGGTAGCGCCACCCAATTCGGCGCTACCGTACGCAGGGAAGCGCCAGGCGCAGTACCGCTGCAGGGCCGCAGCGGGGACACATCTGGAGCTACCATTACGAGGGTAGCTCCTTTCTCGGTGGCGCTACCCTCTCCGACTTAGCCGTTTCGTCGACGCCGAGACTGCACCCATCTCTATCTAATTTGTGAGTTCTCGGGTTGCAAAGATTAAATAGGGTAGCTCCAACAATCACGGCGCTACCATAAAGGGTGTAGCGCCAACCGCTCCAGCGCTACCTAACCTAACCGAGCAATGCCACGTTGGACCCACGCTGGCAGGAGGGTAGCGCCACTGGAGTTACTCTGCTAAGTGTAGCGCCTCTCGCGTGGGCGCTACCAAAAAGCGTTAGAATCGAAATTTGTTTCGAAAAAGGTTCATTTTTGGCTAAAGTTTGCCCACGTGGCCAGTTTTGTCAATTTTCACCAAGTGTTCCTTCGAGGATTAGAGGTCTTCTCTTACTGAAGATTCGAGATCGTGAGGTCTTCTCTTACTGAACCGCAGCACAGCGACTCGAGATCGATGCAAATCCGTGTCATGAATCGCACAATGACGTGGATTCAGAAAAGAAGAAGATGATGGAAACCCATGGGCGAAACAGGTCAACTTCCACAGCCTTTCATTCTGTAGGTAATTTACAGGCCATGATCGATCTACGTATCTACGCACTCATCCGCCATCAGTGGTAATCAGTACCCAAGGATTGGGGAGGAGCTGTCTTCCGGCAAACTTGGTACGGAATACTTTCGAGCGTGGGCGACGACGGTGGGTGGAATCATTACCGGCCGGTCCGGCGAGGAGGCGTGCGGCTCCCGCCGCGGCGGATGCGCCTTTGTCTTTTCACCGGGCGATCCACTCATGGTCACTCAAGCTAAGATTCTCGCCGGAACAAACATGAGAAAGGCTGTCAATGTCGGGCGGTCTGGTTCGGTGCTCGACCTGTGCTGCTTATGCACCTGCGCTGCACGTCTGCTCGTGGTCGTGGTGCTGTGATGCTGTCGAACCAAATCGTTGGAGGATGATTGATGGCTTTGCTGTTCTTCGCCTCTAGAGATGTGAAACGGATTTTGAGTGGTAATCAGTTTTAAGATATCTACAGTCGCACCCCTATATAGGGTCCGGCAATATCTCCAGTCCCACCCCCAAATGAGTATCCGGCACCCCCAATTGAGACCCAATTAGAGGTGTCGGACATGTGTCCGGTCAAGTGAAGGGTGCAGCCCATTGCAGCGCCTCCCAAACGGCTCGAGATTTCGAACAAACTACAGACACATTGTGGGCGTAAAAATGGAAATCAAATTTTGCCTCAAACCCAAACAAATTAAAATGTAAACCTTCATAAGCTAAATCCTACGATGCCTACGCGGCGGCGCCTCCTCAGCAGCGGGCTCGGGCGCCGCGTAGGCACGTGTTGCAGCTTCGGCAGCGACATTTTTTGCCAGGGCAGCCTCATACTCGCCTCTAATGGTGCGGCCGGACTCTGACCAGAACCTCATCCGCCCCTCGGCGTTCTCGTTTGGCGGTGGTCGCTCGCCGTCGAAACGGTAGAGCGCCTTCTGCCGCTCCTCGCCGGAGTACGTGCGCCAATATGGGCTATGGGAGAACGAGTTGTTGGCCTTGGGTATATGCGCCACTGGCACCCCGCCCAAGCTAAGGCGAAGCCGTTAGGCAACTTTGCCTTGGGCGGGCACAGGATGCCGTGCTTGGCGAACAATTGGCCTCGTGCCAGTTCAGCCACCTCCTGTTCACATCCATGGTGGCGAGGCAAGGCGCGCTAGGGGGAGAGAAGCGGAGGAGGATGAAGGCAAGCAGCACGGCGGTCACGTTATATATGCGCCGGCGTCGTATAAAGCTATAGGCCGCTTGGAAAGCCGGGATAATCACTTGCATCGCTGGGCGCCTCGAACGGCGGCGACGTTTAAAGCTGGCCGCTACGTTGGAACACTGCACATCGAGCTCCGGCGCCGGTGTAAGAAACGCGACGATTTTTTAGATTCAAACTTAAACTAAGACGATACAAATTTAAACTAAAACGATACAAATTTAAACCTAAAACGATACAAACTTAAACTAAACCCTAGTCTAAACACCGCCGCTCAGGCCAACCTCGTCGTCGTTAGTGGCCTTCCGGCTCTGGCTAAGCGCGAGCGCACACGCCTCTCCTGCCGGAGCACGCTTGCCGCCGGCGCATGGCATCCCGCTCTGCCGCTGCCCTCGCCTGCGCCTGCCTCGCCAGCCGAGCCTGGTTCAGCTCCTCGTGGGCCGCCTGCTCGGCGAGCAGCTGGGAGGCCATGTGCTGCAGCTACTCCGCCTGGGCTATGAGCTGCTTTTGCTCGGCCGCCACCGCCTAGGTGTTGAGCTGCTCGTACGCTGCACGCTCGGCGGCCATGAAGGCGCGACAACGCTCATCGCGCTCCGCGCTCAGGATGGCGGCCTCCACGGCGTCGCCAGTCGCCTCGTAGCCAAGCCTGACCTGTCGGCTTGCCTGCTCGTTGCGCCAGGTCTCGAACGAGTTGGCGGCAACCACCTGGTTTGGCCACAAGGGCGGCGACAACGCCTGCTCTGACTCCTGCTCCGGCGGCGACACCTCATCGAGATCCGGTGGCGGCTCCTGCGCAGGCTACGACACCTGCACCGACTCCTGCTCCTCCTGCTCGTCCACGTCCATGTCGTCCACCTCCGCCCAATCGAAGTGTTGTTCATCGGCGGCGTCCTCCTGCGCCGTGGGGTGAGCACGGCGTGCTGCCTGGGTGAGGGTGGCCCATGAGGCAGCGAGGCACTGGTTTTGCTATGGGCTATGGCTGGTAGTGTGGTGAAATGGCTACGGCGAGCGTCGGTGGTGATGTGGTGAAATAGCTGCACGACGGGGGCCTCTTTATAGCCGTCTAGGGTCGAGGCGGGAAGCGGTGGCGATGGGCGGGAAGCGCCGGGTGGGTGAGCACGCGTCGTGTCGGAGTTAATGGCGGCGACACGTCTCCGCCACTGCGCCGCTTGGGAAGCCGGGAAAGGTTGGCCGCTCGGCAGGCGCCGCCGTGAATGCGAGGCGTGCGGCAGACGCATGGCCATCCCGTCCCTTCGTCGCCTGCGGAAACACGTCGCTTAGAGCACCTGTTCGCGCCCTGTCTCTATGACAGGTGGGCCTCACCTATCGGAGGGCGTTTCCGAGCAGTGTTCGGCACCCCCAAGAGGGCCTCCAAACTTGGGGGCCCTTTCGGGGGTGCCGGACACGATTTCACTCGGGGCGAGGCATTGGGGGGGTGCCGCTGGTGACGTTGTTTGGCGTCCGAACCCCCAATGGGCCTTTGGGGGGTCATTTGGAGGGTGTCGGGGGAGATTCTCTCAGCATCGCGCCTCTACCAATAATGGTTTTGTTGTTCTGAAACACGATATGATGCGCTTGTGCGAGAGGTATGGATAAAAAACGTTTTAGTTGTTGCTCTAAAAAAAATCTTTCGACATTTTGGAGTATTTTTTAAATTAGTATACAAAACATTTCAGGTTAAAATGAGAAGGCCAAAAGAGTCCGGTATTCTTCCATGTGAGATCGTTCTGGGGTAAAACATTATACGGCCAAAAGAGTCCCGTATTCTAACTTCGTTCTCAATCGAACAAGAATATGCAAAACCATATTGTAGAAGTCAAACCGATCTTCGACCAAATCAATAGAAAACAATCAATATCTGAGACACTAAATAAATAAAACGATATTTCATCATGAATCTAGTAAACTATTTTGGTGTTGTAAATGCTAATTTTTTCTTGAAGCTTGATAAAAAATTGTGAAGTTCCAGTTCTCATAAAATGTAATGCAGCTTACAAAAAGTAAGGGAGAAGGGAGTAGTTAATATATCATAAAAGCCCCCATAAAGCAAATCTTGCACTCAAGATTAGAGTCACTAATTTAAACATATCTGCTTGGTCATCTTGCATGGTACATTCCATAATATGTCTTGTAGGTGTAAGTTTTGGCCTTAAGAATTGGAGATTCAACAACGTAGCGGTGGTCGATCATGTTCATGTCCTTTGAAAATTTTCCACTTATATTTACCATAGACACATAGAGGTGGTCATCTTCACGTCCATAGCAAATTGCCCACTTATATGCACCCTAAATAGCGGTGCGACGAAGCATTGCATAAATCACAACACTGTCATGGATGGGGTTTTATCATTAGGAATGATGAAAACGTTGTTGCTAGAACAAACAAGCTGGAGATGGTACTAGATGGCTTGATGTTCCCCGAGCTTCGTGCAATGAACGTAACTACTCACATGGGGTACAATCATGTTTTCTTAACCAACGATTTGGTGTTAACGTAAGCTATTTCTAGCACGGGGAGCAACGAAAAGCCGAATGGAGAGCCTTGACCTGGCTAAGCTGGTTCCTGACATCACAAACCCTGAAGAATTTGAATCCATGGAAAACCAAGGTTAGGGTTTTGTAGTCTCCGTTGACGTTCTTGAGTGAGTGACACCAGAGGGACCTTATGACATTTTGGATAAAGATCATATCGTTGTTTGATCTGGTTCTTTTTGTTAACGGTATTCTTGTGTGTGTTCTTTCATGTTTATTAATTTCAGTTTCTCTATCGCAAGCTTACAATGAAATTGATTTTTTTTATTTCAGATCATATAGTTGTCTCACTACTTGGTCAATTAATATGGTTTATTATTTTGCCCGCTTACAATGAATGATCTGTTTTCTATTTGAATTGTGATATTTGCATCTGGAAAGGATTAACCATATGTATGGTGAGAAAAAAAATCTGAGCTATAAAGTGATGTTATCATTTTCTTTAACAAAAAATATTTTTAATTAAGTATCTTTCGTTTAATTGATCGCATCGTCCAATCTGTGAACAAACAAGGCTAGATTATTTGTTTCGTTCCACCATAGAAATCATCATTATCACTCACAAGTCTACTTTTCTCCCGCATGCAATAGTAACCAACCGCTTTAGGCGATATTAGTTTCATTTGATGTTGCTAAGAAAATAAAATCAAAAGCATTAACATGTTCGGTTCTTTCTTCTACTTATTGTGTGATCGCTCTATTAAAAACATCTTTCCCATGACCAACATAATTTATTAAGTAAATATGTGGATATTGCTACGCTTATTCAATGTGAACTCTATTTTATCTCTTTCCCATTGATGCGAAAGTGATTGTTGCTATGATTCGTTGAGTGTACATGCCACTTTTAGTAAGTCTCTTGCATTTGGTTTTCTCATATACCCCA
Source organism: Poa pratensis (assembly GCA_947311845.1). Classification (NCBI taxonomy): domain Eukaryota; kingdom Viridiplantae; phylum Streptophyta; class Magnoliopsida; order Poales; family Poaceae; genus Poa; species Poa pratensis. The sequence goes on from CAMZMU010000128.1 coordinate 92,381,270, forward strand.
AAGGGCATATTTATTAAACGTAAAGTTGGTAATGTTCAATATATTTTTTAAAAAAGGTGTACCATCATCCCACAATTATTCATTGAGTAAGTTAAGTATATGGGGGGGGGGGGGGGGGGGGGGATTGGCGATGTATTTTGGAGTTCAAATTCTTGTTGTACAAAAAATATAGGTGTTAGATTGCGATATCGGAGCACATCTAAAAGAAACACATTTATGCTACAATCATTGTACTATGCATGTAATCAAATAATTTATTTCTAGTCAATAAATTTAACGATAAGATAACAAGTATGGTTCCAACAGATTCATTATGATATCCATTCTCATAGTAAATTTTTCTATCTAGAGGCACTACTCCTTTTTTTTTCATGTACACGCTAGAAACCTCTATGAAGATACTGGTTTGACACTCGTACATTCGACGACCCATTCAGTAGATATGAAATATGCATATATATGTTAAACAAATAACAAATTAATTAATGGTGTAAGTTAAATATAAAGTAAATTTTCCATTGTTTGTATATTGTTGGATTGCTCGGAATTTTTGTAGTGGATGACTTATTTTCATTGATCGGTGTATATTCAATTTTACTAATATTGTATGACAAAACCATTTTGAGGTTTGTACTTATTTTTATTTACTTTTGCTAGCTACAATAGATATTACTTTCTTACTTACTTACTTACAATACTTTGTACATAATGTAAGCAATGAAAAGCACATGCAGTTAGTTGCAAGTTACATGCTTATCCAAATAGGAGCACAAGTTTTCCATATCTCACTCATTAATTCAAGTAAAGAATGGAGGACCTAATGGGTGTTAGAGAAAATGGTGACACCTATCGACACCCGATATGCATGTAACTAACTTTTATATATACTTTTTAAATTGTTTAGAGTGGTATTCATGAATTCAACATATAAGTGTTGGTTGCAACTTGACATGAGATCATTCTACATGGTGTTCGATAGTAACGACATGCATCTGGTCTAAATTATTTTATAGAAAAATATATAAATTAACAAGATACATCATCATAAATGTGACAACTCTTGTTAACTTTTTAATAAGCACATCTTCATGAGAGTATCCATTTAATATAATTTTTGGAATGTACGAATCCTATGTTTCTTTCCTATGGAGGTGGTTTGATCGTAGAATTTGGATCCTCGGGATTTTTCCTAAGACTCCCTTTGTACTATGTCTTAAAGGCAAATTTCCCTCCACTCAAACATATTCTTACAATTTTTTTTGTCTGGTGTCAATCACTCTCAAATCCTTGTAGTTTGTAATTCTATAAGATTGAGGGAATCAAACTCCAATTTTATATTATTACATTCATATGCTTTGGAATACCACGATTCAAAGAGGCCCTAAGATTTCATTGGTTCATTGGAATTCAAATGATTACATTTCTTAGGATTATTTCTATGGAGCTTATTTTGTGTGTATGATGAAAAAATATTTGAATTTATACTATGATATTCTTTGCATGTATTTATGAAAAGGAAGATTATGGCTCAATCTTCAAGAATGTTAAATGGGTTTTCTTATGGTGTAACATGCCTCTTTGATTCGTGTTGCTTTAAAAATAGATGAATATGAAAATGAATTATTTCGATGGCATGTCGTATGAATGAATCCTACACAAATAAAAAAAATACAAGAATACGTAATGTAAGGTATTGTTTGCATAGTTTTCACCGAGGAAATTTCATGAGGTTAAGACTAATGGAAATAATCAATAAAATCAGATGATACGTATAGAAAAATCTTATGTTTTCCAATCATACGAATCGAACGAACTATATAGAATTTATAAAATTCTTTTGAACCAACGAGACTCCTATTGCACATTTCTGCATTTATTTCAATTTCTATTGAATTTAAATTCCATACCGTTTAATTGTCATATGCAGCTTTTTTATTCCCATGTTTTCTAACCAACTCATGGTCAACTAGAAAGTTCAAAAGAAGAAAAAAAGCGTCGATTAGACTATTAGCGCCTTAACTCGTTTGCCATCGAGTTTAGTGCTAGCCTGCCAGACAAATAGAACAAAGGATCATGGTACCTAACATGCTTAGAGCATCTCTAGTGGATGGTGTAAATATGGACGTGTATATCTCCATATACACGTCCATATACACCTTGCTAAATTATACACGTCCTAGTTTTTCAGTGGAACGTGTATATGGACGTGTAAATCAGGACGTGTATATTCCAACGGCTATATTTTCAAACGGCTATATTCCAACGGCTATATTTTCAACGGCTATATTTCCAACGGCAATATTTTCAACTGCCATATTTCTGGTCTATATAAACCACCCCGACCAGCTCTCTTCCAGCATCTCTACCTGTGACTTCTCTTCTCACTCCTAGATTTCTCTGTCGTCTCTCACGCAACACAATGAACACATCCTCTTGGGACATGAGTTCTTCGTCATCTTCATCTGGCGACGATGAACTCATACTTGCAGCATTCGCCGAGCGCGAGGAGGAAGAGAGGATGAACGCTCGACGCCATGGTGGTTCCAAGCATGGACGTCGGACAATCGATCGAGGAAGAGATGCCGGATTTGTTCTTCTGTGGGACGACTACTTCAAAGAAGTTCCTCGCTATCCCGAACATTTGTTTCGACGAAGGTTCGTAATTAGTACACTTCTCTGCTTTGGCCCATTTTTCATTTCCCTGTCTCATTTACTTTTTATGCACAGATTTAGAATGTCCCGTAATTTGTTCAACCGCATAGCTGAGGGTATACTTGAGCATGAGAGGGAGCATGAGTCTGATGGTTATTTTATGCAAAAAGAAGTGCTTCTGGAGCTCTTGGGTTACATCCTCTGCAAAAGATGACCGCGGCAATGCGGATGCTAACATATGGAATAGCAGCTGATGGTGCTGATGAGTACATCCGGTCCGCTGAGGCTACTAATTTAGAGTCTTGCAAGAAATTTGTGATCAAAGTTTGTGAAGTTTTTGGGGAAAGGTACCTGAGATCTCCAAATGAACAAGACATTGCTAGGTTACTTGCAATAGGGGAGGAAAGAGGATTTCCTGGTATGTTAGGGAGCATAGATTGCATGCACTGGGGTTGGAAAAATTGCCCCAAAAAATGGCATGGCATGTTTAAAGGCCATGTGAACGAGCCCACTATGATCTTGGAAGCAGTTGCTTCACAGGATCTTTGGATTTGGCATGCTTATTTTGGTTTACCAGGGTCTCTCAATGATATAAATGTTCTTCAACGTTCTCCTGTTTTTTCAAAGCTAGCCGAAGGTGAAACTCCTGCAGTGAATTATAGCATCAATGGCCATCATTACACAATGGGGTATTACCTTGCAGATGGTATCTATCCACGGTGGGCAACATTTGTGAAGAGCATACCAGCTCCAGATACCAGAAAGTATAAAACTTTTGCCAAGAAGCAAGAGGGGGCTAGGAAAGATGTGGAACGAGCCTCTGGATATGCTCTGACAAAAATCGAGGCCAGCAGAGGATGGCTGTGTGTCCAAATCGTAGAACCGAGCCTCCTCCAGCACGCATCCTCCACCGAGCAGCCCAAATCGCAGAACCAAGCCACCACCGAGCCACCACCGTGCCGAGCCCCTCTGCCTCCAGGCCGCGGCCGCCGCCCTCCACGCCGTCTTCCAGGCCACTCTCCAGGCCGCGGCGGAGCTCACCCCACCTCCCCAGCCCCTCTCCTCGCCCTCCCTTTCCATGACGTGGCCGGCGGCCACCCATCGTGCCGAGCACATCTGCCCCGAGGCCGCGGCCGCCGCCCTCCCCTCCGCCTTCCAGGCCGCGGCGGAGCTCACCCCACCTCCCAGCCCCCCTCTCCTCGCCCTCCCCTTTCCATGACGCGGCCGGCGGCCACCCATCGTGCCGAGCACATCTGCCCCGAGGCCGCGGCCGCCGCCCTCCCCTCCGCCTCTTCCCTGCCCGTCAATTTCCCCTGCCTCTCACCTCGCACCTCTCCCACGCCCGTCGACCTCGCACCTCTCCCACGCCCGTCGACCTCGCACCTCTACCCTGCCCGTCGACCTCGCTCCTCTCCCCTGCCCGTCCCCTCGCTCCTCTCCCCTCGCTCCTCTCTCATCTTCCTAGGCCACACCCCGCATCCCGCAGCCGCGCCTCCCGCATCCCGCACCACGCCGCCCGCACCCCGCACAGCGGAGAGGAAACGCGACGGCGGCGACGGCAACGGGAGCTCTCCAGCGCGCAGGCGCGCCGCCCAGGTTTCTCCTCATCCCCATCCCTGCTCGATTCTGCTCCTCTCCTCCCTGCTCGTGGCCCAGCCCCTCCTCTCCTCCCAGCCCCTCCTCTCCTCCAATCCCTCCCTACCTCTCTCAATAGGGCGCGCGCGGCCGCCGGCGCATCTGGCCGCACGACGTGGCGGCCGCCTCCCGCTCTCTTCTCTGGTCGATCCGGGGACGGATGCGGAAACGTACCTCGGAGGGGCGGCGACGGCGAGCTCGGATGCGGCGGCGGCGAGCTTGGAGGCGGCGGCGGCGACCTCGGAGGAGTTCTTCGCGCGGGAACGAGGCGCGGGAACGACGCGCGGAGGAGGATTTCTTCGCGCTTCGCTTTTCCAGGAGGTGGATCGGGCGTGTTTATGTCCACGCCGAGTACCATCGTGGATGGGCGTGGGAGCGATGCACGCTCGTATACACGAACCGCTGGAGCATGTTTTTCGCTCGGGGTCGTGTAAATTTAGCATCCACGCCCGTTTCCACGAGCCTCTGGAGATGCTCTTACAGGAGTCGGAGGAGCCAACCATTTGATCACTCCTACAGATTAAGAGTCAACTTTGATATGAATCTAATGGATGCAGCCAAACTGTTCAACAAACTCCAATGTGCACTGTGTCCCACAAAGGGACTTAGTATTGACAATTTCATAAACTCCAGTGCAGAATGGGTTCAGAAATTAGAATACACAATTTCGTACACCTGCTTAGATTCTGTTAATTACGTACAGTACTATGTAGTGCTGTGGCGCACATCTACAATCACGGTCAAAGTAAGATTAGAATTTACAAGTAGCAACTCTTTAATATTTAACTCTTCACACAACGAATCTAATAAGAATGAACACAAAAAGAATGATCACAGGTAACCAAATTACGCCTTCCTCCTCCAACTCCGTCGCTGCTCAGCGACCCGCCGCAGCATGCCGTCGACCATGACATCGATGGCGTCCTTCATGCCTCCGCCGAGCCCATCCTTGTCAGCGGCGGAGTAGACCAGCCTCGGTATCATCTCCACCACGCGCTCCCTCATCTGCCTCACCCGCGCCTCCGGGATGGCCGCCAGCACGCCGCGCAGGGTCACATTGCCGGCGCGCAGCTCGTCGCGATCAACGAAGACAGACCACTCCCGGTCCTGCCCATCGTCTACCGGCAGGTACCAGTTGTACTGAATGTACGCGGTCCGCCGCCAGAATAGCACCGGCACGGCCCCGGCCACCATGCAATCGATCAGCGAGCGGCGCGTGAAGCTGTCCCCTCGTGGCTGCAGGCAGAACCGCGCGCCCATGAACAGCTCCAGGACGAGCGCGTTGTTCTCGAGGCACTTGCCGCCGGCACAGTCCAGCGCGCCGCACGCGGGTCCAGCGGCCTGGCACTCCTCAAGCAGTAATGCCCGGAAGTCCCCTTGATGGACGACCGCGGCGCGCCGGCGAAGACGAAGAGCCTGGGGCGCGGGACGGATGCGACGTGCCGCTGCCACGCGCGCGCGTCGGCGGCGGTGCGCGGGTGGAAGCCGGTCGGGTACGGTATGCCGACGTCCATGGCGTCCCACGGATCGCGCTCGATGACGAGGCGGGTGACGTTGGCGACGCCGGGCATGGCGAGGAAGCTGCCGCCCCATCCGCCGCCCGGGCCGCGACGGAAGTCCCATGTAATGCGGCCGAGCGCGAGGAAGTGGTTCCAGCCATTGGACCGCTTGTAATACGGCTGGGCGTGAAGCCATGACAGCAGCGCCACGCAGTCACTGTCCTTGTCGGCGTCTGTGGCGTTCGCCGACCACAGGTGGCGCCCGACGGCCATCCCCGCGTAGAAGGGCACGAAGAACGCCGTGGCGCGCGCCGGATCGGTGGTGCGGCAACGGTGCGAGAGCAAGCGGCGGTGGACGATGAGCTCGAGCGCGAACTGGTCGGAGGAGTACCAGGACCCGAGCAGCTCGGCCGGCAGGATGGACGACAGGCTGGTCCCTTCGGCCGGGAGCCCGAGCCCGTCGTTGGCGAGGTAGGGGCAGATCGAGTACATCGGCATGAGCGCTTCGCACATGGAGAGCAGATCCTCGTTGAAGACGGCGGGCAGGTCGTAGACGTACACGAGCCCTCCCCCGCAGCCAGAGTCGTCGGCGGCGGGAAGCTGAGGCACCTGCACGGACACGGAAGAAGCAGCGGCGGGACGCGGCGGCGCCTGCACGGAAACGGAAGAAGCGGCGGCGGCCGGGGCGCGCGTGGAGGGGGGCGCGGAGCGGTTGGCGACGAGGAGAACGAGCTGGAAGGCGAAGAAGGAGCCGACTAGGAGCACGGCGAGGCGCTGGCGGCGCGTGGCGGGGTTCGGCGACTCGGGGCGGTGCATCGCGGTCATGGTGGGGGTGAGCAGCTCTTAACTTGCTGTGGATCCGGCGCCTGGATGGGGATGATATGAGGCACCGCTAGCTGGCGGAGGACCACCCGCGGGGAGAGAACGTGGGGTGCAGTACCGGGAGAGGAATGGGGGATCGGACATGCGCAAGGATGGAGATGGCCGGAGATCGCGCTTGTGCTGTTCTGGGGAAGTAGTAGTGGAAAAGGGCTGCTGCGGCTTTAGCTGAACGGATGTCCGGCTAGCTCAGTTCTACACTGATTGGACGCTTTACCGCGGCAGGAGGGGTTCAGGTAGACTCCTGCCTTGTGAGTTTTCTTTTCTTTTCTTTTTGTTGTTGGACAAATTGGATGTAATCGCATGATTGTTGAATCAGACTGTTTGGACGTGGTGCAGATCATGCAAGATGGCGGGAACTCCCTCGGCGCAGCGGCTGCTATCTATCAAGAATGCTCGTTCCTTTGTCGTAGTTTTATTACTGTTTCGTTTAATCACTGTCCTAGGAGGCTAATAGAGCAGCATATATTCTAGCTAAATTTGTTGAGGTTGAACATGCTGTATGGCATGGGGATCCTCCTCATGTGTGTGTGATGTAATCACAAACAATATAACTATTGTGGATGCCTGAGACAGCAAGTTTCAGACGCACTCTTTTCCTTATCAGGGTACGTAAAGGGACTGAAAGGTTTTTAATGAGGCGGCTTGCTAGTTTAATATATTGATGTTTTAATTTCAAAAAAAAAACGAGAGCAGACAAATGGAGCTCGGGTTCGAAGAACCCTTTCTTTGAAATTTTATAAACAACACTTCAAATTTTCAAAAAAATCTGATATTTTTTAGATGTATATATAATTGTATTATATCAATGTGTAAAATCTCAACTTGAAAAACGTTATATTTTCTACTGCACAAAATGATACACACTCTGTTTTTTAATATAAAATGTTTTAGCTATTTACCATACTGACTAGATACGGATGGAATACGAGTTAGAAAAATTTAACATTTGAATTAGTGAACATGCAAAATTTCTCATTTTTGTTTAGTTTAGAATACGAGTTATTTTAAGTTAGAATTTTGCACGTGTTGGTAGAATGCATTACTGTCTACATGTTGGAAATTTTCTCTAAATTTTGAAACTTGGAAATATTGATTTCAATTTTTCTAAATCGAGCTCCATGTAACTCGGGCTCCATTTGCACTTTTCGACCCAAAGTCTCCACCGCACCCCGAAAATTTGTCTGCCACCTCCCAAATTGTGTCCGTTTTAGATGGTGTCGGACAAGTGTCCGACCAATTCCAAGTTGTCGTCCACAACAACAGCCAAGCAGAACCCCTATCAATTTATTAATATGAATGATTTTCTACTACAACGTAAGAATATTGATGCATAGCCAATAATAGTCTAAACATAGGAAAAATATAGTTATTACAACGATTCATTCAAATTCAAATTCGCTAAGTTTCAGGGAGCAACAGCCTAGTGCGCTCGGCGCGCCCACAAGTCCGCGTCTAGATCACTCTAAAATTGACTACGAGTTGTTTCATTTCAAATTTGAATATGAGTAGCGAGAAATTCAGAAAATTTGGTCGACACGCCTGGATGTGGCTCGGCAAGGGGACCTGAAATTAATACGGCTCATTCATGACCAAGTTGGCATCACGCTCACTCTCGATGATCATGTTGTGCGTGATGACGCAAGCGTTCATGATCTTCCATATCTGTTTTAGGGACCAAGATTGACAAGGGTACATGAGAATCCTAAAACGGTCTTGAAGCACACCAAATGCTTGCTCCACATCTTTCCAGACACTCTCTTGTTTGCGAAGTTACGGTTTGGCTCACCAACATGGTTGCGGATGGTCTTGACAAATGTCAACCAACGAGAATAGATGTCATCTGGTAGATAGTATGCCTTGTCATACTCATGCCCGTTGATCCCATACTTGCACTCGGGAGTTTGGACGGTGGCAAGTCTCGCAAAAACCGGAGAGCGTTAGAGCACGCTGATGTCATTGTGAGAACCGGCCATGCCAAAAATGCGTGCCAAATCCACATTTCATAATCTACCACAACCTCAAGCACAACACTGTACGGTCCAACATGTCCTCTCTTTTACATTCACTACCAAAGTGAATGGGCAATTCTTCCATCTCCAGTACATGCAATCGATACTCCCAAACATCACATGAAATACTCTCGCTTCACTTTGTGTCATGAGCCGAGCCGTGTATTTCTGCATTTGATTCTCTCACATACTTCGTTTCGAACACTGCATTCACCGCCTTGCAAAACCTGTAGGTGGCTTTAACGGTTGTGGATTCAGACATACAGAGGTTGTCGTCAAAACAATTCGCGGAACATCCGTATGCAAAGACACCGTATAGCAACAACGCATTTTCTGAATGGATGAAAATCCAAGAAGACCAGTGCAATCTTTGTTCAGCTCGAAGTAGTCATCATAGTCTCGAACACTATGCACAATGTTAATGAACACTTTCCTCTACATCGTAAAGCTTTGACAAAAGTCAAGATCATTGTTTGCCAGTTTAAACGCAAAATAGTCATTGTAAAGCAGAACATGACCAATTGTTATGAACCGGTTCTTGTTTCCGTCTTCCCTTTTCTCGAACCTCCGTGTCTGGGAGTGGCCTCCACCACAACTTTGCAGCCATAACAACGGCGAGAACAAGCTGTTTCTCTTCATCATCCTCATAATTAAAAATAGTCTCCTCTTACATCATTTGGTGAAACATTATATCATCGTTGCTATGCATAGCCTATTGAACAATAGTGAATGAACAATCGAGCTACGCAATAAATTAACAACAAAGAAACTGACTTTGGCAAACAGCCGAACACCTTGCGGGCAGGCGAGAGGGCGCTGAGAGTCGACTTGCGGCGGCGAAGAGCGGCGTGGTATCAGAGGGGCTGGGAGTCGCGACGGGAAGGTGGTTGGGAAATGACGACGACAAGGGGCGACAGCGGTGTCGTGAATCACCGGTCAGGAAAACTGGAGAACGGGGTGGGGGTGCAAATGAGTTTCGTCCTAAAAAGAGAAAAAAACTTGTTTTTATCCCACATTTGTCTTTTTGTATAGATCAAGAATAATAATATATTTGACGAGACATGGGTCATCATACCAGGCCGGAACTAGATTTGATCCATCAAGGAGTAAGGAAGTGTTCGTCAGTAGAGGCCCAGAAAAGCCGTTGCCAATGACGGCCCGTTCAGAACAGCTTTCCGGTCCGTGCGCTCTAGCATGTCGTTTCCTAGCGAGAGACGCAGCGAGTGGGAGCCGATGAGCGATGGCGTGAAGCTCAATTGCACAACGTTGTCGGCACCCAAGGTGGTCGTGCAGACGTGCACTGCCACCGGCGGATCTTGCTGGTCACCAACTATTGGCAAGCGAATTGAAATAATACTACGTGTACACGCGGCGTCTTGCTGGTCACCACGTACTTAAAAAATTCGTTCATTATTGACCATACTAGGAAGCTTATTAGTGCGGCAACACGCGGCACGTGTACATGAGTTGCGGTCAACGGATTCCCGCGCATTTCTGTCTTGTTGATATCTGCTACTCCGTACGTACAACAAAAACAGGTCGTCGCCGGCATTTCCTAAAGACTGTTTATTGCGATTCAGTCTCCGGATGGCACGTCCGTAAATACAAACAAATTACTCCTGAAGAGGTCGCCGACCGTTCATCGTTTTAACCACTCTCTCTGTTTTTATTTATTTTCGTTCTAGTTTTGTTAAAGTCAAACTTTCAAAAGTTTGACCAAACATATATGAAAAAGTATCAGCATCTATAATCTCAAATATGCGTAATTTGAAATAATATTTTTAGAAGATTCTAATAATATTAATATTATAAATGTTGATTTTTTCCTTTATTTAGTCACATTTTACAAGTTTGATTTTTGACTAAATCTGTAATCGCAATGTAATTGTGAATGAAGGGAGCAGTTCATGGTAGCCACGCAAACAAATTTTCATTATGTTGAAAGCCAAATAAGTAGAGTAGTTAGTAACCCGTCCACAAATAAGTGTACTTCTAATTATGCTTATTTGTAAACATATAAGTACATTGTGAAAAAGTTTTTATTAGATGAAAGCAAATTGACTTGCACCAGAAACATATTCTTTAGCTTTGGAAAAAGAAATCGTTCAGTTTTAAGAAATAAGAAAATTATGCAAAAAAAAAGGAATTATAATATTATCATCGAGTGATTTTCAGGAGCAGTTAAACCAAATCAGATATATACCACCCGTTGGCAGGGGCGGACCCAAGTAGAGCTCAGTGGGGGCCTAGGCCCCCACTCAAATTTGAAATTTTCTAAAGGATTCATGCACATTTATAAAGAAAAACACTTTAAAAAATTAAGTTCCCGTAAGAAATACCCCCACTCTAAGGTTTTGCCCCCATTTGCAAAACTTTCTGGGTCCGCTCCTGCTCGTTGGCGCACGTTTTGGGGACTGTATCCAACGAGCGGGAAGCACTCTAGATCTGAGGACGCTGGTGTCGATCGGAAGTCCGATCCCTAGGTCGTCGCCAGCATTGTCTATAGACTGTTTATTGCAATTTAGTCTCTGCAAGTCTCGTCCGTAACTGTAAATAGAAACAGACTACTCCCTGAGGTCACAGTACGTTCATCATTTTGACTACTACCTCCGGTTTAGAAAAAGTGTCAGGATTGTGTACAGCCGTTGTGTAGAAAATTTGTACATGTTACGGCATTTTTTGGGGATCGGAGGGAGGAGTTCATTTTTTGTTCCCTCAAAAAAAAAAAAAAACTAGTTCATTGTTGACTTAGTGATTGAGAAGACGTGCATTGACGAAATTGACATGCTGTATATTCTTCATCTAGTTTTCAGATCATTAGTCTTTCACAATGTAAATCTTTTTAGCAAGCTATTTTTTTCCTTTCTCTTACATATCAAGGAGCTTTATTGATTAAGTAGTGGGGTCATTAGCAAGCAACCCAATAAACTTAAATTTTATACTAGAAAAATACCCAATAAGCTCCTTTATCTCCTGCCAAATGCTCGCAATTTCAGATCCGCCCCTCAGTTTCAGAACTTCTTGTGTGTCTGCTTCAGTATCGACAGTGACGATCCGCTGCTACTTGAATGCCATCTAGAATTGCATGCGCCTCCATAATCAAGGAGCTCGCAGCAGTGTCATACCAGATAGCTTGGCCTCTCAGAAGAAGACCAACATGATTACGGATCACCACTCACCAGCCCTGTGGCCCTTGTCGTTCATCAGAAAGCACGCATCCACATTGATTTTCACGTCCCCTGGGGATGGCTTCTTCCACCGCGGTATTTGTTTTGGAGATTCTGAACCTGTTTTCTTTCACAGCTGAGCGAGATCATACGTTTCCTACCAAAATAATCGTGCCCACGTGCATTCATAGACTGATAAACTGACTCCTACTCAACCCAACATATTTTGCAATGCGCTATTTCTTCAATGTGTCTCCTGTTGAGAATTTAGTGGAACAGAGGTAGTACTGAAGATTGAGCCATGTTTTGTCTACCTTCTCAGTATACAAATCCAAAGCGCAAAGCTATAAAATGCAGTATACAACCAATTCCTCAAAACCCATGACATATATACTACACATCTGCTCGCTTACTTGCAGGAGCTTAAAATAAACAATTCTGTAGTCAGCATCGCGCTCTAGAAACTAGCTAAGTAGCTAACGATTAACAAGACGGAGAAGTCAATACTAGTACATTCTAATCCACCCTGGCCATATATGGCGTGATTGATAGGCGCAGCTTGCCGGTCGTTAGCTTAGCGTGCCGGTGGTGTCGTCGTCGATGCCATTGAAGAAAGGGTCTTGCAGAAGCTCGGTTGCAGAAGGGCGGTTCCGGGGCTGGCCGATGCAGCGCTCGATGAATCCCCGCAGCTCCGGGTCCTTGAGTCGCCTAAGCGCGGCCGGGGGCACGCCGCCGGTGACGCTTTTGTATATCTGCACGACGCTCTCGCACTCGGCGTAGGGCATCTCCCGCGTCACCATCTCCAGCACGCACATCCCGTACGCGTAGATGCCCACCGACTCCGTGTACGTCTCCGTGTACAGCTCCGGCGCCATGAACTCCGGCGTGCCGATGATCGTGTGCGCCATGTGAGTCTTGTCCACGATCGCCGCCAGCCCGAGGTCCCCGATCTTGACCTGCACCCCAGAGCCGTTAGACTCAAGCAGATGAATCAAAATGCAAACTCCATTCAAACCTGAGCACGAAAGCAATGGCTAACAGCAAAGTAGATGCAGCAGGCAAGCAAGCAACGCGTGCGAAAATGTCAGCAAAAGACACGCGAACTGAAGAAATTTGGCGTAACAAATTAAAGTGCGTCTCAACGTGCATCACTCGTGTTTCTCCTTTATTAGAGAGCTAGGACACGAGCAGAAATCTTGAGTTTTAGTTCTTGCGATGCTTTTAGGTATTTCTCTCACACTCACACACACGGAGAGCTAGAGTACTTGGGTCGTCACAGAAAACTAGCGGAAAAAGTTGAGAAAGCACCCGCCTCTCCGATAATCCCGGGCCTAATGCACGGGTCGGTGTACAGATCAACAGCTGCTAAACTAGTAAGATCTGGTACTGCTCCACTAGTTATCTTTTTATAGGAAGATTTTTTTTTGATTGTCCCCAATTCAGAATCTAATTAAAGCTCAACACATGTAGTATCAATTCTAATAAAAAAAGGCTAAATTACTGACACAATCAAATTAAATGCAGGGGAGCAGCATCATGCAAATGAGATTTCAATCGAAGAAACTGCCGAGATTGATGGATACGTACCTGGCCGGTGTTGCCGTTGATGAAGACGTTGCTGCAATTGAGGTCGCGGTGGATGATGCAGGGCTCGTGGGTGTGGAGGTGGTCGAGGCCCTCGAGGATCTGGCGCGCCCACTTCTTGAGCGCCTTGACGGCGACGCGCTTGTGGCGATCGCGGTAGTCGCGGAGGCTCCCCGAGTTGCAGTGGCGGACCTACAGGGTATGCCGGGTGGGCCACGGCATACCCTGCAGCTCAGCCCACATACGTACTAGTATTAGGCAGCAGGGCCGGCCTGGCACATGAATTAGCATCTGACGATGTGATTGATCGATCGAAAGAAGGAAACAGGCACGCCGCACTCGATCGAGCCGAGCAGTTAGCGCGTCGTGTGGATCTCTCCTCCGTTGGTCCATCGATCTACAGGTTTCTCAAGCTCCTAGTGGCCACGGCCAGGCCACCACGCCGCCGCCCAGCCAGGTAGCCGTCCATCCGCCGCGTCTATTCCAGGAGATTTTTACCTAAATGTTTGACGCCCATCTACAGCTAGGTAGCTGAATGTTGACTTATGAATCCGTGACTGATTTGTTACCTGTACTATATTGTTTGACGTCCAAGCGCCCAGCAGGTATTCAGAAATCGGTGACTTGACGCCGGCGGCCGGTCACACTACATGTCAATACGCCGCCGCCGCCACGCTTGGACGCGAGTTCTCCCTTCGCCGTCTCGCCAACAGCCGTAAACCAAGTTCGTATTTTGCCAATTATCGGGAATCCGCGAGAACGAAGAAGGCTTTAGGGTAATCTACCAGTTTTGATTCATCGCATGTGATTATTGTAATATGACAAGTCAATGGTTGTACTCGCTTGACTTTCTTTCCAAAATTTTCAGTTATGAGGACAAGTGTGGACATTGCATTTCTTTTTCTCAAACATGCGGAAAAAAAAGACTATTTTTATGGTAATTTATGCAACTTTTGTAATTAATCTTTCAGTTACATATTATGTATTGCTTTATATCGTATTACAATGCAAATTTACAATTATTTAATAAATTGGTAAAAAATCGAAATGTACAACAAATTTTTGTACGGCATATCCAATGGCCAAATCCTAGGTTCGCCACTGCCGAGTTGCAGACCTCGGTGATGAAGTTGAGGACGCCGCGGTCGCGGTCGAGCCAGACCTTGTGGAAGCCGATGATGTGGTCGTGGTGGAGGGAGCGGAGGAGGCGCACCTCGGCGTGGAGGCGGTCGACCATGGCGGGGTCGTGCTCCGCCAGCGCGCACGCGCACCCGGTTCCACGCCACCTCGATCCCTTCCTCCTGGTCGAAGCCGCGGTACACCTTCTTGACCGACCCGAGGCCCAGCACGGTGGCGTACCGCCCGAACCGCCCCGTCGGGTCCACCTCCTCGAAGGACTCCTCGTCGGACGCAACCGCCGCCGCCATGGCCTCCTCCTCGCAGCTGTTGCCGATGGCACGGTGGCGCTGCTGCTGCCGCGGCGCGAGACGAGGCGGCGTCTAGCTTGGCGGCAGGCGAGGGGAGGACCAGCAGAACTGGGCCCAAATGTAGCGGGCTCTATTTATAGGTCACCGCACGAAGCGGGGTGAGTGGAATGCTGTACCACCGGACGAAACCGATATCGGTTCGAAATCGGTAACGTGCGTGCGTAGCGTATCTATGGGAAAGATTTGACCCAAGTTTTGGGGCCGCCTGGGCCCTGGCTGTAGGTTTGGGCCAGATTGCCCGCCAGCGCACGCGCTGTCATCGTGTGGACTGTAGAAGAAACTCCTTTGGTTTCCTAATAAAAAACAAAAAAACTCCTTTGGTCCTTGTTGTATCGGGGAACGTTTTTTCTTTCCGACATCCGATCGTTTCCTTTCAGTCGGACTGGTCCACTGTCGTGGATCCCGTATTCAATCGCAACGGACGCTAAGCTCCAGCAATTCCTTACATTTAGCGTTTTATTTTAAACATTTGAAATACAAATTTTAAAGTATCAACAAAATCTGAAAGAATATAAGCATATAGCCACGGATATATCCTACAAATGTGCTAAATCTTAATCCGAAATACGCTGTAGTCTACGCTACACAATAAAGACAAAATTATAAATCTGATGTGTGAACGGTGTACCTACAAATATTGTCAGAATTTTTTATTTTACATTAGTTCAAAATGTAAAAAAAATCTCAAAATATAAAGAATTTCGGATTCAAAATTTGTACAATTGTAGGATATAGGATAAGCTGCATCCGGATTTATTATTAGAATTTTTAAAACTTTATAAATAATGTTTTCATTTTTTTTAACATAGGGCTACAAATATCTTTTTCGGTTCCAGGTCCGGGCGTCCGGCTGTGCATAACCGAACCGAAACCGAAAACCGAACCGAAAAAACCTAACCGCAACCGAAATTCCGGTTTTCTATGGTTAGTGGTTAGGTTACGGTTAGCAAAATATGTAACCGAATGCACATCAGTTATTTCGGTTTTAAACCGAAAACAATCGGTTAAACCGTAATAAACCGAACAGGTTAGCCCATCACAAAATCCATCGTATTAGGCCCAGCCAGAGTTCATTAC
Organism: Poa pratensis; assembly: GCA_947311845.1. Classification (NCBI taxonomy): domain Eukaryota; kingdom Viridiplantae; phylum Streptophyta; class Magnoliopsida; order Poales; family Poaceae; genus Poa; species Poa pratensis. Next base: position 92,397,262 of record CAMZMU010000128.1, read on the forward strand.
GGCCCATTTATATCGAGCATATGATGCATTCTGTACATGTATGATCGTCCAGCCCACTGGCTTCAGCCTGTAGTTCTATTGTTACCGAGTAAGGGTCTTGAGTTCGACCCCCCGTGTGCGTTTTTATTTCTATTTTTGCCGAAATTTCGTTGTATTCTGTTTCTCACTCGAGCCCCAGTGCGCCACAGAAACATATCTTTCTGTGGCGCATGGGCGCACCCCAGGCAGTCATTGGTGGGGCCCACCATTTGTTTTGTGGCGCACTGAGCTCCATGCGCCACATAAATACGTGTATATTCTTTTCTTTAAGATGTGTGTATGTTTTTTCTTCAAATATAACTAAAAATATTTTTGTTTAAAGAATAACAAATGTGTTTGTGTTCTTTATTTAAATTTAACCAAAAATATTTTTTCAAAAAAAAAAATGAGACAGCCAGGATTCGAACCTGGCTGCCTCAAGTTCCAAATTGAGTGGCTAACCGCTGGGCTATGTATGTGTGCTTGTCACATAATAGCAAGCCGCGCCTTTTATCATTTTAGCCACGGAATTATGTGGCACATACAGCAGCAGATGCGCCACAAAATCAAAGCATTCTGTGGCGCATCGGATGCTGGGTGCGCCACAGAATTCCTGACTTAACCGTTTTAGCCCGCCGCTGGGCCGATCTCTTTCTTTCTCTTCTCTTTCGATCTTTCCCTTCTCTCTTCGACCGGCGTCGACGCACCACCACCGCCCCCACTCGCCGCCGCCGGCCGCCCCTGCCCAACCCCTCCCCACTCGCTGCACCACTCGACGCCGGCCCCTCCACGCGCTAGGACCGCCACCCGCGCCGCGCTCGGACCCGGCCGCGCCGCGACCTCGGCTCCCCGTCCGCCCGCGTAGCACCTCGACGCCGGCGACCTCCACCGCCGTCCGCCCATCCGCGCCACGAGGAGCATCTCCACCGCCCATCCGCGCCTCCCTTCCCTCCCCGAGGTGCGCTGCCCCTCTCTCCCTCATCTCCTCCTTCCCCTACCTCTAGCTAGTTAGGTGTTTGTTAAAATTCCAAACCCAAGTTAGTGTTAGTTGCTAGGTTAGTGTTAGTTGCTAGGTTAGTGTTAGTTACTAGGTAGTGTTAGGTTAGATTGGAGATGAAAAATTTGAGGTTTAAGGTGTTTAAACATATGGTCACTGTTTAAACATACCTTTAAAACTGACTTGAATTAAGGTGTTTGAAGTTTTCAAAAAATTATTTTTGAGCTTTATCATGAAGTAATAACATAGTGCAAGATCCATGAAGGTACATTGTAAATAGGATCAAGATTTGATAATTTTGTAAGCCTCCAAAGTTGGTACTTTTTAACTTTCATGAAGATGCTTTTTTAGTTGGAATTTGCAAGATTTTATATTTTCTAGAGAAGTAACAGTCAAGAAATATATGTAGACAAGTTTTGCATTGGTTCATCCATGAAGACATGTTTTTTTTAGCTCATGTTCATTTTTTTTGTACAGGTGCAGAGGCGTTTGTGTGTGCTAGGCAAGAAGACGCCCTTGGAATCAATTTGTGAAATATTTGCAGGTACCCCGAGAGGTTGTGTGTGCTTGTGTTCTGTGTTACCACGACACGATGTCGTGGTTGTTTGTGTTTCGACCATAGTGTCGTGTATGTGGATGTTGCCGGCCGGAGATGCCGGCAACATGATTTGTTAAATGTCTGCAAGTACCCATGAGGCCCTTGAGTTTGCCGGAACGTCGATTAACTTCCGTTTCGGCAAATTCGGGGTACTCCATATGTCCCTTTTTTAGCAAAGGTCATGCCAAAATTCGGGTACACCGGTTCAGGCATGGGACCCAGTTCGATTGCATCAAGCAGAACCATGGCAGCGTGAAGGATGCCTTCTACGTCCTCCATCACATTAAAGGGTTTGTCCGGGATGCACTGAAAATAAGGTTGCCATCTAGTCTCCGAGAGTGGACCAAATTTGCAGGGGGAAATCACCGATGATAAGCTTAGAGAAGACTTCCATCACATCCAGATGGAGTTGTCGCAAATCATCTACGACGATGTCATGACATCAGGGGGGCCTTCAACAAAGCCAATGGTAGGATAAATCATGCATACTCGCAACAAGTGCTTCTTTATTTTCTTTACTATTGACTTATCATACTCAATCTATTTATATTATTAACTAATATATATCCCAATCCATCTCTAGGGTTGTGTCAGAGGGAAATCGAAGAACGCCTAGCTCTGCAGAATGACAGCAGGACGTGGACGACGAAAGACTGTTACAAACCGTTCCCGACGCCGCTCAAGAAGAAGACTCCATGATCATGCTCCCGCTCTTGCTCACCATCATCGCGGTTGTACTCTATTTGATCCTAATTTAGGCACTGACAACTTCATTTGTACTAAGACTTGTGTGACATGAGATGAACTTTTGTACCAATTAAGACTTGTGTAATAATTTGGCACTTGTCACTATATGTATGTATAGTAATCTTAGGCTCTAAGTGATGTGATGACATAGTAATGTGTCTGTTTTTATATACCGTGTCAAAATATATTTTTGTTTCTATTATTTCTGTATAAATACTGTAATATAGCTATATTTGTACACCGGGCAGCAGCAAATCGCGAATACTTGTAGAAATATTCTGTGGCGCACGGTTTTTTTATTCTGTGGCACACTGATTTCTGTGGCGCACGAAATTGGGATGCGCCACTGAAATTTTGCTGTGGCGCACGGCTTGGGTGCGCCACAGAATTGTGGTATTTCTGTGGCGCACGGTTGGGGTGCGCCACATAATTTATATTTTAGTGGCGAGCATTCTGTGGCGCACCCACCATGCGCCACAGAAAGCCTTTTTGGTGCGCCACTAAAGGCCGTTTTCCTACTAGTGCTTGCTTGTGCCTTTTGAGTCACAATGAAAAGGAAGAAAGAAGACTTTTCTAAGGGGCATCGTCCAGATTCAAGCTATTGATCAACCTTCACTTTCACTTCCCGAAGGGAGTTCGAAGCACCCAATCAAGGGTACTTCTATCTAGTTTACAGAAACAATCATTTAGGCTGATGATGAGAAGTTTCGCAAAATAACGAGTGCGCTGAAGCTTCTATTTATAGGCGGGCCTAGACTTTCGTTATAAGGAAGCCGCAGACGCTGTTATTCTCAACTCTCTGCACTCTCTGTGGAAGGCATATGCTCGTTATAAGTATAAAGTTGGTATCAGAGCCCTAAAGCAAGGAGATAGAATAGAAAGAATGATAGCTAGTACCGGTGAACCAGATGCAGATGGCCGTGGCGAGTAGATGGAAGTTATCTGAAAAGAATGCCAACTTAGGACCGTCAAAGTGCAAATTGTATCAACCGTATCAATCGAGGATACACGGCATAAGGAATTGTTAGATCTCCAAACTGAACTTCGCCCCCATTACGGCAGCAATTGCAAAAAGCCTTTTTGCAGTTGCAGCATCCATAGCAATGTGTGCTAGTCGCTATGGTTTGTGATGAAGTGAAGACACATATGACTTAGTTAAATGAGTATCCTAATCAGCAGTATTTTCGAGTAAAAAAGAAGCCATCCCAAAACAAGAAGTGAAATTTTCTACCCACATACCAAGGAGTCATAGCGTGGCTGCAATTTTTCCATACTTGCCCCTACAACAGTCTATCAACTACTCCCTCCGTATCAAAATATAAGATTCTCTACCTACTTTCTACACACATGTATCTATACATGTTTTAGTGCAAGGTTCATATGAATCTTGTACTAAAAGACATGTCTAAATACATGTGTGCAGAAAGTAGGTAGAGAGTCTTATATTTTTATATGGAGAGAGTACCAAGGTGCGCATGCATGATCTCTACCCAGTCGATTTTCTGCCTGTGCTCTTAAAAGTTGAAATAAAAAATAACGGTTTTGCTAGCTTAGCACTCGGTCAACTTCGCACTTGTTAGATGTGTGCGGAGATTCGTGAGGGCAAGAAGTTATGAGCTACATCTATTTGGTCTGCTTCTCTCTTATGCGGTTGGTGTGAGCCCGCTAGGTCTAAAGATTAAGTTGCAAATGGGGTTGCAGCCAAAAAAATTCTTGGTTACAAGTGGGGTTGCATTTGAGATTTTGGAGTTGCAGCTGAAATTTTTCCGGCTTGTAAGTGGGGATGTAGCTGAATTTTTTCCATTTACAAGCATCACGGTACCTTATAATCTCCGAGTTACGAGCCTGGTTGCAACTGAATTTTTGTGTGTTTTTTTGTTTTTGTTTTATGCTCAGTAACATTTTAGGCGTTACATAAAAAACACAAAACTCGACATGTAACATCTAAACTGTAAATGTTAAAACTCAAAAACTCAAGCCCAACAGAAGCTCATGGGCCATAACATGGCTGATGCCAACGAACTAGGAACATGCCTGTCAAGACCTTTGAGGGGCCATGTGCGAGAAGAGGAATCCTATTTGATGAACAAAATCATACAATCTGTTGGGCACTTGGGCGACGACTGAAGGACGTTTTACTAAATCAAACAAATTGGACCTGAACAGATATATAAAAGGGAGGTACAATAAGATTTAAAGCCATATCGGCTCAACGTCCAAATAAACGACTCCTAAGGTTGCTCGGGAGCTTATTGTGGTAGTAGTATGCCACCCTACAACTCAACGTCTTCGTCATCGGCTTATGTGCCCTAAGCGATATAGTGGTCGATGCCTTCCACTCATTTAGATGTGTCTAATTTCTCTTAATTGTCGCTTTCTACCCTCTCAGATGTTAAAAAAGGATTTGATAAGTAGATAGGGATGAGTACAATGTACTCAACAAGTTCAGATATGAGATAAAGTGTTTATAATGCTCTACATATAGTTATGACCGTGGGTCAAAAGATTTATTCTGAATTGTATTACTGAAAAATTCAAGTTTTATTCTCATACGGATTTTTATAATTGTTTCTTCAAAATTCAAGTTTTATTCTGAATTGTATTACTGAAAAATTAGTTGAAAGCATGGTAACAAAAAAATCCAGTTGCATAAATTTGGACATTAGCTAGCACAAATATTTGAATCATATCCCACTCTTGAGTTGACTAGGCTCTAAGAGAATTCAACACTCAAATAAGAATTAGCTAAACCGTAAAGAAATCCACCTCAATCGTAGGGAGCAAGGCCAACAAAACTTATCAAACGTGAAAAGAGAATAGAGACATAAAACCCGTTGCAAACTATGAAAAAAGAGATAAACCCTAGTTACACAGGAGATGCAACTATAAAAAAAAGGGACAAACTCTAGTTAAACATGATATGCAGCTAAAATACTATAAATGAGCTAATCCACTGGTTTCACATGAGATGCAACAGCAATAAATAGACAAAATATAGTTGCACATGAGATGATACTATGCAAGACAAAAACACTTGGTTGTACATGACACACATTTGCAGTAAGAGGAAAACACCTAGTTGCACATGACATCAACTCCACTAAGATACAAACACCTAGTACATGACATATCACTACAATAAGAAACCCCGGGATAAACATGCCATGTAACTTCAACAATAACACCCCTTACTTGTTCACGAGTCACGACATGCAACTGCCAAATAAGTCAAAAACACACAACCGAGGCAAGACAAAGCAAGTAACTTGTAATTTTTTGCTATTCTCCTAGCCCAGGGCGACCCGAGGGCTCCCCACTCAGTACCGCTGCGGACCACGCCCACGCCCCTCCTCCTTGCCGCCGCTGCCGCTGTCCATGCCGCGGTGGTGGCGGGCCCCTCACTACCAAAAGGTGGTGTCGGGAGGGCCGGATCGACGACCTAGGGTCGTCTCAAGCGTGGCGTGGCGCGGAAAGCCAGGACGGCGGCCCTAGACTCTGGTGGCTGCCGGCAGGGCGAGGTGTGGCGAAGGCCGGGCGAGCTGCCGTGGGTGCGGAGGTCTCTGGCCTCGAGACGATGCGGGCAAGATGGGCCCGTGAGGACCGGATCTGGGCACGGCCGGGCCTGCTGGTGGTGAGCTGCGACCTCGGTGAAGCTCACGGCCGCGGTTTGCAGGAGCGCAGAGGTGCCGGAGGAGGCCGGGGCGGCGGCCCCGGGTCGAGGGCGGTGGCGTGTGCCGTCGTGGTGGCCGGGGAGTTGGTTCTGTCCCCGGTAGGCGTGGTTTCGGCCGCCGCGGCGTGAGGTGCCATGGCGGGTGAGTCACGCGAGTTTGCTTGGTGGATGGCGACAGAGAAGTCGGCTTTGTGCCGCGTGTAGTGCTCTAGAGTTGGGTGTGCTTGTCACCTCAGTTCTGCTGGAATCGTTGGCCCCCGGTCTGCTCGAGGGCATGGAAGAGCTCCAGGTGAAAGTCTGGAACCAGCTTCGGTTGGTGCCGACGATGGCGGCGCCATTGGCGTCGTGTACCCTCTTGGGGGCGTCGTCGAGGACCTCCTTTCTCGTCCCTCGTGGGGGTGATGGGCTCTCCGGGCGAAAGCCCTAGCTTCAGGACATCGAAGCGGGCGACGGCGTTGGTTACATCGTCACCTCCTTGGAGGCGTCGCCTTGGAGGGCCTGCCTTGCATCCGCTTCACTTGCTTCTCCTCTACCGTGGTTGGTGGATGTCGGGACGGCGGTCCCGAGTGGTTCTTGATCGTGCGCCAAGGCAGCGGCCTTGGAAGCCTTGCGACAATGGCCCTAGTGGGGATGGTTGACTGGAAGTCGGGGCAGCGGCCCCGGATTTGGTGTGGCGGCCGTGGTCTGCGAGTGGTTGGCCTCTGCAGCTAGGGCTGTGAGGTTCCAGGTCGTGCGGCATTGCAACTCTGTGCGAGTGGTGCTACGTCGGGTCGGCAGCCCCGGAAGGTGGTGTTGGTGGGATGCGCAGGGCGTGACGGAGGGATGGATGTCGGGGCGGCGGCTCCGAGATATCTGCAACATCGAGGGTGCTCCACCTTTGTGTCGTGTGGGCGACAAGGTTGCTCACGATGTTGGTCGTCGTCGGGGCTTTGCCTCGTGGGGTTGTGTTGTATGTGGGGTTGTGTTGTATGGTTTTCGCCCGGTTTCTTCCAAAATAAACCGGACACCTTCTGCTTAATTAATGGATAAGGCAAAACTTTTGCCTTCTGTTTCAAATATTCTCCCAGACTCCCACTGGATTGCCACTTGCCAGTATGTGTCGTGCCGGCCGGCGGCCGTTGGAGGCCTTTTACGGAGAAAAGAAAATTTACAGGGATGTCTGATAGCCAGAAAACAAAACGAAAAAAAAAGGTGACAAGATCAGAATAATATGTAGTGTGCGGAAGTTCGCTAATAAAACACCCGCAAAAATTCAAGGAAATGGGAACAAAAATGCCACCAGGCACAGGGTAGATATCCTGCACTTTTTTGCTGTATCGTCTGATGCCACCAGATAGTTGGTACGCATCCTTCTTTTTGCACGATCGGACTGTTCTATCGCACTGCAGCTGATCACTACCTGCACGTAGAAAGGCAGAGCCAGGATTCCACGAGCGGCACGACCCACGGCCATGGAGAAGCTCGGCGCGAACCCGGCCAACTCGTGCCCGCTCACGCCGCTGGTTTCCTGGAGCGCGCGGCCACCGTGTTCGGTGACTGCCCCTCCGTCGTCTACCACGGCGCCGCCTTCACCTGGTCTCAGACCTTCCGCCGCTGCCTCCGCCTCGCCTCAGCCCTCGTCTCTCTCGGCGTCTCCCGCCGGGACGTCGTAAGTATTCGTCGACTCCGCAGTCCTCTGGTTTACATGGTCTTCGCCGTCGAGGAGGAGTGGAACTGAATCGAGTTGGTGTACTTCGATTTCGTGAACTGAACCAGGTGTCCGTGCTGCTGACGAACGTGCCGGCCATGTACGAGGCGCACTTCGGTGTGCCGATGAGCGGCGCCGTTCTCCACAGCATCAACACGCGCCTCGACGCGCGCACGGTCGCAGTCCAGCTCCGTCACTCCGGCTCCAAGCTCGTCTTCGTCGACCCGGCGCTAGCCCCGCTCCTCGACGCCGCGCTCTGCCTCCTGCCGCCGGACCACCCGGCCCCGCGGGTCGTCCTCGTCGAGGACCACTACGAGAAGGACTTCCCTCTCGCGCCTGTCACTTCTCTGACGTACGAGAGGCTCATAAAGATGGGCGACCCCGAGTTCGCGTGGGTCCGACCCGCGAGTGAGTGGGACCCGATGGTACTGAATTACACCTCCGGCACGACGGCTGCGCCCAAGGGGGTCGTGCACTGCCATCGTGGGATCTTCTTGGTCACCGTCGCCTCGCTCGTGGACTGGGCGGTGCCGCCGCGACCGACGTACCTGTGGACGCTGCCCATGTTCCACGCCAACGGTTGGAGCTTCCCGTGGGGGATGGCCGTGGTGGGCGGCACCAACGTCTGCCTCCGACGCGTCGATGCCGCCGAGGTCTACGACACCATCGCCCGCCGCGGCGTCACGCACCTGTGCGGCGCGCCTGTCGTGCTCAACATGCTTGCCAATGCGCTTGAGGGCGTGCGGAAGCTTCTCCCAGGGAAGGTCCAGATCATGACGGCCGGCGCGCCGCCGCCGGCAGCGGTGCTGCACCGCGCAGAAGCCATGGGCTTTGAAGTCAGTCACGGGTACGGCCTGACCGAAACTGGGGGCACGTGGTGTCGTGCGCGTGGAAGGGGAGTGGGACAAGCTCCCGGCAACGGAGCGCGCGCGGCTCAAAGCGAGGCAGGGCGTGCGCACGCCGGCCACGGCCGAGGTGGACATCGTCGACGCCGAAACCGGTAGCAGCGTGCCGCGAGACGGCGCCACAATGGGCGAGATCGTGCTCCGCGGCGGGTCCATCATGCTGGGTTACCTGAACGATGACGACGCGACCAGGGCAGCGATCCGGGACGACGGGTGGTTCTATACGGGGGACGTCGGCGTGATGCACCCGGACGGGTACCTGGAGATCCGCGACCGCTCCAAGGACGTGATCATCAGCGGTGGCGAGAACATCAGCAGCGTGGAGGTTGAGTCCGTGCTCTACGGCCACCCGGCGGTGAACGAGGCCGCGGTCGTGGCGCGCTCCGACGAGTTCTGGGGGGAGACGCCGTGCGCGTTCGTGAGCCTCAAGGACGGCGTGGCGGGCGCGGTGACTGCGGCCGACGTCATCGCGTGGAGCCGGGAACGCATGCCGCGTTATATGGTGCCCAAGACCGTCGTGTTCCGCGCCGAGCTGCCCAAGACATCCACCGGTAAGATCCAGAAATACGTGCTCCGGAACCTCGCTAGGGATATGGGATCCACTCGCAGGGGAAGCAGCAGCAAGATGTGACAGTTTCTGTAATGTTATGTGTTTTTTGTTGGTGTGACAGCAGCAAGTGTCAGATTTCAGTCACTCTCTGTCCACGAACAAGTGTACTTTTACCTTTTGGGATAAGTCAAATTTATTAAATTTTGACCAACTTTATTGGAAAAGTACCCACATTTATGACAGTAAATTAGTATCACTAGATTTATTTTGAAATGAAGTTTCAAAATATACCAATGTTATGTTATATATGTTGCTATTTTTTTCTATAAATTTGGTCAAAATTTAAAAAGTTTGACTAAGTACTAAACATAGAAGTACACTTATTTAAGAACGGAGAGAGTAGCTGTTTACGCTTGTGGGAGACTCTTATGCCCCGTTTGGAACACGGGATTTCCGTAGGAATTTCATAGGATAGGAATTTTGTAGGAAATATTTCCTGTGTACCGTTTGGATTGCAGGAATAGGAAAAGGAGTTGTGTAGGATTCGTTTCCTACGTTTCACAGGAAAAGAAAAATCCAGTCCAATCTATTGGAAAGTTTCTTGCGCGACCCCCTTTCCCCTCCCGAGCCGCTCCCGCGAGCGGCAAGGGGGAACCCTAGTTTTCCGCCGCCAGGCCCCCGCCCCTCCGTCCCCCTTCCCTTGCCGCCGCCGGAGGGCGTCGCCGGGTTAATCCCACGCGGCGCTGGCGGCGGCGGGGCCTCCTCTCCCCTCGTGCGGTGGTGGCGGCGCGGGCCGCTTCTGCCGGCGGGGCCTCGCGCTGGTGTGGGGCGCGACGGCGCGGTCGCCGAGCGACGGCGTGGTGGTTGCGCGTCCATCCGCGAGCTCGCGGCGGCGGCGGCGTCCCCTGGCGCGGTTGCAGCGGCGGGCGGCGCGAGCTCGGCCTGGCGGGGCTGCGTGAAGATGAAGACGACGGTGCTGGGCTTCGTGGTCTCCGCGGCAAGCCCGGCCGGCGGTGGCGCTGCTGCTCGCCGGCTAAGCGTGGATTCCGGGGGTGTGGTGGGCAGTGCGGCCATGGCCGCCTCGACCCGGGCCGGGCCAGGGGCCCGGGCCCTCTCGAGCCCATCTGGCACACCAGTTTCGACCTCGCCTGTAGCCAAGGGGGCTGCAGGCCGTCAGTCGGCGAGTTGGGTCCCCGCTGAAGGCTCGATGCCGCCTTGCTGCGGTCCGATTGACGTCTCTCGTTCTTCGCTTCAGTTCTTTCGGTGCAGAGTTGGTACGCCGGGGCGGCGGCCCTGGATGGTGGGAACCTTGTGGGTTGGCGGGCGTGCCCCTGGTTCTGGTGCTGCCGGCGCCATGGCCGTGTGGACGGCGTGGTGTCTGGTGAGCTGTGTTCCGTGGCAGTGGTGCGGTGGCCGCCTCGGTGGTTTCCCTGACCCTGTGCGGGAGGTGGAGAGGTCATGCCGAGGGGAAACCCTTGCCCGGGATGTGTCTCGGGCCGCGGCGGCGGCGTCCATGGACGGCGTCCCCTTCTTGAAGGCGTTGTGGCGGCGTTCCTCTCCCCTCCTACGTGCTCCGGGTGAAAACCCAAAATCCTCGGATTGGGCGGTGGCGGCAAAGCTTGCTTCTTGATCTGCACTCCCAGCGTGTTGGATCCCCTTGGTGTGCCTCAACGAGTTGGTGATCCCCTGGTGGCTGTTTCTGCTGATGTTTGGGCGGGTCTCGGCGGTGTGCAGTGTGTGCTGGTGAGCCGGCCTTGGTTCTAGGGAGTGCTTCGGCCCGACGACTTTGCCCGTGTTGACGGTGTGCAGCGTGTGTTGGTGTGCCGGTCTGTCCCCGAGCGAGGTTCGGCCCAATCACTTTGCCCGCCCTGCCAGTTCTCAGCCTCATCAGAGTAGTTCTTAGGTGGTGTCCGCCTCGCCGGAGATTCCTCGGTTGTCCTTTGTTTGGGTGTGTGTTGTCCTTCGATGTAAGCTGGGTTCAGCACTTTGTATCTCTGTGGCCGTTTCGGCGTTATTAATTTAACGTTGGGCCTCTGGGCTTGTATCTAAAAAAAAAGTTTCTTGCGCGAAACAAAGCTTCAAGTCGCTTTTCACATCTCTCCCTCGCTCGCTCGTGCGCGCAAAACAGCCCGCGTAAAGCCCACCCAAGACCGAAGAAAAGCAACTGGGACAAGCCATGCATGGAGATCGATCCATTTCCTATTTGTATCCACCGTGATTGCTTCAATGATTTTTTAAGTGAGATTAGTACTTTTGTTTGCTAGAATATTTTTCATTTTCGCTCTGATTAGCACAGTTTCTTCAATGGACCATTACTTAACATGATTTCTCAATATACCAACTCAATTTCAAAATCAAAATATTTCCTACGTTTTTCCTATCCTGCAATCCAAATGGCTAATATTTTCCATTCCTCTGTTTTGAATTCCCATAGGATTGTTGGGGTATGACATCTCAATTCCTATGTTTTTCCTATTCCTGTATTTTTCCTATCCTGTGTTTCAAACGGGGCCTTAGTTTTTCCATCAAGCATTCGACGTTTACAGCTGTCAAAGTATTTCGTTGATCTGCTATCTAGCGGCTGAATACTTCCAACGGATCACTGATTGAAATCTAACAAGGACCCTTTCTAATCTGTCTCTTCAACAACTCAAAAGTAAAAGTGCAAGATCATGTCATGAAATTAGAAAGAGTTTGAATATTTTGAAAATTTGCTCGTTTCTTTTATATTTTATGCTGTACTCGTCTGCTCATGTATCTATACCATGTACTATTTACTACTATAATATATAGTGGTATTGATTGTCAAAAAACAAAAAACACAACCACCCATTAGGTTGGCGTGTACCTCTATTTTCCGCTAATTAGGTGTGGATCCATTATGTTTTTGATATCTTTTTGGATTTCAGGTTTATCCCTCATCCGCCATTGTTTAAAGTGTGGCGACTACGCACATGTAATCCAACATTTCGGGGTTAATAGATCTTTGAATTTTGTGTCCACTCTAATACTGTTCTCTAGTTGATTGTGTTGAGATTCAGACTATCAAGTGTTATGAGAGCCACCAATCCTTGGACGCTCCTTCACTTTTTATCTCTGTTTCGGTGACGGTGGCACCATTTCTCTACGGGGTTTTGGAGTGGTTATCTCTGAGGGGAGGAGCATCAGCGTCTGCAAGGAGGCGACACACGCCGGTGCTCCTCCCCTCTTCCCCAGCTCCAAACCCGGCTCGGCTCCAAGTTCACCGTCGGTGCAAGCCTAGTTCTATCTATCTATATGTTTGTTGTTTTATGTGATGAACTATTTATTTGTTGTTGTTTAATTTGTTGTTGTATGTTTGATGATTTGAGGACATGATTTGTATGCTAAAAATTGATGAACTATGTAATAATTGAGTATTGTTTGTGTTTATATTTGTTTCAAATTTATTTGAAATTATTTTGATATTTATTGATCAACATATGTATAAAATGGTGTTGCAAATGTGTGAGATACGGCCGCTGATTGGTGCCCTAAAATGCATCATCTGCTGTGGCAGCCGTTTTTGCCGTGCCCCAAAATGCATCATCTGAAATGGAGGATTTTTTGTTCGTGCCCCAAAACTTGAAAAACACACAAAAGTGGTGATGCAAAACCACTTTTTGGTTCCCCATAATGCATCACCGCTGAATATGCTCTTATGCCAGCTACAATATGATGTTGGTTCCATGAAAAAATTGGCTTTCTTTGAATCGATTAAAAAATTCTACGAAGCGGCAGCGATTGCTAGCTGGACCCACATGATATGCAAAAGCCTCATTTCTTCTCTAAATGCAGCCGATGAAACTTGTTGATTATTAGGTATGAGCTGAACAATCTTTTTGAATCACTTTTGTTGTTAGACCTGCCGAGTCGATGCTCCGCAGTGTATGGAACTGGTTTAGCCTACTCTTTGAATTTTGCATCACACGATGGCTGGTGATATGTACTAGCTGTATATGGTAGCTCCTAATAGAATATCTAGTGCTAGCAATATGTTAGGTGCTACCATGCTATCATTAAAAAAAATCAATTTTAAATATTCTAGAACAAAATTGTGAATCTTTACATGGAATGTGTTTACAACCTCCAAAAATTCAGGTCCAAAATCGAAATAAATATTAAGAAACAAAAAAGGATTTGTCTTTTTTGTTTCACAATGTGCTTTGCAATTTTGGACATGAACACTCAATTTTGGATGTTATATACATATTCCTTGTAAACACTCAATTGTTTTTTAATTTCTTTTTGAGACATCTAAAATTGATTCTTTGAAGTGGTAGCATGGTCACATAAGTCATTGGTATCGCTAGATATTCTCCCCGTATTTCATGTGTTTTCCAATATCAAAATATGCGAGTGCAGTACCACTAACAGATTTTTATTTTTCAATATTCTAAAACTTCGCCCAAAGTCTCTTGCCGGCTTGATCATTTTGTCTACTAGCTAATTGCCCGTGCGTTGCAACGAGAGAGAACAAAATATTCTCATGAAGTCGCGTAAAGTAGGTTCTCATTGGTATAGGAGGAGACAAAAATGACCAAACCAAAAATTCTGGTTGATAGTTGCTACAAAAATATGATTTCAGTATCACAATTTGTTCCTTTCGTTTCCCTCCAAAACTGAGATCACAGATGACTTTGGATAACTATTACTGAGATTTTTGTCAGGCCGACCCCGTCCACACGCAATCAAACATGTTCACAATCAAACTGCCCAGGTTATAGAGACCCGGAGAATGCACTCTTACATTACATTCCTTTGATCATCACTGAAAGGGCATGGCGCCCCCATGTGTGGTTTTGGTAATTAATGACAATCCCTATGGACTAATGGTTGCATTGAGTTATTCTTGTAGTGTTTGTCCATAGGCAAATGCTTGAACTCCATATGTTGGATTCAAGGTTGATGCCATAAATATATTGATATAATGGAGTATTGGCATCAAGATCATCGAGTTGTATGGATATATTTGATATGATCAAGAAGAAGAATATGTGATGACCAAGATGGTATTCGAGGAGTTATCCGATGATTGGTCATATGTGAGTTGAGCATATCTTCAAGACATCATCTATTAAAAAGAGAAGAAAAGATACAAGGTTGATCAACGTCAAGTGGTGTTCGTCATCAAGCTTGTGTTGTGCAAGTTCAAGAGAAGTATCTCGAAGATATCATATGCTTCAAGCTTGCCACCCATTTGGAGATAATGGTCAAGTGAAGATATGTCGATAAGAGGCTCTCCCATAGTGGAGTATGGGGGAGAAATATGCGGATCTTCACCAAGCGAAGCGCAATCAAGAAAGGTGGCCCACTTGAGAAGATCAAGATCGTCATCATCTAGTCAAGTGGAATGCACAAGGCAAAGGTATGATCTTGATAGGGTTTCTATTTTACCGGTCTCATGTTGTAGTCGGGAGACCGGGTTATTGGATAGATACCGTACTATCAAGAGGGGCTCTCGATTGAGCTTTAGCGTATCAGTGGTGAGAGCTCAAACCATTGCATACTTGGCATATCATCTTTCTTGGTTCTTATTTGGTTCTTCTCCTTGTTGGGTTTGTGGTGCTTGTTGTGATCTTCATGACAAGCCCAAGTTCTCCGAAAACGGATTTCGTATGGAAAACTTGTTGCATTTTCGGGTTGGAAATATCATCGGTTTATCCGTGAGGAAAGTTCCACACCTTCCCATGTGTGTCAACTTAACTCTATTTATAGTTCTTAATATTTCCACTTTTTGTAGGCCTTCTCCTTGTCGTTACCTTTCCAACAAAATTGGTTTCACCTAATTTAGTGTTAAACGAGAAAGTTATTGAGTTTACAGTTTTATATTCGATGAAAGTTGCTAGGGGCGGTAGTACCGCTGGTATAAGCGGTAGTACCGCCAGCTCCCTGACAAACCTGCTGCAGAGGCGGTACCGCCGCGGGTACCGCTGATTTCGTGTTTTGGCCGCATATGCGGTAGTACCGCTGGGATAAGCGGTAGTACCGCCAGCTCCCTGGCAAACCTGCCGCAGCGGCAGTACCGCTGTGGGTACCGTCGATTTGGCGTTCGGAGGCTTCTTCCGGTATCGCCAACGGTACCTCGAGCGGTACCAACTGGTACCGGGGGCGTGGGATCGCGAAGACGAAGACCGTCCGTTGACTGGCGGGGTTGCTGCGCTGAAGACCGCAGCGGCACTACCGCCTATCCCAACGGTAGTACCGCTGGCACGGGAAAGATGCTCCCAACGGGCAGATTTGAAGGAAGGGTATATATTGCCCTTCACCTACCTTGATTAAAAGCAACTCTTTGAGCTCACTTTTCCTCCATTGTTGACATTCTTGAGCTTTGCTAACTCTCCATCCCTCCATGATTCTTGCCTCCATTTAGTGGGAAAAGAGAGAGGAGATCTAGATCTACCATTCCACCAATCAATCTCTCCTCTAAGTGAGGGGAAGCTTTTGGATCTAGATCTTGGAGGAATTTGGTGTTCTTCTTGTTCTTCCTCTCTTCTCCCCCCAATAGCATTAGTTGCTTTGGTGGGATTTGAGAGTGAAGGATTTTGAGCACTTCTTGTGTTCTTGCCCATTGCATCGGTTGCATCGGTTTGAGTTCTCCACGGTGATACGTGGAAATCGAAGTTGAGAAGCTTGTTACTCTTGGGTACTTGGGGTGCCCTAGAGCTTGTCCTCTTGGGTACTTGGAGTGCCCTAGACGGTCCTTGTTGATCTCGGAGTTTTGGTGGCTCGCGGGATAGTTGGGAGCCTCCAATTAAGTTGTGGAGACGTGCCCCAACCTTGTGATTCTTGTGGCTTTGGGAGCCGCGGGAATTCGGTGAGAGCCTCCAATTAAGTTGTGGAGTGTGCCTCATCCTTGTACGGGTTCGGTGACCACCCTCAAGTGTCCCATAGTGGTTCGTGGCACTCTACATTGGTAGAGGCACGAAGGAGATTACGGTGTGCCATTTGACGGCTATTCGGGGATCACTTTGTGACTCCGCACCGCTCCAACGGAGACGTAGCTTCCATTGGGAAGTGAACTTCGGGATAAATCATCGTCTCCAAGTGCCTCGGTATTTCTATACCCGAGCTTCTTACTTATGCAATTTACTTTGTGATAGCCATCGAGCTTGAAGTAATATATCTTGCTATCACATAGTTGTATATCTTGTTTAGCATAAGTTGTTGGTGCACATAGGTAAACCTAGCTTGTTTAGGTTTCGTGCTTGATAAATTAAACGCTAGTTTTATTCCGCATTTATTCAAGCCTAAACCGTAAAGAATTTTAAATCGCCTATTCACCCCCCCTCTAGGCGACATCCGTGTCCTTTCAATTGGTATCAGAGCGGGTTCTCTCGTTTTTGGCTTCACCGCCTCGAGAGTAAAGATGTCGTCTAGTGAACTAGTGCACAATGCTTCTTTTATATTAGATGGCACAAATTATGATGTTTGGAAAATTCGCATTCTTGATATTTTCGGGTCATTGACCCATACATAGAGCGAATTCTAGATAGGGGTTATTCTCCTCCAAGGAATCCCAAAAGATTATCTTTAATGGATGAGAATAATTCCTATCTAGATGCTCAAGCTTCTAATGTGATTTTCAATGCTTTGAGCGATGTAGTTATTATGTCGGTCTCTCCTTTTCGGAATGCTCATGAGCTTTGGACCAAGCTTCAAGATAAATATGATGTGTCCAAGAATTGTGGAGATGATTGTTGTCCCTCCACTTCCGGCCGTGATGAGTTCTCAACTTCTCTACTTCACCTACATGTGGCAAGCCACAAAGTAATGCAATGGTGAGTAGTGATAAATTGCAATAATGATAGTAAGCTTATTTGATGATACTTCACCTCTATCTTATTGCAATGATTTATCTTTGGACTTAAACATCTAGAACCAAAAATGATCTACATGCTTGTGTTGATAGTCCTTGCATATCATGTACAAATTGCTTGACTAATCCTCGTGATGATATGCTCTCTATGTCTTGTTCCCTTGATAAAAATACTTCTATTTCCTCTAGTATTTGTTTGGCTAACAATGTAGAGGAAACCGAACACTCCATGGAACAAGACATGGACTTGAATGGTGCTTCAAGTTTTGCTTCATCATCATCAACCACTTCACACTTTTGCCTTATGGCAAGGGATCAACGGTAATTTCTACCTTGACTCCCAATATATCTCAAAATGAGAATGATGTTATAATGATGTTGATAATGAAGAAGATGATAATGATGCTTCCCTTATTGAGAAGGGTAAAATGGTTCTTCATGCTATTGCTAAGAATAAAGATGCTCATGCTAAATTCATAGAAATCTTGACTATTGCTATTGAGAGCAATAAACTTATTGATGAGCATGAAGACACAATTGAGAAAATGCAAAGCCGCGAATATAAATACGCGGAAGAGATCGCCGATCTCAAGGAAGCTCTTGAAGAAGAACAAACCACCAAGGAGTCTCTTGAGGAAACTTATGCTCTCGAACTTTCTAGAGTAAAGGGATCCTATGATAGTTCTCTTAAAGTGGCTAATGACTTCAAAGTAACAAATGGTAAGCTTATAGATGCACATGCCAAACTCCTTGAGAATTTTGAGCACCTAGAAAATGGCTCTAGGGTCGTTAAGGGTGAGCTCATCAAACTCACCGAGTCTCATGCGCAACTTAAAGCTTCTCACTCAAAAGAGCTTGCTAAGTTACCTTCTCCTATTGCCATTAATAATATGCTTGTGCTACTAACTCTATCTCTTGTGAAGCATCCATATTGACGGAGAATGTTGAGCTAAGGGCTCAACTTGCATTGCTATCTAGCAATATGGGAAATTGGAAGAAAGCCATGAAAAGCTTCGAGCTCTCATGAGGATCTTCTAGTCTCCTATGATAAGCTAAAGTTAGCTCATGAGGCTATTATTACAAAGGTAACATCTTGTGAGCCTCATGTGGACAATGGCACAACTTATACTCAAAATGCTTTATTGCCATGTGCTAGTCCTAGTAATTCATCCACTCATAATATTGCTACATCTTGTGATGAATTACTTTCCATGCCTTGTTGCTCTAACAATGAAGCTTCAACTTCCTCTAGTGTTTTTGTTGATACTAACCATGTAGAGGAATTAAAAGAGCTCAAGGCCCAAGTCACTTCTTTGAAGAAAGACTTGGAAAAGCGTCATGATGGGAAGCCCACACTTGACAACATGTTGAGTGTGCAAAGACGCCCCAATGACAAGAGTGGACTTGGATTCAACTCCAATAACAAGAACAAGTCCAAGTATAACAAGAAAAAGAAGGGCCATGAACAAGTCAAGAATTTGGCCAAGATTGTTTGCTTCAAGTGCAAGTTGAAGGGCACCATGTTAGATCTTGCCCTTTGAAGAAGAAGTCTCTTAGTGAGAAGCAACAAGGGAAGATGCCTCAAGTTCAAACTAAAGTTCCCCAAGTCGAAGAACGGCCACTTCCCAAGAAGAATCAAGCTATTCCTTCTCAAGTTGAGACTTCAACAAAGAAGAAAGGAGGAAGCAAATGTTGCTACTTATGCCGTGAGAAGGGTCACTTTGCTTCTTCATGCACTAGTGGTACCTTATCCAACCCTATCATAATTGATAATGTTTATTCTCTTAGGAAGGATAAGGTTGGCAATGTGTTTGCCAAATATGTTGGTACTCAAAGTGGTGTCAAGAAAAGAACCATTTGGGTTGCCAAGCCTATTGTGACTAACCTCTTAGGACCCAACTTGGTTGGGGACCAACAAGCTAAAACTTGATCAATAGGTGTTGTGGAGGGCATTGGAGACTTGGCTACATCATGAAGAATTAAGGGATCTTCATCAATTATATTCTCTCAAGCCAAGTCATTTGGATTATATTGTTCTATAACATATCCAATGTTTCTCCTTGCGGTAACTTGTATTTAAATCATATACATTGAAAGTTGCTTGCACCCTTGCATGTGTTTGGTTTTGTACCTTGCTAGTGTTTGTATATGTTGTGCTCTCTACTTACTTATCTTGAGCAATCAAGTATGTGTATGTTGGTTTGCACACCATGTATGTGTGAGTTTGTGTTGAGCCTTTTGTATCAACTTGCTTATATCTTAATTGGCTCTTTTTGAGAGATTAATGGACTATCCCATTTTGGGGGAGTGATATGCTTGCGCACTTCACAATCCTAAAAATGTATATACATGAGTACTACCACTTAGTGTTGATATATCAATTTATCTAGTCTCTATATGGTATGTCCTTCTCATGAGAAATTCAAATTCTATAATGTTCATTAATCATCTCTAGTTGGGTTTTACTTGCCTCTTGTGGAGAATAATGGATTATCACATTATGGGGGAGTAATAAGCTATGTGCATATTACAAACCTAGACAATGTGAACATGTGAGGTATTGCCACCTAGAATTGATATTGTTAATTATCTTATTCCTTTGTGGCATGTTTCTCAAACAAGTTCCCTTTGCTTAAATGTTTTTACTTACTCACACTTTGGATCTTGTTTGTGATGAATGTTCTTGGTAAGGTTTTCCTCTAATATGTTCTCATATATCTCTTTGGAAACCGATTGCTTCAAAGCACTCTTTGTAGTTGCTTTGCATTATCGCGTGAATATTTGAAGCTATCAAGAACATTTATCTACATAAGCATCGTGCTTAAATCTTATCCTTCACCATGTGCTTATTGGTTGTGAAGATGATCTTGAATATCAATCCAATACACCACTAAGAAATTTCTACATATACTCCATGACAATTGATAGTCATAATTGTGGTGAAATTGTAGATCATCTTCATATTGGCTCTTGATTTTATTGCCTTATTTCTTGCCAAAAATTAATTTGTTTAACTCCCATTGTCTTCCTTACCTCTTGTGGATCATTTTGCTTTACTCAAACTTTCCTAGTGTTTTATTTGGTAGGAGAGGCATTGATCCCATCATTGTGCACCTTGCATTCAAAGGCTACTTATAGATAATGCACTATTCTTGGGTGAGCTATCCTATATTGAGTACAACTTATATTTTCATTAGTATTGGATCTTATTGCTTTTTCTTGATATATGACTAGTGTTTGAATAGATATTTGAGAGCGATGATTCCATGTGTGTGCATTGTGTATTCAAATACAAGATCATAAAATAATGCACTTTTGTTGGGAGAGCTATCATGTATTTTTTCACTATTTATATTCTATTTGTATTTGATCCTTTCCATTGGTCTTTGATCCCGATGACATGTCTCATGGAAGACAAACCTTTTTGGCTTGGTACTTTGTACCATCATGAAAAGTGTAGAGGGTGTGGTTTATTTGTTGGAACCCCGCTCTTTCTTTTTGAGAGTTTGTCCCAATTGGCATCTCTCTTTGGGAGTGGGTTATATCATTCGTTGATTAACATCTTCTCTCTTTTGGTATCTCTTTTGGAAATTTGATATCTAGTCCTTTTATATATTGATTAATTGGTATCTTATTTTCTTTTTGATATCTTTATCCAATTGGTATCTTATCAATTATGTGTTGATTTGCTTTTAGTTTCAATTGGCTTCTCTAAATCAATTTTTGATTTGGATCTTTGATATAATTTGGACCCTCTTTGATCTCTTAATATTTGTCCAAATTGTATCTCCCTTTGGTTATTGAAGGTCATAGGCATGCATATCTACTACATGTTTATTTTATGGCATGCTTTCCTTCTTTGTGCCAATATATAGGGGAAACTCCACGGAATCCTAAATCGGCTAAGATGTGCATGAAATTCAATTTCATATTTATGTGGAGTTCCTTCTATGTATTGTAGTTTGACTAACTACTTGGACCCAATTAGTTTGGGAACAATTTTACTTGAATGTGTTTTAGGTACATGGAGATGCATTGGATGCTTGTCTCATTTACAATGAAAGTATCTTCACCACATGCTTATTGGAGCCAA
This sequence comes from Poa pratensis, assembly GCA_947311845.1. Classification (NCBI taxonomy): domain Eukaryota; kingdom Viridiplantae; phylum Streptophyta; class Magnoliopsida; order Poales; family Poaceae; genus Poa; species Poa pratensis. The sequence goes on from CAMZMU010000128.1 coordinate 92,418,364, forward strand.
GCGAGGATGGTTGATGAAATTTTATCTACTACATCAACCCAATGTCATCTCGGTAACAAGTATTCACCCTCATGCATACTTTTCTAGCATCCAACCTTGTGTAGGTTGCATCATGGCATGAAAAGTATTTATTTGCTTTGTTGTAGCTATTGCAAATTCAATGTAGCTCTTATGATACTTGTTGCTTTCCTCAACGCATCCCAACTATATCCTTTTCCCTTAGTGATATTTGTGATGCTTGTGTTGAGGTTGAATTTGAAGTTCATTATTATACAATATGAGAACATTGAGCTATGGGCTATGATCCTAAACAAACATCATATGTGTAATTTTATGACTTCCCTTTGGATATCATGTTTCTTTTCTTAGTAACTAATTTTATGTGTACATGTTTCTTTGTGGATATGTACACTTAGAAACTTATATACATGAGAGAAATTACATCTTTACTCGATATCCTAATTCTTCGGTGTCACCTCTTTTACTCCGTTTTTGATTCTTTGGCGTGACTCCGAAAAGAATTTGATTTATGAGTGCATATCCTATTTTATCACATCTTGGTGCTCTCATCTTGGTGAATATCTTGCTTGTCTTACAAGCAATAACTTCACCATGGGATATGTCACAAGCTTTGTTTTTCATTTGCATCTTATTGAGCTTGTGAATTCATTTGTTTTTGTGTTTTAGAGGATACCGGAGGAGTGAGGATTCCATGTTTGTACACCTTGTATTCAAATACAATAATTCTAAATTGTGTACAAATATTGGGGAGCTCCTCTATTTCTTTAAAACACTCTTTTGCTCAAATCATAATATCTTGTGTTTATTTGGTTAGTTGGATCTTTTTGATTGCTTACTTTTTATTTGGAGAATTGTAAAAAGTTTTCCATATCATTCTTTTGCAATCTTTGGATCCTCAATATAGTTTGTGCTCTCTCCAACTATTCGTCATTGGATATGTGTATTTGATTTCACTCATATTTTGAGAAATGCACACGTTTTGGGGGAGCTCATACTATATTGACCTTCTAAGATTTTTCGCCCATTTTGGAAATGGATGCCAATGGGGGAGAAGTTTTATAGGGTTTAAGGGAATTTGGTGTTATGCTTTTGTTTTGGTCATAAGCATTTACCTTTCATGCTCATGCATCTATGCTTGTTGATTTGCATAGTTGCTTAATTCATTATATAAACCCTTGTAAAAGAGATTGTCATCAATTACCAAAATGGGGAGATTGAAAGGGCATGGCGCCCCCATGTGTGGTTTTGGTAATTAATGACAATCCCTATGGACTAATGGTTGCATTGAGTTATTCTTGTAGTGTTTGTCCATAGGCAAATGCTTGAACTCCATATGTTGGATTCAAGGTTGATGCCATAAATATATTGATATAATGGAGTATTTGGCATCAAGATCATCGAGTTGTATGGATATATTTGATATGATCAAGAAGAAGAATATGTGATGACCAAGATGGTATTCGAGGAGTTATCCGATGATTGGTCATATGTGAGTTGAGCATATCTTCAAGACATCATCTATTAAAAAGAGAAGAAAAGATACAAGGTTGATCAACGTCAAGTGGTGTTCGTCATCAAGCTTGTGTTGTGCAAGTTCAAGAGAAGTATCTCGAAGATATCATATGCTTGAAGCTTGCCACCCATTTGGAGATAATGGTCAAGTGAAGATATGTCGATAAGAGGCTCTCCCATAGTGGAGTATGGGGGAGAAATATGTGGATCTTCACCAAGCGAAGCGCAATCAAGAAAGGTGGCCCACTTGAGAAGATCAAGATCGTCATCATCTAGTCAAGTGGAATGCGCAAGGCAAAGGTATGATCTTGATAGGGTTTCTATTTTACCGGTCTCATGTTGTAGTCGGGAGACCGGGTTATTGGATAGATACCGTACTATCAAGAGGGGCTCTCGATTGAGCTTTAGCGTATCAGTTGGTGAGAGCTCAAACCATTGCATACTTGGCATATCATCTTTCTTGGTTCTTATTTGGTTCTTCTCCTTGTTGGGTTTGTGGTGCTTGTTGTGATCTTCATGACAAGCCCAAGTTCTCCGAAAACGGATTTCGTATGGAAAACTTGTTGCATTTTCGGGTTGGAAATATCATCGGTTTATCCGTGAGGAAAGTTCCACACCTTCCCATGTGTGTCAACTTAACTCTATTTATGGTTCTTAATATTTCCACTTTTTGTAGGCCTTCTCCTTGTCGTTACCTTTCCAACAAAATTGGTTTCACCTAATTTAGTGTTCAAACGAGAAAGTTATTGAGTTTACAGTTTTATATTCGATGAAAGTTGCTAGGGGCGGTAGTACCGCTGGTATAAGCGGTAGTACCGCCAGCTCCCTGACAAACCTGCTGCAGAGGCGGTACCGCCGCGGGTACCGCTGATTTCGTGTTCTGGCCGCATATGCGGTAGTACCGCTGGGATAAGCGGTAGTACCGCCAGCTCCCTGGCAAACCTGCTGCAGCGGCAGTACCGCTGCGGGTACCGTCGATTTGGCGTTCGGAGGCTTCTTCGGTACCGCCAGCGGTACCTCGAGCGGTACCAACTGGTACCGGGGGCGTGGGATCGCGAAGACAAGACCGTCCGTTGACTGGCGGGGTTGCTGCGCTGAAGACCGCAGCGGCACTACCGCCTATCCCAGTGGTAGTACGCTGGCACGGGAAAGATGCTCCCAACGGGCAGATTTGAAGGAAGGGTATATATTGCCCTTCACCTACCTTGATTAAAAGCAACTCTTTGAGCTCACTTTTCCTCCATTGTTGACATTCTTGAGCTTTGCTAACTCTCCATCCCTCCATGATTCTTGCCTCCATTTAGTGGGAAAAGAGAGAGGAGATCTAGATCTACCATTCCACCAATCAATCTCTTCTCTAAGTGAGGGAAGCTTTTGGATCTAGATCTTGGAGGAATTTGGTGTTCTTCTTGGTTCTTCCTCTCTTCTCCCCCCAATAGCATTAGTTGCTTTGGTGGGATTTGGGAGTGAAAGATTTTGAGCACTTCTTGTGTTCTTGCCCATTGCATCGGTTGCATCGGTTTGAGTTCTCCACGGTGATACGTGCAAATCGAAGTTGAGAAGCTTGTTACTCTTGGGTACTTGGGGTGCCCTAGAGCTTTTCCTCTTGGGTACTTGGAGTGCCCTAGACGGTCCTTGTTGATCTCGGAATTTTGGTGGCTCGCGGGATAGTTGGGAGCCTCCAATTAAGTTGTGGAGACGTGCCCCAACCTTGTGATTCTTGTGGCTTTGGGAGCCGCGGGAATTCGGTGAGAGCTTCCAATTAAGTTGTGGAGTGTGCCTCATCCTTGTACGGGTTCGGTGACCACCCTCAAGTGTCCCATAGTGGTTCGTGGCACTCTACATTGGTAGAGGCACGAAGGAGATTACGGTGTGCCATTTGACGGCTTTTCGGGGATCACTTTGTGACTCCGCACCGCTCCAACGGAGACGTAGCTTCCATTGGGAAGTGAACTTCGGGATAAATCATCGTCTCCAAGTGGCTCGGTATTTCTATACCCGAGCTTCTTACTTATGCAATTTACTTTGTGATAGCCATCGAGCTTGAAGAAATATATCTTGCTATCACTTAGTTGTATATCTTGTTTAGCATAAGTTGTTGGTGCACATAGGTAAACCTAGCTTGTTTAGGTTTCGTGCTTGATAAATTAAACGCTAGTTTTATTTCGCATTTATTCAAGCCTAAACCGTAAAGAGTTTTAAATCGCCTATTCATCCCCCCCCTCTAGGCGACATCCGTGTCCTTTCAATCACGGACTGACATTGCCATGAATCCTAAATTCAAATTTGAGGTTATTGCTTTCCACTCGCTATCTCCTCCGTCGTTTGTACTATAAGTGCACGACACTTCACGCCTGCATTCCCGCACCCTCCATTACACCCCTTTGTAACGCTCTTTCGGACTATAGTAACAGTCTGCTTTCAGTTCTGCACCAAGCGGTCATAGCATCGTCATCCTCCTGCATGCTTACGAGTTAGGAACTATTAAGCGGAGGAAAATAATTGTCTTCTATGTACAAAATTGAAAATATAGGAGATAAGAAATACAGAGACAAAAAAAATAGTAGAAGAAGTCAATTCAAGGAAAATAAATAACGTTTTATTAAAGATAAGATTCCCCCATAAAATGTAATATTCTAGAGTGCATTATATTCATGCAAGACAACTGTTGGTTGAAAGCCTGAAAGTGTAAAATCTCTGAAAATCACACAGATGTCATCACCTAACTAACCTCCCTCGTCGCCGCGAGCCACCACTAACAAACTACCACGACGACCCTCTACTGCCGGTGGCATCAGCTACTTAGGGCATGTACATTGCAGGAGTGCTTACGACGCCAAGAATTTAAAAAATAATGATTTAATGGTTGGCGTCTGTATAAGCGTCTCTATCTCCAATGCTAAGGCATGTATAGGCGCTTAAGGTTTTTTTTCTCTCGTCTGGATTGGGCTGTGCTACGTACAATTGCTTCAGCGCGCAGAAAAAAAGGTGAAGCATCCGAGCGCCGGCTCCCTCTCACCCTGGTCCATATCCATGGCCACAACACCACGTGGTGGTCGAGATGTGGCTGCCAAGAAGCTACCGGTAGAAGAGAAATGAGCATGTCAATATTCAGATCAGTTTAACAATAATTAGTGACATTTAATAATTACAGACAGTTTTGGTAGGTTTCATTCCATGCAATCCTTTGATTGGCCTGTAACGTTTTAATGCTGATTGGCTAGATTAGGGAGAATAATCAGTGACATTTAATAATTACAGACAGTTTTGGTAGATTTCGCTCCATGCAATCCTTTGATTGACCTGTACGTTTTAATGCTGATTGACTAGATTAGGGAGATTTCACTGTCGCGTGTAATAATTGCTGATTGATGCATTACCGTAAATAGTTTCCTTAGCGAGATTTGATTTGGCCGGAGCGGGAAAAAACCGTGAGGCTTGACGAAGGAAACATGCGTGGAGAAAAAAAACAAAGCCAGAGGCTTAATGAAGGGACACTTCGTGCTTTTTAGATGGTATAAGTAGAGCAGATAGAGATAGAGAAGAGAAGATTCCTTCTCCGTATCGGCCGCTTTGGATTCAGTCCTCCTACGAGAATGCCAACCAATTTTTTTTTTGCGTCTTCCGTCAGGACAGAATCGATACCTTAAATCTCCTAATAAGCACAGTCCAGCTCTGTGGCATGAACCCGTGTGGCTCTTCCCACTTCCTCGCTGTGCCCCCAATGCCGGAGTCACCGACATCCCCGGCCAAGCCACCCCAATCTCCGGTCAACGCCGGCACGCCCTCCGCGGCGTCGGTGTTGCTGCGAGCCGCCGTGCTGTTCCTCCCTCTCCTAATCCTCCAGCTCCTGCTCTTCAAGGCCCTGCTGAAATTTCCTAGCACGCGGTTCCTCCCAGCCCCGGGACGCTGCAACAGCACCTGGGCCAACGGCGCCGCGGTCGACCCCGACGCGTGCAAGGCCGGGATCATCTACGTCTACGACCTGCCGCCGGAGTTCAACCACGACCTCGTCGCCCGCTGCGACCGCCTCTGGCATTGGTACTCCTTCTGCCCCTATCTATCCAACGGCGGCCTGGGCCGTCCGTCATCCACGGTGCCGGCCTTGTCAGCCGTACTACCGAACGCGTCGTGGCCCTACTGGTCGAACACCGACCAATTCCCTCTGGAGCTCATCATCCACCGCCGCCTCCTCTCCCACCCGTGCCGCACCACCGACCCATCGCTCGCCACCGCGTTCTACGTGCCGTTCTACGGTGGTCTCGACGTGGGCAGCCACCTGTGGGGACTCAACGCCACCCTAGCTGACCGCGACCGCGCCGGCACGCGGCTCCTCCGGTGGCTCGGGAACCAGACCTCCTTCAAGAGATCTGGCGGGTGGGATCACTTCATCACGCTAGGGCGCATCGCGTGGGACTTCCGCCGGGCGAGCGACGACGGGTGGGGCACCAACTTCGTGCTCATGCCCGGGATGGCCAATGTCACACGCCTCATCATCGAGGGCGACTGGCGGGATCCCATGGACGTCGGTATCCCGTACCCGACCGGCTTCCACCCCCGCGCCGCCGCCGACGTGCGCGCGTGGCAGCGGCACGTGCTGTCCCGTAACCGCACCACCCTGTTCGGTTTCGCCGGCGCGCCGCGGTCCGAGTTCAGGGACGACTTCAGGGAAGTGCTGCTGGAGGAGTGCGAGGACGCCGGGCGCCCGCACTGCCGCGCAGTGGACTGCCGCGCCAATTGGTGCAACGAGGACATATCGATGGTGACGAAGCTGTTCCTGGACTCCAGATTTTGCCTGCAGCCGCGCGGGGACAGCTACACGCGGCGGTCCCTGTTCGACTGCATGGTGACCGGGGCCGTGCCGGTGCTGTTCTGGCGAAGGACGGCGTACGACCAGTACAGGTGGTTCCTTCCAGCGCGGGGAAAGGAGAGGGAGTGGTCGGTGTTCATAGACCGACGGGCGCTGCGCGCGGGCAACGTGAGCGTGCTGGAGGTTCTGCAGGGGCTCAGCGAGCAGCGGGTGCGGCGGATGCGGGAACGCGTCGTGGAGATGATCCCGAGGCTTGTGTACGGTTCGTCGTCCGACGGGCTCGGCCGCGGCATGGAGGACGCGTTCGAGGTGGCTCTGGGTGGCGTGCTCAAGCGGTTCCGCCGGCGCCGGTGGAGCATTGCGCGTGAAGGTGCGTGCTTTCCGGTTCTCACCGCCGTCTTCTACGCTCTTGTTTCCTTCCATTTCTCACCTTTGAAATCTTGGATCGATGTTACTACCTTGTCAATTACTTTGTTTACTAGGAGTACTACATTTTCTAAGTTATTCTTTTATGTCCAGCTGTTTCCTTGCTCCATACTAAAAATATTGACCCTGCACCGAGCCACTAACCATTAGCTTTTCCAAACCTTCAACAGGCCGCCCACCTGGCCCTTCCGTAGCGGTGCGTGTCAACGCGGTCCGGAAATTCCACGAGTATGTTGGGCCCGCCGGCCTATCTACATCGTTCAGTTCTCGTTGGAGATTCGTGCGAACAGAGCGGTCAAAGCTAGGACATTTCCATTTTCGTCCCCCACAAAATTTCCAATCAACCCGCACTCCAGCTAACCCACGAACCCTTCCCGCACCTCTCTCCCCTCCTTGCGCCCGGCTCAGCCCACTGTGGGCTGTGGCGACCACGGACACCGGCCAGCGCCGGCGGCCGCGTCCAGATCCTGGCCTTCCAGACCCAGCCGCGTCCAGATCCGGCTCCGAATCTCCTCGTCCAGCGCGCCGCTTCCTCGTCGTGCCCTCATCCCTCGTTCAGGCCGCGGCTAGGCGGTCCGACCCTCCACAGCGCAGTCATACCGACCTCGAACGTGCGCGGAACCGGCCAACCCGGACCTCCACCGCCGGGATCCGGGCATGGTGACCAGCGGACCGAAGGTTGAGATCGAATCTTGCATGGTCATTTTTACACCTATCGATCTGCTTGTTCAGTGCGACCTGCACTTTCTCTCTGTCCCAAGATATTTACTATGGATGTGAGTTCCGATTTGTTTCCAAGTTCATGAAATCTGGTCCTAAGTTTTGTGCCTGAACCTTACTGCCTTTGTACGTGTTCCAGATCTCGTTGTATGCATGTTCATAGTGCAGTATTTGTCACTGATTGCGCCGAAAAAAGCTACTTAAGTTATTTCCTAGATTGTTCTCATATCCATTTTTAATAAATTTTAGTTGACTCTGTTTTGAAACTGTACAAACATGCATGAACTTAAACTTGCAAGGATATTTTATTTTGAAAGCGAATCTTGTATGGATGATTGGAGTTTGTTCAAAACATCTAATCTTGTATGTTTCAGATTTCTGTTTCGTGGCCCACGTTATTTTAATGACCTTGTATAAAATTGCTGAATCTTGCATGAAGTGAAGACACGAATACAGCTACACATCATGCAATCACTACTCAATTGAATACCGAATGCAGCTAAATAACAAATCCAGCACTACAAACTGAAATCTTTCCTGTTGACCTTCAATAGATTTTGTTTGGGGGGTTTTGTACTAACATTGGTTCCTCTTTCCAGCTACACATCAGGCAAAGCTTTTCAGTCTTCTACAGGGATATTAGAGTCCGTGGTTGTAGAACTTTGTGCATTCGAATGTGAATTAGTACCCCATGTGTTACTTGACTGTAATCCTCTCTTTTGTCTTTTCCATTTTGTCACTTGTGCAGTTCTAGACTTAGATTCAGATAGTTATATGTCTACTACGGTATCTATTGGAATGTTTGCATTTATATGATGGGAAAAAAAGCATCCGAAGATAACCAAGTTGTAATTATCCATGTTGCCTCAGGTTTCCAATTCTTATTATGCAAAACTTGCCTTTGGTAGTTCAGTCTTTGGAAACCATAGGATCTGTATTGTTGTCTTCACTTCAATAGTAAATGACTGCCATTGTGAAGAAATCTTCTCTTATTTTTCTTCAAATTCGAAGTAATATTGTGATGTAATTTGGATTATATTATTATTCAGCAAGAAATTTGTTTTTTCTGAATCTCCTTTTTTAGATGTTGCGTTGATAATTCATTTGTGTCTTGTGGATAAAATTCATGATCATTTGTCGATTATGTGAATCAGTTAATATTCGGGTCATTTTTTGGTCTTATCCCCTTTTCACAGTTCTTATCCATTTCTTAGTTGTATAAATTGTTTTGACATTTTTTGGTTTATTAGTTACAGTATTAGTTTGATATTCTGCAACTTGGCTGCATCCAAGGCTCCATGTATCTAAAAAATCAGATCTCTATGTATTTTCTTAGTTGGCCAAGTCTACGCTGCATCAGTGATGTATGGCTATTTCCTCAAGAGAGTTGATCAGAGGTTTCAGCTCGAGAAGTCGATGAAGAGCCTCCCTTGGGGATCAGAAGACGATGCGCTCAATCAAGTTATGACGACTGACTCGCGGCCCTCAGCTCAGACTTACAGTTCTCATCCAGAGGTGGAGTCCTGGACTTCCTCTGACATTAGCACGGAAGGGCTTGGCCAATCTGTCAAGCCTTGCCGTCTCAAATCGTATGTCATGTCGTTTGATCCAGACACGTTACAAACTTATTCGACAATTCGGTCGAAGGTGGCATTTGGCATCATAGAGAAGCACACAGAGGCGCTATTTGGGAAACCGGAGATTGTGATCACTCCAGAAGGAACTGTCGATTCTTCCAAGGATGAGCATGTCAGGATAAGCTTCTCAGGCCTGAGAAGGCTGATCTTAGAGGCTGTTACTTTCGGATCCTTCCTTTGGGATGTCGAGAGCTATGTGGATTCCAGGTACCATTTTGTCACCAACTAATTTGGATCCAGGTAGTGTAGATTCATGGCATGTGTATTTGGTCACTGAAGACTGTTGTACAATGGTAATTACCCCGTGCTGTATGCCGAGAAACCTTTGATTCTGGCATCACATCATTGTAAAGTGGAAATGTTATTAGACTGATATCTAGCTACTAAGATTGATTAGCATTTGCTATGCGTGGGGTGGTAACTTGCTGCAATTGTACGACTTCTTGTGAAATTGAATCGAGCAGTCCTACCTGGTTCTTGTCTGAACCTTTTGTCGATGTTGTGCTGTCTTATTATGTTTTGAAATTTCAACTAGGTTGGCATATTGCACATCGCGGATGATAGTTTTGTTTAAGAAGGGATTTCTCCCCAATTATTTCATAAAGTAATCTCCAACTAGTCTTCAGATGAAAAAAAACCATATGAAAAAAAATCATAAATTTTGAATCTGGGATCGAACATGAACGAAATATGTGTAAATTCCATACTTCTGAAACTTGTATGAATATTTTGTGAAATGGAATCTTGAAAAAAGACCTATATGAAAAAATCTGCGAAAAAATGTTGATTTTTTCTTGAAAATAAATTATATGACATTGTTTTAGAAAACAAATTGTTGAATATTCTCGTTGTTATACATTTATATATTCATATATTCATTCATGATTCTTATAAGATTTACATACGGTTCATTGTTGAGTTGTGATGACAATCCATCTAATACTATTTTATCTAATATAATTAAGGACAAGTCGAGAATAGAAGAGAAGTATGTGGTACGAGCTTGACGACAAATTGTTTGCGCCAACGAGAATAATAATTTTTCCCACGAGGTTAGCAACAATAAATAAGTTTTAACCCCTATAACCAGTTTGAACTCTAGTGAACCATGAACATGTGTAACTTCTCGACAACACCCAACACAAACATTTGGGATGGCAACATGAATAATTAGAAAATCAATGACACAATTATTACTTCCTTGAAACCTTAGTGGAACTCTTGGGAAAATGAAACCCATGTGAAACCTTGATTAAACATATTGGTAACTTCAGTGAAACACATACGAAACATTTAAATAATTGATCAAACAAAAACGATCCGACTTTTCAAAAATTAATAACACATATTGGGATTCCAGAGATTTTTTGTCATGTGACATTATCAAGTTTTATTGACATGGTAGTACTGATCAACAACTTAGTCTAGTCATCTTGCTCATACCGAGCGGCGTGTCTCAACCATGAAAAATAAATAAGAAACTTGAGTGAAACTTTTGTATATCCAATATAATTTCGTTGAAATCTCAATGAAACTCTAGTGAAACAATTAACCCCTAACTTATCATACGTGAAGTTAAAGAAAATGAAATGGAACCCATATTAACATTCTTAAAATTTGATTCACACGAAAAGATAATTTGATTCACATAGGGAAACGAAAAGATAACTTGACCGAGACAATAGTGAAACACATATTACTAATTTGATTCAAATCCATGATGGAACCAACAATTTCTCACTCTTTTTTATATGATAATATTAAGATCATCATAGAAGAGTTTTAGAAAGTACAGTACTAAGTATTTTAGATCATCACAGTGTGTATACATTATTCGTCATAGTTTTTAATAGGTCTTTCATCAAAAAATTACTGATTTTTTCGTGAGTCGTCTATAAAATCTAACCATAACTAAACATTTTTCTAGTCAAGTGTTCTCGGATAGTGACTCGTGTGATTTGATTTTCGAAATCTACTTTGTTTCGTAAGAAAATCATCAAGAATTAAAAAAATCTACTAGGAACCATTAGACTGAAATCATCGACGAAGTGTATTCGAAAGAAAGTATTCAACATTGGTTGGTCCGCAATACAAAGTGAAGTAGCAAGAAACACCAGGATGCTCAACCAAATGGTTGTCTGTGGTTTATGTTTAGGCTAAAAAAGTGGCAAGGGCTTTATATGTTCTTGCTGTTGCTCGTACCAAGTCGTCGTACTTAGAAAGAGACTTATATTGTAGTGTGAGGTACCATTATAACTTTGAGAAACAATTGTGAAACTTATACGAAAATTAAGTGAAACCAGCGTCAAACCATTATAGCTTCGTTAAAACCCTGGTTAAACAGCAAAACATGAAACCCTTTGAAACCTTGACGAATCATGATGGAAACTAGAGTGAAACATTTGCACAATCAATGTGAAAATTCTTAAGTTTTGATAAAAAAGTAAGCGTCTTTCTCCAAGGAAATTTATAGGTGTCCACCATCGAAATATACTTTCATCAACTGAATTAAATCACAGATTCATGAAAAATCATCAAGAATTGAAAAAAAAAACTACTAGGAGCTATTAGGTTGGAATTATAAACTAAGTGTATGTGAAATGACATATACAAGAGTGGTTGGTCCGCACTACAAAGTGAAGTAACACAAAATTACCAGTATGCACAACCAATGGTTGTCCGTGGTTTATCTTGGTTTATCTTGGGCTAAAAAAGTGGCCAGGGCTTTTATATGTTATTTTTCGAGTTCTTCAAGTTTGATGGAAATGAATAAGCGTCCATCAACAATGAAAACTATTGATTTCCATGAGAGAAAATATTATTAATTTAAAACCTTAATTAAACTATAGGAACCATCAAGTCCTTGTGAATATTCGATGGAACATATTGGTAAAATCCATAAGGAATTTTGATAAAAAAATATCATGACCATCACCAAAAAAAATGCGGTCAGAATTCTTTTGTCGTCCTATATTGACAAAATAGTTCGTACGGAACTACTAAGCTATGTCTGCACGTGTCGTCTAATTTTACAAGTGAATAATCTAAAAAAACGTCGCTAGAACTAAACGATTTTGTAGCCAATCATCTAATAAAATTGAAAAGTCACCGGAGAATCAAAGAAACCTTACTAGAACTTGATGATTTTCCAGTGAATCATCTAAGGAAAGCAAACATTTTCGTGGACCCTCAAAGAACCACAACCCACATCCCATAAACTTTCGAATTTTGATGTTAATAAAGAAGCGTTTATCGACAATGGAAAAAATAATACCTATTCTCGTGCTTTTCTTGCTCTTCTCGTACCGAGCAGTCAATATATATGTTGAATTGTTTTTGTGAAACTAAAAAGAATTATGAGTGAAACCACTGTCAAATAATTTAAATAATTGATCAAACAAAAACGACACAAATTTTCCAAAAATTAATAACACATATTGGGATTCTAGAGGTTTTCGTCATGTTACACTATCAAGTTTTGTTGGCAATGGTAGTACTGAGCAACAACTTAGTCTAGTCATCTTGCTCGTATCGAGCGGCCTGTCTCAACAATAGAAAACAAATAAGAAGCTTGAGTGAAACCTTTGTATATTCAATATAACTTCGTTGAAACCTCACTGAAACTCTAGTGAAACAATAACCCCCTAACTTGAAAATAAAAAGATAGATTCAGTCACACGATCTGAGCGACCCATACCAGATAGGATATTTGATGATTTTACCACATTAATACAAGAACCCGCACATTAGAGTCATACAAGAACCAGCACTATCAAATTAACTAATCTAAGTATCTAACCATGTGTCATCTAAGGTGCATATAAAAATCTGTACTATAAATATGAAAAAAAGAAAAGCCAGATTCATGGCTAGCTTCACAGCTAATCCAGTCAACAAACATGCCACAAGTAGTTCTTGTGTAGCCGGCTCTTGCGAGCGGCCCCCCTGTTCTGCGCGAGCCTTCTCTTGATCTGGACGAGCAAAACAAAGCGGAGTGACTGATTTTCGTAGGAGTTCCTTGCGAAGCCTCTGACTGCTGAACCATGCATCAAACTGATGAATATGCGCGATAGAACGGAATCATTTGCTTGTGGTCAACATGTGTTGGAACTAGTGAAGCAAGGACCGAACAGCAGCAACAGCGTCGCCTTTGTGCTCCCGTAGCGTCCTCTCTGCAATCTTCTTGTCCAACTGCACGTTCAGAGATGTTTTAGAAGGGGCCTTCAAAGCATTAGGGGAAACAAATAGCTGCGAGTGGAGGTTTCAGATGCTACCTCAAGCTCGTTGGCAATAATTTCAATATCTGTAGGGTTGATCTTGACAGCAGCTAATTCTTTCTCCCTAGTGAAGAGTAAAAACACCGATTTTGTCAGAAAAATCTCATGAGTTGTGAGCAACCTTTTCATGACAACAAGGTCAACCAATTTTATTTATAAAACGAGTGTACTTCATTCCCGATTGGAGTTGATAGCTCACAAGTACACATGATATCGCCAAAAGAAAATGGATAATAGAATATTTCAAGCTTGAGCGCACAAATTGCAGAGTACAAAGGATCTAACTTCTACATTCAAAATTTCTATCGTTCTCTTGATGTATTGCAGAGTAATAACCTCTGTCGTTCATCAAAAACGTGGTAGTTGTACAATTAGTAAAAACTAAAAAAGAACAGAACATTGATGTATTGCAAGTTTCTTGAGAACAAAATAGTAGCTATGAATATTTCAACACCAACCTTAGTCTCATGGCATTCCAGTCGGCCTCTTTAGATGAAGCAAGAGCTGCCATGGCCTGTAAAAGAAATAAAGATATCAGCTTCACCAAGGTGGTAGTACTAAGAATATATCAACTGAACATACACATATCTCTATGGTTTTACCTTCTACTCTACATCTTTTAGATATCTAGTTTCCTGATATATATGTTTCAGCACGGAGTTATTATAAGAAGGCGTTATTCAACTGCAAGTAGGTATCTCTTTCAAAGCCAATTTATATAGCCTTCAAAATCATTTGATTAAAACTTACGGATGGGCTTAAAGGTGAATTGTATATCTGCCCAAGCAGCACTTTTCAGAGGCCATACTGATATGTATTCAATAGTTCCCCATATTATATAAAAATGTCGGTGCCTTCAGAGTTCTAAGTTACCCGTATGACAGAAAACTAATGGAAATACCACTCAGGCCACCATAAATCTCATAATTTTGCAGTTGCAATGACAAGTTAATTAGCAACCTTCAGTTGTTAGAACTAAATCTCTAATACATCTCACAAAATGCTATCATCTTCAAGATTTTAAAGAGAAAGAAAGGTTTGTGCATACAGTCATAAAGACAAACAAACAGAACTATGGAAATTTTATTGGTGGGTGGACAAATTATGGGGAGCTGCTAGGAAAACCACGGTCTGATGTCTTCGGATGGTAGATTTGATAATATTGGTTTCACAGTACAATAACGAGAATATGGTGGATTACTGGATGCATATATTTTATCTAAGAAAGCTTTCATAGTTTGAACTTTGCACCCCAACAAACAGGAAACACATAGTATGCTTAACTAATGGGCCTGGATTCAGATGACAATTGAAATGATTCTGACTTTTTTGCGGGGAAATCGAAATGATTCTGAGTTGAAAGGACAAAGGGAATAATAATAAGTCTATCATCCAGGCATAGACTAGTTCTGCACGGAGGATTAAGCTGAAACATCCCATCCCTGCAAATCAGGAGAATTGACACAAAACTAACTCGAGACAACGATTCAGCACGCCTTCATGGCACCACCAATATCCAGATCCTCCAGCTCGTCGCTCCGATGCTTATAACGAGCCAGCAGATCGCGAATCTACACCTAATCCTCACTAATGACGCTAAGGGATTCGTGAATCCATAGGAAGAGCGTGCTGTAGGAGTTTGAGAAGGACGTACGGACTGGACGCGGGAGGAGTCGAGCTGGCGGTCCTCGACGTGGTCGGTGAGCTTGTCCAGGGCCTTGCTCTGCTGCTGCAGGTCCTTGGAGTCCGGCCCGGCCTCCCCCGCGGGGGCGCCCTCCGCCGCCGCCGCCGCCGTCTCGTCGCTCGCCGAACCCATCGCTGCCTAAAACCCTAGCTAGAAAAATTCCCCTTCTCCCTGTCTGTCGTGTGTGCGCAACTGAGGAGTGAGGAGGGCCGTCAGGGTAACGAGTGGAAGGTAAGTGGTGACTGCGGGTTGATTCGTCATATTTCTGGGGGCTCCAATGCAAAAACTCAACTGCTGACTTTTGGTGCGAATCTCAGAACAATGGACGGCATGGATAGACCGGGGGGGCCAACCTATGGGCGGAGTTGCATTTCCCGTGTCAACGGCACATCGATGCCGCCTCCTGCTTCTACCGGCAGAAATAGGTCGGTGATCCGTCGGCGACGCCGTCGGCACGTCTCACGGGATATATCGAGGAGAGTGGCTTCGTCAGACATAAGCACCGTCATTTCTCAAGCACCGGCATCAGGACGCCGAAGTTTGCAGACATCTTGACCAGGTGAGGAAGACCTAGAAGCATTTCTGCTTAAGAGGCACCATTACTGAAGTTGTGCTAGATCTCGGATCATTGAGCTATCAACGGGTCAAATTCGCGAAAGGTGATCTCGTGGATGTTGATACTGGAGTATGGAATGTACCGCTGCTAGCCCAGGGTTTAAGAAATGCTTAACTCATGGAGTAGATTAGTTTACTGTGAAGATGCTACGGACGATGCATCCGTGTTTATTGCAGTTGACCAAGAGATGGATTCGTTTGTAGGCTCTAGAAGGTGGCCATGATCACCTGACTGACAGCGGTGTAATTGTATACTCCGCACAGGTTTTGAGGACTATTATACTAATACGATCTGACTAAATATATCATACGTGGTTATGTAGTAATATCGGCTTATCTAAGCTTGTGATGTGTGAGTGACTACATTCCGTTGCATGGAACAAGACTGCCTGTTCGGCGCCATGGGATTTTTTTTTTTTGGAAAATCCAGCCGGCCGCTTTCTTGAAGCAAAAAAGGCAAAAGTCTTGCGTTTTATATTGATAAAAGAGGAGCAAACATAGCTAGGAGGCCAAAATAAAAAGGACCATGCAGGCCATAGGAAACTAAGAGATAATCCTTATGTGTAGCACCCGCCATAATCCAATTTTTGCTCTCATCTTTGATCTTCAGCACCAGGGATGCCCACATTGTAAATTTGCTGTTGAACGCCCTGTCATTTATTTCCTTCCAAATCTCCCAAGAAATCAGGGTGATGGTAGACTTCAAGCCCATGGCCTGGTTAGAGGACACCCTTAAAAGGGCATGCAGGAACGATAGTACAGTCGAGCGACCGATCCAATGCTTTGGGCGAGGCCTGGGCAAGATAGTCATGAAGCCGCCGCCTGCCAAATTCGCCTAGAGTAACGACACTCAAAGAGGATGTGCCTAGACGTCTCAGGCTTGCAAAGCATACACTGCGGGCTATGCGGCCAACCCCGAATGGCCAGCCGATCAGACGTCGACAACCTATTCTGGATAGCCAACCAAGAAAATAAGTGGCATTTAGGAGAAGCCCAGACCTTCCACACCATCTTTTTGAAGGAGCACGGGGTGGAGCCCAGGAACTGCACCATGTATGCGGAGCCGACTGAGTAGTATCCATTCGGAGATAGGGTCCAAGTGATTGTGTCGTCAGAGCCAGGAACAAGCGTGATCCCCTCAAGAAGATTCCAAATACTGATGAATTGCGCAATGCTCAGCCGTGAAATCCTGGGTGTTAATATCCACAATCCAGGTAAGGTTGTCCAAGGTGTTTTTCACACACACCGCCGCTTGCGTTTGGAAGCTTTATAAATCAGCAGCACCACGGTTTTGGGGGGGAGCCCATTCAGCCAGGAGGAGGACCAGAAGGAAGCCTTCATACCATCCTAGATGGTGACTTTGGTGTTTGCGTTGAAAAGGTTCCTATCTGGCCGGCCACTTTATTAGTTACATATCACAATTATGTCATTTAAAGTCCTAAACAGAAGAAAACTAAGGGTTCATCGACTTAGGTACAAGACCCAAAAAGCATAATATTAATACTGCCTCAAGCGCCGCCACATTAGTTTTGCTTGAACATTGCTCCAAACGAATTACATCATCCCACTTGCTCTTATCATACAATCCTGAAAAATGGTTGTACTAGTTGTAGCTGAAAATCCTACTTCCCGGATAGTTTGGCTCGCCAATTCACAATCAGACCGATCGAAGAATAACTCTCTAATGTGTCGTCTGTTGCGAAGGCAAGGACAAACCCTGAAAGTGTATGCTTCATCCATTAAAGCATTAATTTGTAACTTCTTGCCGCTACAAATCCCCCTTACCATCCAAATAAAATCTCCACAAACACCTTCCTACTTTCTCGATTAAAATGAACATCTACCATCAGGTGGGTGGGTGTCCCATTTGGATTTCATTTTCGGGAGGTGGGATGGGCAAGTTGAGCGGAGGCCTGTTAGAGCAACCGGGAGGGCGCGCTCACATCGCCGACATCCAGTGATGACGAGGGACTCCATCATCCTCGGGTAGGTCTCCTCTCTTTTGTAAAGAGATTTCCGAGATGTTTTTATTGGTTTTACTATTGGTTTCGACGGTGTTTGCCTTTCCACTGACGAACATATTCTGAAACCAAATAAACCTTGTATTTCTATGCGATTTTTAGTTGCAATATTTTAGAAAGGAAACGAAGCCATAAATGGATGGTTTGGAAAAAACAAGCAACTTTTTAATTGAAAGAAATTAAATCCGGCGATCTTGGAGGTTTAACGATTAGAAGTACGGTTGCGTCAGGAGAACCAAGGAGGAGGAGGAGAACAACCTTGGGAGAACCACAGTGGGAGGAGGAGCAGAACAACCATTGGTGGAGGCCAAACCATGCCCCCGTGTAGGGTGAATGGCCAAGCATTAGCAACAAGAGGACTTGAACTAGGGTGAATGGCCAAACCAGGCCCCGTGTTTTTTTCCCCGAAATGGGTAGCCCCGGCCTCTGCATCGTGATGATGCACACAACCGTTTTTATATTAAAAATAAAGTGTCAAAGAGTGCCAATCAACTTATTAAAATAATGGGTCGGCCAAAGTAGCAACATGCACCAACCATCTAAAAAGCGCGCAAGAACTAAGACTATCCATCTTGAAGTCTTCTAGTGTGCTGCCACCCTCCCCGGTGGAAAATAGCTCGTAGGACCGCCATTAACCGGGAGCATCCATAATCCATGAGGGAACGTTGGTCTTGTGGCAAAAGGAAAGACCACATATGAATCCAGTAGACCGCTCGGTGAACAACCTGCATAAAATGAGCATCTCTAGTTTTGTTAAAGACCACATCATTACGACAATTCCAAATTGCCCAAAGGAAAGCACAAGTTCCAATACGAATTCGTGCTTTAGTTATTTTATCTACCCCATGTAACCAATGCCCAAACAAATTAGCTACACTAGTTTGCGGGGAAATGCTGAAAGTAAAATGAATCAATCTCCAAATGTCTCTAACAAACGGACAAGAGATAAACAAATGCTCAACCGTTTCATCCGATTGACAAAACACACATTTTTTACATCCTGTCCAGTTCCCTTTTATTAGGTTATCCTTGGTAAGGAGAACTTTCAGATGAAGAAACCAGGCCCTGTGTAGTAACCGTAGAAGCCTCAGGGAGATTACGACAATTACGTGCCCCCTCATGAGTTTGACAAGTTTCTGCAGTGCTTCGTTAGTGTTGAACAAACATTAATTGTATGATGTATACTCCAACATTGACTCGCTTTCTCAGAACTTATCAATGTTCATGAGCACGCAGAACCCCCACGGTTACCAGGGCCCTTGTGCACCATTCCTGCAGCCTCTGTCAAATGACGATAAGTAGATAGATCCATCTAGGCTAAAAGTCTAAGACTAGGGGAGGCTAAATATATACCTCCATTATCTTTGCATGCATATTTATATTTCTTATTTTATTTGGTATATTTTCATCTTACCATGTTTATTTTCAGATTTGCTTAATAAAAATTAGAGTAGCCTTGTCTTATTTGTCTAAAAAACTCTTTATTTTCCGTTTTGAATTTTTCACAGGTTGCTCGCTTCTGATGAATTAGCGATGGGATTAATAGTGGGACTTAAGCACAAGACCAGACGAGCGAGAGGAGGTATAACACGCTCATCTTCACCTCACTTACTATTTGAAATTATAATATTACTATTTATTTGGTTTCACTTAAGTCTCGCCTCCTCTTAGTTTGTTATCATGTAAATATTATTACCATGCTAGTCTTACTAGTTTAGTTTTGATTCTACGAGATTCGTCTTATTTTTGAAAATTCAGAGAAAAATGATTTGTGAATGACAAAGGTTGAGAGTAGAAATTTGAAATATTCGTCTTTGTTTAGAGTATGGCTAGTATCGATCCACAAATTGTTGATTTTGATTATCGAGCTACAATATTGTGACGAAACACTTAATTAATTTGTGAACAGCTTGGTGTTTAAATGATTGAGTCCATTTGAATAAAATATTCTGAACCTTTTGTGTCTCAATTTAATATGCTTGGTCACCACTTCATTGGCGTATGAACGGTCTACCAAGGTTAATCCAATATTTCGGCCATGAATAGAGCAATGCTTCTAACTGAAACATTATAACATAAACTTCGACTATATGAACATTCACCTCTAAGTGATGAGTGGCAAGAAGGTAGCGGTGGTATCGCCATTCAATGCAAAATAATGGCATGAAAATTTGAGTATTATAAACATCAACCAATGTTCTTATTAAGTCTATAAACTTATGAGAAAGGTAGTGAGATTTGAGCTTGAGAACCCTGTGGAGGAAGATAGTTACTAGACCGTACTTTCATTGACGCCTTTAATATTGAAATTTCCTTGTGCTGAAATTGCTTTACTCTCATTAAAAGAGAGCCTCTCCTAGCTTGTTTTCACAGCCTAATTAAATTTTAAGACTTGTATTGAGACTATAATTTAATTGTTAGCAAATTATATTTGTCTAGGCAGCGGGTTTAGGTGCAACCTTGCAAATAGTGATATTATCTAGTTTAAGTTTGCAGGAATTGTGAAAACGATAATATTATATCACCTCGAACTGGTGAGGTCTTTTATTTAAATATCAACTTTTCGTTGTTATTCTTTTTCTCTGAGTTACTTGAGGGCGAGCGATATTTAAGCATGATGGAATTCGTGGCTCTATTTTATATAGAGATTTCTTAGGTGTCTTTGATTGGTTTTACTATTGGTGACTTTTAAGAAACAAAGAAACCTTGTATTCCATTGTGACTTTTAAGTACAATACACTTTACACTGGAAGTGAAGCCCTAAACTGGGCTACATGGTGGGCGAGACAAAATTTAATTCATGAAAGCGAACACCAATCTATGGTTTCCAATATCTTCATCAACGGATATTTTGCAAGTATAGGCTATGTGCACCAAACGGAGGAGAAGCTAATGACGGGACACGGGAGCGACGCGGCATGCACTGCCACAATGGAGGCCACCAACTACCGATGTGGCCAAGCTCAACTTGGACGGAGAGGGTGACAAGCCACCAGATCGAGGAGTTGAAGGAGAGATATGTGGTAACAGCCTGAATTTGGGTTCTTTGTGAATAATGATTGTGTTTAGAATTTCAGTCATTAGTGAACAACATGAGGATGCACTCCTCAAGGTGTACACTAGGATTGGAGAATGGTTGTGTGTGCAGGGCATTATGTCCATCTTTCCAGAGTAGGAAAGTTTCCCACCACTCTTATTATGGAGTGTCTCCACAATTAAATCCAGTTTGGGCACAACTTCTAGGTAGAGTGGCGATGCGTCCTCTGTTGAATACTAGGCTTATTCACGGTCCTCCTCCATGAGCAGCTTGACTATGTAATTATTACTAATGTGGACGACCTCCTGCAATATTTACTCCTTACAATTATTCTCAGTTTCCAACTGTTATTTTGCTCTTTCCTCAGGGTTGGTCCATAGACCGGCAAAAACAAGACGACCGCCCCAGGCCCCAATAGGAGTATGGACTTAAATACTAAATTATATTTCTAACTCTTATATTATTATTTATTTGACATGTATAAAAGACTATTAATCACTTATAAACAATACAAGTTGACCCATTTACATAAATGGTTGCACACGATGAAGTAATATAATGTACCCCATAAGAAAAAACCAGTTAGATCTGTGGTGATAAGTTTAATTTGGCTCGGACTCCCCCATATGGATGACTTACCCATGATATAAATATTTTAAGTTTTAATTTCATGTATAACATATTACTTAATAAACTAACAAGAGAAATTGTGACACATCGGGTGAGCATATATATAACTGTTGAGTGTGTTCATACAAAAGTAGAACCCATAATATTTTATGTTTGTTGGTGATTATTATAACCAATGCTATTTCAGTAACAAATATAAATTATAAACATATTATGAAACCACAATAACTTATAAGACACATTTGGCCAAGGGAAAATGTTTATGCCCACTGTTCAATTTATAGTCTAGAAATTTTTATATATTGTTACATAAACATACACTACAGACGTCTATTAAGATATTTACTATGCTGTATGCGTTGGAGTATCTAGCAAAATATTTAATAATACTAAAAATAGAGAAGAACGTACACACATTGTGTATGCTTTTTCTTTCTTTTTTCACATTTTATGTGGTTTTGTATCTTGTTGACGACAATGTCTCACAAATAAAAAATTGTGTAGCTCAAATATATTTTCAATGACATATGTTGTAATTATATAAACAAAAATAATTAAGAAGTTATTGTGTGGTTTCATGCTAATTAATCATTATACAACATATATTTGGTTAAATCAAAATGTGATAAAAACCAAGAAAGTGTAAAAGTTCAGTATAATTATATTTACCTTAACCCTCCCCAGGTCCAAAAATTAACTAGAGCGGCACAATCTATCATAGCTTTTAACCATCTAAATAAGACATGCCACCTATGCTTTTAACTATCTAAATAAGAAATGTCACCATATAGGATTTTCCCGTCTGTACAACACAATTAAGAGGAGTGTCACCATATTTGTTTATTTAATAAAGCATGTCCTTGGATTTCCCATGGATTACACGAGCACGCTCCAGGAAACTCTCTTTGTCGTCGTAGGTGGGAACTACATGAAGTGATGTGCTACCGGAGGACGCCAAAGCTAATACGTAGGGGTCCATGACCATCTGATGTGGCCCCGGTGTGGAAGCAACCCCTTTCTTGTGCCCACCATCAGCGACGTGATTATGCACAAATAGGAAAAATAATGCTTGGTGCCTTTTTTGTTATGACTAAGTTGTACTTGATATGATCCCAGATGAGTTACCTAGAAAAATTATTCCTTATTATTCCTCCATTTGGTTTTTGACCTTCCGGCACTAGCCAGGCGTCAACCCCCATACATGGTCTTACGACTTTGCGGAGACCTGTGTTTTTGCTAAACAGTCGCATGAGCCTGGTCACTGTGACCCTCTTTTGTGAGGAGGCACCCTTTTTACCGAAGTTACGGGGCTATTTTGCCGAGTTCCTCAGAGAGAGTTGTCTCGCACCCTTAGGTATTATCTACCTACCCACTTGTAGAGAACTGCTGAGAGGTGAATATTAGTACTAGAAAACATGGAGATTGGCAAGATATAATTCATAAAGGGCCTCATATTTATTCGGATGCTTCTTGGAAACAAGACCAGCAAACATTGTTGGGTTGGGTGTCTTCCACCATCTAAGTATTTTTGACAAATATGGCCCTTTTAAGCAACTAAGCACTTCAAATCTGGTCTGTCAAGGTCGGCGCCAATGATGATGGAGCCAAACTTGTTCACTTCGGCGCCATCCTCTTTTATCGTTGAAAGTCCCTTTTCTTAAAGACTTAAAATAAATTAAAACAAGGGTCGGCACCATATAGCATGGAGCCAACATGTGCAAGGTTGGCTCCATCCTCCCTGGAGCCGACCTCAGGGGTAGATTTGGAAATAGTTTTGCATAGAGGTTCGAACTGAGATTAGTTTTGCTAAGAGGCCATATTTAACAAAAAAGAATACACCATCTAAAGGGAGCATTAACACAAAGGTGGATTTTTTGCAGTGATATTAAATGATCTCCAATGATACTGAATATTATCGCAGACATTTGTCAACATGACAAAACAAAAAATGAGTACATGTTTCCTACAAATCTGTAGCCTTACTCATTGGGCTCATATGTTTCATCAGACCAAATAAGCACAAAGGGTATAAAGTAGATACTCTCTAACTCCAAGTAAACCAATATAGCACTGTAGCACATTGACAAGAAATAGGACATTGCATCCCGAAGTACATTCTTGTTTTGTCTCCGTAGCAAAAGTTATGTAAAATTTGACCAACTTTTTTTAAAAAAAGACCAGCAACTATAATACTGTATGGACATAATATGAAAAAAATATATTTCATGACATATCAAACGGCTGAAGTTAATTATTATCCTAAAAACTTGCTTAAAACTTTACACGGGTTGACCTTTAATAACACTTACACGCCTTAATTTCAGAAACGGAGTAAGTACAACTAGTGAATTATATTATGTCAGTAATTATACAAAGATCATATTAATCGAAGCTACTCCACAAAATGAAGAACCGAAACATGGGCATAGTATTGGCATTTCGAATTCCTTATATCAGGCGCGTTGCGCACTTGATCGCCGAGGAAGCGCACGAACATACAGCGGGCCGTCCATTTTGAGCGTGAGCATGGGCCTGTACCCCACGGTGGAACCACGCTCCCACATCTCAAACCTGAACAGATAGAGAAGAACCGCCACAAATATCTTCATCTGTCTATACGCGAACTCTTTACCCAAGCAGATTCGAGGACCCGCCTGTGTATATTGAACAAGATGCCAAACAAATAGTCACGTGATGATATGGACACGCCGGATCTGGTCCAATTTATCAGTGATACAGTGAACTACAGGAGTAGAATATGGATCCCACCTGAAAAGCCGTGAACTTGAATGGACTCTCTGGGACGAACACGCCGTCGTCGTCAAGCCACCTCTCCGGCCTGAACTCCTCGGCGTCGTCGCCCCACAGGAACTTCATCCTGCCCATCGGGTACGGCTGGTAGTTCACCATGTCCCCTTTCTTCACGGCGTGCCCGTCCGGCAGCGTGTCGTCGGAGAAGCAGTACTTGACATCCTGCAACAAAAACCAAAAAATGGCGTACTAAATCATTTCCTTATCCTGACGTGAGGGTCACAAAGTGCCAAGGGATATGCTCCCAAATGATGAAGTGAACTCACGATAGGCACCGCAGGGTAGAGCCGGAGGGTCTCTGTCAGCGCGGCGTGGAGGTACTGCATGTTGTTGATGGCGCCCTCGGTCAGGCACGCCGTGAACTCCTGCACGCTCACGTCGTCCCGATCGCCGGTGGTGGCGCCGCGCACTTCTCCGGCGATCTTGTCCTGGATGTGCTGGTTGTTGCACATCACGTAGAGGAACCACGACAGAGTCCCCGCCGACGTGTCGCGGCCGGCGATCACGAAGTTCAGTATGATGTCCCGCAGGTACTTGTTGTCGAAGCAGCCCGGCTCTTTCTCCCTCTCCAGAAGGAATCTCGACAGTATATCCTCTTTCTTGGCCTGCCAAATTAAGAAATGTCATGATGTCAGTCAGGTTGCTGTAGTGTGCTCGTGGATCCAGGTGAGTAGGTGAGGAAACGATGCAAGAGGGGAAGCTTACGAATTCGTGTTGATCTCTGGCCATCTGCTCGATCTTCCTGTCGATGACGGCGTACACGAAGTCATTGATGGTCCGGACAGACCGCTTCATGGCCGCCTCCGACGAGACGTTGAGGAGCCTCTTGGCCTTCCAGAGCAGGTCGAAGAACCGGTACAGCACCTGCTCGCTGGCGTCGTCGAACGCTATGGCGAACGCCGCGCCCTCTTTGCTGGACCCGGACAGCCCGCCCAGGTTGACCCCGAACCCGATCTTGAAGATCGAGTCCAGTGTCGACCGCATGAACAGATCTTGCATATCCACCGCCTTTTCCCCGCCGGCGGCGGACACGATGCCCGCGAGCTCGGCGGCCGTGTCGCGGAACACGCCGGTGCTGTACTCTCGGAGCATCCGGGAGGAGAACTCGAAGCTCGCGACCTTACGCTGGTGCCCCCACTTGGCGCCGTCCACGTTGAAGATTCCGTCGCCAAGGAGATCCTCCATCACGTCGTGGATCATCGCCCCCTTGCCGTAGTTGGAGAAATTGGTGCGGAGGATGTACTCGACGTTGGCCGGGTCGACGGTGTAGACGTAGTTGCAGGTCGGGGTGAGCATGCGGAAGGTGCGGTACCTGTGGGAGAGCTCCGTCTGGTACTCGGCCAGACGGCCGAAGTTCAGCAGCTGATGGATCATGGTGCCGGCCACGGGCGGGTAGTTCCGTCTCTTGCCGGTCAGGGCGTGGCGGGCGAGGTATAGAGCTAAGAGGAGGAGCGACAACGCGAGCAGCGTGGGCTGGCTCAGCGATGACTCCATGGCCGGCCGTGGAGGCGTGAACAGAAGCGGTGTCGCGTAGCGAGCAGGCCGGGTGCGTCGCCTCGCGTGCTTGCCTTATGGAATTGGGGATCGAGTGAAGACTAGGATGTGATAGTGATAGTGGAGCAGTTGGTTTGAGGGATGTGATAGTATTCCTGAATTTAACAAGAACTTGAATGTAGGACTGCACATCACACTGCTGCAATTCCAAAATCAACTACGATCTGAGACAATGATTGATTATCTATCAAGTGCTATAATCTGAGGTGTCTCTTGTGTCATGTCATGCATGCTGTAGTTTTGTTTCAGTATAATAACCTGTCGTGATGCCAGAAAATTTCGCACATGATATTACCAGCCTCTAGCCTAAAGGACGGATGAATCCGATGAGCTAAGCTGCTGATACAGCACCATAAATGGTATCAAAATTGCTACCGTCGTAGGCGCATAATTGATCTACCGAGTATCAAACAATCACAGCACGATGACGACATCGATATTTGTTAACGCAGTTCGGCGAACTCGTCTACATCTGCGGAGCATGACTACGGACGCTCCTCCCCATTGATATCACAAACCCTGGTCGCCCTAGGCGCCGGCACAAGCCGCTGGCTCCCCTGCGTGCCTGTTGCTATCAAGTCGTCATGGGTTACATCGTGTGGTGCCCCCTCATTATATGAGAGGCCCAGGCTACAAGAGTACGACTCTGATACTACTCGTATCTTATTCACATCTAATACAATTTTAAGTCCAAACGTAACCCAACTTGTACACAATATTTGACACAAACACAACAAACTCCACCTTGACGAATATTCTCCACCACCTTGAATTCGTCAATGCGTCAAACCTCCATGTAATCTGGACTTGAGTTCTCTTTCATGAGTTTCGCTGCTACTCTCAGACTCCATGTGACTCCACCTGCAACTGTAGTCCCTTCTTCCCGTTCAACACCATCACACACCGATTACTGATCTGCGTGAAAGTGCTTTCAACTTGAAGGAATTTCACTGTCGCCTTTTGGTCACCTTGAGTCAAATTCACAGTCGTCTCATCCTGGAAAATATTCTATATGTCACACAGTTATAGCACTCCGCCTCCTTCTGTATCTAGTCATCCGCACTTTGCCATGTGCACTGAACATCACAGAATATACGGCCATGTACTCTCCAAGCTTCCGACATTTCAGACTCTCCAACACTTTCTCAGATTCCCTATGGCCAACTCTTGTCTATCACTTGATGGCCATCCCGATAGACCCAGTCACCAACTTGAACCCAATACTCGTCAACACTGATTCAACACCCCTTGCACACCTATCTGACCACATGTCTGACCGCCTGTGCCCAGGTCTGTCACTGTGTCCCGTGATTACCGCACGCCTCGCCGCTAGTACTGCGTCGAGCATCTGCAATCCTGGCCAAGATACACCGGGTCGCTAACCCACACCATGTCAGGCCCCACTGCAGACAACCATCAGTCATACCCGACCGATGCCGAGTTCCACACATCTCTCCAGACCCTGAGCTCCAGTCCGGACCACGTGTCTCTCGCCTTCCCGTGGACTAGGCTTCGACTCTCCGCATGCTTACGCCGCAGCCCCTCCATCAGCCGAGTGGAATCTCTGCCAGAGACTCTAGCTCCACCTTCAACATGACTCCATGGTAGATGATCAGTCCACCACGCGCCTCGTCTACCTCAAGATCCCTTAAGCGCTCCATCTTGAATCGACCCCGCACCATCGCACGTCGAAGCACGCATAACTATGCGCCGCGTGTTGCCACGCCACAGAATTCGGACACCATCAGCCCTCACGCTCCTACGTCGTGGTCGCCGATCTTCACCGTCTTCTGTCCGACCGACCACCTGTCGATCTGTCAGACTGTCCATTCCGACCCATCTGAACGTATCCGACTGCAACCATGCTCCACCTCGCGTCCTATCAGCCCAGCACCAATGTACATTGCTCGACTCTTTCTGGTACATGATCCTTCACGACGCACTCCAGGCTCCTCCGAACCTTATGCGCACGTCGTCGACCTGCAAACCACTGGTAGAACCTCTCGTGCAATTAGCATACATCTCAAAGAAAATTGCTTTCCTGGTAGTTTCCGTGGTACACCAAGTAGTTCCACAACTTCTATGCCCTTTTTCCTTCTCTCGTTGCTACTATCCAATGCACTTGTACAACCATGTGCAGATTTTTTCTTTTTCCATAACAAATCTCACGCTGGCTTTTCCTGTCTGTCAGGGGAATAATATCCGGGTACCCGACTAGCGGTTCGAGCCAGCCACCCGGAGTCGGGTCGCCACCTCTCCGCTAGTCGACACCTCGGATCCTCTCCGACAGGACAAAGACAAGAAGACAAGGAGGCATGGGCGGAGGTACCTGCCGAGCTCCCAGAGTCAACTACATGACGCCGTCCACAATGTACAGTCTACAGTGGTCAGCCGACCATACCGACAAGACATAGAGTTGACATGCCATACCGCTGACCGGCGTGGCTGACGACACCCACAGTGCGCAACACTGTGGGTGACCGTTGGATCGGGCCCCGCCCGCTACTCGGGAAGCCGGCTACCCGGCACATAGCTTGTAACCGGCCTCCAGTCTTATATAAGGAGGACCGGGCACCCCATGGAAGGGGTTCGGTTCATTCTCCCCAGCACACTTACATCGATATCCACCATAGCTTTGAGAGCACAACATACAGCTCGAGGAGCACCATTGTAGCTCTTGTGATCATCATATACATCACTAGGCAGGAGTAGGGGTGTTACCTCCACACGAGGGCCCCGAACCTGGGTACGTCTCGGTGTTAGCCGTGCTCGTATCCGATCCCGAGCGTGCGCCTTCGTACGCAACCTGAGGCCTCACCCACTCAAGTCATCCCCTGATGGCATTGTCGTGCAATATATCACGACAGTGGCGACCCGACATCGCCTTCCGGTTCCCCGAACTTAGGGGCTGCCAACACCCCGACGCCCTCCGGCTCCATGGACCCGGGGGCTGGGCAGCCAACCATCAAGAGCGTCTTCGCCATTCGGGAGGTGCCATCTTGGGCCCATCCCTTGCTGATCTACATGATCAAGAACGAGCTTCCCGAGGACGTGGTCCTAGCCAGGCAGATCGTGCGCCGCTCCAAAGCCTACACCATCATCAACAACGAGCTGTACAAGCGCAGCGTGTCAGGCGTGTTCTTACGCTGCGTCGAGCTGGAGGAAGGACGCGACCTCCTCAAGGACATCCATCAAGGCGAATGCGGCCACCATGCGTCGTCAAGGGCCATAGCATCCAAGGCTTTGCGCCACGGCTTCTACTGGCCAACTGCCCTCGCCGACGCCGAGGCGATCGTGTGCAAGTGCAAAGGCTGCCAACTCTTCCGGTCGCAGCAGCATCAACCGGCTTCGGTCCTGAAGATGATCCCCATCACGTGGTCGTTCGCCGTCTGGGGGCTCGACATGGTTGGGCCCTTCCGGACCGCACGCAACGGCCTGACGCACCTCCTGGTGGCGGTGGACAAGTTCACCAAGTGGATCGAGGTGAAGGCCATCAAGCGGCTGGACAGCTACTCGACCATCGCGTTCTTCGAGGACATCATCAACCGATACGGGTACCCACACAGCATCATCACCGACAATGGCACGAACTTCGCCAAGGGCGTCTTCGCGCGCTTCTGCGGAAGCCGCGGAATCCGGCTCGAAGTCGCCTCGGTCGCCCACCCGCAAGCCAACGGCCAAGTGGAGAGAACCAATGGGCTGATCCTATCCGGGATCCGACCCCGGCTGGAGGAACCCCTGCACCGAGCTCCCGGCTGCTGGTTGGACGAGCTGCCAGCCGTCCTCTGGAGCCTACGGACTACCCCGAACCGGTAAACCGGCTACACGCCTTTCTTCCTCGTCTACGGGGTAGAGGCCGTCCTTCTAGTCGACATCGAGCACAACTCACCGTGAGTCGCCATGTTCACGCCAGCAGAGGCCAAGGAGGAGCGAGAAGACGGAGTGGACCTACTCGAGGAGGCACGCGAGCTAGCCCTCTCGAGGTCGGCCATCTACCAGCAGGACCTGCGACGGTACCACAGCAAGCGCATCCGCTGGATCGCGTTCCGCGAAGGAGACCAAGTCCTCCGGCTGATCCAAGACAAGAAGGGCATGCACAAGCTCTCACCGCCTTGGGAGGGCCCCTTCATCATCAGCAAGGCCCTGCACAACGACTCATACTACCTCGTCGATGCGCGCAAGCCAAGAAAGAACAAGAAAGATACTTCGGGCGAGGAGTCGGAGAGGCCATGGAACGCCAATCTCCTACGCCCCTTCTACGCCTAGGCGTGTGATGTACGTACCCTTGTATCCAAACTATGAATGAAAAGAGGCAGCCCCAAGCTACACTCGGGGGCTGGCCGTTGTATCAATTAAATTTGTCTCCCACCTTGTCGTCTGGCCGACCTCCTGGTTTCGTAACCCGGGGCTCGACGCCGCCCGCGGCCTAAATTTCCTCGGGGGGAGTTTAGTAACGTGGAATGGCACCAAAGGCCCACTCTTCGGTTCCAGCCGCAGACCGCAACCCGGCAGTTCGGCTGGCAAGAGCAAAAGCCCGAGGTCGCTAACACGCGAAAACACCTAAGGAAAGTGAGGCCGCCGGCTCCGCGACTCGCCTAAAGTTAGTTGCTAGATCAGTACTGTGCTAGGCGCGCCTCTGGCATCTCTTCGGTTCCAGCCGCAGACCGCAACCCGGCAGTTCGACTGGCAAGAGCATGTGCCCAGGCGGCTAAGTGCACAGGAAAATGGTCCAAGTGCCCGACTAAGGGCGAATTGCTTTCACCCGTTACAACATTCAACTACGTTTACCTGCATTACACCTTCATTTGGTATGCTAACAACACACCCTATCTGTGTCAAAAAACGAGCGAGTTGGAAAGTTTCGACTCGATCTCCTTGCAGCAGCCCAACCCGAAACTCGGGGCTGGGGGATTCGACGTCCAAACAAACAAGAAACAAGAAAAGGAAAGAAAGAAAGCTTCAGCTCGGCCCCCCTTCAGCGGCCCAACCCGAAACCCGGGGGCTGGGGATCGCGCACTGAACTTACCGGCTCAATGACGAGCCGAAGCTCGGCAAAAACGCCATGGCCGCAACCCGGCGCTCGGAGTACCGAGTCCCGGCTTGCCGTCTTCAATAAAGAACAAAATAGAGAAGCTCCAGCTCGGGCCCCCCTTCAACGGCCCAACCCGAAACTCGGGGGCTGGGGATCGCGCGCTAAACTTATCGGCTCTCTGATGAGCCGGAGCTCGGCAAGAACACCACGACCGCAACCCGGCCCTCGGAGTACCGAGCCCCGACTTGCCGTTTTCAAGAAAGAACAAGACAAAGACAAAATTTCGACCCGGCTCCCCTTCGGTGAACCGACCCGAAACTCAGGGGCTGGGGGAACCCGGTGAACTCGCTTTCACCCGGTCAAGACAAAGAAAAGCAAGCAAAGGAAAAAAATCACAAGTCTAAAAGAAAATGCATTACGAGGAGACGAAGCTCCATACTGAAGTTTACAAAAGATAAACCACGAGTTCGATGTCAAGCAACAAGTTTTATACAAATACGCCCGGCATCCCGGGGATCAGATCTAAGCGGCGGGGTCAGCAACCTTCGGCGGCTCCTGGGTCGACTCGGCGATCTTCGACGGTTCGGGGTCCTGGGCGGTCGCCGTCGCCGGCTCCTGGGCTGCCTCGGCCACCTTCTCCTTCTTTACCTCCCGGACCAAGTCGCAAATGTCAGTGAAGTCGACCATCCACATGATCCGGCTGAAGGTCTGCGCGACGCCGGCAGCTTGCGCAGCTCCTTGAAGTCGGTGCCTTCCCGCCATCCGCCGCCAAGCTTCATGATCTTGACGTTCTCGTACTAGGAGAACATGAGCGTCAGCGCCACCTCGGCTCCTCCCCGAGCCGCCGTGTCCTGGAAGGTGTCCAGGGCACCCGACACGCCGACAAGCAGGGCTGCAACGGCAGCAGGGCTGTCAGGATTCTCATCTGGCCACAACTCGCTGCAGACGATGGCTCCGGCGTCGTGAAAAGCCTCGGCCAGCTTACCAAGTTGGGCGAGCTTCGCCTCCGTCGTCCCCTCAGGCGCTGTCTCGCCGATATCCGCGAAGAACTCTGAAGCAAAGAAAAAGAATCAAGACAAGAAGAAAACCAGCCAGAAAGACAAAGCAAGAGACACGCAAACTTACGGATAACGGCTTGGTCGATCCGGGCCAGCTTCTCGTCAAGCTTCTTCCGGCGGACCTCCTGACGCTGGAGGGCCTGCTTGTGCTCCTCGCGCTCCTTCTCCGCAGCCCGGTCTAGGAGATCGAAGGCCTCCTCCCGCTTGGCGAGTAGGTCAACGACCTGGCCCTTCTCCGTCTTCGTGTCGTCGAGCTGCTTCGCCAAGCCTTCCTTCCACTCGATGAGCTTGTCATACTCCGTCTCGCGATCGGAGTTAGTCTTCCGCAACTTCTCCACCTCAGCCTTCAGCTTGTCGGCTTCTTGAGCCTACAGGCGGAGGTCGCGCGTCGCCTCGTTGAACTTCTTAGCCTGGGCATCGATCTTCGACGCCATCAAAGCTGTAGGGAGAGAATTCTTCAATTTCCTCTCAAGATGTGAGGGAGTTCCCTTAACTTCCCTGCCCGGCGCAGGAGGCGCCAGTCAGCAGCAAGAGCAAAAAGGAGAGAAACACGAGGGAAGTAATTACTTACAATTGGCCTCGTCGAGCTTCTGCTTGAGGAGCCGCACCTCCTCCTCCAGCTGCTGGGTCCGCGCTACCGGCTCCCGCAGTGCCTGTCAAGAAAGAAGAGAAAAAGTTAGCACGGTAAAGAAATCCCGACCGGCTGCCCGCCAGCCGACCGCGGATAGCCGATGCCCCGACTTGACATGCACCTCGACCGACTCGAGGAGAAGACAGCAGCCCGCGGACCCGACCTCGAAGGCCTTCGCCATCCCGTTGATGACGGCCACCGGGTCCGCCGGCTGGTGGCCCACCGCCATCGACGCGCCCTGCACCAGAGCGTGGCTGGACGGCGGAGTCGGGGCCTGGGCTGTGCACTCCGCTGCCCTCTCGGCCGCCTGCTCCGCCTGCGCTTTCTCCACCGTCATCTCGCCTAAAGTCTTGGTGCTGGCCCCCGCCAACACCTCCCCAGCTTGACTGTTGCCGCCTACCGGTTCCTTGGCCGCCGCCGCATCCCCTTGGGTTGTGGCGCCGTCTGCGGGCTCCTTGGCCGCCACCGCGTCTCCTTGGGCCACAGCGTCGCCATCCACCACCATCGTCGCCACGACGGCCGACTCCAAGATCGGAGAGGCGGGCATGTCGTTGCCCTCCTCGCCACCGCCTCTGGCTCCCAGCTCCGCACGGACAAACTCCTCCGGCTGGGGAATCAGAGCACGCTCGAGCCTGGAGCTCAACTCCACGCCTCCACCCGGCAACGGGTAGCCGCGTACGACGCTAGCCGAGGGCAGCTTGTCCATAGCCCCGTATGAAGAAAAGAAGAAGTAACATGAAGAAAAAAGCGAGAAACGAAGGAGTGTGAGCAACAACTCGATGAAGTCAGAACTTACCCGGTGACCTTGGGGCGGAATACCTCCCTTTTTGCCCTGGCAAGGTCACGCTTCTTCACCACCGGAGTCTCCGCCGCCCGGCTGGACGTCACCTCGGTGTCGCGTGCCCGCTTGCTCGCTTGCCGGGGAACCGGCGGTTCGATCTCTACAACATCGTCTCCATCAGAGACGTGAGCCACCTCAGCACTCCAATCATCTGACCACTCGCGCATGTCCGGTTTGACGAAGAACTTACCCGAATCGGCCGTGGCGGAGCCCGCCTGGCTTGACTGCGGCTCCAAACCGTGGTCGCCCGGGTCGGCGTCGCTGTACTCCTGGACGGCTCCCAGCGTGCCGGCTCCACCGCCCGCCTCCGGGTTGCCGACTGCCGGGTCTTCGGTATCCCGACGCCTTCCGGGAGGGCGGCGAGGTCGTCATCGAACTTAGGACTGTCGGGGCCATCCTCCTCCAACTGGCAGTCGAACACCTAGAAACCGCAAGCCGGTCAGCCAAGTCCAAGACACGATGATAACAAAGAAGAGTAAGAAGAACTCACCACCGGAGGACGATCCTGTCGGCAGTAGGGCGCCAGGCTCCACTCCCAGCCTTCCGCCGCGTCAAGATGGGTGATGGTGTACAGCCAGCCGGACAGCACCCTGGGCGCGAGGTTGTACCGGGAAGCCCACGTCGGGTTGTTGTTCCCGTTGATGAAGCACATCTTGTGCGCTTGCTGCTGCAACGGCACTATACGCTGCGTCATCCGCGCCAGCGCCAGGTCCCGGCAAGTCAACCCATTCTTGACCAGCTCCGTGATCTGCTTCCGAAACTTGGCGTGTTTCGGGTGGGCCGCCGCCTGCTGCGCGTTCCAGTTACCGCGCGGCGGCAAGGTGTTCCGGAATGGCGCCAGATGGATGACGTCTTCAGTCGTCGCATTCTTCACGTAAAACCAGATGTGCTGCCACTTCCGCGCGGACTCGAGCGTGGCGAGCTCGGGAATGTCGGTCTTCCGGCGACTGATCGAGGCGGAGCCACACTCGACCAGGTCCCCGCCGCCTTGCTCCGTCTGCGCCTTGAGAGAGAAGTCGCGGAAGATCTCTACCGTGGGCCACACCCCCCAGTAGGCCTCGTAGAGGGTGACGAAATAGGAGAGGATCATGACGGTGTTGGCCCCAGATGGTGCATCTGGAGGCCGTAGAACTGGAGGAAGGAGCGCAGGAACGCGCTCGTGGGCAGCCCGAACCCACGATCGATGTGGTGGACGAAGCACACCCGCTCGCCCGACTTCGGGTGCGGCTCCGTCTCCTTCGGGTGCGGGATGTGCCATGTGAGGAGCTTCTCCGGCGGCAGCAGTCCCATCTGCTGGAACCGACGCAGGTCATCCGCTTTCACCGTCGATGTACTCCACGCACCTTTCTCCGCCATCTCCGCTGAGCTCTTTTCGGCAGCGGCTGGCAGAGATTGCCTAGGCCCTATGCTGGAATCGCGAAGGAAGTGGAGCGCTCGAGGAAGAAGATGAAGAGGAACGAGAAGGCAGAGAATGCAAAGTAATCTCTCCTCTCCCCGATGGCGGTGAATATTTAAGGGGGGAGGAGGAACCGGTAACTTCCCACGATCGCGCCACGCGTTGCGTAACTGATGCCCACGATCGCCACGTGCGCAGTAACTGCCGGCCACGATCTCCACTCAACGGTCGGTTGGCACAAAAGATCCGGCGCGTGGGTAATTGCCACAGAAGATCCCACACGGGAACCGAAGAGACGCCCTGCGCACTGCGCGGCGCGTCGTGGTTTGCGTCATCCCTGACGTCAGCCGCGGAGCGTTCGAGACAGACGGGAACCCGGAACAGGCACAGGACGCCGACTCTGACGTTCAAAATTCTTCGCCATGACTTCGTCACCTACAACGACAAAAACTTAGAAGCTCCCGCAGGCTTCTAGCCGTGCCGACATCGAAGCCTCCCTGAGCTCGGGGCTACTGTCAGGGGAATAATATCCGGGTACCCGACTAGCGGTTCAAGCCGGCCACCCGGAGTCGGGTCGCCGCCTCTCCGCCAGTCGACACCTCGAATCCTCTCCGACAGGACAAAGACAAGAAGACAATGAGGCATGGGCGGAGGTACCTGCCGTGCTCCCAGAGTCAACTACATGACGCCGTCCACAGTGTACAGTCTACAGTGTACAGTGGTCAGCCGACCATACCGTCAAGACATAGAGTTGATGTAACAGCCCAAAGTTCGGAAACCTAAAAACCAGAGTAAAATTTTCGCCTTTGTGTTGCATTGCATCATGGCATCCAATTTTAACTTGCTAAACAACACACAAATGGTTTTGGCACCATTTAAAAACAAATGCCCAACTTGTTCAATTACAAATTCAAAGCAATGAGAGACTTCAAACCTGCAAAACAAAAGTACTTGGACTTCTTATATTTGTCAAGGAAGTTCCAAGGGTTGAAACAATATTTTGCACTTGCTCCAAATTGTTAAAGGAGCAACATTTTGAAATTTAGCAAAAATGCCATATCCAATCTTTATAAACAAAAATGGTTCATAACATTTTACTTGGAGGCGCCAATTTTCGTGGAGCTCCCACATGAGATGAAGAGGCTACCCTAATTATTTCATAATTTTTGGATAAGTTCAAATGCCTCATTTAATTCAAAACAGGTGT
Organism: Poa pratensis; assembly: GCA_947311845.1. NCBI lineage: Eukaryota > Viridiplantae > Streptophyta > Magnoliopsida > Poales > Poaceae > Poa > Poa pratensis. Next base: position 92,454,284 of record CAMZMU010000128.1, read on the forward strand.
TGGGTTTAAATTTAAATCAGAAAAGGACCTATGTGTAATTCCTGGAAGGACCTGTCTGTGATGAAAATAGAAATCCCAGGGGGTTATCGGCAAAATGCCGTCGTCTCTCTCCTCCCTCGCTGTAGCGACCGAGCCATGGCTCGGGCCGCACCATGCTCGCGCCCTGCCTCGCTGCACGCCACGCCGCGCTGGCCTCCTCCTCCTCTGCCTTCACTGCAAGGAGCACGAGCTCCACTTGCGCTGCTCCCTCCTTCGCTTTCCTCCCTGCTTCCCCTTTTTTTCCTCCTACCGCGAGCTCGAAGACCGAGCCGCCGTCGCCGCCACATCGCCGTCGTTCGGGGCCGCCCCAAGCCTAGCCGCGACCACCGGAGGGTTCGCCGCGCCGTCAGCTACCTCCCTGCCAAAGCAATCGAGCCGGGGAGCCCTACATCGCCGGCGCCGTCCCCGTCTTCCTCGCGGCCGTCCGCCGCGTTGCCGGTTGAATCCCGTCGCCGCCGAGCCCTCCCCTGCCTCCCTGAGACCCGCTGAGCACGCAGGACTCGCCGTCGTCCTCTCCTCTGCCTCCCCGTCAACTCGTGCAAGCTGGGAAGGCCGGGAGCCGCCGAATTGCGCCGCCGCCTCCCGAAGCTCCGCCCCGCGATTCGTCGCCGTCGCAGCGTCCTCGACCTCGCCGTCCCCTTCCACGTGCTCGTGGTGAGCCTCCCGTCCTTGCTGGACCCTTTCCCTCTCCCCTCCCGCGCTAGCGCGCGTTCCCCGTAGCCGCGGTCGTCGTCGCCGTAGCGCGCACCGACGCGTTGACGCTTCCGGTGAAAAACCCGGTTTGCTCCGGTTTCTATACCGGGTTAGCAAATATGCTACTGGACACTGACGTTTTAGCCCGGTCTCTACCCGGTTTATAACCGGAAATATTTCCGGAATAAATTGCAACCGGTGCACAACCCAGAATTTTCCGGGCTGGAATCCGGGATTTAAATATTCTTGCTGAATTTGTATTTTCCTCTCAATCCTCTAACTACAAATGATCTAAGTTTGTTATTGTTGCTAAATAAATCATCAAAAGGTCAGATCAAAAAGGGGATTGATAAAAATTGATAACTTTTATCGGTGTATCCAAAAAGGCGTGTAATACACCAAAATGCACAGAATTTTGTGATTAAACCTTTAAATTAAATGTTAAGCATACTTGATCACAATTGAATTACGGTGCTCCTAGTAATATTAAAATCATAACTTTAAAAGAGAAACTTATAAAAGTAATAACTTTTTACCGGGACCCCCGAAAAATGTGTTCCTTATATCAAAATGATCAGAAAAACATGAGTGATCCAAAATCTTTATCATCATGCATCATTGATCACAATTACAATAATGTGCTCTAGTAGTAATTATAATCACTAAGTTTAAATATGGGGTTATTCCAAACAATGCAAGAAATATAACGGGGACCCCATCTAACTTGTTGGTCATGTTCAAAGCTTCTAGGGTGCATTTAAAATGTCACATCATCATCCTTGTATGCATTGCACAATTGCCATGTGTTGATTGTTCTTCCGGTGTTGTTTGTGCATCGGTAGATCAAGGAGGTGAAGTGCCACCCCGTCTTGTGACGATCCGTACTACCAGCCATATCAACAAGGCAAGCGTAATCCCCCCTCTGAGCATATCTTATCCTATTTTCCGCAAATATATTTTCTCCACTATAATATTGCATGCGGTTCCAAATGTCACTTTTGTTGGATTAGAGTATCCTATAGTTGCATTAAGTTCCCTATGCCATTTACCTGTTTTCCCTCCTATTATCCATAGGTTGGTATTGTTGGCCTGAGATACTTACTATGCTATGTTGATGCTTAGCCATGCTTAGTTAATTGCATAGCTATACGATGGATGATTCATGTGGGAAACAGGTGATGATATGAGAATGATGGTGGAGAAATTGTGGTGACGGATGGTAAAATGCTTAAAGGTGGGGATGAGAGGCCACATGGGATGTGGTGGGTTGTCTCGTTCTCGCCGCCTAAGTGCGAGTTCTCGCCTACGAGCCAAGTTGAGCGTGCAACCATGCGTGGGCATATGGAACCTCGTCGACCGACTAACTTGTGGCGGACTAGCTGAGGGTCCTCTAGTTTGGCTTTCCATTTGCGCGTGCGTTGAGTTGGTGGCCAAGACGGAGATGAGGACTACGGTGTTAGGAAAATGAGTGGCCGTGGGGCGGGGTGTTGTGATCCTGGCTGTCCTACCGCCACTGATGATCCTTGGTTAGTCTTAAGCGAGGTAAAGGTCGTAGCCGCTCCCACCCAGCCGGCTTTCCCCGGAAGAGAGCTAAGAGCTAGGCAATGGGCCGGACGGTACGCATGGATAAGAAGCTGGGAGGTCCCTCGGGAACCTGGCGTCTTTCACATTGTACACCCCTGCAGGGATAAATCTTTTCGAAAAGTCGTGTCCGCGGTTATGGACGACTTGGTGACGGATTCTGAGATCATAGAATAACTTTAACGGAATGATTAAAAACTGGGTACTAGAGGTACCACTTCACGATTGCAAGGTGAGCTTCCTCGAGGGTGATTCGGGGAGGTGCCTTTGATGAACAGGTACAATGTTGATGATGGTGGTAAATGGTGAGAAATGTGATTCAAGAGAAAAGAGTTACTCCTTACCTCTTTTTAAAATACTCTGAATAGTCGATGCCTTTGTGTTATGTTTTCTGAAATAAAATCAGCTTTATGCAAAACAGCCATAAAACCTTGAAAGCCAATCATCGAGCATATATTAGCTCTTAATCTTGCGAGTTCGTCGAACTCAACGTCTTTGCTTTTGTTTCAGAGGAGGACTTCACCGACCTCGAAGGTGGGTTCTTTGTGGACGTCGACGAGTAGTCTGGGGTTCCCAGGTGGCAGCTTGGGACATCCCGGAGCAGCTGGCGCTGGATGTTTATTTGCAGGCCTCTTAGGCCATAATTTGGTTCTTGTTGTTTAGAACAACACACTTCGCTTCCGCATGTTGTAATGTTGGGTCTGTGACCTCTGGTTGTCATTTGCTATCTTTCTCTATTATAAGAGTTGAACTATATGATTTTGTGTCGTAGAGTCTGTGATGTGCCAGTTGTTCCACAAGTCTTGATCTCTCTATTATGCTTTGATAGTGTGCCTGCTGGTATCGGTTAACCGAGACACAGTATCACTGTATAGCAGTCAGGTCGGGGCGCCACAGTTGACATGCCATACCACTGACCGGCGTGACTGACGACTCCCACAGTGTTGCGACGACTCCCACAGTGCGCAACACTGTGGGTGACCGTTGGATCGGGCCCCGCCCGCTACTCGGGAAGCCGGCTATCCGGCACATAGCTTGTAACCAGCCTCCATTCTTATATAAGGAGGACCGGGCACCCCATGGAAGGGGTTCGGTTCATTCTCCCCAGCACACTTAGATCGATATCCACCATAGCTCTGAGAGCACAACATACAGCTCGAGGAGCACCATTGTAGGTCTTGTGATCATCATATACATCACTAGGCAGGATTAGGGGTGTTACCTCTACACGTGGGCCCCGAACCTGGGTACGTCTTGGTGTTAGCCGTGCTCGTATCCGATCCCAAGCGTGCGCATTCGTATGCAACTTGAGGCCTCCCTTGATGGCACTGTCGTGCAATATACCCCGACATTGTCCTTGCTCCAGCGACGTACGCACACAGCCATGCCAAGCCAAACCACGCACAGCTCCCTTGGGCTGCTTTGGCTGCCAGCTGCGCCGCAAGCCCACGACCGACCGCACGGCCACGCGCCGCTCATGATCACGCAGCTACCCGCGGGGCACGGGAACGCTGCGCCGCAAGCCCACGACCGACCGCACGGCCACGCGCCGCTCATGATCGCGCAGCTACCCGCGCGGCCACGGTTCCCGTGCCCCGCTGCCTTGTCGCGCACGCTCCTTCGCCTAATCTGATCGATCCGATCTCGCCGACTGACTTGCGATCGATCTCGCCAAGGACCCTCATCTGATCAGCCTGCCGTGCTCTCCCGATTGCTTCGATGTGGATTGACGCTTTAACCGTGCTGCTCTGTGGTGTCGTCCTACGCCGGCGGCCGCCGATATCAATCGGTTCGCCCGATTCGCCGTTGCTAATTGCGATTCCGATCTGGCGATGCACGACGACATGAACACCTCCCGCATCAACGATCGTATTCCGTCCACCTCCTCCTCTAGATCAAATTCCATGGCCTTCAACCTCGCTCTGATACCCCAATTGTTACCGTCGTAGGCGCATAATTGATCTACCGAGGATCAAGCAATCACAGCACGATGACGACACCGAGATTTGTTAACGCAGTTCGGCGAACTCGCATATATCTGCGGGGCTACCCCATTGATACCGCAAACCCTGGCCGCCCTAGGCGCCGGCACAAGCCGCCGGCTCCCCTGCGTGCCTGTTGCTATCAAGTCGTCATGGGTTACATCGTGTGGTGCCCCCTCATTATATGAGAGGCCCAGGCTACAAGAGTACGACTCTGATACTACTCGTATTTTATTCACACCTAATACAACTCTAAGTCCAAACGTAACCCAACTCGTACACAATATTTGACACAAACCCAACTAGGTGCTAGCTTCCGCCACCACTTATAATGTGATGCAAATTTGTTCAGTATATGAGTGCATCGCTCTAAATGGGGCACTTCTGTAATGGGTGATTTTCTAGAGAACAAACATAAATCAATATATGACGTTGGCTTCTCAGAATACAAAGGTGTGCCCCAGAACGATTTGTATGAATGTGTATACAGTGAATGCTATGTATGAGCTCAGGGTTCAAGTAACAAGAGAAGATTAGAAAAATCCAAAAGAATATTTCTCATGGTGCCTCAGCTTCTAGGCAGGTCCAATAAAATGCAGGATACTTCTAGAGATAGACCTTAGACTTCCGGACCGTGGGCAGCAGCAGTTAGATGTAGGCCGTGTATTTTTTGTATATAGCATATAACATGTGAAAGAACAACCAAGAAAACTTCCAGATAGCTACAGATCCTACTGCTCACCGCTTCTTAAAAATGAACTATAAAAGTTAAGTATCACTACAACCAATAAGAATACCGGGAACATAAAAATCAATACACTACCTCAATACTCTGGCAGTTCACGTAGGGGCCTGTATATGTGTAGAAAGAGAAGATACATGATAAGAATCTCAGTTCGTAAATTTCGTTGAATTGCAAAAAGCTCAGCTTCTTCAAGAAAACATACTCTTTCATGAATTATCAGTGAAGTCTGCTAATCTGGGTGTGTTGGTTGGTATAAAAAACATATTTGGTGTATCTTTTGTTGAATTAACTGAAGAAACTCCATTGATCTTTTCACGTATATATTTGACATGTCAAAGCAAGAGAAGAAAAACATATTTTGGAGAACTACTGAAAGAGACAAAAGGTAATTACTATCTACAATATTAAACTGATAGTAATATTCAGACACTAAGAAATCGAGTTCAAAAGATGAGGAGTCGCATCTTACTGTCGGGATGAAACATCCGAAAAATAAACCGAAACATTGGTGCATTGAAAGTGTGTGTGCTTGAACAAAGCCACAATGCTCCAATTCTGCTGCCCGGGCAGTCGAGAAACGTGCATAAGAAGTCTCTCAGACTGCATAAGAAGGTAGCTCAAGGTAAGTAAAACACCAAGAGTGTAGCACGACACTAAAATTCTTGCATTCAGATAGATTTGACGTTATCTCAAATTACTTTAGGCTTGACCAAGGGATAAATGTCCAGGAATTCTGTACAAGTAAGCTAAATTGAATAAAATGAAAAGATTCATAGTAAAATCACATACAATTTCATAACTCGGTAGTACGAAACAATTTAATAACCAAGGGTAGTTCACTTGTCTAGAAAAAGATACACTAATGTGTCTCCTAGTTTAAGAAACAGAAAATAATGAAAAATGATGTAGTCGTCAGGAATGCATCAAGTACATCATGGGTTGAAAAATAATATATACTTTTCATCCAAAGAGAAGCAAAATTATTTGGCAAGACAATATAAAGGCCTCGCTTCACGGTATCAGATATGATATCTCTGAATTTATTGGATTCCATAGAAGACAATCTTCTTAAGAAGCGCAGGACCCACTTAAGAGGTGAATTACCAGTATTTAACTGTATACAAATAAATTGCTCCTTACTTCTAGACAAGCTTCATCCAAATCTAAGTATGTCAACTGCAAATAGCTATATTACAAACATGATCAATAGCCCAACAAATGATATATGAAGAGGGGTAAATACATTAGAAACAAAATTCATATCTAACATTTAGAAAAATGACATAGCATCATTGGCTACCCTCGGTTCCACAATGAACAAAAATTTCCCTTCCACTAGATAAAACGTACATTGTGAAACATAGGGAGTAGCAAATTACTGGCTACCCCTTGGTCACCGCCGGCCTTAGGAGGGTATTCATTACCCATCCTCCTCTCCAACTAGGAGTTGGACTCCTAGTCCAATTTGGCCCAAAGGAGCCCAATCCGAATTGCCCAAGGGGGCTTTCCTTGCCCCACAAAGAAAGTGGAAAACCAGCCAAGGAGGGCTTGGCCGCTGGCCTAGGTGGGCCCTCGGACTCACGAGCCCTGGCCTAGGTGGGCCCTCGGACTCACGCGGCTACCCCACAGGTGTGGCACACCCCGGGGTACCCAGTGCCCCCTTCTGGCACTTCCCCTTTTCCCGGGGTTTTCGCTTAAACCCTCCGGATCACTATGTACCCTCCATATAAAATCTCGTAATAAATCCGACAATGATAGAAACTATTTCTACAACCCCGGAACATCTCATGCCCGCTTATAAAATTCCTAGAGCACTTCCGAGATCTCTCCGACATCATATGTCTCTTCTAGAATTGTCTGAAGCACTTTCGAAGTGTCACCGATAACATCGCCATGTTTTCCGGTGTCTTTCAAATCTACCTACCATACTAATATCTTTCAATAATAGGTAAAGTACCTTAAACACGTGAGTACGTGACCCAGTAGGTTCGTTACTCCGCATTCATGTCTGGAACTTCTTCCAAGCAATAACCAACAGCGGAACCGTGGACGCCCATGATGGTTCCCATGTATACACGAATATATCGAGCGAACGTTTCATTACTCATATTGCTAATCTCTTTGCTTCACGATACTAGTGATATCTCGAAGAGAGATGTCGGTATCCTCGTGATTAAACTGTTTAATCACTACACCTGTTATTCACGTACCAATATCACTCTCTTTTCTCATTTTGTACTCCGATATCCTCGTGACTGATTTCACGCTGTGTCTAAACAGACAATTGGGTGATACAGGGCCCAGAGTGTATCTCTCCATCGACAGGAGGAGCAAGATCCCATTCTCGAATAATCCAAATTCCGTGCACACTTTAAGATGTACGTGAAAACCACCGTTATGATCACCCAGTTATGGAATGACGTTAGATGGCAATCAAAACACACCTTTCAAGTATGTGTTTCAAGTATGTGGTCACTAGACATTCTCATGGTCTAAAGATTTATGCAAAATGTAAACTTTATAATAACATTGCTATGAAAAAATGACAAATAATATCTTATAGCAAGATCATATAATTGAGTCGGTTCGGTACCATTGTTCTACCAACAATGTACTCTCACAGATGTTGACTTATCTTAGCCCATGATAATAAAAACGTGCTCATCACACAACATGCAAGCTAATCTTAGAAGCTAGAGTCGGAACACTTGTTGGTTTACTTCCCTACACGTGCAAATCTGTTTTCCTTTGAATCTCATATTCAATTGTCATAGTAGTTATAACATAAAGATATAAACATTAATAATAATGAAACTGAGATAAATAATAACGAATTATTATTTCTCTAGGGCATATCCCAACAAGGCCACCAACTACTGATGTGGCCAAGCTCAACATGGACAGAGAGTTGGCTATTGCTAAGACACAGAACCGAGGAGCAATGTGTTGACACAACCAAGGTGTTTTCTTGGACGCCTCCTAACCTTTGATGGAGTAACAAACTCGGAAGTTCTTGAAGCATTTGCATGCACAAAAGCTAGGAAGCTCTTGGTTCTTTCCGATTGTCTAAATGTGATTGAGAAGATTAACGATCAACTCGAGGGCAACATTGAAGGATTTTGAAGGAGATTAAAACAGGATTTTTTTTCAACAGTAGAGTATATCCATGAGAATGAACGGCGAGAAGCAGACAAGGACGCACGTTTTGCAGCTGGAACAACAACTTTGCTATCGGTGTGTATCTGAGTGAAACATTTTGCATTTTGGCATCTGATTAATAAAGCTTCTTTCATTCCCTTTTAATAAAGCTAAATTTTTTTGTTAGGGAGAACGTGCAGCCAGCAGTAACCAGATGATCATCAAGTCTGGGAAATGACAAGATCACAAGAGTATGTTGTATGTACTACTTACATGCATATAAAATGCATCGACTATTGACTGATTATTATGCACCAATTGGTTGTTATTTGTGATGGAACAAACAAACATGTAAGAAAATGTTAAAATTTGAATTACCTGAACAGAAAATTGAGTCTTCTTCTGTGAGTCGGTTGGCTGCTCGTTGCTACATTTTTCTCTGATTTACCATAGCCATCTCAGTAACCCATGTAATCATAATCCTTCAAGCATGTTCTTCAGCACGTCATCTGTCACGATATAAGTAGTACAGGAAAACACTACGTGGCAGGAAGCTGCAAGCCTTTTATCACCTCTCCATTCATCAGAGCATTAAGCCTCCGGTATTCTGCAATTGCATCAATACATTATACATGCTTTAGTAGCTAGAAAAGAGGATTTGACCACCCAAAGAAATTCATTGCCAGCAGCGACAGGAAGGAGCATACCTTGGGGATTAGACATGGTGAATTGGTGAGCCGGTCCAGGTTGCGGCCTCAATTGGCCTACACATACTTCTTATATCAGTTTTCCTTGTCGCAATTAGCTCTTTATGCAGAGAGAAACAAAATTCAGAAACCATGCATACAACATCAAATTCAGAGTCTGCACGCTCACGACCGGGAAGATGTCATATTTGTGTACTCATATGCAAAAGGCAAGAATCCCTCAAAGCAAGAAAGAGTTTCACCTGTGTCCTGCTGAAATTCATAGTCTGCACGGACGGACGCACCGCGCTCTTGTAGCCTCAAGGCCTGCCGCCTCCAGCTACAAGCTGCCGCGCTCGAGCTGATCGAATCGTCTGCGCCGCGATCTTCAGCCTGCTGCCGCGCTCGAGCTGGTAGAAGCCGCTGCGTGCTCCCAGGATACATCGCCGCCACCGGGAGTCGCCGGGAGTCTAACCACCGCAAACCCCGCTCGACCTCTCCTCCCGCTTCACGCGTCGCCGTCCCGCAAGACCAGTTAGGCCACCGGTAACCAGCTTTCGGGAGCCAGCCGGCGGCGGAGTAACAGAGCCGTGGTCGCGCTCGTCCAGGTCAAGGCAACATGGCTTTGACCGCGATGCGGCGGAGCAGCGAGATGGGATGGGGCTCGAGGCCGGAGGGATGGAAGCATGGTGAGATGTCTCGCAGGGATGGGATGGGCGGAGGCTCGAGGAACGGGAGCGCGGCCAGCAGTCTCACCGGGCGGCTCATCTGCCTCTGCTTCAGTTCTTCTCCAGCTCGTGTTCAGACAGGGGATGGATACGGGAAGGGGAAAGTGAGGGGGATGCGTATACTACGACTGCGGACGGAACTGTATTTTTATTTCAGCATTTTTTTAAGGAAAATCGGGAGCTCAGCGGTGCGGGAGGCAGAGCCGCAAGCCGCGTCCCCATGTCTGTGTGGATGTACTTAGGCTAACGGTTTCAGTATGCCACCTCCATGCGTCTTTTTATACTGAATTTGGAATAGCTTCTGGAGTAAGGAGACTGAATTTGTCCACTACAATTTTTTTGTGCTTTCACGGTCGAAGGAGAGTCATACAGTGTGAATCTTTTATATTACTCACTGACCTTTTACTATATATGATACCACTATTTCAGTTTTTTACAAATTATTAAATTGGGTCTCTCACATGGATCATTTTGTTAACAAGGCTATAAGTTGTAAGAAAAATATCGCAGATTGGTGTTGGCTGTCTCACATACTTATGTACATGTAATAGTAATACCAAAGACAATTAAATTAGAATCATTGATAGACAGAGTTTTAGCTAATGTAGATATGCTCATTTCATTGATAATCATGTTTGTGGCCTCTAGACTGGTGCATCGTGTCTACATTTACAATTCAGGTTCTTAAAACTCAAAACGCAACGTGGGCCGTAGAATGAGCGGCTCGGATTCATTATTACATGTTTCACATAGATTTTAACAACGTGCGTTTACAGTTGACGGACCCACCATCACGTGGTAAATAATAAAAATTCACACTCCCGTAGCAACGTACGTGCATTATATGGTGTATGTACAATATGTCTTGTCTATGGTTGACCACGTCAAGAAACAATGGCTATTAATATGGTAAGGATATGGCTAACACATTATGACGTTTTTTTATTGGAGGGTATATAGTCTTATGCAATATATAGACTTAAAACATCATAATCAGATTAAAACAAGTTTGTACACACACTTCAAAACTCACTGGAAACATATTTGAACGGCATAAATGTTTTTATGCATAGTACAGGGAGCGAACAAAATCATTGATGTTCTCTTATAAATTATTATAAGAGATTTAGTGTCCTCAATCTCTATAGTATGCTTTCGACGAGGTTGTCATCCTTTGCTTGCCTCTTCCTTAGTTTGACAGCCCTTTTGACCTGGCACCACAAAGCCCTTGGAGTTGAGTCCAGTGTTGCACGAAATTCCTCTAATTCATAGTTAGGCTCCTGCAAAACAATCTGACTCTCGTCCGTCGTGGACAAACCTCCTGCATTAATTATATAACGTGATTAGATTGGAACATAGGCCTACTGAACCGAGATAAGATTTAACATATGTTGAGAAACACATTACCTTCTGCTTGTTTTTTCTCCAACATAGTTGCAGCTAAAGTCCACAAACCGTACTCTGCATGTCTCCAAAGTGCGCCTTGTTATCCCACTTGTCGGCCCCATATGCGTACAAAAACAATTTCTAGCCTGTTCACGTTTGATCAATACCCGGACGCATTGGTTAAGTAGTAAAATTACGAGGATAAGAAAGTCATACCTCGTGTTTATAATTGCAATGTCAAGGATTGGAAGGTTGTGTGCATACGTCCGATCATACCGTTTGTGCATGAGTTTGCTTGCATATACCAGCAGTCCAATGACATCTAAAAATAAATATTAATTTTATAAACAAGACAGAAATATGATAGTTAATTAGTTAAAATAATTTGAAAGGAAATTTATTTAACCCTCTGTGTTGTGTGTGTTAGATAACAACAACGGTGATATTTTAATATGTTGCTAAGTGCTTACAGGAAATATTAAGCTTTATGATAAAGCGATAAAGGTTATCTCTCCATACAAAAAGAAGAAAGAAATGGAAAAGGAGTTTCGCGAAGCCCTGAGAGGCCGGCCTCCAGGCCGGGCGCGTCGGGCACCCAGCCGGCCTCCAGGACGGCCTAGGCCGGGGCGTCGGGCACCCAGCCGGCCTCCAGGCCAGGTGTCTCGGGTGGGTGGCCGGCCTCTAGGCTGGCTCCTCAGAAGACCCAGCGCAGTGCACGCAAGGCCAACCTCCTGGCCGGCCAGGCCGGCTCCTAGGCCGGCCTCCCTGTACCCCTTCAAACGGTCACAAATTAGGAGGAGCTATAAATGCTCCTCCACCTACCTTTGGACAGGTAGCTCGCCCAACATTGAAGACTACCATTATTGCAAGCTCAAGAATCACTAGATCTCCCAATCCCTCCACCCAAACTTGTTGATCTTTGGAGGATTGAAGGAGAAGGCCCGGATCTACATCTTCACCAAGCCGATTTACATTTCCCCCTTATTCACTTGAGTGACCATTTGCTAGGATTTCCTTTGGGAAAACCTAGCCCCTTACTGTACTCATTTTGTGTTCTTGTGACAGATTGTAGCCGTTCGGGAGCCCCCAATCCAGTTGTGGGTTGTGCCCCGGATTGTTGTTTTAAAGCTCTGGATTCCGCCTTGAAGGTTTTCGATACATCCGTGTCTCCGCGTGCTTTCACTTCGGTTACCTCTATCCTTGTTTACCGTCTTTACCTTGTGTATCTTGTTTAGTTGCTAGCTTGTCATATAGGTAAATTCACCGTAGTTGCATATCTAGAGAATTTACCTTTCATGTCAAGCCTAATTTGAAAAAGAACTAAAATTGGAGTAGCACCTATTCATCCCCCTAGGTGTCATACGATCCTTTCAATTGGTATCAGAGCCTCGGCTTTCTTGTTGGGCTTAACCGCCTAAGAGAAGTATGACTAATGGTGAGGTGCCCACAGAAGGGCAAAGTACACCGGCATCCATGGCCGATCTCAAAACGATGGAAACATCATTGAGATCGTCCATGGATACCCAATTTAGTGAGATACGCGACATGCTCGCCAAACTCGCTAGTACCAAGCCCCCTTCGGACACTCTCCCATTAATAGAGGACCCTCTTCATTCCAACACGGGTGATTCCGGGGATGGAACGAAGAAGAGGGAAGGGGTTGAAGAAACCGATACCGAACCTAAGAATTCTCCTTCATCCTTAACCAAGCCGGAAGGTGGGAAGCCCGAGTACCATGAGGTCTCTCCTCTTGGTGTCTACTCTCCCGACCCACCTATCCCTCATCCTCGCATAAATATCTTAGGTCCTCCACCTAAGCTTAATGCATTGACTTTTACTAGTTGGTAACACTCAATGAAATCTCATGTCAACAGTGCCTCTATCGAGCTTTGGAGGATCATACGAGTGGGATTCAAGGCCGTGGATCCAAACAACTTGACAAGAAGAGAGGTGGTTGATGCTCAACTCAATGCCTCCGCTCTTCACATGCTTGAACTTGCCGTTGGAGAAAATGGTCTTCATCACATTCAACATGTCACCACCGCCAAAGAAGCTTGGGATTGTCTTGAGGAGGTGTTTATTGGAAATGAGAGCATGAAGAGGAATAGATTTGATGCCTTGAGCAATGATGCCGAAGGTTTCTACATGCTTGATAGTGAAACTCATGAGGAGATGTACGAAAGGCTTAAGATTCTTGCCAAAGCCTTTTATAATGTAGGGGCAACCTATGTGGATGATGCTTGGATCAAGGGGAAGTATGTGAATGTCCTCATGCCTTTCGAGCCCATTGAATTGAAGGCCATACAAGGAAGACACAACTATCTTGAAATGTCATCCAATGAAGTTATGCAAGAAATGCAAGCCTCCAAGATTGCTACCAAGAATGCTCAAGACAATCGTGCTAGGGCCATGGGGATGAAACAAAGTCCGTCTCTTGCCTTGAAGGCCAAAGTGGTGTGCCTAGATGATAGTGTGGAGATTGAAGAATGCCCAAGCGACATCATTCTAGATGATCTCCAACAAGACTACCATGAACACTTGGCCCTTGCGTCAAGAGCATTTTGGCATGATCCGGCCAAGGCAAAGGCCCAAGTTGATCAAAGGAACAACCCAAGTGGGAAGAAGGAGTTTGCATCCAAAACGAAGACATGCTTCAATTGTCATGACAAGTTTCACTTCATCAAAGATTGTCATTATGAGAATAGAGAAGAACATGGTGGGAGGCTTGTATTCAAGGATCAATCAAAGTTGGTTCAAAGGAAGCCAATTATCAAGAAGAAGCCTTTCTTCAAGAAATCACCAAGAATTATGTTGATGACTCAAGAAGAATACCCTTCCGATGATTCCGAAGAAGAAGAACCCACACGTGAGGTGGCCGCATTGGCTATTACATCAACTTCATCACCTTCTCTCTTCGAATCCCCCAATGAGAACGCCTCCAACAACACCGCTCGTTGCCTCATGGCTAAGGCCACCGAGGTATCTGATGACGTCAAACACACGTTCGTTGGGAGACCCCAAGAGGAAGGTATGATGTAGTCAGCAACAAGTTTTCCCTCAGAAAGAAACCAAGGTTATCGAATCAGTAGGAGCAGCAACTCTTCAGAAGGTTGTCAACGGCGCTAGAAAAATAGCTATCGCAGGGAGTCTGGACTGTTGACGTGGAATCTGCACACAACACAATCAAACTACTTTGCCCAACGAAACAGTGAGGTTGTCAATCTCACTGGCTTGCTGAAAACAAAGGATTAAACGTATGGTGTGGAAAATGAGTATTAAATTGCAGAGAATGAAAAAGGAACAGTTTGCAGTTTGTGGTTGTTTAATCACTGTAAAAGAATGGACCGGGGTCCACAGTTCACTAGTGGTGTCTCTCCATAAAAGATAACTAACATGTTGGGTGAACAAATTACAGCTGGGCAATTGACGAATAGTGAGCGCATGACAATGCATATACATGACATGTTGACTACTATGATATTTAATTGGGCATTACGACATAATACATAGATCGTTATCCAACAGCATCTATGACTAATAATCCACCGCCGGGTTGTCATCCGAGTCCCCCGTTGGTATTAAGTTGCAAGCAACGGATAATTGCATTAAGTAAAGTGCGTAATGTAAACAAACACATATGCCCGTGGACATAGCATCGTTAGGTTATCCCTAGTGGCAACAGCACATCCACAACCTTAGAACTTTCTGTCACTGTCCCAGGTTAAACGGAGACATGAACCCACTATCTAGCATAAATACTCTCTCTTGGAGTTACAAGCATCTACTTGGCCAAAGCATCTACGAGTAACGGAAAGCATGCAAGATCTTAAATAACATATAAGATAGATTGATAGTCAACTTGACATAATATTCAATATTCATCGGATCCCAGCAAACACAACATGTAGCATTACAATAATATGATCTTGATCATGTAGGGCAGCTCACAAGATCTAACCATGATGACACAAAGTGGAGAGACAACCATCTAGCTACTTCTATGGACCCATAGTCCAAGGATGAACTACCCACGCATCACTCCGGATGCAGGCATGGCGATGTAGAAGCCTCCGATGACGATTCCCCTCTTCGGCAGGGTGCCGGGAAGAGGTTCTGAACCCTCCTGAGCTAGGGTTGACGACGGCGGCGTCTCTGGATCTTTTCGTGGATATTTGCTCAGGTACTTAGGGTTTTCGCGTCGGGGGGAATAAGGAGGCGAAAGGGCGACGGCTGCGGACCCCCGAGAGGCCCACACCACCCCAGGGTGCGGCAGAAGGGGGCCCACGCCCTGGGTGCGTGTGGCCTCCTGGTGGCCCTCCTCTGCTGCTCCTTCGCTCCGTCAGGCGTGTTCTGGAAAAATAGGCAACCCGTGTAGTTTCGTCCAATTCCGAGAATATTTCCAGACTAGCTTTTCTGGAATACAAAAACAGCAGAAAACAGGAACTGGCACTTTGACATCTTGTTAATAGGTTAGTCCCCAAAAATGTATAAAAGTGATATAAAGTAGATGCAAAACATGTAGCAATTGGTATAAAACAAGCATGGAACATCAAAAATTATAAATACGTTTGAAACGTATCAGCATCCCCAAGCTTAGTTCCTGCTCGTCCTCGAGTAGGTAAACGATAAAAACAAGATAATTTTTGAGGTGACATGCTACTATCATAATCTTGATCATATAATATTGCAAGGCACATGTAAATGAATGAAGTGATCCAAGTCAATGGTTTATAATTTGCTACCAAATAGATAATGAGTAAACAATGAATCACACAAGCTAAACGTTTTCATGAATAGTACTTTTGAGACAAGCATCAAACAGTTTTGCATAAATGTTAACTCATAAAGCAATAGTTTCTAACAAAAGGTATTTAATCAACACAAAGGAAGAATTTAGTTTCAGCTTTTGTTTCAACTTTCAACATATTTATCTCATGGATATTGTCAACACAAAGTAGTATAACAAGTACAATACATTGCATATAACGCATGTTGTAACAAAATTGACACTAGTGTTTGCTTGTGGAAGACAGAAAGAATAGGAAAACTGACTCAACATAAAAGTAAAAGAAACGCCCTTCGCAGAGAAAAGCAGGGATTAAATCATGTGCTAGAGCTTTTAAGTTTTTGAAAGCATATAGAGATTGCATAAAATATTTGATACTCCTCCCAACCTTGCTAACACAAGCCATGACTAACCGAATCCTCGGGTGCCTTCCATCAATCACATACCATGGAGGAGTATCTATTTTTGAGAGGTGTTTGTTAATTATCAACGAATGGTAGCGTGTGAGAACAATATTCTTGATGAGGACATGATTAGACCGGATATGACCAAACTTATTATTCACGAGCACATTTTTCAGGTGATTTCTAGTACTAATAATATGGTATTTTATTTTATTAATAAAGATAGAGATACAACACCTACTTTTGTTATATGTAGAATTGTGAAGGAACATTACAAGCCACGGATCAAAATGAGGACAACGGCGACTCGAAGAGCTCTTGCTGATGGGTCCATGCATGCACGTATGATGGAAAATTGGGCCATGCTAATCCCAAACATAATTGCGTGCATCAAAGAGGAGGACCCATGTGCATGGTGCACACACGTACAAGCAAGGTCCAGATTGATGGTCGATCCATTCATATGCTACGTGCAGCGGTGCAGGGCAACATCGGAGCAACCAGGCCAGTTGGGCCACGTCCATGCTGGAGTTTACGAGTCAGCCCACCTACACACGAGGACATTGATCGTGTACGCTCACGCGGACGGCCGCCGGCCGGCAATAAATAGATCACTTCCGGCTAGGGTTTAGACTTGGATTTTGTTTAGCTAAAAGACTGCCTAGCGTTTCGCTGCATCTTCGTGATCTCGATTTGTGTCCAACGACCAGATTAAGACCGCTTACGGAATCTCACCTTTTCAATAAAGTTCATCTTATATCCGCAATTCTTGATTGCAATATTGGTTCTTACTTGTTTCTCGATCGCAGATAGAACCAGACCTATTGGTCAGGCCGATCGTTTTTCTGCAGGATTCGGTAACCTCGGGAGATTGTTTTAGCGATTGCATTGGCGCTGCGTACGTGTGCGTAGTAGTCGGATCGCCAAGGTCGAACTCTAGCAGAATCGACGTATCTTCATCTCATCGAAAGATCGGACACCTTTGCCCTATCAAGTGGTATCAGATTTCAGGTTGCTCGGTGAGAAAATTTATCCCTAGATTAGATTTGTTTTTCATACCTACAGTCTAGAAAAAGCCATACAAAAATATTTAGATTAGTTCATTCTCGCCCAAAAACAGTCTTAGCCTTTTCGCCGAATCATTTGGTTTTGTTTTGTTGAATTTTCGTTGCATCGTGTGTCGAGTTGCTGGTTTCTGATGTCTAGATTTTTAGAGTTTCGAGTTCTAGCCACGTTTCTTCCACGCTGCATCTCCGCCATCATCCACTTTGTTATCTTTTTCCGCTGCCATCTCTTCCACCTCCGTTGGCGTCATCGTTTTCCATTGCATCCTCACCGCCGCATCATCCTTTTCCGTTGTCTCACCACACGCATAGAGTCCAGCTTTTTGCACCAGCCAGTTTGTTCCTCGTATATCGAGGACTCAGATCCGTTTCTTGTTCATCCTTGTTCACATATCGGAGTTGGAAAGTCTGTTTCGGTTGCCTTAATCGGTGGGATCCTGATCCGTTGTTTAAAAAAAAAAAAGAGGTGCTCAGTTTTGGTATTGCGAGATATTTTTCCTCGTACAAGTTCCAAGAAGTCTAAAACGTGATACGTTGCTTTGGAAGTTCTGATTCTCCTTTTGTTCTCGTATACCCAGAAAACAGCCGGGTGGCAGTTTTGTTTCGATCAGCCAAAAAAAAAAAACAGAGAAAAAAAAGGGAAAAAAAGTACGAGAAGATTCTTTTGGACTTGATCCGTTCCTAGCTTATATCAAAGAAAGTTCAGATCCGTGGATTGTTTCACCGTATCTTTTCTGTGGCAAGTCTGATCGGCATGTAAAAAAAAAATTAAAATTAAAAAAAGTGCCGATCCGCTTGTGTATTTGCTGGTAGAGCGATCTCCTTTTCGTGTCCTGTAACCAACCGAGCTGCTGCCTAAATCTCTGTTACACACAGTCTATATCTACTGTTCTTTCAATCGGACATATAATATAACCGCTGGCCACCTGCGTCATCTAGTTCACATTTTGTCCCCGGAAAATTCGTGATTTCATCTGTGTCTTACGCTCGCGTCTCTAGTACGATCTAAGCTTAGGACCAGCACTTGACTACTTTGAGCGGATTTTCAGCTTTACATTGACTAACGTGGTTTTGGTATATTCTCCACATATATATAAGCCTCCTACAGCTCCACATATTTCTACTCCGTGCATTGTGAGCTCGCCTGGCAATCGCTTTATCCAATCTTTGGAGTACTGATCCTTGTGGTTGCCGTGACGCCCTCCTGCGTGGTAAGGAACTTGTAAGAGCTTTATATTTTGCTTGACGGATTGTGCGACTTGCCACCACATCCTAGTAGTTGATAGGAACATATACTTGTGATTTGTTTCTTGTTTCCCACTAATCATGGCAGGTTCTGGAGTTAGAACTTCTTGGGCTTTGTCTATAGTTGGAGATTTGCCACCACCTACAACAACACAACAGCCACCACATGAGGTACAAAGTCGTACCAACACATATGATCATTTTATTGTTTCTATGCCACCATTTGCGGGTCGCTATAAACCTGATTTATATATTGAATGGGAATTTGAGATAAATGCTATATTTGTTTCCCATGATTTTTCTGAGCATAGGAAAGTAACAACTGCAATTGGTACTTTTACTGGTTTGGCTTCCATTTGGTGGAGTGAATATTGTCGTTTATATCCTGATTATATACCTAATACTTGGCATGATTTGAAACTTGCTATGTGGTATAAATTTGTTCCATCATACTACACACGTGAAATGGTTAAGAAATTGCAGAATTTAAAACAAGGTAATGACACTGTTAAAGAATATTATGATACTTTAGAAACTACCTTGTTGCATTCATTTTTAGAGGAAAGTGAAGATGATTTCATGATAGATTTTGGAAAGGTTTAAACCATGATATTCAGGAGCTATTAATGCATGAAAAGTGTTATCCTATGCATCGTTTGTTTCGTCTTGCTTGCAAAGCTGAACAGGAAATATCGAGACGTGTTGCCAAGACAAACAAGCGTGAGGTGCATATTCCACGAGTTGACTCGTTTGTTCCTGCCACCGCTACCATTGCACCTATTATGAAAACCACATCCGCTGATTTGAGCACTACCCCACCTCCAACATGTGCACCATCGTCACCGACAGTACCTACACTATCTGAGTCGGACATATACGGTAATAATAAAGGTACTGATGATATCACTCGACATGAGATTGCTTTATTTCCTACAGATTTAAATAATTCTTCTGTTGCGTTGCATGTTGATTTGGTCGCACCACCTATTTTCGAGGATAATATTGCTGAGATGAATTTACCTTGTGATCAAATACTTGATATGCCTGCTGTTTTGAGTGCACCTATTGCTGATTTTAATTCTTGTATTGATATGAGTGCACCGGTTGAAATAATTGCTGATGAGAATGAACCTTGTGAATTTACACATAAATATGATTTGGATCATATAAAATTGATTAGACATGATGAAGTTTTAGCTAGGAATTCTCATGCTACATCTTTATGGTCTATTATGATTGATCCACCTATTTCCTTGTCACATGCTCGGAATAAAATTGCTGAAATCACATGCTTGAATACATTGAAAAGCGCTTATGCACCAGATTTTACCTTTCAGTTGATTGGTGATTATGATATTAATAAGGAATTTGTGGTGCATAGAATTTGTATCACGTGTGATGACCTTGCTGTTTTACAAGAAAATAAATTGTTGCATATGTTCACTCATTTTGATATGACCTCCAACTATGGTATTGATTTTACACCAAATAGCTTGTTGCATGATTACTTATCTAAACAAGTTATGCTTAGGAATTTTGATACATCCAAATTTTGGTTTACCAATGTTGGGATGGTTTAATGATGGGCATTGCAAGACAAATGTTATAAATACGAGCTTCACTTATATGTGCAAACTGCGTTGCAATATATTCATGTGTATTATATGTTGTGTTAATTCTTTGAAGAGATGTGACAATGACTCATGCATAAAAGTGTCAATTCTACAACAAATGAGGAAAATAAAAATGGATGACATATACATATACCATGCATACACCTTGTCTATTTTGTTATCCCTGTTTCAGAAGAAACAGCGCCGAGGACGGCTTAATTTTCAAGAAAGGGAGGATGATGAGGACATGATTAGACCGGATATGACCAAACTTATTATTCACGAGCACATTTTTCAGGTGATTTCTAGTACTAATAATCTGGTATTTTATTTTATTAATAAAGATAGAGATACAACACCTACTTTTGTTATATGTAAAATTGTGAAGGAACGTTACAAGCCACGGATCAAAATGAGGACAACGGCGACTCGAAGAGCTCTTGCTGATGGGTCCATGCATGCACGTATGATGGAAAATTGGGCCATGCTAATCCCAAACATAATTGCATGCATCAAAGAGGAGGACCCATGTGCATGGTGCACACACGTACAAGCAAGGTCCAGATTGATGGTCGATCCATTCATATGCTACGTGCAGGGCAACATCGGAGCAACCAGGCCAGTTGGGCCACGTCCATGCTGGAGTTTACGAGTCAGCCCACCTACACACGAGGACATTGATCGTGTACGCTCACGCGGACGGCCGCCGGCCGGCAATAAATAGATCACTTCCGGCTAGGGTTTAGACTTGGATTTTGTTTAGCTAAAAGACTGCTTAGCGTTTCGCTGCATCTTCGTGATCTCGATTTGTGTCCAACGACCAGATTAAGACCGCTTACGGAATCCCACCTTTTCAATAAAGTTCATCTTATATCCGCAATTCTTGATTGCAATATTGGTTCTTACTTGTTCCTCGATCGCAGGTAGAACCAGACCTATTGGTCAGGGCGATCGTGCTTTTGCAGGATTCGGTAACCTCGGGAGATTGGTTTAGCGATTGCATTGGCGCTGCGTACGTGTGTGTAGTAGTCGGATCGCCAAGGTCGAACTCCACCAGAATCGACGTATCTTCATCTCATCGAAAGATCGGATTGCATCTTCATACCTACAGTCCACGAAAAAGGTGTCCGATCTTTTTAATCGTGCAGCCTACCGTGCAGGAAGGTTGGAAACAAGGGAGAGGATGATGCCACCAATGGAGAGTACAACAACTTGAAGCCACCATGATGACATTTGAAGACTTGGACGAATTCATCAAGTCCACACTTCATAATCTCGTCCATAGTCACATATGGTGCTGCGTCACCTTTTATTCATGGGCCATGGGCCATGTAATTCGAACCAGAAGTTTTAGTGCGTTTTTAGAGTCCGTACTAAGGAAGGAAAGTCCTCCAAGGGTTGGATTCGGCCTTCCCCCAAGGCTGGCTGAAACCCCCTCCTTTCCTCCTTATATACCTCGACTAGGGTTTCGTTTAGACTCGGATTTTGTTTAGCTAAAAGACTGCCTAGCGTTTCGCTGCATCTTCGTGATCTCGATTTGTGTCCAACGACCAGATTAAGACCGCTTACGGAATCCCACCTTTTCAATAAAGTTCATCTTATATCCGCAATTCTTGATTGCAATATTGGTTCTTACTTGTTCCTCGATCGCAGGTAGAACCAGACCTATTGGTTAGGCCGATCGTGCTTCTGCAGGATTCGGTAACCTCGGGAGATTGGTTTAGCGATTGCATTGGCGCTGCGTACGTGTGCGTAGTAGTCGGATCGCCAAGGTCGAACTCCACCAGAATCGACGTATCTTCATCTTATCGAAAGATCAGACACCTTTGCCCTATCAATTCTACCTGTCGAACGGACTTTTAAGAGCGGCTCCCATGAAGGACGTTATTTCTACCAGCAAGGCAGATCATCCCTCTTTCTCTTTGGTTTACACACATTCAGGTATTTCACTGTTTGTCATTGCTTACTGATGAATCAGGGCAAAAGTGTGAAGAGAATTAATTGGTTAAAGTTGTAATTAATTGGGACTGGGCACCCGTTGCCAGCTCTTTTTGCAAGTTATTGGATAAGCGGATGTATATGCCACTAGTCCAGGTGTAAAAGTCCACTCGACAAATAGAATAAAGAATAACCACACTAATTCCTCATGAGCTAGTAAACATTGACACAAAAAGGGAATAATAACATTTTGAATAATTTAAAGGTAGCACATGAAAAATTTACTTGGAGTGGCAAGGAAATACCACATATAGGTAGTTATGGTGGACACAAATGGCATGGATTTTGGCTCAAGGATTTGGATGCACGAGAAGCATTCCCTCTCAGTACAGAGTTTAGGCTAGCAAGGTTATGTAAGCAAACAAGAATATCAACCCGTACACCAAGTTTTATATGACAAACATATTGCAAACGTTATAAGACTTCATACCGTCTTCCTTGTTAACCAAACCCTGTTATTAGAAAATATCTAGACCTTAGAGGTACCACCGATGCAAACCAAATTTTCAACAAGCTTTACGGTAGTTCTTCACTAATAGGCTTAACTCATGTGATGCACAATTTAATCATGATCTACTTGTTAACTCAAAACAATTGACAAGCATCAAGTTATCCATTTTAGTGATCTACAAGATTAAGCAAGTTTTTCCTTATACCAATTACCACATGCAACATTTTCTGAACCAACCAAACACCAATCAATTTATTTCATCAACTCTCCAAACAAATATAAGTGAAGCAAGAGAGTACTTTCTACAAAAGAAAGCTAATAGCTCTGACAAGAGATACATGAAAACAAGAGCTAAAAGCTGAACAGCGCTAGATATGAATACTCAACAAATATAAGTGAAGAATAGGAGTATTCTCATGAAAAAGCGGAGCGTGTCTCTCTCCCAATCAAGAATGCTAGGGTCCAGTCAAGCTTTATTGAAAATAAAAATGCAATACTGAAAATAAAAAGCACACAGACGCTCCAAGAAAAGCACATATGATGTGAAAGAATTAAAATATAGTTTCACTAGAGATGACCTGATAATTTTGACGATGAAGAAGGGGATGCCTTGGGCATCCCCAAGCTTAGACGCTTGAGTCTTCTTGAAATATGCTGGGGAGATCCATGGGAGCCTCCCCAAGCTTAAGCTCTTCACTCTTCTTGATCCTATTATATCATCCTTCTCTCTTGACCCTTGAAAACTTCCGTCACACCAAACTCAAAGTAGATCTCATTAGAGGGTTAGTGCATAATCAAAAATTCACATGTTCTGTAAAGACGCAATATGATTTGTTACTTTAAACATTAGCTACAGCCACTGATGTTATGTGAAGCTCTTCCACCCAAAAAAGAATTTCACTCAACACTAGTAAAAGAGAGAATGCGAAAAATAAAAAGGCATAATCTGTCTAAAACAGAACAGTCCGCAAAGACGAATTTTTTCGAGGCACTTACGACGCTCAGATCGAGAAACTCTGAACTAATGAAAGTTTCAGACATTCATAAAGATTACGCACAAAAAATTTCAGATTTAATTAACAATCTGGTGATTTTAGGAATTTCGTACAGTGAACAGCAAAAATCTGTTTCTGCGCAGCAATCAAAATTAAGCATCATCTTATCATTAGAGGCTACTCTTGGCACAACAATGCGAGAAAATAAAGATACAAAGGAGTTGCTACAGAAGTAAACAAACTCCTTGACTCAATAAAAGAAAAATTGCAGAAAAATAAAATGGGTTGCCTCCCATAAGCGCTTTTCTTTAACGCCTTTTAGCTAGGCACAAAGCATGCATCAAGTATTACCAAGTGAAGAAGCATCAACATTCTTACGCTTAGCTCTCTTACCTTTACCTTTATCTTTAGGAAATACTTGGTTACACATAGGTGAAGAGGCGAAATTCATAGTGCCTTGGCCCACATCTATTATTGCTCCAAAGCGTTTCAACAGGGACCTTCCAAGCGTAATTTGTCCTACTCCTGCACATTCAATGACAAGATAATCAATAGATATTGTTATCCCTAAGAGTTTTGTAAATACTCCTTCGGCTACTCCCCTTGGTAATTTAATAGTATTATCACCCAAAGTTATACAATCTTCGCATTTGGAAAGCTCCCAAAGATTTAAGGAATCATAAATATTCTTGGGCATTAAACAGAATTCAGACATAATATCACAGCGAGAATGAAAAGTTTCACCATTTATAACAACTTTTACTGAGGGAATCCATCCCGATGGTTCAAAATTTACTGGCACATTATCATAATGTTCACGAATCTGATTATACCCTTCTTTTAGACCAGATATGTTCGTTTCAAGAGCGTTAAGTCTATCACTTATGCTTGTCAAAGCCAAATCAATTTTAGTGATTGGGGGCTAGAAATTGTAATCAATTTTTTTATAGCATTAAAAGCTTGATCCCCATCATAACGAAGGAAATCTCCTCCTACCACAGCATCTAAAGCATATCTGTAGCAAAGAACAAGACCAAAATAAAAGCTACTAAGAAGCAGGCTTAAAGTCATTTTAGGTTCAGTTTTAGCATAGGACTCAGATATTCTAGACCAAGCATCTTTAAAACTCTCCTCACTCCCTTGCTTGAAAGTGAAGATCTCTTCTTCAGGTGACATTACTACTGGAACAGGGCTAGACATGATGACTAACAGAAAACAAAACTGAAAATAAACTAAATGCAAGTAACTAATTTTTTTGTGTTTTTGATAATTGAAAGCAAACAAGATAAAATAAACTAAGCAAGACAAAAACAAAGTAAAGAGATTGGAAGCGTGAAACTCCCCTTGCAGAAGACTGCTGTCTCCCCGGCAACGGCGCCAGAAAAATAGCTTGATGACGTGAAACACACGTTCGTTGGGAGACCCCAAGAGGAAGGTATGATGTAGTCAGCAGCAAGTTTTCCCTCAGAAAGAAACCAAGGTTATCGAACCAGTAGGAGCAGCAACTCTTCAGAAGGTTGTCAACGGCGCCAGAAAAATAGCTGTCGCAGGGAGTCTGGACTGTTGACGTGGAATCTGCACACAACACAATCAAACTACTTTGCCCCAACGAAACAGTGAGGTTGTCAATCTCACTGGCTTGCTGAAAACAAAGGATTAAACGTATGGTGTGGAAAATGAGTATTAAATTGCAGAGAATGAAAAAGGAACAGTTTGCAGTTTGTGGTTGTTTAATCAGTGTAAAAGAATGGACCGGGGTCCACAGTTCACTAGTGGTGTCTCTCCATAAAAGATAACTAACATGTTGGGTGAACAAATTACAGCTGGGCAATTGACGAATAGTGAGCGCATGACAATGCATATACATGACATGTTGACTACTATGATATTTAATTGGGCATTACGACATAATACATAGATCGTTATCCAACAGCATCTATGACTAATAATCCACCGCCGGGTTGTCATCCGAGTCCCCGTTGGTATTAAGTTGCAAGCAACGGATAATTGCATTAAGTAAAGTGCGTAATGTAAACAAACACATATGCCCGTGGACATAGCATCGTTAGGTTATCCCTAGTGGCAACAGCACATCCACAACCTTAGAACTTTCTGTCACTGTCCCAGGTTAAACGGAGACATGAACCCACTATCTAGCATAAATACTCTCTCTTGGAGTTACAAGCATCTACTTGGCCAAAGCATCTACGAGTAACGGAAAGCATGCAAGATCTTAAATAACATATAAGATAGATTGATAATCAACTTGACATAATATTCAATATTCATCGGATCCCAGCAAACACAACATGTAGCATTACAATAATATGATCTTGATCATGTAGGGCAGCTCACAAGATCTAAACATGATGGCACAAAGTGGAGAGACAACCATCTAGCTACTGCTATGGACCCGTAGTCCAAGGATGAACTACTCACGCATCACTCCGGAGGCAGGCATGGCGATGTAGAAGCCTCCGGTGACGATTCCCCTCTCCGGCAGGGTGCCGGGAAGAGGTTCTGAACCCTCCCGAGCTAGGGTTGACGACGGCGGCGTCTCTGGATCTTTTCGTGGATATTTGCTCAGGTACTTAGGGTTTTCGCGTCGGGGGGAATAAGTAGGCGAAAGGGCGGCGGCTGCGGACCCCCGAGGGGCCCACACCACCCCAGGGCGCGCAAGGGGGGCCCGCGCCCTGGGTGCGTGTGGCCTCCTGGTGGCCCTCCTCTGCTGCTCCTTCGCTCCGTCAGGCGTGTTCTGGAAAAATAGGCACCCCCGTGTAGTTTCGTCCAATTCCGAGAATATTTCCAGACTAGCTTTTCTGGAATACAAAAACAGCAGAAAACAGGAACTGGCACTTCGGCATCTTGTTAATAGGTTAGTCCCAAAAAATGTATAAAAGTAATATAAAGTAGATGCAAAACATGTAGCAATTGGTATAAAACAAGCATGGAACATAAAAAATTATAGATACGTTTGAGACGTATCAGTATCATCCTCCACCCCTAAGTCTATGCATGAAATGGATGATGTCACTAGTCTTGCAATTAAGAAAGAACTTGTTGCTTTCGATACTTTTGTGACTAACTTGCAAGGTGAAGCCAAGAAGCATGTTGAGGCTCTCATGAGTCAACTTGGTATGGCTGAAGACCTCCTTGAGGTCAAATGTCGAATTGAAAGAGAAGAATCTATCACTATAGCATCTTTGAATGCTTCTCTTGAAGAAGAACAAGAATATAGGGGTACTCTTGTGGAGAGACTTGAGTCTCTTGGTAGTACTAATGATGAAATAATTGCTAAAATTCTTAAGGAAAGAGACCATGCCATTGCCAAGTATAAAGTAATTAAAAAGGAGAAAGCCGAATTTGTGGTTGCTAATGCTAGACTACATAGGGATATAGAGAAGCTTGACAAGGCTCACAAGGCATTGGAAACGGCTCACTCTCTTCTAGTCAAGTCTCATGAGCAACTACAAACTCAACTTTCTAAATCTAACTCACCTAGCACTTCTACTCCCTCTTGTGATCATGCAAATGTTATTGAGGAAAATGCTAGGTTGAAGGTTGAGCTTGCCAAGGCCGCTAGTGCCAAGATCTCTATTCCCAAAGGTAAAGAAAAGGTTGTTGCTCATGTAGTTGAGCAAAAGCAACGCAAAGGGAGGAAGGTCTTGGTTATGTAGCCAAGGCGATGAACAAGAAGAGCAACAACAAGGAGAACAAGGCCAAAACCGCACAAGCCAAGACTCTCATTGCAGATGGTGATGCCACTAGGGGCAAGACCACTTGTCGTGACTTTGCGGGGCATAATAACCCCAACTACATTCTTTATGTTGATTATTATGGGGATGTTTATGCAAAATATGTTGGTCCTTATAATGGTTACATTGCTTATTCTATTTGGGTCCCAAAGACCCTTGTTGCTAACAAAAGAGGACCCATTGCGAAATGGGTACCTAAATCAAGCAATGATTTCTTGTAGGACTATGCTTCCGGTGGGTCTAAATGGGTGGTTGATAGTGGATGCGCTAGTCATATGACCAGAAGCAAGGAGCTCATGACGGAGTTGGGACCAAATATAAATCACTCAACCGTCTCCTATGGTGATAAGTCAAAAGCTGAGGTAAAGGGCCTCGGCAAGGTGGTAGTTGCAAAGGATATCACCCTTGTAAATGTCATGCTTGTCGAGTCCCTCGGTTACAATCTTATGTCGTTCGTGCACTTAATAAGATGAACTTTGATGTCCATTTTACTATTGATATGGTGGTACTCTTGAGGAGCAAGACTCTAAAGGTCATGTTCGTTGGGTATGTTGAAAATGATTGTTTGTGGTGGACTTTTCGGGGTCAACCAACACTCAAGCAATATGCCTATTCGGAAAGGCCGATGGGGTGGTTGTGGCATCGCCGCTTGTCCCATGTCAATATGAGAACTTTGCAAAGTCTTCACAAGGGTGGCCACATTCTTGGACTAAAAGAGAATGTTTCTTTTTCTAGAGATCGTCTTTGTAGGGCTTGTGTTGAAGGAAAGATGCATGATTCTCCCCACTCAAGCAAGACCATCATCTCATCAAAGAGGATATTGGAACTTCTTCATGTTGATCTCTTTGGTGCCGTTCCTCAACCGAGTCTTGGTGGGAAGAATATTGTTTGGTGATTGTTGATGACTATTCAAGATTTACTTGGGTTTATTTCTTCAAGTCGAAGGATGAGACTCAACAAGCCGTCATCGACTTCTCCAATGAAGTTCAACGTCAACACAATGTTCCCATATTGGCCATTAGAAGTGACAATGGCTCCGAGTTCAAGAACTACACCCTAAATGAGTTTCTTAGTGAAGAGGGAATTCGTCATCAATATTCCGCTGCATATACCCCTCAACAAAATGGTGTAGCCGAGAGGAAGAACCGGACTCTTATGGATATGGCAAGGTCCATGTTGGCGGAGTTTAAGTCTCCGCTTTACTTGTGGGCCGAGGCCATCTCCACGGCGTGTCACTCATCAAACCGGTTATTCTTTCGCATTGGAAGAAAAGAAACTCCATATGAGATGCTTACCGCAACAAGCCCAATATTTCCTACTACCGAGTGTTTGGTTGTAAGTGTTTCTATAAAATCAAAGGTGTTCGTTTATCTAAATTTGAATCTAAAGCTTTAGAGGGTATTTTGTTGGTTACGGTGCCAATCACACACTTATAGAGTCTACGACAAATCCTTAGGGAAGAGTTGTGGAATCTTGTAGTGTGAAGTTCGATGAGAATGACGGCTCCCAAGTGGCGCAATTTCATGTTTGTGATGTAGATAATGAGGAACCTCAAGATGCAATAAGGAGAATGGGCGTTGGTTTCTATCGCCCCATTGAGATCCATCATGAGCCTCCTCAAGCAAGTCAAGCAAGTCCAAGCTCCACTCAAGTGGAGACACCATCATCACAAGTTGAACCGGCGCCTACCATGGAAGCAAATGATGCACCAACCCAAGAACAAGTTCAAGACCCTCCTCAAGTTGACCAAGTTGCTATGCAAGAACCAAGTACTCCTATTGTTGATGCTAGCCAAGGTCAAGACCAAGATCAACCCTCTCCTTCCATTGTTGAAGATGTGCATCAAGATGATCAAGGTCAACATTCCGGTCAAGACGGGGACTCAAATGATCAAGATGATCAAGCGATACCTCGCTCCAATAAGGATATCGAAACCCGTCGTAAAGCAAGAGTTGCAAGAGACTAGAATTAAAGAGTCATAAGCTTGAAGCAATCATTGGTGACCTAAATAGGAAGGTTACCACAAGGGGTCAATTGGCAAGCTTTAGTGAGCATCAACACATATCTCCATGGTAGAACCAAAGAAAGTGTTTGAAGCTCTTGAAGACCCGGATTGGTTGGAAGCTATGCATGAAGAGCTAAACAACTTCAAGCAACAAAGTGTGGAATTTAGTTGAGAAGCCAAAGGATTGCCGCAATGTTATAGGCACTAAGTGGATTTTCAAGAACAAGCAAGATGAACATGGAATGGTTATGAGGAACAAGGCAAGATTGGTTGCACAAGGGTACTCTCAAGTTGAAGGCATTGATTTTGGAGAGACTTTGCACCCGTGGCTCGCCTTGAGTCCATCCGTATCCTTCTTGCATATGCATCACATCATAATTTCAATTGCAACAAATGGATGTGAAAAGTGCTTTTCTTAATGGTCCTTTAAAGGAGTTGGTATATGTTAAGCAACCACCGGGTTTGAGGACCCAAACTTCCCTAACCGTCTACAAGCTTGATAAGGCGCTCTATGGTCTCAAACAAGCACCTCGTGCGTGGTATGAGCACCTAAGAGAGCTATTGCTAGACCGTGGATTTGAAGTGGGCAAATCGATCCCACCCTCTTTACCAAGAGGGTTAAAGGGGAGCTTTTCATATGCCAACTTTATGTTGATGATATTATCTTTGGCTCATCTAACAAAGCTTTTAATGATGAATTTTCAAACTTATGACCGATAGGTTTGAGATGTCCATGATGGGAGAGTTGAAGTTCTTTCTTGGTTTTGAGATCAAGCAATTGAGTGAAGGGACTTTCATCTCTCAAGCCAAGTACACCCAAGACATGCTCAAGAGGTTCAAGATGCAAGATGCTAAAGAGAAGAGGTTTCCTATGGACACCAAATGCCATCTTGAACTTAATCAAAGGGTATTGATGTTGATAAAAAACTTTATCGCTCTATGATTGGTTCTTTGCTTTATCTTTGTGCATCTAGACCCGATATTGTGTTGAGCGTAGGGGTGTGTGCAAGGTATCAAGCGGCTCCTAAAGAAAGCCACATGAAGGCGGTCAATAGAATCCTTCGATATTTGGTTTATACCCCAAGGTTTGGTTTGTGGTATCCTAAGGGCTCCAACTTCTCTCTTGCCGGGTACACGGACTCGGATTGGGCCGGTGATAAAGATGATAGGAAATCAACTTCCGGGGCATGCCAATTCCTTGGTAGGTCCTTGGTGAGTTGGTCTTCTAAGAAGCAAAATTGTATATCTCTCTCCACCGCCAAAGCCGAGTATGTGGCAGCCGCTAGTGCTTGCACTCAATTGTTATGGATGAGGCAAACTTTAAAGGAATACGGTGTCCATTGTGACAAAGTGCCTCTTTTGTGTGACAATGAAAGTGCTATCAAGATTGATCATAACCCGGTGCAACACTCAAGAACGAAGCATATTGAGATTCGTCATCATTTTATTCGAGATCATGTTGCTCGTGGTGATATTGAGCTTGGCTATATTCCAACCAAAGACCAACTTGCGGATATTTTCACGAAGCCTCTTGATGAAGCAAGATTCACTTATTTGAGGCATGAGCTAAATATCGAGGATTCAAGGAGCGTGGCTTGACTATCTTGCATACACACCTATTTCTTGACTATCTATTTGGTTTAGGTGTAGGCATGGACATAGAGGGAGTGCGGTCCTAATCCATTGGACTATCCCTCCCCCCATTATGCCGATATTAAGAACTCATTTGCTTCTCTATATTCGTCTCTACGAATTGTGAGTTTAAAATGACGAGTTGTGGCCGTGAACCCAAGATATATCTTCGCGGTGTCACACCATACACTCATACATGGTGGCCTAGGCCACCACCCTCTTCTTTATGAAGAGTTGGTTCTTATTTGAGGTTTTATTGCATACTTGATCACTTCCAATGTTGTTATTTGGGTTTTCTTGGTTTTGTCTCCATTGGAAGTGTGAAGAAATCATCATGTTTGCATCTCCCCGTGTCACTCAACGTTGCTCCATGGTCATTCTTGAAGATGGCTCTCAGCAAAGAAGTCCGAAAGTTTTTCAGGAATTTTTTTAGCAAGAATTTCAAGATGAAGAGGAGGAGGCCAGCCTGACCGGCCTGGCCGGCTCCCAGGCCGGGTTCTCGGGGCTTCTCAATTCAGGGGAGGATGGGGTCGAGTCAACCGTTCCCCATCTTCTTCCTCCCTCCCCACCCGTGCTCCACCTCCATGGCAGCCCCTCCCGTGCTCCTCCTCCACCGCCCCCTCCATTAGAGCCGCCCCCACACCTCCTACCCCTCAGATCTAAAGGGGCCCCTCCAGATCTTCCTTCCCATCCAAGTGATTTCTCCATTGGTGAAGGTTTGGGGAGTTCTCCTCCATTGTTGGTGTTCTCTCAAGATTGGATTTTTCTCGGTGAAGCTCGAACAAGGTTGGACTCTGATTCGGCTTTTGATGGCCGTGAAGACCTTGGTGATGATTCTCTTCTCTCCAAGTACAAGGGCAAGGAAAAGCTTAGACCTGCTAATTTCTCCTCCCACACCAAGAAACTCAAGAAACCCAAGGTAACCTCCAAGAAGCCTCCCCCTGTCAATCCGGATGAACCGGTACGTGAGACTTGGATCAAAATACCTAGTGATGAGTTTGAGCGTGACTGCTTGGATTTCAATCCATATGCATTTGGAAAGCGCACTTGTACAAATGATAGCCGTTTCTTTTGCAAGATGCATCAGCAAGTGTTTGAACAGCTAGTTAGCCCCCTTGTGAACTCTCATGTGCCTACACATTAATTTGATGTGGATAAGTCAAGGGAATTATGGCCGGATGTGATGGATGTTATGGATTTTCATAGTATTACTCCTCTCATGTCAGTTGATACCTCCTATTCACCTGAGCTGCTTCGAGAATTCTACGCCACAGTGTATTTCTCTAGGGAAAGAAAGAGGACTATGACTTGGATGAGTGCCGGTATCAAGTGCGAAGCTTCACTTGCTGATTTGGTGCTCTCTTTGACATTGAGGAGTTACCTCATTGTCCAATGTCTTATGTTCGTATTCACTTGCAAACTCTCATGAAAGCTTCAGTTGGGATCCGTCATTGCTATCCTCCCGGGATGGGTCTTATTGGAAAGATTCCCAAGGTCACCATATGTCTCCTTTTTGGAAAGCCACTCATTCCATCTTAAGGAACACTATCGCTGTCAAGTTTGGGGAGAAGGGTGAGGTTCGCAAGTGAATGGTCAATCTTCTTTGTAACATTGTTAGTACCAAGGAGAGGGGAAAGAAAATAGATGTTCTTGATTACATGTGGCAAGAGATGCACTCAGTGGTTCTTGAGAACAAGGTTCCCATTTATGGTCCGTACCTGCAGAAGCTCTTTAACATCAAGTTGGCTCCAGCCTTAGTCAACGCCTATCGTTTAGATATGGTTGCTCCTACTCTTCACTCTTTGCCAGCTCCTCCTGTTGTTGCAGCTGCCCCTCCTCAAGCCAAGCGTGCTAGATCCGCAGTTCCTGAAGGTGGTACTAGCTCTTTTCAAGAGGAAGCTCATGTTGAGGCCCCTAAGAAGAAGCACGGCTTAATGAGTGTGTTCAAGAAAATGAATTGCTTCTTTGTGAACAAGCAAGACAAGGACTTCAAGGCATATCACAAGCAAAAGACATATAACCGCAATCAACGGGCGATTATGACGAAGCTTGATCTTCCCTTTCCAGAAAGCTCGGTCGAAGTCTCGGAGAATACTTACAAGTCCAAGCACACCTATTGGTTCGGCGATGATGCCTCCTCTCTTGCTCCCTATTGGCCGGGCAACCATGGTGAATCAAGCTCCGGTCAAGCCTTTGGTGGCGCCAATGATGATGTTGATGATGTAGATGATGAGGAGGAATATGACGACGAGTGATCTCATGGGCTTCTCACTTCACTTTCTTCCTTTTTGGTGTCATGATGCCAAAGGGGGAGAGAGATTTCCGGGGATTTGCATTCATGCATGGCATCCATTTGCATTTTCGTTTTCATTTGCATTGCACTTGCTTTAGTTGAACTTTATTTGGTTTATGTTCGTGGAACTTGGTTATCACTATTGTTTGAGATGGTTAAATTATTGTATGAGACTATGGATTTTGGTATTCGGGTTTATCTATGGTTGAGACTTCATGATATTGTGCTTTGATATAATTGTCTACATCTTTTGGCACAAGGTATGATCATCTCAAAATCTCAACCTAGTTGGATATGTCTCATTTTGTGCGAATATGTTGTTCCTATATCATGTTGATTTTATCTTGTTGGGATTGCTTCTCTCCTTATGTGTGTATTTACTTTCCAAGGCAAACAAACTATATGCACACATTTTGGGGGAGCCCTTTCCTTGTTTAAGAATGTGATATAGTGTGGTTTTTATTGCAAATCCTAGTGTTGTCATCTAACACCAAAAAGGGGGAGATTGAAAGGACATTTATTTACCCCTCTGTGTTTTGTGTGTTAGATAACAACACCGGTGATATTTTAATATGTTGCTAAGTGCTTACAGGAAATATTAAGTTTTATGATAAAGCGATAAAGGTTATCTCTCCATACAAAAAGAAGAAAGAAATGGAAAAGGAGTTTCACGAAGCCCTGAGAGGCCGGCCTCCAGGCCGGGCGCGTCGGGCACCAGGCCGGCTCCTCAGAAGACCCAGCGAAGTGCACGCAAGGCCGGCCTCCTGGTCGGCCCTGCACCCTCCACCTACCTTTGGACAGGTAGCTCGCCCAACATTGAAGACCACCATTATTGCAAGCTCAAGAATCACTAGATCTCCCAATCCCTCCACCCAA
This sequence comes from Poa pratensis, assembly GCA_947311845.1. Lineage (NCBI taxonomy): Eukaryota > Viridiplantae > Streptophyta > Magnoliopsida > Poales > Poaceae > Poa > Poa pratensis. The sequence continues at coordinate 92,488,379 of CAMZMU010000128.1, forward strand.
ACTTGTTGATCTTTGGAGGATTGAAGGAGAAGGCCTGAATCTACATCTTCACCAAGCCGATTTACATTTCCCCTCATTCACTTGAGGGACCATTTGCTAGGATTTCCTTTGGGAAAACCTAGCCCCTTATTGTACTCACTTTGTGTTCTTGAGCCCCAATCCAGTTGTGGGTTGTGCCCCGGATTGTTGTTGTAAAGGCTTCGGATTCCGCCTTGAAGGTTTCCGATACATCCATGTCTCCGCGTGCTTTCACTTTGGTTACCTCTATCCTTGTTTACCGTCTTTAACTTGTGTATCTTGTTTAGTTGCTAGCTTGTCATATAGGTAAATTCACCGTAGTTGCATATCTAGAGAAATTACCTTTCATGTCAAGCCTAATTTGAAAAAGAACTAAAATTGGAGTAGCACCTATTCACCCCCTCCCCCCCCCCCTCTAGGTGTCATACGATCCGTTCATAATTACCTGCAAGCATGTTGTTCCGCAGATAATAGACCGTGCTGAAGTGTGTGAATCATTGTGGTAGCCGAGGGATGACGGTTTGTGGTTCTGCTAGGCGAACCTCAGTGTGTGTACGTAATACGGCGATGTAGTGCGACGGTACGGCTATTGTGAATGGCAAATCTGCCGGCTCAAACCCTATAGGCCTGAACAAATAGATGGTTCCTGCCTGAAGTAGATTGTTGAAGTGATCTACGAGTTCTTCGTAACAGATCGCTTCGATTTTCATCCCCTGTGAAATACGACAAATTAGCCATTTAAACGTAGCAAATCACGAGATGGCACAAATGTAGTATATGCATAAACTGATCAAAGTAAACATGATTACTCTTGTGTGAGCTAGTATAACGGTGAGGAACCTTCCATCAATGGTCTGCACTATGCGAGTGCATAGAACTTTGGCTGTTGTTTCCCAGGGGAAACGTAGGTGTAGGTGATCTTCGTTAATCTCATCAAATGTTACATTTCTGCAAACAAAGGATCATAATATTAGCTCTACAGAATCATAATTAATCACTAAATTCGTAACAGGCAGGTAAAACAAAGGATTACATATTGATAGGAGGAGGCGAGTAGGCCGGAAACGGCTCCGGTTCCGGCAACGGCGCTGTCACCCTTTTGGAGCTTGGGTATCGAGATGCCATGGGGATGGGTAGCTTAAGTGGGGAGGTAGGGTATGTGATTATTTCCGTCGAATCGAGCAGATACTTATATGGAGCTGTTTGGGCTCGATTTTGATATTGAAACGCAGCATGTAATCAGCGCCATTTAATCCGTTGTTGAAACAATCCTCGGGTATGCAATCCAGCCTTTAATTACTGTCATTTAATAATGTCGGGAAAGTTTTGGTAGATTTTGCTCCGTGTAATCCTCATTTCCCCTGTACGATGTGTTAACCTTGGAATAATTACCGTGGGGAATGTCATTTAATAACTTGGGGCAGTTTTAGTAGGTTTTGCTCCGTGCAATCCTATGTATCTGCTATACGTTGTTTTAACCTTGGAATAATTACTGTGTAGAGATAATTGAAGTTTCATTTTTGACTGACGGGTGACCGTACTGAGATTTCATACCGAGATTTGATTTCGCATGAATGTGGTGGGGAAAAACCGTAGGGAGGAAAAAACCGTAGGGGGAATAAACCCAAGTGGGAAAAATCCGTGTTCGCTCTCGCTTTGGAGGCTTGACGAATGATAATGTGTGTACTGGTCTTACTCGGTTGTGATCGTCCTTGTGTATCATGGCAACAAAACCGTGTTGACGAAAAGCAGCAGAAAGTCTCTTATTCACTCTCCATTGAACAGTTGTAAAAGTAACCAGCAGAAATTTAAAATAAACAAGGGATGCATCCTCAGTAAGCAGCAGAAATAATAGTCATGTCAACACAGAACATTGCTTTCAGTTATCTGATTTCTGATTCAGTTATAGCAGAGCTCAACACATGACAATGGAAAATTGGAGATTTGGAGGAGGCAGGGGGAGTTTCAGTCTAGCATAGGAGTACAGGACAGTGTTGCGCCCAATTCAGTCTAGCTGCGGCCCGAGGCGCAGATGCGTCGGGGTCGGCCGTGAGGCAGCGGCGGACCGAGGCGGAGATGCGTCAGGTTCGGCCATGAGGTAGCGGCGGACCGAGGCGGAGCTGCGGCGAGGGCCGGGGATGGTGATGCAGCGAGGTCGTCCGTGAGGTGGCGGCGTTGGGGTCGGCCGTGCGATTCGCGGCGGCCCAAGGCGGAGATGCGCAGTGGCGACGGCCGGGGACGCAGATGCGGCGAGGTCATCCATGAGGTGGCGGCGTTGGGGTCGGCCGTGCGGGTCGCGGCGGCCCGAGGCGGAGATGCGCAGTGGCGACGGCCGTGGACGGAGATGCGGAAGCCTTCGTCCGTGAGGTGGCGGCGGTGGGGTTGCTCGTGAGGGTCGCGGCGGCCCGAGGTTGGAGATGCAGCGGCGGCGGCCTTCCCGTCTGTGCGTGTCGAAGCCTTTCGCGAGGGTACGTGAGAAAAGAGAAGTGGGAAATAGAATAGGGGGATGCGGGGAGAAAAAATAACGTGAGGCTTGACGAAGGAAACATGCGTGGAGAAAAAACAAAGTGAGAGGCTTGTCGAAGGAACCAATCGTACCTTTTTAGATAGTAGAGATAGAGATTAGACCGTATTATGTTATTGATTCTGTAAATATCATGTTTATCGAAGATAAACAGACCTATTATCATTTTTGAATTCTTTATATCAGGAAAATTGCGCACTTGATCGCCGGGGAAGCGCACGAACATACAACGGGCCATCCATTTTGAGCGTGAGCATGGGTCTGTACCCCATGGTGGAATCACGCTCCCACATCTCAAATCTGAACACGTAGAGAAGAACCGCTGCAAATATCTTCATTTGCCTGTATGCGAAATCCTTTCCCAAGCAGATTCGAGGACCCGCCTATATTGAACAAGAGACCAAACAAGTAGAATATGGATATGGATCCAAGTTATTAGTGATACAATGAACTACAGGAGTAGAATATGGATCCACCCACCAGACGACCTTGGACGTCTTCCTTTCTCCATCTACAGTAGCGAAAGGCGGATTTGTGAGCGACCCCGTCCATCCCACCTCGCCGCCACCGGATAGACGGTTCTCCCACCCTCCGACGGCCGCTCCGGCGGCGGGAGGATGGGGGAACCCCGTTCCGTGGTGTGTACATAGTGTAGGTATGGCTAGGGCTCCAGCCGGAGATGCCGTGGAGGTGGCGGCGCATCCGGAATGGATTTTGGCGGCGGCGGTCTTCCCCTTCGATGGCGAGGCTCCTTGGAGCTCTGCTGTGGACCGGCCTCCTTCCTCGTGCTCGCGGTTCCCCGGAATCGTGCTGCGCGCTCTTCCCCCGTCGGAGATCGAGAGATGGCGACTCCGGATGTTTGAAGTTTCTGGTCGTGTTGATGTTGCAGAGCATGGCGTTGGCTGCGGCGGCGCTGGATGGAGGCTCTCCGGGGCCAAGCTTCGCCGACTTCCCATCCGCAAGGGGACTACTTCTGATCCAAGGTTGAAGAGGAGTAGCAGCGGCGGCGCGTCGGTGTCACGTCTTCGTCGTCGTGTTCGTCAGCGGAGTTCAGAGGGGCTTCACTGTATTTTTTTCTTTGTCTCTGGACTTTTCTGTAAGAACTGTGTTTTGAATATCAGCCGATCTTCGCAAAAGAATATGGATCCCACCTGAAAAGCTGTGAACTTGAATGGACTCTCTGGGACGAACACGCCGTCGTCGTCGAGCCACCTCTCCGGCCTGAACTCCTCGGCGTCATCGCCCCACAGGAACTTCATCCTGCCCATCGCGTACGGCTGGTAGCACACCATGTCACCTTTCTTCACGTCGTACCCATCCGGCAGCGTGTCATCCGAAAGGCAGTACTTGACATCCTGCAACGAAAACCAAAAATGGCTACTAAATAATTTCCTTATCCTGACGTGAGGGTCACAAAATGCCAAGGGACATGCTCCGAAGAGATCCAGAGGGTACCGCAGGCACCGCAGGGTAGAGCCGGAGGGTCTCTGTCAGCGCGGTGTGGAGGTACTGCATGCTGTTCATGGCGCCCTCGGTCAGGCACACCGTGAACTCCTGGATGCCCACGTCCCGGTCGCCGGTGGTGGCGTCGCGCACTTCTCCGGTCCTGGATGTTCTGGTTGTGGCACAGCACGTAGAGGAACCACGACAGCGTCCCGGCCGACGTGTCGCGGCCGGCGATTACGAAGTTCAGTATGATATCCCGAAGGTACTTGTTGTCGAAGCAGCCGCGGGGTCTTTCTCCCTCTCCAGCAGGAATCTAGACAGGATGTCCTCTTTTTTGGCCTGCCAAATTTGGAAATGTCACGATTGACGTCGGTCAGGTTTGGTACTACAGCCGTGCTGGTATGCTCCTGATTCCAGCTGAGTAGGTGAGGAAATGGTGCAACAGGGGAAGCTTACGAATTCGTTTTGATCTATGCCCATCTGCTCAATCTTCTTGTCGATAGCGGCGTACACGAAGTCATTGATGGTCTGGACCGACCGCTTCATGGCCGCCTCCGACGAGACGTTGAGGAGCCTCTTGGCCTTCCAGAGCAGGTCGAAGAACCGGTACAGCACCTGCTCGCTGGCGTCGTCGAACGCCCTGGCGAACGCCGCGCCCTCCTTGCTGGACCGGGACAGCCCGCCCAGGTTGACCCCGAACCCGATCTTGAAGATCGAGTCCAGCGTCGACCGCATGAACAGATCCTGCATGTCCACCGCCTTCTCCGTGGCTGCGGCGGACACGATGTCCGCGAGCTCGGCGGCCGTGTCGCGGAACACGCCGGTGCTGTACTCGCGGAGCGCCCGGGTGGAGAACTCGAAGCTCGCGACCTTACGCTGGTGCCCCCACTTGGCGCCGTCCACGTTGAAGATTCCGTCGCCAAGGAGGTCCTCCATCACGTCGTGGATCATCTTCCCCTTGCCGTAGTTGACGAAGTTGGTGCGGAGGATGTACTCGACGTTGGCCGGGTCGACGGTGTAGACGTAGTTGCAGGTAGGGGTGAGCATGCGGAAGGTGCGGTACCTGTGGGAAAGCTCCGTCTGGTACTCGGCCAGACGGCCGAAGTTCAGCAGCTGATGGATCATGGTCCCGGCCACGGGCGGGTAGTTCCGTCTCTTGCCGGTCAGGGCGTGGCGGGCGAGGTAGAGAGCTAGGAGGAGGAGCGACAGCGCGAGCAGCGTGGGCTGGCTCAGCGATGACTCCATGGCCGGCCGTGGAGGCGTGAACTGAAGCGAGGAGGCCGGGTGTGTCGCCTCGCGTGCTTGCCTGTGGAATTGTTGATGGAGTGAAGACTAGGATGTGATAGTGGAGCAGTTGGTTTGAGGGATGTGATAGTAGTATTCCTGAATTTAACGAGAACTTGAATGTAGGACTGCACAGCACTTCTGAAATTCCAAAATCAACTACGATCTCAAACAATGATTGATTATCATTATCAATCAAGTGCTATAACCTGTCGCGATGCCAGAAAATTTCGCACATGATATTTTTGAACATGTCAAAGCAAGGGAAGAAAAATATACTTTGGAGAGGCACTGAAAGAGAAAAAAATATTTGGTATCTACATTAAACTGAAAGTAATACTTAGACAAGAAATCGAGTTGAAAAGTTGAGGAGTCACATCTTACTGTTAGGATGAAACATCCCAAAAATAAACTGAACCACTGGTGCCTTGAAAGTGTGTGTGCTTGAACAAAAGCCACGATGCTCCATGTTTGCTGCCCGGGAAGTCTAGAAACGTGCCTAAGAAGTGTCTCTGACTGCATAAGAAGGTAGCTCAAGGTAAGTAAAACACCAAGAGTGCAGCACCAAACAAAAATCTTGGCATGATTTACTTTTGTAACGGCAATAGGAATGATAATTAACAGAAATTCACATTGGCTCCCGACCTCATATGCTCCTGATATAATAAACAAAATTAAAACAAAACATTTCAAAAAAATCAGAATTTTTTTGGAGACGAACATATACATGTTTTGTAAATACGCGCCAAGTTTAGTGGTGAAATGACATTTGGTCTGTTCTGTGCAAAAAAGAGAAATCAGTAGCTGAAATGAGATTTTTAAAAACATTTTTTAGAGCACTGATTTTGTTATTTTTGCACAGCACACCACACATGTCATTTCATCACGAAACTTGACATGTATTTAGAAAACATGTATATGTTCATCACCATTTTGTTTCAGATTTTTTGGAAATGTTTTACTATTTATTTAATTTTGTCTAATATATCAGGATCATATGAGCTCGGGAGTCAAAACGCCCTCCTAACTCCTATTTATTTATTATCTATGTTATGCTTCCGATAAAGAATGGATTCAGTCTTATATATACGCGATATTGGACAAGTTATCTCAAATTACATTAGGCTTGACCGAGGGATAAATGTCTGGTAATGCTGTACAAGTAAGCTAAATTGAATAAAATGAAAAGATTCATAGTAAAATCACATAAATTATCATAACTCGGTAATATGAAACAATTTAATAACCAAGGGTATAACTCCGATTAATAACCAATAGTGGTCTGGATACCCATAATGATTCCCATAAATCACCGAAGATCATCATCGAGGGAACTCTGTAATACCTCACTGTTCCTTTTTGCTTCGCGACAATTTTCTTAGCCCGAGGCGAGGCTTTGACGGTGTCCTTGTGAGCAACACTTTATCATTATACCAAGGTATTCTCGTTACTGGTTTGTACTCTTTTACTAGTGTCCTATTCCGGTATCCAAATGACTAAAACTTATTCATAATATCTGGCCATGCGTATATCTCCATCGCTAGAGAAGCAAAATCCCGCAAACTTTTTGGTGTACATGAAAGTATCCTTTATGATTACCCAGTTACTAAGTAACATTCGTGACCCCATAGTAAGCATTAGGTATCCAGGTCTACGATAGTCTCATGACCTAAAGACGCAAGTAAACGTAAACATGTGATGAAAGTGTACCGACAACATAAAGATGATGTATCTCGCAGTATTTCATAAAGGTATATTCAGCACCAATTTTTCATTAACAATGTGCTATCATTATTGTTGTAATGCATCCTTGTAACACTTACTATGCCTATGATTAGGAGAACATAAATATCAACAATTGATGAACTAATCTAGAGAAGGCACAAGGGATATGTTTGGTGTTTATCATCCAGACATGCAATTAGGTTTCCTTCCGAATTTCATGTTTAGAAACTAATGCAATTCTAGCATGTAACATAATTATAAACACGAAAATGTAATAACAATAGCTTTATTATTGCTTCTAAGACATATTTCCAACACTCTTATGTTGTACATCCATATTTGCAACCAATAGATCTAACCCAGAAATATCATCTGAAAGTTGTTAAAAAACTATTTGCTCAAACGTTGATATTGACATCACATTATAAGTCTACCAGGCATAGTTAGAACCATAATTAGGAAACAAAAGCAACATTTTTTATAGCTTTGATGGTGTTAATTTTATGAATTCTCAACTCGATATGAAATAACTAATTTTGACGGTGTGAGTCCTTTTGTAGGTCAGACTGAAATTTCATGGCACTTTAATATATGCCGTATGTTCATGTTTAGTATTTTTTTTAACCTTTAGCATGTGTTCAGGTTTAGTGTACCGTTTGCACGATAAGTTGGACGCATCGGATACGTTCTCAGTCTATAGACCTGCAAACCTGTTTCTCACGACACTCTACTTGCGTGCAATATGAGAAACTATGTGTGGGCACTGAAGGACAATAGCGTTGTACACTTGTACTGCCGCTTATGGAGATGAAGCTGATAATCCCAGGCTATGGGCTATGGTTGTTCTAGCTGAGCAAGACTTTAAACTAGGATAAGTTCATTGAAATGCTATTTAACATTGGGTCATATGGTGAGCGAGGCAGAAATTTAATTCACAAAAACGAGCAACAATCTCTGTTTCCACTAATATCTTCATCAACATATATTTTGCGGATCAAGGCAAGAAGCCTATGGCGGGAGCGGTGTGGCCTATACTGCCACGGTGGAGGCCACCAACTACTGGTGTGGCCAAGCTCAACATGGACGGAGGGTTGGCTAAGATACATAATCGAGAAGCAGTGTGTCGGCACAACGAAGGTGTTTTCTTGGGCGCCTCCTCACCTTTGATGGAGTAGCAAACTCGGAAGTGCTCAAAGCGTTTGCATGCACGGAAGGCAGGAAGCTCTTGGTTCTTCCTGATTGTCTAAATGTGATTAAGAAGATTAATGATCAACTCGAGTGCAACATTGGAGGATTTTGAAGGAAAAAAGTTTTTCAATAGCATATCCATGACCACGAGCAACGAGAAGCAAACAGGGAGGCACATTCTGTAACTCGAACAGCAACTTCGTTATCGGTGTGTATCTGAGTGATCTGGAAATCCATGTAAACATTTTGCATTTTTTTCATCTGAGTAATAAAACTTCTGTCGTTCCGTTTGAAGAAACTACTCCCTCCGATCCACTTTAAGCGTCGGAGGAAAAGAACTAACCACGTACAATTTATAAGCTCATTTGGCGACAGTATTTTATTATCGGAGGGAGTATTAAAATACATACAATTGCTAAACCGTATTATATCATTGATTCTACAAAGATCGTCTTTATTGAAGCTAAACAGAGCTAAGTACTGGAACCTCTGCAGAGTATTAGTAGTTTTCGAATTCCTTATATAGTTATATCATTATCAGGCAAGTTGCGCACTTGATCGTCGGGGAAGCGCACGAACATACAATGGGCCATCCATTTTGAGCGTGAGCATGGGCCTGAACCCCATGGTGGAACCACGCTCCCACATCTCAAACCTGAACAGGTACAGAAGAACCGCCGCGAATATCTTCATTTGCATGTATGCGAAATCCTTTCCCAAGCAGATTCGAGGACCCGCCTGTATTGAACAAGAGACCAAACAAGTAGAATATGGATATGGATCCAAGTTATTAGTGATACAATGAACTACAGGAGTAGAATATGGATCCCACCTGAAAAGCTGTGAACTTGAATGGACTCTCTGGGATGAACACACCGTCGTCGTCGAGCCACCTCTCCGGCCTGAACTCCTCGGCGTCGTCGCCCCACAGGAACTTCATCCTGCCCATCGCGTACGGCTGGTAGCATACCATGTCACCTTTCTTCACGTCGTACCCGTCCGGCAGCGTGTCATCCGAGAAGCAATACTTGACATCCTGCAACGAAAACCAAAAATGACGTGCTAAATCATTTCCTTATCCTGACGTGAGCTGCACAAAGTTCCAAGGGACAGGCTCCGATGAGATCCAGAGGGTACCGCCGGCACCGCAGGGTAGAGCCGGAGGGTCTCTGTCAGCGCGGCATGGAGGTACTGCATGCTGTTGATGGCGTCCTCGGTCAGGCACGCCGTGAACTCCTGCACGCCGACATCCTGGTCGCCGGTGGTGGCGTCACGCACCTCCCGGGCGATCTTGTCCTGGATGTGCTGCTTGTTGCACAGCACGTAGAGGAACCACGACAGAGTCCCCGCCGTCGTGTCGCGGCCGGCGATCACGAAGTTCAGTATGATGTCCCGAAGGTACTTGTTGTCGAAGCAGCCGGGGTCTTTCTCCCTCTCCAGCAGGAATCTCGACAGTATGTCCTCTTTCTTGGCCTGCCAAATTAGGAAATGTCACGATTGATGTCGGTCTGGTTTAGTATTACAGCCGTGCTGGTATGCTCGTGATTCCAGTTGAGTAGGTGAGGAAATGTTGCAACATGGGAAGCTTACGAATTCGTTTTGATCTCTGCCCATCTGCTCGATCTTCTTGTCGATAGCCGCGTACACGAAGTCATTGATGGTCTGGACCGACCGCTTCATGGCCGCCTCCGACGAGACGTTGAGGAGCCTCTTGGCCTTCCAGAGCAGGTCGAAGAACCGGTACAGCACCTGCTCGCTGGCGTCGTCGAACGCCCTGGCGAACGCCGCGCCCTCCTTGCTGGACCGAGACAGCCCGCCCAGGTTGACCCCGAACCCTATCTTGAAGATCGAGTCCAGCGTCGACCGCATGAACAGATCCTGCATGTCCACAGCCTTCTCCGCGGCTGCGACGGACACGATCCCCGCGAGCTCGGCGGCCGTGTCGCGGAACACGCCAGTGCTGTACTCGCGGAGCGCCCGGGTGGAGAACTCGAAGCTCGCGACCTTCCGCTGGTGCCGCCACTTGGCGCCGTCCGCGTTGAAGATCCCGTCCCCCAGGAGGTCCTCCATCACGTCGTGGGTCATCGTCCCCTTGCCGTAGTTGGCGAAGTTGGTGCGGAGGATGTACTCGACGTTGGCCGGGTCGACGGTGAGTACATAGTTGCAGGTCGGAGTGAGCATGCGGAAGGTGCGGTACCTGTGGGAGAGCTCCGTGTGGTACTCGGCTAGACGGCCGAAGTTCAGCAGCTGGTGGAGCACGGTGCCGGCCACGGGCGGGTAGTTCCGTTTCTTGCCGATCAGGGCGTGACGGGCGAGGTAGAGAGCTAGGAAGAGGAGCGACACCGCGAGCAGCGTGGGCTGGCTCAGCGGTGAATCCATGGCCGTGTCTCCGTGAAGGCCGCGTGAACAGAAGTGGTGTCTCTTAGCGAGGAGGCCTGGTGCTTGCGTAGTTGCGTGCGGAATTGTGGATTGAGTGAATGAGTGAACTCGGATGTGATAGTGGACGAGCAAAGCACCTACTCCCTCTGTTCCAAAATATATGACTTCCATTTATACAAAAGTGAATGTATCTAGACATGTTACGTGTGTAGATACATCCACTTTTTGACAAATGGAAGTCATCTATTTTGGAACGGAGGGAGTAGTACGCATGCTACTGACCATAGTCCGTAGGCTCTCAGCGCTCCACCTCATCTCTTAGCCTAAGCGGCAAGCTACTGACTATACATGTAGCTGTGTTTCAAACGGACTTTTCTTATAGCGCATTAGTTTGATATCAAATTTATTCGAATTCAAACAAAATTTGGTTGTTTTGTCCGACATAATTTCCAAATTTAATTTTTTTCGGAAATTTCGTTCATTTTGTTGACCACTGAAATTCTAACCAACAATATTTTTTCCCTTGTCCATTCCAAGCGGCAAATCCTATTTGCCGCCTAATATGACCGTGATTCGCTCCCGCTGGCCGGCCTAGCATGTTTCTCTCTAGGAATTTTTTACCGCTCTTTTTCAGGTTTAACCTGATTTTTCTCCATTTTTCTATTCATTTTTTATTTTCTATTTCATGCTTTAATATTATTTCTTTTTTATTTTCTATTTTCCTTTTTATCTATTTATTTTTTATTTCTTTCTCTGTTCTAATAAGATAAATTTGAGTATTTTTTGTTCAAATAATATAAATGTTCTTACTGAAAAATCATTCATATTTAACATAAATGTTCCTTTTTGAAAAATCATTCAGATAACTAAAATGTTCATATTTCAAAAATCCTTCAAATACATAATTTTTCATATTTGAAAATTGTTCTGATAAGATAAATGTTTTTTACTCCCTACATTCCTTAAGTGTCGTTGTTTTAGTACAAATTTATAATAAAACAACGACACTTAATTTGGAACGGACATATGTGGATATTTATATTTGTACAACAGATTTGTTATTTCTTCTTTTCCCACAAAGCGTGAACACGTTTTTTTATTATAAAAACAGAAAAAGGAGCTAATAAAATAGAAAAATTAATTAAAAAATAAACAGTACCTATCATTGAGCCACATTTGGAGCGGCCCATGAAAGAGACGCTGCAGGCGGGAGGTCGGCAAACAGAAGCTCCATTTCAAGTTGTGGGACTCGAATGGATTAATTGTTTGTGGATTGAATGGATTGTGGGCCTTTTGGCAATTGCTGGCGGTTCAAGCTGCCTTGGCAAACTTCTCACAGAAGGAAAAAAAGATACGTACACATACTTATTTTTATACTGTAGATGCATGGCCCTCCGTTTGTGGGCCAAATTTGTAAATATAACAGCAAAAACCACTCTAGTTTTGCTGAGACCTCTCTGTTCATTATTTCGATAATGGAATCCGGTCCAGCGTATGGAAAAAAAAACTTATATTTCTACTACTACACAACATTTTATTCACCCGAGGACAGTGGCGTCTTTGGGACTTTGGTCCGGAAATTGAAGTCCCGGTTTTGAATCGAAGAGTCGAGGTGCTTGGATGCCTGGAGTATAGGAGCATCTCCGTCGCACCCAAAGCACACCCAAAGTTTCATGGGTGCCTGACAGGAAAAACGGCCACACCGACACGCTAAGTGTCCGTCCCGATTACGCGAGAGGGTCTCTAAATTTGGGGGCCTGCTCAGGTCTACTGGATAGCGGTCGGACACGCCCTCGACATGCGGGCCCCCGTGTTGTAGACACGGGAGGCAAAACAGCCAGTCAAGCAAGAGCTCTGAAGCAAGCGGCCCGATAAGTTCACTGCCATCAAGGGGAACCAGGGACCAAGCCTCGCAGTGTCGGTGCCGTTAAGGAGGAGCCCAAACCCCAGCTCGAGGAGGATCTCCCTCTAGAATGGCGCGTGTCGTTGCCTCTCCGGGAGGCCGTCGGCAACAGGGACACGCCCGGCTTCACCGTGGCCCTCCTCCGCTCTACCAGCGACCCGGTGCCGCCGCTGCGTCACCCGCTCGACCCGGAGGACTGCCCGGACTTCTACCAGCGATGCGCGCGCTGCTGGAGCAACAGTCCGAGGTGAATCAGCAGTCGCCTGTCGTGAAACTGGAGCCAATTGACAGCAACGTGGAGCAGGAGGAGGCAGGGTCGTCGCAGCAGCTAGAACCCAACGACGGCGGCGTCATCTGCATCTTCGGCGACGACTAGAGGCCCGGTAGGGTTTAGCTTAGGCAAATTTCTTTCAAATTTGTGTAAAGAGAAGTCAAATTATAATGAAATTTGCCTATTTTGTTAATTATTGGTAAATTATATTTTCGTCCGCGTTTTGTTTTGGCGTGCTGGTGTTGACAACAACTCGTGATTGGCCGGCCAAGTGTCCAACACCTTTAAAACGAACACAATTTGAAAGATGCTTGATAAAATTCCGAGGCGATGCTCTAACCGTGTCAGTCTGCAGAGGTGCAAGTAGTGGAGACATCCAACACGGTGGTCTACACTGCATACACTCGCAGACCACGCCGTGGGTGAGCATGGTGTTTCCCCGGCCGCTCTACAGGCAATACCCTTTCGGCAGGCAAGAGGCAATTTATTCTAAATCTTCGCTTAAACTAAGCTTTGATGTTGAACATCCAAGGTGCGGCTCACGTTTGGTTTTCCACGACCAGTATTGTACGGCAACCGTATACTTCCAGCAGTTCTCAAGCTACGAAAGCCCTAACCATAAACCCTGTCGATTATCATCACTCCCGCACTTGCACTAGGAGCAGAGTAGAGTGAAACCTAAGGACAATTTCAAAGGGCCAACACAAACGGACACGAGTAGTGTCCGTGTTTTACCGGTTTGGGTCGCTAAACAGATAGACCCTGTCCACGCATATCTGTCGTGACAACGAGTGCACCCAATGGCGTGACACATCCTCTCTTTCCGGACAATAATAACATGGTATATATGGGTTTTTTCTGTAGTATACAGGGGTGGGCCACGAACAACCTTTCTGCATATCTATATCTATACCTATACCTAATAATAAAAGCATTAAGGTTTCTTGTGGTACGTCATTTTTTTTCCGATTTTACCCTCACACCAAACCACATATTTACCCACCACTGCCACCCATAAGTTAAAAAACGGTTCGTTTTTTTCGTGTCGTTATTCCGTGTGACTCTGACATGGAGGAGTTCGTATCGCATCGCTCATCACACGTCCGCGGAAGAGACTCTGTCAGAGTCAGGAGACCGATGCAGACTCGATTATCCCAACCGGACCCAAGTCCGCATCTTACTGCCTTTAAATATGGGTGCGATCGATTGTCCCGCATCGAAGACGATCCAATCTTAGATCGAAATCCAGTGTTTCGAGCCATCAGGCGAGCTACCACAGCTCCGCCGGCCCGCGATCCCCGGCCCCGCGATTCAGCCGCGATCCGGCCCGATTCGGACCGCCGCGGCCATGGACGTGATCGAGAGCATCGAGTGCGTCTCCTCCTCGGACGGCATGGAGGACGACGACGCCATGTCCTCCAACCTGCCCCGCCCCTTCCTCAAGGCCTCCGCCGCGGCTATCAGCATCGGGGTGGTCCCCGGCGGCGGCGGGGGCGCGTTCGGCGCCGGCGCGGTCCCCGGGCCGCTGATCCCGCCGGCGACCAGCGTCCACGAGCTCCTCGAGTGCCCCGTCTGCACCAACTCCATGTATCCCCGATCCATCAGACACAATCAAGTCATGAAATTCATTTTCTTGCGTGACTAAGACACTATTTCATGATCAATCCTGATAAGAAGAATTGGCGCCCGAGTTTTGCATCCCTAAGTCGGAAAAAATTGATGCTATGATACAAACGGTGTACTTTTGATGTTGGGACTTAACATACCAACTGCAGGTAGGATTTTAAATTGTAAATAATGCATGTGCAATCATCCTTCTGCGAGGAATTAGGGTGAGAGGCAGAGTGTTATGATCAGGTTTTATGTGGTTTAGATTCTTCAATAATTTCTGAAGTGATTTTGGTTACAGACGATACAATTTTGGATTCTTCATTAATTGAGAGATGCGGTGCTGGAAAAGAAGATTCATATGTGTAATTAGGTTCTTAGGGTATTTGAACTGTACCATGCTTTATCACTGTTTAACAGAGAAGGCAGAGAAAACAATACATCTTTTGTTAGAGAAAAGAACATGCATCCTCATGTGAACCGTACTATTCTCTTTTTTCCTGGAAAACATGAGTCAATATTATTTTGTTTTTCTCATGTTTGGTTAGCAGAGTGTTTGTTAAATTCCACCCACCTCTTCAACTTTAAGTGCAGAGCATAATACATACGTCAACACAGTTAGAGAGTCAACTACAGGTTCATAATTTTTCTTGCTAACCACAGTGTTCAAGCAAGTTAAAATTGTAGAAAAAATTCATCACATGTAATTTGTGTAACCGATCATCTTCAAAATCATTTCTTTCCTATTGCTTGCTGGCTGATGATCATATAGGGAAAATGTTTATTATGACTGAAAAATATCTATCCTGCCATTATACTTTGTATATCTGTATGCAACTTAAAGGCTAAAAAAAGAGAGTTATACACTATGCAGAGAAGCTCATGGTTTTCCATTTCCCTTTTGCCCTTTCTTGCTGGATAGTAGAGTTGTAGTTTGCTCTCCCGTTGCAACGCACGGGCACTTTTCCTAGTATATAACTAAAACAAAAATATATAAAAAGCTAAATATTTTTGTCTGGCAGGCTTCTAATCGTCGTTGCCGAGGTCGACGTACTCAGACGTCTTTCAGAGGTTCGGCCGGTGGCACCCGGGCCTGCGGCGTCGCTGGCTGTTTCTCATCCTGCGTCGGCGGGAACACGGGGAGGGGGCCAGTCCACGCCCAGGACTGGTCAAGGAGCCCTGCGAGGAGGGGATGCGTCGGAGGCAGGTCCAGCTCCATGGCCTTCCACCATGGCTGCTGCTGCTCCATGGACGCCTGCTGCACCTCCATGGCCTCCTGCTGCTGCCTGGCGACCTCCTCCAGCACCAGCTCCCACCGCCACTCTTCATCCTCGACGATGGACTCCTCGAGGGCTAGCGTGAGGTTGGGGTCGTCCTCCAGGTCATTGACGACGCCCTCCTGCTTCACCGGTGGCGGTGGCGCGATGGAAAATGGCGTGGAAAATTTCCAAGGCGGAGATGGTGTGCGACAGAGGCCCGAGGACGATGACGCCCCGTGGTCGTGCTTCCCTTTGCCGGTCCGCCGGATCGGCATGGACGCGGGGGTTAGGGTTTGGCCCTCGGTGGGGAGCAAGGTGGGGCAGTGAAGTGCGGGCGAGAGGGAGTTATTCGTCCCTATCCCACGGGTCCTAACATTAAAAAGGACTCTCAGGGGTGTTGAGATACAATTGCCTAGTCTCCCCTAACATAACGGTTTTTTAGACAACTGGCTAGATCATGCGATGCAATATGGTATCAAACCCAAAACGTTTCAGGCTTAAATCCCAGCCAACGCAGTATTAAAAATAAATATTTGCCGTCTCCCAAAAAGATCCACGTCCTAGACCCGTGAGCCTAGGCGTGCGTCTAGAAAAAAATAGCAGCCTAATCTCGCTGCCAGGTGGACCCGAGACAGACACCACGCGGACACATGGACGCTCATTCGACGCAAAACTAACCCAAATTAGGGCCAGGAATGGGTTGAGCGGACCTGCGCCAGACTGAAAACGGACGCGACGCGAGTTTGCGTCATAGCGTTGAACCCTATTTTTAGTCCAGCTCGACTCAAACAGACACACGCTGACTCGATGGGTTGCGCCGTTCCCTAACGGTCACTAGCTGGCAGCAGTAACTGCCTGTTATCTCTAGTCAACATCTACTACCCGGCGTAGACGGCCGGGATCATTCCCGGAGAATGACAAGACGGCAGAGCATCCAAAGGCCTGAGTACTCGGCAGAGCCGCGCAGGCCCTTCCCGTTGATTTCGACACCATTTTGGCGCTTCTTCTCTTTCCTTTTCACTCCGGCTGTATCCGGCGTTCACCATTTTCGTACGCAAAAAGTCCATTTTAAACCCTGAGTCGGGCGATTTGAACCCTGAACTTCAAATCCCGGTCGTTTGAACCCTAAACTCTGCAATCCCGGTCTAAATCGAACCCTGGAGGTGTTTTCCCCCACAGAGAAAAAATAAACTTAAACTGAATAATTTTCTACTGTCACTGACTAAGATGGCCCACATGTCATATACATCTAAATTAAAAAAACTCGGCGTTGACTTTATCTCCGGCAACCGCGCCGTGGCCGTCGCCTGCGCCGTGGTCGAGGCTGACGCTGGCCGTCACCTGCGCCGTGCCCTGCGCCTCTGCCGTGGCCTGCGCCGTGGCCTGCGCCCGTGGCCGGCGACCGCGCCGTGGCCGCGCCCGTGGCCGTCGCCTGCGCCGTGGCCACGCCGTGGTCGAGCTCGGCGACGGCGGCTGCCTCCGCGACGGCGTCCCGCGTCCGTGCGGCTCGCGCGGCCTCGAGCCTCGCAAGCAGCGCGTCAAGCTCGACGGCAGCCGGCTGCTTCCGCGACTGCGTCCCGCATCCGTGCACCGCGCTCGGCTTCGAGCCCGGCCAGCTGCGTGTTAAGTTCGGTGGCGGCCTGCCGCGTCCAGGACGGCGCGACGGCGTCCCGCTCCCGCTCGCGTGCGGCGCGTCCAGTCCAGATGCTTCCACGGAGACGCTGCTCCGCCCAGCACGCAGGCGAGCGCGACCCGACGCTGCTCCGCCCAGCACGCCGCCTCCGGTCCCCTCCTCTCCTCCTCTCCAATCTAAGCTCCGCTCGCCTCGAGCCGTTCACGCGCGTCGCCAGTGGCCAACTTGATGTCCATGCGTGCTTGATATTTCTGGCCGCACCGATCCACTCCGGAGCAGCACGACAGGGGCAGGACGAAAAGGCAGCCGGCCTGACGCTGGCCGTCACCTGCGCCGTGACCTGCGCCTGCGCCGTGGCCGCGCCCGTGGCCGCGCCCGTGGCCGTCGCCTGCTTGTACGCGTCCAGCACCTTCGCCCCCTCCGGCGACGACGCCATAATCTGGTGATGGATTGGGGATAGAGATAAATATGACATGTGGGGCCGTCTCGTCAGTGAGACAATGATTATTCCCGGCTGGGATTTTGTGTTTCCCGGTGTGCCAAACACCTCCAGGGTTCGATTTAGACCGGGATTGCAGAGTTTAGGGTTCAAACGACCGGGATTTGAAGTTCAGGATTCAAATCGTCCGACCTCTACGAGTTCAGGGTTTAAAATGGACTTTTTCCTTTTCGTACTGAGACCTGGGACGCAGAACACGACACCGTGACGTGACCGGAGCCGGAGAAGACGACCCCACCCACACGAGCGCGCGTACAGGCACTGCCCGGCCGACGACCCAGCATGAAAGGCAGAGGCAAAGCGCGCACGAATCCCAAGTCACCACGTTGGCTGTCTGCGCCTTTGCTGCTGATTGCGACGGCGCCGTCGAGCTACTCCAGATAGATAGGCTCGTGTGTCTTCTTCGGATGCTCTTCTTATCCGGTGAGCGGTGCAAACCGGCAGTGCTCCACGGATAACAACAACAAAATGGGGTCACAGATGTGCTAGATCCATGGCAATTGGCAACGTCATCTCACGTTACATACGGGTATCACAAATTTCACAAGAAGGTTACCGGCTATCGGGACCATAACGCTTGGCATTGGCAACAACCCTTCACGACGCCACATAATGTAACCTCGATCCTCGTTGTTGTTGATCAAATCACTAACATATATAGCTCTTGAAAGTTAAATGATTCAAGACGCTGGCTCAACATATATAGGGCCTACCACTACGACCATGAATATCACGGTATGGTATGAAAAAAAAAAATCTAAGAGACAAGAGTGGCGGAATGTCATTTTGGCTCCCGAGATCTAGTGATCTCGCCATTAAAATAAAAAAAGTTTCAAAAAAATCATCATGTTCTTAAAGATATATCCTACAAACGTGAAAAATCTCAATGCAAAATATAATACATTTTGAGCTAGATAAAAGACAAAAGTTGGAAATTCGAAACTACATATTGTTCACTGTACTCAGATCTATACATTTGTCATTTTTGTCGAGCTCAAACCGTAAAGTATTTTGTATTAAATTTTGCATGCTTGTAGAATATTTCATTGAGAACATGCATGAATATTTTCAGATTTTGTTGAAAGTTTTAATATAGTTTTTGATTATTTTTTTAAAAGACGAGATCACTGGAACTCGAGAGCAGCAAATCTCCACTCTATGAGTGGTGGTCATATATTATTCATCTCGCTAGCATCTCTCTTATGAGTTATGCCCGTGTTTTGTTAAGTTTGATATGAGAGAAATGGATGTATTTTTCTCAAGGTCTCCAGCCCACAATCATCTTCACCGACGTCTAGGCGGATGCTTCTAATTGAGGTTTAGCGTGCCAAACATTTGTGATCTTTACTGCGGTGAGACTAGTCTTTTGTTCTGAAAACACTAAACCAATTCTTAATGGATACGATGAGATGATGCTTTTTTCTCCGTACCTGAAAAAAAAGAATCATTCCTCCATGAGTTGGTGCACATATCAGCGTGTAATATTTTTCATGTGTAATTGTGCCAACTCCGAACAAGATTTTGGTACTCTTTTGTCTGCTCTATCCGACTGCAATGGAGGCGGAAGATGGCTGGCGGAGTAGGAGGTTGGTACTCGGGGATGTGTAGGTGAAGCTCTTCTGCGGAGACTACACACGAAAGATAAGTTTTACGATGCGATTTCTGGCCGACGGAGGCCTCTCCAAGCCGTGGTGGTGAGTTCGACCACGGTACCTTCTTCTTCCAGGCCATGCGTGATGCTCCATGCTGACGGCAACCCAAATGGCGCAGTCCATGACATCGATGACAGCGGGCATTCTTCGAGGTCGAATCGGAGTTGCGACTGAGTAGAAGGACCTAGTCGCATTTTCATTTTCTTTCATGAGGACTTTGTTGTAAAAGTTGTGAATCGTCTGTATTTCCTTATTTGTCAGGACCCTCTTTGTAATTTTCCCTGTCGCTTATAAGAGCTTCCGGAGCCCTCAGGCCTCTTCCCCGTTTAAAAAAAAATATATATATCCAAAGAAAAATCTTGGTACATATTCTTGTTTGGCCTATGATTTGGCACGAGGAGCGTATAACCTCTCACCAAAAGAAAATATGTAGCAGCACAGCTGGGATATGTCGGCCTGATTAGATACAAACACGTGCTCTCCTGAAATGTAAGCAGTGAAGGGGGAGTGAACCGTGATCTCATTATTGATCGCCTCCAGCTTTATACCGCTAGATTTAGGGATGATACTAGGTCTGAAAGGATTCAGAATTGCAAATTAACCCCATGCTAGATTATAGGCATGGGCCATCAGTACGAAGATGCATGGTCAACAGGGCGGACCGTGGTTACAAATCAGAGTGTGACATCACCCTGTCCCATGTCACTGGAACAAGAACACTTAAACACAGATAATTAACTCTTGTGACGTCGCTTCGGTCGTACCGTTCAGTCAGTAGTTCATCCGATGCTCCCATGAAACTTTTTATATAGACGCCTCCTTTATAAACTGATAATGAGGCCATGACCTGTCTTCTTCCTCTGATAGCAGCAGCACATTTCAGCCTTTCACGGACCAGGCCCGTCCAGATTACCTTAATCATCGCACAGTCCAATTCCATTCCATCTTAAGAACGGCCGTGCTGCATTGCATCTCTTTCCCTTGAGGAGGTGAAGTCACTGTCATTGCCAATTTCTCCCCCGGTACAAAGCATGCAGCGCCACCGCCATTAACAGTAGCACCATAAAGATGTAGCACATGAATCGCTGCAGAGAACCCGCCCACAGAGATGAATCAATGCGCTAACCCTACTGCGCGTATTGCCGTTCGGATAGCGCAGATGCATCGCATCGCAGCTGGAGCAGAAGAAGTAGAAAGAAGAAGATAGTACAAGGGTCAAGGGCCCCTCCTCCTGAAATATCTCCGAGAAATGGAAGAATTTGTGTGACAAGCAAAACTTACCAGCAGCCAGCTCTCGAGTCTGGAGTCTGGACACAATCAAATCACACCGGCGCACCGCGCAGCCAACTTCAATGTGGACAGAAGCAACCACCACCTCATACTATTACTGCTCTTCACTGTGCACTCCACAACGGCTCACTCCAAGCTGGACTGCTGGAGCGTTGTTCATAAGCAGCAGAGTTCTCCACCCTCTTCCCTCCCCTGAAACTCAGTCTCGTCTCTTCGATCTCCATGGATTTTCGCAGCGCAAGATGGGCGGCCCTGGTGCTCGTGCTTCTTCAGGCAAGCATTTCTTCTGCTCTCGCGGGAGCCCCCAAGACTTACATTGTTCACATGGCCGCCTCCGAGATGCCAGGCTCGTTCGATTTTCGCCATGAGTGGTACGCTTCCACGGTGAAGTCCGTGAGCTCTGCGCAGCTGGAAGCTGAGGAGGACGGCGCCTTCAGGAAGATCGTGTACAACTACGAGACGGCCTTCCATGGCTTCGCGGCCCGCCTCGACGACAACGAGGCCGAGCGGATGGCCGAGGCGGCCGGCGTGCTCGCGGTGCTCCCGGAGACGGTCCTGCAGCTGCACACCACCAGGAGCCCGGACTTCCTCGGCATCGGCCCGGAGATCAGCAACAGCATATGGGCGGCCGGCCTCGCTGACCACGACGTCGTCGTCGGCGTGCTCGACACCGGCATCTGGCCCAGAGCCCCAGCTTCAGCGACTAGGGGCTCGGCCCCGTGCCGGCCAAGTGGAAAGGCCTGTGCCAGACCGGGCGCGGCTTCACCACCAAGGACTGCAACCGCAAGATCATCGGGCGCGCATCTTCTACAACGGCTATGAGGCCTCGTCGGGCCCCATCAACGAGACCACCGAACTCAAGTCCCCGCGCGACCAGGACGGCCACGGCACGCACACCGCCGCCACGGCCGCGGGCTCGCCCGTGCCTGACGCCGGCCTCTTCGGCTACGCGCGCGGCGTCGCCCGCGGCATGGCGCCCCGCGCACGCGTCGCGGCGTACAAGGTGTGCTGGGCCGGCGGCTGCTTCAGCTCCGACATCCTGGCGGCCGTCGATCGCGCTGTGTCGGACGGCGTCGACGTGCTCTCCATCTCCCTCGGCGGTGGAGCCTCCCCGTACTACCGTGACAGCTTGGCAATCGCGTCGTTTGGGCCATGCAGATGGGCGTGTTCATCGCCTGCTCGGCCGGCAACGCCGGCCCGGACCCGTTGAGCCTCACCAACCTGTCGCCGTGGATAACCACGGTGGGCGCGAGCACCATGGACCGTGACTTCCCAGCCACGGCGACGCTCGGCAATGGCGCCAACATCACCGGCGTCTCGCTTTACAAAGGCAGGCAGAATCTTTCGCCTCGGCAGCAGTATCCGGTGGTGTACATGGGCGGCAACTCGAGCATGCCGAACCCCAGGTCTATGTGCCTCGAGGGGACACTGGAGCGCAGCACCGTCGCCGGAAAGATCGTGATATGCGACCGCGGAATCAGTCCACGGGTGCAGAAGGGACAGGTTGTCAAGGAAGCCGGCGGCATCGGCATGATACTCGCCAACACTATGGCGAACGGCGAGGAGCTCGTCGCCGACAGCCACCTCTTGCCAGCCGTGGCAGTTGGGCAAACTGAAGGCAATGCGGCAAAAAAGTACACCAAGACCGCCACAAAACCGACGGCGACACTCAGTTTCGCGGGAACCAAGCTCGGGATCCGGCCGTCACCCGTGGTCGCCGCGTTCTCTTCCCGAGGCCCGAACTACCTGACTCTGGAGATCCTCAAGCCGGATCTCATCGCGCCCGGCGTGAACATCTTGGCCGCCTGGAGCGGCGACGCCAGCCCGTCGAGCCTGGCCAGCGACCGCCGCCGCGTCGGGTTCAACATCCTTTCAGGCACATCCATGTCGTGCCCGCACGTCGCCGGCGTGGCTGCGCTGCTCAAGGCGAGCCACCCGGACTGGAGCCCGGCGCAGATCAAGTCGGCGCTGATGACCACCGCGTACGTCCACGACAACACCTACCGCTCGCTGCAGGACGCGGCGACCGGCGAGGCGTCCACGCCGTTCCAGCACGGAGCTGGCCACATACACCCGCTGCGAGCTCTCAGCCCTGGCCTGGTCTACGACATTGGCCAGAGCGACTACTTGGAGTTTCTCTGCACACAGAACCTGACGCCGACGCAGCTCAAGGCCTTCACCAAGAACTCCAACATGACATGCAAGAACACCTTCAGTTCGCCCGGCGACCTCAACTATCCGGCCATCTCCACCGTCTTCACCGACCAGCCGTCCACTCCGCTGACGGTGCACCGCACCGTGACGAACGTCGGTCCTCCATCTTCGACGTACCATGTCAAGACCACGCAGTTCAAAGGCGCAGACGTCGTCGTCGAGCCCAACACCCTGCGTTTCAGCAGCACAAACCAGAAGCTTGCCTACAAGGTTACGCTGAGAACCAAGGACGCTCAGAAGACACCCGAGTTCGGAGCTCTGTCATGGAGCGACGGCGTACACATCGTCCGGAGCCCCCTGATCCTCACATGGCTGCCACCAATGTGAGGAATTCTCTCAGTATAGCTGTTCTGCATTAGTCAGGTCTGGGAGCAGAAACAGCTGTGCCCCGGCCCCTTGGTTGATAAATCAGTTGCATAGTTGCACTGACAGAAGTAAAACATTGGCAAGTTCCACAACAAAACAAGCTCTATTCCTCAAATGTATCCACGCTTATAAGCTTATTCCAAATGTTCAGTAACCGGTTGATTGTTTCTAGTAAATTGTTGCTTTGTGTGTACAACATATTGCGATGAATTATACGGTAGGATGCAAATCCCATAGCGGCAGAATTAGCTCGATTCCCAAATGGTGACACCATCGCAGGTGCAGAGCTTCTTGTAGTTCTCCCCAACGCCAGCGCTTCTAGCGACCACGGTTGCGGCAATGCCGGAGTCTGATCTGTCCTCGGTTGCATACAGCGCGATAGAGCGACCAATCAAGTCAACAACTCTCAGTTTCTCTTTTGACCCTGAAAATTGGGCTTCTCCGTTCTCTCCAGCTTCTAGTGTTCCCAGGTCGCCAAGGGGCTGTTTAAGAAGATGATTAAACATAAGTACATCATGCCTACATATAACTTGCTGCTATCAAACTACTATTGTTAAAATCAACAGGATTAAGTGAAAGCAACTTGAAGGACTGAAGACTTGAGCAAATACACGATGATCTTGCTGTCACTACACACCAGTGCTCAATTCATCAAATCTCAACTAAATATACCACGTCCCCAAGATACATAGGCATTGTAAAATCATACCAGATCTAGTGAAAAAACTACGAGCAGTAAAACAAAATAATTAAGAGCAGACCCACCAGTGAGGTGAGCTACAGCCTACAGTTGTTCAATCTGCTATGTTCTCACAGCACGTTCTACGGCATATGCAAAAGGCAGAGCACTAGTGTGTCAATATCTATTTAGTCCGGTGAATTTGGTCATTGTATTTAAGATGCAATGGATGCTTTCTGCATATAGTAGATCGACCTGAAAGGAAACAGAAGAAACAGATCTAGTCTAGCCATACTCCGACTTTGGCTCTGGAGCCCAAGTGATTGCTCTATTACAAAAGAGTAATTAAGAGTTTCAAAAGAATTAAAAAAACATGTGTATATGCCATGCGGGAATACACTACAATTTTTCACGAAAATGCTTTCATTAAGCTGTACAAAAACAAAATGTGGTGATCTATAAAATCAAATAGTGCTACTGCTATTTGCAGTTTCAGATCAAAATTTGGAGAGATGTTTAAACAATTTATTTCCAGACTCATCGTACACTCTAACATGTACATGGAACAATTTATCAATGCACCTTTTGTATTTTTCGAAATAAAGGGTTCGATGCAGATTCATAGTATATATACTAACCAGGGTGGTATACAAAATATGAAAGGAACCGCATACAAGTGCAAACCAACATCTCTTGCAATGATTTTATTATATTTATATCTGATTTATTTATGAATGTCTTGAATAATAGACACCAAGGATCGCAAAAGAAACATAAATATAACCAATGGAGTGTGTATGACAAATAGCAGGGTGCCCAACTATGAACTACAAGATTTTTTTTTTTTTAAAGCAGCTGCATGAGATTTGGGATACTACTGTTAGAGAGAATGTAATGTGGATGTAAAAGGCCTGGACACAACTATCTGCTTTCAGAACACATGGCTTTCGAAATTTTAATACTACAACATTTATAATATGTCGATCCCAAGGGTTGGTTTTTTCTTACAATCTTTTTCTCCGGAAGTCAAAACAACAAGTAACGATCCCTAGGCATATCCAATTATTCCATGTTACCATATATATGATTTATAGCGTTGGAACATTACCTTATCGGATAGATAATCTGGTGGATTATATACTTTGCCAGTACTTTCTGCGCCTTTTGTCAAATCTCCAAATTCATTTATTGACCATCCATGTTTACCAGGTGATAGACCACTAAAAGTGGCTTCAACTCTAGCCAATTCCATGTTAACTTGAGCTAGACGAACAACACCAAATATAACCGGCCCTTTGAATTCAGCCACAGCAGCAGAAACTAAGAAATCTGGAAATGTCAAGGCACAAAATAAGTTCTCAGAATAGAAGACATGTGCAGAACACAAACTAAATAAACATGCCAACGGAAACTTGAATCAACACTATGCCAGATACCAAAATGAATTCACCAGGGCATGGTGCAGCTTAACAGTACTTTCAAGATGTATGTAGAGTAGCATCAGTAAAAGCAAAGATCTTCAGAATAATATTTTCTATACGTCTGTTGGTTATGGGAGAGAGAATACATACATAAAAGATTTTTACGGACCAATGCTACAAATGGTTACACTAGTTGGATGAGTGAAAACCAGGTAACAAAATTTAAAATCACTGATTTCTGCACTTTCCACATCAGAGCATTAGGGATCTACAATAATGTTGGAAGTAAATAGGCTAATATGAAATACTTTAGAGAAAAAACATGTTAAACATAAAGAAATGAACACAAACCGTCTGGGTTCCCTTGCCCGATCAGACGTGCATCTCGGCCTGTTTGATGCAGAGCATCTAACATTGTCTTCACAGGGAGCGCCCCACGAACTCTAACAACCTGGTTATTCAAATCCACGTCGATGCTTTTATTCCTGTAGTATGAGGCGGTCTTTAAAACCAACGGGAAATGGTTGAAAGAAAAGGCATACACACAATTTTTACAAATCATTAAAACATTTGTACCTTCAAGTGTTTGAAGCCTGTTTTTCACTGCTGTGACACAGCCCTCACATTTCATGTCCACCATGAATTCGGTCTACAGCCATACAAAAAACTAGCCTGCTAAGTAATTCGTTGCACTGAGAAACAAAACAGTATCTCAAAGAAACAAAACAGTATCTCAAAGAAATGTGCAAATCTCCTTCATTTATCCTTCATAATGTCAATAATGTACAAGGAAGGATGAGCTAAGGTAAAGTATAGTTTCAGGGAGACCATTTTTTTCAAATTAGTTCCAATAGGATAAGTTCTGCAGTTTTACCTAGAGTGGGGTTTTGAAAAGTACACCTTATTTCCAGAGTCAACCTCAAACAGATGACCTTGTTAAAATGAAACAATCCCGCTTTTTTTTTGCAAGAAAACACAACCCCACAGGACAGCGGGTTTTCAAACGTGCAGCTTATTTCCTGAATTACCAAATTTCCTTTATGAACAGAACTCACACTGGCAAATAAAATTAGCTTGGTGAAATTACGCTATGTAATCAAGCCCTAAGTGCCAAAAACATTGGTCTTCACAAATGTAGCATAACACCTTTAGCTCAAGAAATTCAAAAGGGAAACCTTTGGGATGGCTTCTGAATAATCTACGCGTCCAGTTTGAAAATCATATCAGCCTTCGGTGCATTTTGATAACTGGGTCAATATTTATTTTATCCAATCTTTAAGGCATGTACAGTTAAGGAAATAAGGCATGTCCAGTTTGAAATATTTATAGATTTATAATGCTCTTGCATTTTCACCAACTTCCTGCACGGAAAATCTTGATCAAAGTAATGCCCGAAGACCGAACTGATAGTCTTTCTCAAAGTAGTTGTCTGGAACCAATTGGTTGGTATGACCGTATGAGAATGGCTTAATTGAGCATTTGGGCTCTCCTCCTGATTCTTCATTTCTATGAATTATCTAAGATTTTATGGATTACTTGAACCGACAGGTAAACGGTGAAAAAAAAAGTGCTCACAATAACCCTTTTGATTACTGTTTTTGGAGAAAGGGTTTTCCCCCGATTTCAGTTTGATTACCTAATTTAGCAATACATCAAACTACCGCCACAATGAAAACCAACAACTTCAGCTCAACATGCATGTACAGACCTAATTGTCATGTGAAACTCATCTACTCACATGCTAATAGTTATATCTTGACGCAAACATACTAGTAGCTAAATCGAATGCTTGATTGAGGCATCCACGGGGAACTGCAAAATACAAATCAACGGCAGGAAACAATCTACCCAGCAAATTAAGTCAACTGCAGTCTACAGCAACCATCGAACCAAACCTAATTATGTATCGTCAGAAGCATCTCACTAATCTAAACCTAGAGTGGGGTTATTTTAGCTGGATTACCCACTTCTTAATCAGCAATTGAATCAGTTATGTAATCTCTCAGCGACTAATAAGGGCCCACGTCTTAATCAGCAACTAATAAAGGAAAATAAAGGATGTCCTAAGTTAGGGGCGCTTACCGTGAGCTCCGGAAGCGCGGTAACCTGCAAAACACGACGAGCCAGACATAAGACCAGAAAGCTCAAGGTCCGAGGCGAGGCAAGCACACAAGGAAATCAATTAAGACGCGGTCAAACCTTATGGGAGCAGAGAGATCGGCTGTGGCGGCGGCAGCCATCGGAGGGGCGGCGTTCGGCGTGCGCCTGGCGGAAGAGGAGGAGGAGGAGGCGAACGCGGAGAAGGAGGTGAGCAAGGGGAAGCGGAGTCTGGAAGAGGGGTAGGGGGAGGAGGAGGTGGAGGAGAGGGCGACCGCGGCGAGGGCTGCTGCCGCTGGCACGGCGGATGCGGCGGTGAAGGCCCTGAGGAAGCCCACCATTTGCGCCTCTGCCTTTTGGCTTTTGCAAGTCTTCGCTTCTACAGAAGTTCTTCCTGCGGCGATGGGTAGAGAAACATCTCACTTCTTTTCGCGAGTTTTCTGAACTTCACGGCGGTGCTACAAACCTGGCACGTGGTGATACTATACAGAAGTAAAAACAAATTTGGTCACCACCGTGGGTATGCACATGGAGCAAACGCACGTACGGCAACGTCCGCGAACGTTTAGGCGAAAAAGGCCACCGCGAGTCATGCACGCGTGAGGAGAGGAGCGGAGCCCGTCACGCGTACATCCATCGCGTGCGCCGTTGCGCATCCTGGCCAGCCACCGCGTGCGTGCTGACGCGCATTGTCCCTCGCAGCTGGTCGCGTAGCTCGTTGCTTTCCCAAGCAAGCTCCCAGTGCTGATGTACAGCTTGAGCCCCCTGTGGGGTACGTTCGGCAGCAAACAAAGCCTCCCGTGGCTGCTTTTGGGTCGCTGCTCTCCGCGTACGCGCGGCCGTACATTTTCGTGTTACGTGCTTCTAAAAAAAGAGATGTACACAATCAGAGGCGGAACCAGGATTGAGCATTAAGGGGCTAAACATGCTAATCTTTTGTTAGATGGGGCTAAACATACAATTTTCTCCATAATCATACATAATCTTGCCTTATAAAAAATTGGTTGATCTAACCATGCATAGGGGGCCACAACACCTGCTTGCCACCCCTGGTTCCGCCGTTGTACACAATACGCATGACCAAAGTACAAGAGTGTTAAACCACGGTGTATGAATTAAAAAAATTGATGTACATGGTTACTAGATGTACACGCTACTAGATACAACTATGCTGCTACTAGTTGTATAAACACAGGTTGTACAACTATACAGTCACATTTTATACAACTACGCAGACACATGTTGTACAACTACATAACACATGTTGTACAACTAGCAGACACAGTTTGTACAGACACAGGTTGTACAACTACACAGAACAGGTTGTACAACTATACATAACCAGAAGTACAAAAAAAAGTTCGTCGAAATCTATCAACATGGGATCTAGTTTTGAAGATCTCGACGCGAGTAGCTCAAAAGTGAAAACGGTTCGTAATTTGGATAAACGGTTCTCAAGATATTTCGTTTTGAAGTTTCGGATTTGAAAAATAAAAAGCAAAAACTACTCTCCCATCTCCGATGTCCCTTTCTCTCTCCTTCTCGCCACTTTTAATCTGGTTGTGACACTTGGTGAACATGCATGCAACTATTGGTACCGCACGAAGGAGAAGACGACACTTGTCACCACGAGATGATCCGCTGGGTTCCCTTCGT
Source organism: Poa pratensis (assembly GCA_947311845.1). Taxonomy (NCBI): domain Eukaryota; kingdom Viridiplantae; phylum Streptophyta; class Magnoliopsida; order Poales; family Poaceae; genus Poa; species Poa pratensis. The sequence goes on from CAMZMU010000128.1 coordinate 92,517,491, forward strand.
AAAGGGAACCCTTTTCTAGTGATTTTGGGTTGTTCCAGTTTTTGTTTCAGAGTTCAGGTTTGCAAGTTGCGTTTCGATTTGTTCTATCCGGTGGCCTCGAGAAACGTCTGGGCCTGGCGGGCTGGGACCGAACTCCACATCCCTGCCCGAATTTCAGTTTAGCTGAGTTAATTTGACTGGGCTTTAGAAACAGTGAAAGGCCTGGGGCGCGTTTGGTAGCCTATATCCCATTTGCGATCTGTGAGACTAGTCCCTACAGGCCAGGTCTCACGGAACCACCCTCCCGGTCATGTTGTGCATGCCCGTTTGGCATCATGCATGAGCCTAGACTAGGCCCGCCGTATACAACTCAATCAAACAACATGCTTGTATCTAGTGATGATTAATCTCACCTATTTAAAGTTACCTCTCACCAGCACCTTTGTGGCATATCCATGGCGAATACCACACCGGCGTGCCCAATGACGACGGAGGTCGTCGGTGGCGGCAAGCGGCGGCAGCGGAGGTCGCCCGCAAAAGTCTTTGCCAGTGGCGGCGGCGAAGGTTGCAGCAGAGCGGCACAAACACACCATAAACACCATCATAATCTACTATCTTGCTATGTAGAGGTTGAAAAAGACATGTAGCGAAGAACAGTCTATATACACATATGTACGGCACAAGATTTATTCATCTACCATTATTGAAACAAAAAACTTACAACACGAGAGTTGTGTGAAATGACGAGATGAAGCTACTCCTCAAAGGAAACTTCAAACGATCGAGTGTGTGCGATTAATTTGACGAAATTCACTAAAAATGGCTGAAAAATGAACACGAAATTCAGAGTTAAGGTTAGACGAAACTCAGAAACGATTGCCGGAATGGAATCTCATCATCAATGTACTTCATTTTTGTATACAACTTATTTTGAATCGAGCTTTGTATCATCTAAGGAAGTAGATAGCACATTAGTTGGAAAACACCACTGAAGAACACCTGATTGTGACGAACATACCTGAAATCTGACGAAGCACACTTACCTACAGTATAAGATCTGTTCATCTATGAACACCAAAATAAGAAACTTACAACGCGAAAGTTGTGTGAAATGGCGAGGTGAAGCTAATGGTTAAAGGAAATTTTGAACGGTCGATTCTGTGCGATTAATTTGACGAAATTCAACTAAAAAAGTTTCAAACATGAACACGAAATTAAGAGTTGACGCTTAACAAAACTTAAAACCGATTGTCAGAATGGAACCACATCGTTAACGCGCATCATTTTCGTGTAGATTATATATTGATTCAACCACTGTAGCACTGATTAGTAGCAAGTAGGTGAAGTGAGAGTAAGGAGGGTGAGAGGAATCACCATTTCACCTGAAAGGTCACAACAGTGGAGCCAACAACGAGCCTGGTTCCACGGGCACGCTCGATTCGAGCGTGTGTGTTGGGCCTGGCCCGAGGATGCTTTGCGAAGCGCGCTAGTCTGCCCCAGGAGGCCACACAGGCAACCAATTGCCATGCTGTTGTAGCTGGCGGGCCTGGTCTGGCCTCATGCGGGCTATCAAATGCGCCCCTGATGGTCGATCCAGCTCTCTTGTGCTTCATTTGCTTTGTACTCCAAGAAGCTATACATTGAGAACCGAGTAAATGATTGATACGTGCACTTTATATCATCATTTATATAACTTTTAGTATCATACTAGAATGTTATTTGCATGATTATATGATTGTTTCTACATGTTTTAGATGATTTTGAGGACTTTCATACAAAGTCCCTATTTTTGGTATTTAATTTCTGGGAGGCAGAAAACCTCCTTTTTCTCGTCTTTAATGTTTCAGGAGCTACATGACCTCAAATAATAAAAGGAAAAATACTGCGTCAGTTTTTCATCGGGAGAAAGGCAGAGGGAAGAAGACCGAAGAGAGGAGAGCCACGAGGGCCAAATGGGGGTGGCCCACGCGGCCCATGTACCTGGCCGCGTGGGACCCTCGGGCACCTCCTCGCCTGGGGCTTTTTAGCAACGCCTTCGTCTTGCCCGAAAAGTAACGCCCTAATTTTTCCAAGTCCATCCGAGGTAGCGGCGGCGGCGAAACTCCTGATCCCTTCCGAGGGGAGTCAGATCCTGCTGCTCCGAAACTCCGGAGAAGGGGGAAATCATCGTCATCGTCATCACCTCTCCTCCTTGGCGTGGGAGGAGGCCTCTACATCATCACCCCCATCAAGACCAGCACCATCACCATCATCATCACCGTGATCCACTCCGTTCCCCTGGCAGTTTGAGAGTTGCTATACCCTAGATACTTGTCTTGTGCTACTATTCATGTTTGTGATTGAGTACTTGTCATTATTTAGTGGTGAAGTTATAATTTTAGATTGTGTTGTACCACTTATGCCACTGATTATGATCATGTTCGCACGTTGTGAGTAGTTCCCGTATGTTCCTGAGGGCATAGGATGAATTGGCATTGATTTATATATGACATGTGTTGGTATTTTTGTCAAGAGTTTATCTTTTATGTGATTCTATGATGGTGTTGTGCGAACGTCGACTGCACAACACTTCACCTATATGGGCTCATAGGAGAACACCGTAGTGTAATGAATTGATGGAGACTTGGGAGGACACATAAACCTGAGACCGAGTCATGAAGTTATATTATGAGGGTATTAGTATCGGGGACCTTAGAGTGTAATGCTATGGTGGGACTTTAGGTCTTAATAATTCTTGTGCAGTCATTTGCTTGGCCACATGATCCATCATAAGGGGTTGTAGTTTATTTATTTAGCTATACCTAATTATGGCTCCGTCCAAAGAGGATTAAAACTTGATAAGATATTCAACGTGTTGTTTAATAAATCTCTATGCCTAGCATCATCCATGCCACCCTCGGGAACGTTTGCCACATGTAAGTTACACATCACTTGAGCTTGTCCTTTTGCCACATAAGAGGATTGGGCTTTCTCTTTTTAAGAGCTTTCACTTGCTACTATCTGTTATCTGCTTGCAATTATACAACTGAAAAATACCAAAAACACATGCATCTTTTATTGTTTTATTTATCAATCTTACTAACCAATACCTTCAGCTCCTCGTGGGTTCGACAAACTTTTCTAATTGAAAGGTACTACAATTGATCTCCTGCACTTGGGAGCCATCAAGATACTTTTCTGGCGCCGTTGCCGGGGAGCGTAGCGCCATTGGTAAGAAGTTTGGTAAGGAAACTTGAAAGCTGTTTATCTCATTGTTACTATGGCATTTATGAATCGTGCCTCGCTGCATCTTGCTCTATATGAAAGTGCTTATGCCACTACTGCAAAGGTGGTTGAAACTACTGTGTCTGAGGTGCCTGAAGTGGGATTTAAAATTCCCATTGGTCATGTTAAAAGAGTTATGAAAAATCCATTTACTGGAGATGGAACTAAGTCGGCACGCGAGCACATGGAAATAATTGAGGACATATGTGGCTTATTCAGACTACCTGGTATTTTAGAGGATCAGGTAAAAAGGAAGCTATTGTATTTGTCTTTATCTGGTAATGCTCGTGATTGGTACAAGTCTCTGGATGAAGAGGTCCAGAATGAATGGAGTATCTTGAGGAAGGTTTTCTTTCTTAAATATTTTACTCCTAAAGAAGCTTATGATAACCGCTGCTATATATTCAATTTCTGGCCACATCTGGGAGAGAGTATTACTCAAGCTTGGGGGAGGTTAAAGGAACTCCTTCGCAAGAATCCATGTCATGATCTTACAAGGAAACTTATATTGATAAACTTTTATGTGAGACTACCTATGAAGCACAAGGAGATTCTGGATAATTCATCAGGTGGAAGTTTTACTAATAACAGTGAAGAAGAAGCATGGAATTTATTGGAGACTATTTCTGAAAATACTAGCCACTGGGATCTTGATAAAGGTAATGAGCCATATTTTGATTATGAATATTCATGTGTAGAGAATTTCTCTACTTCTATTCTGTTTAAAAATCTGAGTGATACTTTTGGTCTTGATCCTTATGTTATAATTGAAATAGCTAAAGGTTTTGCTGATCATATCTGTGTTCCAAAAAGTGGATTTGAAGTTTATGTTGAACCTGTTAAACAATCTATTGTTGTTCCTAAAGTTATTAAACAGGTTGAACCAATGTCATCTATGACAATTGAGGAGTATGTTGAACCACCTCCATTTCCAAACCAAGTTAAGGAGAATTTACTTAAAGCTGTTACTAACAAGAGTAACAAAAGATGTTCTCAGCCTTATGAACAGGTGGAAGTCAACACTCAAATTTCTGTTATCAAGCAACTAAATGAAGAAGACCCAGTGGATGTTTATCTATGTGAAGATGCTACCAAAGTCATCAAAGGTAATTCAGCCAAAGTTAGGAAACCTGTTATATCATGCTCTATTGGGACTTCAAGTTATCATGGTCTATGTGATATTGGAGCAAGTATTAGTGTCATTCCATATTCTCTTTATCTTGAGATCAAGCCTGATATTGATCCCATTGTTATGGAAGAGACAGGTATGACAATTCAACTTGTTAATAAAGATTATATTAATCCATTTGGAATTGTTAGAGATGTTGAAGTATTGATTGGCAAAATAAAATATCCTACTGATTTTATTGTGCTTGGTTGTCCTCAAGATTCATTTTGTCCTATCATTTTTGGTAGACCTTTCTTACATACTGTTGGTGCTGAAATTAATTTGCCTAAAGAGAAAGTGTTTATTAAATGTGCTGGTGAGAAACTTGAATTTAACTTTTCCAAATTTGCCGATAAACATGTTGAGAAAGAGCCAATTCCTAATAATTTAATTGAAACTCTTGCTCAAATAGCTGTAGCTTCAACTGATGTTGTAGAACGTTATATGCTTAATCAAGATGAACCATTTAATGATGAGGAAAAAGAGGCTTTGGAACAAATATTATGGCAACAACCACCACAATTACAATTGCATATCCCACCTGATAATTTAGGAGTGCTACCACCACCTAAAGGGGATCCTAGTTTTGAATTGAAACCTTTGCCTGCAAATCTGAAATATGCATATTTGGATGAGAAGAGCATATATCCTGTCATTATTAGTGCTAACCTTTCAGCTGAAGAGGAAGATAAATTACTTGATGTGCTAAAAGCTCACCGACCAGCCATTGGATACTCTCTTGATGATCTTAAAGGTATAAGCCCCGCTCTATGTATGCATAAAATTAATCTGGAGGAAGATGCAAAACCTGTTGTTGATTTTCAACGCCGCCTCCATCCAAAAATGAAAGAAGTGGTAAGAAAAGAGGTAATAAGACTTATTGAAGCTGGTATCATTTATCCTATAGCTGACAGTAAGTGGGTTAGTCATGTTCATTGTGTTCCTAAAAAGGGTGGAATGACTGTTGTTCCAAATGAAAAGGATGAACTCGTGGCTCAACGTACTGTAGTTGGTTATAGGATGGTTATTGATTTCAGAAAATTGAATAAAGCAACTCGAAAAGATCATTATCCATTGCCATTTATTGATCAAATGCTAGAAAGGTTATCTAAACACTCTCACTTTTGCTATCTAGATGGTTATTCAGGTTTCTCGCAAATTCCTGTCCATAAGGATGATCAAGAAAAGACCACTTTTACTTGCCCATATGGTACTTTTGCTTACAGGAGAATGCCATTCGGTTTATGTAATGCTCCTACTACTTTTCAAAGATGCATGAATGCTATATTTGCTGATTATATTGAAAAGATAATGGAGGTTTTTATGGATGATTTTTCTGTGTATGGTACTTCCTTCGATAATTGCTTGTTCAACCTTAAAAGTTTTAAGCGTTATGAAGACCAACACTTGGTTCTTAATTGGGAGAAGTGTCACTTCATGGTTACTGAGGGTATAGTTCTTGGGCATAAGATTTCTGGAGAAGGAATAGAAGTTGATCCAGCAAAGATTGAAGCTATTGAAAAACTACCATATCCAAAGGACCTCAAAGGTATAAGAAGTTTTCTTGGGCATGCAGGTTTTTACCGTAGGTTCATTAAGGATTTCTCCAAAATATCAAAACCTCTAACCAATCTTCTGCAAAAGGATGTTCCTTTCTCTTTTAATGATGATTGCATTGAGTCCTTTAATATTTTGAAGAATGCTTTTGTGGAGGTTATGCCGAACGGGTATACCTGCCACGGTGGATAAAACCTGGCCCACCAGGAGGCCCATCAGATAAAGCCGGAGGGCTTAATGGAGAAGGCCTCATGGGCTTAGGCGCAAGGATAAGCTCTGGGCTGGCTTAGTGAAGTCCAAGACGAAGGCCTGGCTGCGTTCGCCTTAGGGAGCAAGTTAGGGTTTGTTACCGTGTTAGTCTAGGACTCGTGATCTAGGTCGGTTAAGGCTTTCCTTGTAGGGGAAGGCTTGGCGCCTTTATAAGCCAGCCTTCCAGCAGCCTTAGGGCAACGCATACAACCTCATTGTAACCTGTACACATATTTGCCTTGAGTGAATTATAGCAGCACGTAGGATCTCGCCGCCGTCGTGAGATCCGAAGCTGGGTAAATCGTGTGTGCAATCCCGTCACTGGAACCCTCCACGTTCTTCCCCACCTCCTCTACGGTACGTATGAATACTTCTAGTAGTTCCGCGTTACCAATACCTCGACAGTTGGCGCCCACCGTGGGGCCCAAGGCGTCGGGAGTTTTGTTTCAGGCGGGAGCATTGGGCGAGATCGGCAAGACTATGGCGGTTGGTCGCGCCCGCATCATCAACAACTTTGGGTGCATCGAAGACGACGGATCCTACGTCCAGCAAACGACGCACTGGTGTCAAGCTTCGTCGTCCCCTTCGGCACCATCAACATCTTCATGGGTTTTACGGCTGAGGCGTATGGATTCCCCAGGGGATCCGCCGCCTTTTGGCCCACCCACCACCCCATCGATTATGCAATCGAGCAACAACACAGATCGGATCAGGCCTTTGTCTATCGCGATCTGAGTGACTCTGATACCCAAAGCGATTCTGGCTCCAGCTCTTATGAGCTTATGGAGCCCGCCTCTCGCTTTGTCGGTGTCATTGACGCATCTGGCCCTAAGCCGGCCGAATCTGACCCTGAGTCAATATTACCTGCCTTACAGACAGGAGCAGACTCAGAAGCCGGATCTGATGGCACCGCTCCAATGGCGGAAGATTCAGATCTCGATGAGCATAAGGAGGAAGACTTCGCAGCACAGGTTGCCGCGCGAGGCTATGGCTCATCCGATCCAAACGAAGTCTTAATGACTTTCCCGGCACAGATAGCTGAGGATGGTGCGGCCGCGGCTAAGCCAGACGAGGCTGAAGTTTCCTCTAGCATCAAACACATTGGTGACAAGGCGGAAAAGCCAGAGGATGTGCTGGACCCTAAAAGGCCTCCCCCGGCTGCGCCTATTGAAGAAGACCTGGAGCGGTCAAAGGAGGAACACATGCGCGCATTGGAGCTTCTCAAAACACCTTTGGGACCAAATCCAACCGCAGTTGAACTTGAGGAAAGACGGAAAGCGCTCCTGGCTGAGACTGAAGTCAACATCAAGTATAAGTTGTCCCTCCTGAACAAGGAAAAAGAGTTAATCCTAGTTGGAAAGGCTCTAGAAGAGGAAGAGTACCAGCGTGAGCGCGATGTTGAGAAATTCCGCAAAATACGAAGTATACGTGACCCTCTTCTGCATCGGGATCTGCAGGGAAACTTCGAGAAGACTTCTGCCCAAAAGCCTTTAAAGCCTTGGCAGAAATACTCTTTCAGAGTTAACCCTGATGGAGTCATATTCTTCTCCACCCCGCCAAAAACCTAGAGGCGGCCAGGGAAATCATGGGAGACGAAGCAGTTCCAATTGAAGAGCGCCACCATTATTCTAAAATGCTCATCGAAAAGGCGGTAGAGCAGCAGGCTAAGGCGGACTCAAACTCAAAACTGGCGGACGACACGCGTCTTTGCAAGACAGCCGTTGCCGGCGGTGGAGATCCAGAGGAACCAGCTGGTTCCAGTAGCCATGGCAATAAGGGTAAAACCTAGGAAGGACAAAGTTCCTGACAAACACAGGGATGAGTCAAAGACTGGGTCCAATCGCCATAGTGACAAAGGCAAGGACGACCACCGGCAAAGGATAACACACGCCATAAGAAGATGATCCGCCTCGCCGTGAAAGAGATCAAGACAAGGGGAAGGACGCACGGCGTGGGGTGACCGGCTTAACATGCCACCTCCGCCCGCAGCACGGGCAAGAGACGAAGGAATAGGGGCAACAGAGATCCGCCTCAAAGGCGATCTCGCTCCCGCTCCCCTCATCGCCAAAGCCGTCAGGAGGAGCCAAGGCGTAGCCAATCCAACAAAGGACCAGCCAGGGAAAACACTCATATCTCAGACGCCCGCATCCGTCTCGATGAGATTAAAGCGGCCAAAGAGAGTCTTACCTGGGCCCTGTGCTTTGGACCGGCGATTCGCAAGGTGCAACTCCCATCCTCGCTAGGCAATGTCAAGAAAATTGTGGACAAGTACAATGGCATTGACAAACCGGACATATGGCTGCCTGATTACATCCACGCCGTTGGTATTAATGACGGTGATTACAATGCAGCTGTACGTTTTCTTCCACTCATGTTGGAGGGAACGGCCCGGTTATGGATCGACACTTTGCCAGAAAAGAGTATCCACAATTGGCAAGACATGCAGAAAACATTCATGCAACACTTCTCATGCACATACAAACGTCCAAAGGCTTACTCAGATCTACTAAAGTGCGCTCAAGTGGAGGGGGAGTCAAGCAGAGCTTTCATAGCTCGATGGACAGAGACAAAGAATGCATGCGAAGACGTTTCTGAGATCCAGGCCATACATGCTTTTATGAACAGCCTGAAGAAAGGCAACATGATGAGATATATGTTAGCCAGCCAAAACATCAAACACCTCGGCGAGCTCTTAGACAGCGCGAACAATTACGCTGCAGCAGAAGACGACGCTCGAGCTGACGACGGCGATCTGCGCATGGACATAGCTGTTAACCCGGAAAAGCGAAACAACAATCAAAGCCGGAAAAAGAAGAAGCCAACGATGCGCCAGGACCATCAAAGGAGGTAGCCTTTGCCAATAAGAAGGGTGGCCAGAGCGGGGCTAGCAGATGGCAGAAGAAGGCGATGACAGTCAAGGGTCAAGACCCATTAAAATCACCTATGACGACATCAAAGATGAACCTTGTGCCCATCATAGCAAGCTTGGCAAATGCACCCATACCAACAGGCAGTGCCGCCTTAACGATGATATCAAGAAGGATCCGGACGCTGGCTTCAAGGCAAAACAGTTCAAGCGCAAGAACCGTAAAGACAAGAAAGAGCAGAAGGACAACGAGGAAAGTGCTTCGGAGCCGGAAGATCAGGAGCCAAAGCACAAGAGGAGCAACAAGTTTCCAAGGGTCGAAACAAGCCTTGTACTTTCCTTGCCACTCCTTCGGCCAAAAAGGAAAAGGCAGCCTGGAGGGAACTCAATGCCACTATGCCAGGTTCCCCAGTATCTCAACTGGTCCGAGCACCCCATTACATGGGACCGCAACGATCATCCTGATCATATTCCACAGAACCCAGGGAATTACGCGCTCGTTGTAAACCCAATTGTGCAGCAATGCAGGCTTTCTAAGGTGCTTATGGATGGAGGGAGTAGCATCAACATCCTCTATCTTGAAACCTTAAAGCGCATGCGCCTTTCTGAGACACAGCTAAAACATAGCACAGTCAAGTTTCACGGCATAGTGCCAGGCAGGCAGGCCAGTTCTATGGGAACAATCGTCTTAGACGTCACCTTCGGTGACGAAACAAACTATAGGACTGAGGAAGTTGCCTTTGAGGTGGTGGTTCAAAAGTGCGTATCACGCAATCTTTGGCCGCCCAGCCTTTGCCAAATTCATGGCACGCCCGTGTTACATCTACAGCAAGCTCAAATACCTGGACCAAACGGCGTCATCACGGTCAATGGCGACTTCAAGAAGGCGAAGGAATGCGAAGCAGGAAACGCCGTCTTAGCAGAAGCAGTCATCAGCAAGGAAGAGTGGAGCAGTACAAGAAAGAAGTTAACACCAATGAAATGCCGGATGGTAAGAAGCCTCCTTGCGCCTCGGATGTCACTTTCAAGGCCAGCTCAAACTCGAAGAAGATCGTGCTGGATGAGCCGATGCAAGCAAGACGACAACATAGGCGGACCTCAGTGACGCATAGGAAGGCGCGCTCGTCAAGTTCCTCCGTGAGCAACGGGATATTTTTGCATGGTCACCATCAGACATGCCAGGAGTACCCCGGGAACTTGCCGAGCACAGCCTTAATGTCGCCAAAGGTGCCAAGCCAGTAAAACAAGGTCTTCGTCGCTTCGGTCCAGAGAAGAAGAAAGCAATAGGAAAAGAGGTAGCTCGGCTTAGTGCCGCTAATTTCATTAGAGAGGTTATCCACACAGATTGGCTAGCAAATCCTGTATTAGTACCTAAGAAGGACGTGAAAGACTTGCGCATGTGCATAGATTTCACCGGCTTAAACAAAGCCTGTCCTAAAGACCCCTTCGCATTGCCGCGAATTGATCAGGTCGTAGATGCTGTATCAGGTTCTGAATTACTATGCTTTTTGGACGCTTACTCTGGCTACCACCAAATTAAGATGAAGGAGTCTGACCAAATTAAGACTTCCTTCATCACACCTTTCGGAACGTTTTGCTACATAACTATGCCTTTCGGGCTTAAAAACGCTGGCTCAACGTACCAACGGTGCATACAACGTTGCCTACACGATCAAATAGGCCGCAATGTTCACGCTTATGTCGATGACATTGCCGTTATGTCGCGAAAACGCGGCGATCTCATCGTTGACCTTCAAGAAACCTTTGATAACTTGAGAAAATATAACATGAAGCTAAATCCGGGAAAATGCTTTTTTGGCGTCCCAGCAGGAAAACTTTTAGGCTTCATTGTTTCAGAAAGAGGTCTTGAGGTTAACCCAGAAAAGATTCGAGCTATCATGGACATCAAAAAGCCTACTTGTCTTAAAGATGTCCAAAGGCTCGCAGGATCTGCAGCAGCTGTAAGCCGATTTATTAGTAGGCTTGGGGATAAAGCTTTACCCCTATACAGGTTGTTGAAGAAAACTAAGACGTTCGTCTGGACTGAAGAGGCAGATGCAGCCTTAGCACAGTTAAAAGACGCCTTAGTTTCAGCACCAATATTAGCGTCTCCTCTACCACAAGAGCCGATGCTACTTTACATGGCGGCTACCAACCTAGTTATTAGTGCAGTGGTTGTTGTTGACGAAAGGAAGAGGAAAGGAGCTACCGGAACAAAGGCCGGTATATTATATCAGCGAAGTCTTCTCCGAATCCAAACAACGATACCCTCACTATCAGAAGCTGGCTTATGGAGTTTTCTTCGCAGCCAGAAAATTACGCCATTATTTCCAAGAGCACCCAATCACGGTAGTCAGTAAGGCGCCATTGGGTGACATTATAAACAACACCGATGCCACTGGACGTGTGGCTAAGTGGGGAATTGAATTGGCAGCCTTCGACATCCAGTACAAGCCACGTACAGCCATCAAATCCCAGTCCTTAGCTGATTTCATCGCAGACTGGACAGAAGCAATGGATGAACTTCCCCTCCCTGACGAAGAATATTGGGTTATGCACTTTGACGGCTCCAAAATGTTGCAGGGATCGGGAGCTGGCGTGGTACTGAAGAACCCTAAAGGAGACAAGATGTGCTATGTCTTGCAGATACACTTCAATGCCACTAATAATGTTGCAGAATACGAGGCTCTGTTGCATGGATTGCACGTCGCAAAGGATTTGGGCATTAGCCGTCTTTTGTGCTATGGCGATTCAGACCTCGTTGTTCAACAGTTAGAAGGGGCATGGGACGCGAAGAGCCCTACAATGGCTGAATACCGACGCACGGTAGACGAGTTTGGTCGGTGTTTTATCGGCTTAGAAGTCAAGCATATCAAAAGGGAGGAAAATGAAGCAGCGGACGCCTTAGCCAGAATGGGCTCGAAAAGATCGAAGGTGCCCTCCGATATATTTTGGAGCACCTGTACGTGCCGTCTATTAAAGGCGGAGATGAGGATGACCCCATGGCTTCGCAGTCTGTTTCCGTCATGCTGGTGAAGCCAGATTGGACACAGCCCTACATAAATTTCCTCCTTAACAAGGAAGAGCCAGAGGATGAAGTATTAAGGCGGCAAGTTGTGCGCAGAGCTAAGGCATACACAATAATAAATGGAGAGCTATACAAGCGGAGTACCACAGGTGTATATCAACGATGCGTTTCGCCGGAAGAAGGACAGAGATACTAGAAGAGATCCATGGTGGATGTTGCGGTCATCATGCCTCTGCCCGAGCAATTGTCGCCAAAGCTTTTAGACATGGATTCTACTGGCTCACAGCAAAGCAAGACGCAGAAGAACTCGTCAAGAAATGCGTTGGATGCCAAAAGTATGCAAGACAGCCAAAGATGCCAGCCCAGGAATTGCGCACCATTCCAATCACGTGGCCATTTGCGGTCTGGGGACTGGACATGGTAGGTCCATTCAGGACTGCGCGAGGCGGCGTCAAACATCTCTTAGTTGCGGTGGATAAATACACCAAGTGGGTTGAAGCTAAGCCCATAAAAAAGCTTGATGGGGCAACAGCCAAGAAGTTCGTCATTGAGGTTATAACGAGATTTGGCGTCCCCCACAGTATCATTACGGACAATGGGACAAACTTCGCCGTAGGAGAACTGGCAAAGTACTGTGGTGAAGTTGGTATTCGTTTGGACTTAGCATCTGTGGCTCATCCACAATCGAATGGCCAAGTTGAGCGAACCAACAGTATAATCTACAGGGAATAAAGCCAAGATTAAGTGCCTTTGCATAGAGCAGCTGGAGCATGGGTAGAAGAATTACCTGCTGTCTTATGGAGCATACGCACAACTCCAAGCAGCGCAACAGGCTATACCCCTTTCTTTCTCATATATGGCGCTGAAGCGGTACTCCCAACCGATGTCCTGCACGACACACCTCGTGTAACAGCCTACGTTGAAGCAGACGCAGAAGAAGCCAGACAGGATGGCTTAGACCTTCTCGAAGAAGAGCGTGAGATAGCGCTTCAGCGCTCCGCCATTTATCAGCAGAACATGCGGCGTTACCACAGTCGCAAGGTAAGACGGAGATCGTTTCGAGAAGGCGATTTGGTGCTTCGCCTTGTTCAGCAAAAGGAGCACAAACTATCTCCCATATGGGAAGGACCCTTCGTTATCAGCAAAGCGCTTAAGAACGGGGCATATTATCTTGTGGACCTCCGTGATATCGAGAAGAAAAGAAAAGAGGCCGCAAAAGGAAAAGGAACGAAGAAGCATGCTCAAGGAGACGAAACGTCCTTGGAACATTGAGCAGCTACGTCCTTTTTACACTTAGCAATTCTATTGTAATCACACCATATATGATTATGAAATAAAAGTCTTTGGTTCCCTCAATTATTTTTATGCATGAGTTCTCGCCGTCTTTTATTTCCATTTGATCATATATTTCGATAAAAATATCAATGTTAACCCGAATTGGCTTCGTGCTTGTGGTTACTCACATGATGCTTTTGCCTTAAGGCCTTACAAAAATTAAAATTGCATCCGTCTAAGAGTATTTATCTGATCGCATATATGCTGGCTTGTCTTAGTAGATGCTTTACGCACCAAAAGCCGGCGCCGTTTCTGTGTTTAAACAGTTTGGTTACTAACCCTGTTGCCAGCGAAGTGTTCCGTGCTTTAGGTTCTGCCAGCATACGAAAAGGCTAAAGCATATAAGCCAGAAAACTTGAAGACGGATAAGGAGCATAGTTTGCAAGCCTTTTAAAAATAAGTGCATGCGTTGCAAAACAAACATGTTCAACAGATAAAAAGGCTCCTGCCATTACAAAACATAACTTAACAAGTCTTTTGTGCCATCTTTCATGACACGCTTAATGCAAAGTTTTTCCTGCATCTTATGCAGGGGACTGAGGAGGCGAAGGCACAGGGGACTTGGATGGATCCAGCGTAGCTTCAGACTCGCCTTCTTCTTCTTCTTCATTTCCGTCTTCTGACTCATCGCCATTGCCAGTGGTGGGGCTTCGGCTTCGTCATCAGACACGTCGTCAGGACGGGGAGGCACAGGCTTCTTGGAGAAGAAGATAGACAAGTCTACCATCTCCGCAACGGCTGAGGCAAAGCCAGAGACAGAGGCATAGACCTTTTCTTTGACGAGCTCGTTGCCGTCTCTGTCCTTGGCTGGGAAACACTTGATAACGCGCCACATGTTGACTCGGGGTAGTGGCCGCGAACAAGTCCTAGAGCAAGTTTTGCTCCGCCTCTAGCTGCTGAGCGAAGACGCTCCACCACCTCTGGGACGCAGTTCTGAAGAAGTGGCAGCAAGTTGCTGGTGTTTGTCACTTGGGGCAGCTGTTTTGGGAAGATGTTGGCAACAACGTCTCTTCCCGCAGCATACAGCCCTGACACAATCTCGCCACACTCCAAGATAAGCTCCAGGCGCGTCTCAGAGGTAAGCCTTTCCCCAAATCCAGCTGGAACTGAGGAAGGGAGGAATGGAAAAAATTAAGGCGCATTGAACTGTTTGAATAAAGGCGAAAAGTGACAGAAAGTGCGAGAAGTAAAGAAGAAAGACTTACTTAGCAGTTTCTCGTCAATGGCGGTGCTCTCATCAGCTTGGCGTTCAAGACGACCTTGTAAGCTCTGGATTAGGAGCCCATCCTTTTCAGCCTGTCGCTGCAGTTTCAAAGTTCTGCCTTCAGTGTTTCTCCTTCAGCGGCGCTGTCTTGGACGGCTTTAAGATTGGCCTCGGCCGTCTTTCGGTTCTCCTCCAGTTGCTTAAACAAGGCGGCATTTTCCCGCCTTACCACTTCTATATCGCCAGTCTCGCTGACGATCTGTTTTGCCTTCGCCACAACAGCTGCGCAAACACACATTGCATGTGTTGAGCATCTTATGTCTTAAAATGAACTAAAGTCACATTGCATGTGAAAGAACAACATTTACCTTTGTTCGCCTTATTTTCGGCGACGGCTTGCTTGAGCACTTGCCTTTGGTTACTCAGTGAGTACCATAGATCGCATGTAAGTTGCTCACTGCTCTGCTAAGGCAAGGGTAGTAGTAAGTAAGAAAGGTAAAGCAATAAGGTATGGCTACAATGGGCTTGGGGACTGAGTCTTTATCACATTAAAGAAAGGCCATTACGTCGGCTTAGTCAAAGCACAACGTAATGCCCGGGGACTAGTATGTACATAAAGACGGAATGTTTACCTGCATCATGGCCTTCAAGGCTTTGTAGCTCTTCTTCATTGTGACGTACAGCTCGTCACAATTATCTTCCAGTTCAATATGGTCAATGTTTGCCAACTGGCCTTAGCTTCGGAGGCGGCTCGTTGCGCTCCTTCTCATCGGCAAGCATGGCGGCGATGTTGGGTAAGATGTACCCCTCGTCGTCAAAGAGCTCTTGCTTCACCATGTTGCGGATAGCCTCACGAGTAATGGGCTCGTTCGGCTCTTCTGACTGAAGTACCGCCGCCTTCCCAGCAGCGGCAGCCCTGGCCAACTTTTCAGTTTCCGTCTTATCAGGTAAGACGGCTGAGTCCAGATCTATATGATGATCTTCAGATGGGCCTGGGGCTGTCTCTTGTTGAACGGAGGGAGTGGGGGGAGCGATGGCTGGAGAAGGCTCAGTCTTTCTTTGCCTGGAAGAAATTACTTTCTTCCTCTTGAGAGGTGCAGTTGGTTTGATCCTGCAAATCACATACAAAATAAGATAACATTCATAGACATTGTTCGCCTTACTAAAGAAATTGAGGTTCGGCTTACTTCTGTACTGGAGCATTGAAGGCCGCATCTTCATCGTCCTCAATGTCGAGCACTTCGGCGTTAACAGGGATGGCTTTCTCACGCTTCCGCCTTTCTGCTGCTGAAGTTGCTGCAGTAGCTCCTGAAGCCTTTCGTTTCCGAGTCTTTGGGGCTCGGGTGCCGCTTCAGGCACGTAAAACAAAGGAGCCAGCAGATTATCCGGCAAAAGGGCGAGCTGAAATCAAAAGTGGTGTTAGTAAGGCAAACATTGTGGAAGTATAAAAACAGTAGTGGTAAATGCCTTACCTTTGGAGCTGGGTTGGCGGCTGTGTACATAGGACGCTGCTCTGTCAGCTGGATCCTTTCCTTGGCAATCCTCTTAAAGCGATACACAAGGGCGTCTTGCGTAAGGTCACTCTCACTAACACGGAGGGGATCTTTCTTCTGGTCCGTGTAGTGGCACATGAGTCCTTTGCGATCTTTCAAAGGCTGGATTCGCCTTGACAACCAACATAGGATGGTGTCTGCGCCCGTGAGTTTGGGCACAGCAGTCTTTGTCAAATACTCAATCCGCCTTTGCATGCGACGGAGGTTGTCAGGAAGGACCTTCAGTGGTTTCTCGCCCCAAGAAAGGCGGGGCTCCGCAGGCAAAGGAGAAAAGCGAGGAAGTCCTATGTCTTTGCCTACTGGCGCCATGTCTTTGCAGTAGAAGAAGGAGCTATTCCAGCCTTTAATGGAATCTATTTTTGGCGCCTTAGGATACCAGTCTCTGCCTCTACGAAGGTTGATGCTAACTGTTCCTAAGGAAAGCAGTTCTTCCTTCTCTGTTTGGCGCTTGCAAGTAAAGCAGTACTTGAAGAATTCTAAGCTGGGCTCTATGCCTAGTATCCTTCGAATAAAGCCATAAAGCCAGCTATGTACAAGATGCTATTGGGGCCTACGCTATGAGGCTGAAGGCCATAGTAGTCTAAGACTGATTGGAAAAAAGGATGCGGAGGCAAAGACAAACCGCGGAGGAGATGTGAGACGAGGAGCACTCGTTCATCGCCGGCGGGATCTGGAGCAGGGTGGCCGTACGCTGACCGCCAGTGGCATTCTCCTGTGGTGGAGGATGCCCTCCTTTTCCAGCTGCGTGAGGTCCGCGTCGGTGATGGTGGAAGCTGCCCAGTTGCGGGATGATGCTTCCTCTCCCTCCTCCTCTGCCTCCGCCGCATCGCCCTCGTCGGAGGGCTGGGCATTCTTCTCTGCTTCAATGGAGGTGGCCGCAGAACTTGTCGCCGCTGCCGCGCGAGATGCAGATGCATCCGCGGTGCTCGATCCCCTCATGGCCAGATCTTGTCCCTCCGCCGCCGCCGACGCCGCTGCCGTTGCTGCTCCCGCGGTTGCATCGGAGCTCTCCATGGGGGGTGCGCAGGTGGTGGTGGAGGAGCTCGCCGGAGTTCAGATAGGATGGAGCGAGGAGGACGATGAACAGGAAATGAACCGATGGAGAAAATCAGTTCCCCTTTTATGGGGGCCGTGCGCCGCGATTAGTGCGGTGAGATAACGCTCGCGTGATTTTCGCCACGCGTCCCGCAACGGTCAGTTAGTGGGCATCTTCTCCCGCACGCCTCGGAGATCGTGTGCGGAAAAATAGCAGTAATGGCGGCACAACGTCTCTCTGCCTGTCCAGACTGTCGTGGACTGGCTTTGACTGCGGTGACGTCATGACAAGACTCAACGCTGACAGAATCTTTCTGCCAGATTGTTCAAGTGCAGGAGAGTTCGGCTTAATCCTTAAGGCAGACTGAATGTCTCATTTTGGAATGCTCCAAGCTCTTCTGTCCGCCTTGCACAAGGCGAAAGCCCGTGTTTCACAAAGACGGCAAACGAAGAACTTAAACCTTTCCGGGGACTACTGTGGAGGTTATGCCGAACGGGTATACCTGCCACGGTGGATAAAACCTGGCCCACCAGGAGGCCCATCAGATAAAGCCGGAGGGCTTAATGGAGAAGGCCTCATGGGCTTAGGCGCAAGGATAAGCTCTGGGCTGGCTTAGTGAAGTCCAAGACGAAGGCCTGGCTGCGTTCGCCTTAGGGAGCAAGTTAGGGTTTGTTGCCGTGTTAGTCTAGGACTCGTGATCTAGGTCGGTTAAGACTTTCCTTGTAGGGGAAGACTTGGCGCCTTTATAAGCCAGCCTTCCAGCAGCCTTAGGGCAACGCATACAACCTCATTGTAACCTGTACACATATTTGCCTTGAGTGAATTATAGCAGCACGTAGGATCTCGCCGCCGTTGTGAGATCCGAAGCTGGGTAAAATCGTGTGTGCAATCCCGTCACTGGAACCCTCCACGTTCTTCCCCACCTCCTCTACGGTACGTATGAATACTTCTAGTAGTTCCGCGTTACCAATACCTCGACAGCTTTAATCACTGCTCCCATTATTCAACCTCCTGATTGGAACTTGCCTTTTGAAATTATGTGTGATGCTAGTGATTATGCAGTTGGGGCTGTTTTGGGCCAACGTGTTGATAAGAAACTAAATGTTATTTATTATGCTAGTAGAACACTTGATGCTGCTCAAAAGAATTATGCTACAACTGAGAAAGAATTTTTAGCAGTACTGTTTGATTGTGACAAGTTTAGACCTTATATTACTGATTCAAAAGTCACAATACATACTGATCATTCTTCTATTAAATACTTGATGAATAAGAAAGATGCTAAGCCTAGACTAATAAGATGGGTACTTCTATTGCTTGAATTTGATTTACACGTTGTTGATAGGAAAGGGGAGGATAATCAAGTTGCTGATCATCTCTCTAGGATGGAAAGCATACCTGATGATCCTATTCCTATTAATGATAGCTTTGTTAATGAACAACTTGCAATTGTTAATGTTTCTAGTGCTAAAGTTGCATCTCCTTGGTTTGCCAACTATGCAAATTTTATTGTTGGTAAAGTTTTGCCTCCACACTTCACTTCTCAACAAAGAAAGAAATTATTTTATGATCTCAGACATTATTTTTGGGATGATCCTTTCCTCTATAAGAAAAGTGTGGATGGTATTATTAGACGTTCTGTACCTGATGTCTACGTGTGCTTCTATTCTTGTAGACAGTGTTGGGCCTCCAAGAGCAGAGGTTTGTAGAACAGCAGCAAGTTTCCCTTAAGTGAATCACCCAAGGTTTATCGAACTCAGTGAGGTAGAGGTCAAAGATATTCCTCTCAAGCAACCCTGCAATTAAGATACAAGAAGTCTCTTGTGTCCCCAACACACCCAATACACTTGTCAGATGTATAGGTGCACTAGTTCGGCGAAGAGATAGTGAAATACAAGTGATAGGGATGATTATAAGTAGTAACTGCAATCTAAAATAAAGATGGCAGCAAGCAAACATGTAGCAGAACTGGTTGTAAACGGTGTTTCAATGCTTAGAAACAAGGCCTAGGGATCATACTTTCACTAGTGGACACTCTCAACAATGATCTCATAACTGAATAAGTAAAAGCTACTCTTAAACACTCTCTTGTTGGATAACAAACACCATTCATTGTGTAGAGCTACAAAAGCACACCTCAAGCCGGAGTAAACAAGCGCCACAACGTCATAAAGGAATCACACACGGTGCACACACTGTCACCTTTACACCGTGGAGAGTACCGGAGTTCATATTAAAGTAACCTATAGAGTGCATAATAGATAAAAGAGTAACATCTACATATTCAACTAGATTAGCACAACTGAACACAAGTAAATACTACTCGGGATTATTCTCCTTCTTGATGAAGCAAGAGTACTATGCGTAGGGCTGCAAGAGCACACCTCAAAGTCTGAGTAAACAAACACCACAATTCCCAAGAAGAAGCCATGATAAATATCTAAATTATTCATAGAGTCACACAGGTACCCACACTGTCACCTTGATACCGTGTTGTCACAATGACTCCAGAAACTAGACAAAATCACTTGAGTAGCATAAACATTATTAATGTATTCGGCGATACTAGCAATACACATGATCACATAAAGATCACACCATGTGAGAGAGAGATGAACCACATAGCTACCGGTAGAGCCCTCATCCTCGGGGGAGAACTACTCCCTCCTCATCATGGGAGTCAGCAGCGGCGATGAAGATGGCGGTGGTGTCGATGGAGATGACTCCGGGGGCAATTCCCCGTCCCGGCAGCGTGCCGAAACAGAGACTTCTGTCCCCCGAAACTTGTCGTCGATGGTGACGGCGCTGCGGAACTCTTATGGAAATATGACTTGCTATTTTATGGTTTTCGCGTCTGAGGCAATATATAGGCGAAGGGGCAACGTCGGTGGAGGCCCGAGGGGCCCACACCATAGGGCAGCGCGGCAGGGGGCCCACCCGCGTCGGGGTGTGGTTTGGCCACCTCGGCGCCCTCCTTCGTCTCTCCTTCGGACTCCGTGACGGCGCTGGAAAAATAAGGGCGTGGCATTTTGTTTCGTGCAATTCCGAGAATATTCGCAGAAGTACTTTTCTAAAACCAAAAGCAGAAAACAGGGAACTGGCACTGTGCCATCTTGTTAATAGGTTAGTCCCAGAAAATGCATAAAAGTGATATGAAGTGTATATAAAACATGTGACAATGATACATAAAACAAGCATGAAACATCAGGAATTATAGATACGTTGGATACGTATCAAGCATCCCCAAGCTTAGTTCCTACTCGTCCTCGAGTAGGTAAACGATAAAAACAAAATAATTTCTGAGGTGACATGCTACCAACATAATCTTGATCCAATAATAATGTAAGGCATGTGAGCTGAGATCAAATCATTCAAAGCAAATGTCTATAGTTGATATAAGAGATAATAAAGCAAGAGTCAAACAAGCTAAAAGTTTTCATGAACTATTGCTTCAAAGACATGAAACCATACAAGGTTCATTAAAGATGATTTAAGTATCCAGCATAGGAGTTCTATCCTTCAATCCAAGCATCAAGCAAATTTTCATAACATAGAAGGATTCAGCCAAGTAAACATAAACATGAACGTTATGAATCAACTGTTTCGAAGTCTACTCAACCGGTGAGCGCAAGCATTTGGTATTGGCACCATGATGTTATGGCAAAGAGAACATTAATGGGGGTTTGGAAGGCCAAAGGAAGAAAGTCTCACAAAGCTATAAGTGATCATTAGACAAGAGGAAGTCTTATAATCGAAGCTATGTAAGGAGTAGTGATTGCCATGCAACGGATGCACATAGAGCTATATGTGTATGAAAGCTCTCCAATGGAACTAGTGGGGGTGCATCCAACTTGGTTGCTCATGAAGACCTAGAGCACTTTTGAGGAAGCTCATCATTGGAATATACAACCCAAGTTCTATAGTGTAAATTCCCCACATAGTTATACAAGTAGAACATAAAAACTCTCTCACATGGAGTATAGGTGCTAAACATGAGCACAAATGATGACTATGAATAATGCAGGTGCCATAACATGAGCACAAGTGTGAACAAAGGATAGTAATGTTGCCCCCCTTTTCTTTATTCTTTTTTTCTTTTTTCTTTTTTCTATTTTTTTTCTTTTTCTGTTTCACTTTTCGATGGCCTCCATGGCTCTTTTCACATTTAGGGGCAACATCCTAATACAACAACACACTTTTTGGTACAAATAACTCATAATGAACAAAACATGATGTATAAAACTGTATGCCTCTGCCAGTGTAGCAGGATATGCAATGATCTAGCGTAACATGGGTAAACCACACATCAGCTGTATAGAATCATGCAAAGCAATATATAAGTGATGAATGACAACAAGTCATGTAATGTAAATGGAACTTGCATGGCAATATATCTCGGAACAGCTATGGAAATGCTGTGGTAGGTAGGTATGGTGGCTGTTTTGAGGAAGATGTATGGGCTCATGTGTAGGAGAACAAGAGGAAGTTCTCCCACGGGGTTGGATGTACTGGCGAAGTATGCACAACTCTCAATGTGAGCAGAAGGCAATGCACATCACCGAAGAGGCTAGGTAATATGGATGGTGGAAGTGCCAAAAACCGTAGCTTAACATTAGTCAAAAAGAACTCACAAGTTTATTGCAAACAACTAGCAGGTTCAACATTAAGAGCATGATTAAAATTCACTCCAAGAAGGGCCGTTCACGGCGGCACAAGTACCCCGTTAGATCCCTCGACCTTCAGCACAACTTAGTTATTACAATGAACTTTTAGACATGGAAAGCTATCAAGTCCAACTACACCTTCAACAATTTTATTAGAGTTTGTAGTACGGTACAAGCTTAAAGACACCAATCCACTAATGATTTTAACTTAATTAACCAGCAAGCTTTACCATCTAAATATCTCAAAA
Source organism: Poa pratensis (assembly GCA_947311845.1). Taxonomy (NCBI): domain Eukaryota; kingdom Viridiplantae; phylum Streptophyta; class Magnoliopsida; order Poales; family Poaceae; genus Poa; species Poa pratensis. Next base: position 92,539,642 of record CAMZMU010000128.1, read on the forward strand.
CATTTGCAAAGAATCAAGTTATCAAAGTTTCAATGATCTACAAGATTATACAAGTTTTCATACCACTACCACATGCAGCAATTTCTGGACCAACACATCAACCAAGCAACTTATTTAAACATAAATTCTCCAAATGATAATATAATGCAGCAAGAGAGTGTTTATAAACACGTGCTAACAGCTCGAAGAGATGCATGAAAAACAGGAGCTAAAAGCACTGCAGTAGCTAGTTAAGAATACTCAACAAATATAAGTGAAGAACATGAGTATTCACATGAAAAAGCGGAGCACGTCTCTATCCCACACAAGGATTGCTAGGATCCGAATTTATTCAAACAAAAACAAAAATAAAAGCACACAGACGCTCCAAGTAAAGCGCATAAGATGTGAAAGAATTAAAATATAGTTTCACTAGAGATGACCTGATAAGTTGTTGATGAAGAAGGGGATGCCTTGGGCATCCCCAAGCTTAGACGCTTGAGTCTTCTTGAAATATGCAGGGATGAACCACGGGGGCATCCCCAAGCTTAGGCTTTTCACTCTTCTTGATCATATAATATCATCCTTCTCTCTTGATCCTTGAAAACTTCCTTCACACCAAACTCAAGACAGTTCTCATTAGAGGGTTAGTGCATAAACAAAAATTCTCATATTCTGTAATGAAACAATCATTCCCAAAGCTTATGGACATTAGCTACAGCCACCAATGCTTTGTGGAGCAAAGAAATCCACACAAACACAGTAAAAGAGCGAATGCAAAACAAAAGGCAGAATCTGTCAAAAACAGAACAGTCTGGAATGACGAATTTTTTCGAGGCACTTAAGTTGCTCAGATGGAACTGGTCCAATTTAATGAAAGTTGCGTACGTATCTGAGGAAGATGCGTGATTTTTACAGAATTTTTCGAATTTTCTGCAAGGAGATAAGCTCAAAATCGTGACAGCTAAAAATCTGTCTCTGCGCAGAAATCCAAATCTAGCATCAACTTTCAATAAAAGGCTTTACTTGGCACAACAATGCGATAAAATAAAGATACAAAGGAGTTGCTACAGAAGTGACAAAACTCCTTGACTCAAAGAAAATAAAAATAACAGCAAATAAAAACGATGGGTTGTCTCCCATAAGCGCTTTTCTTTAAAGCCTTTTAGCTAGGCATAGTGATTTTTATGATGCCCACATAAAGATGAGAGTTGAAACATAAAAGAGAGCATCAAGAAGCATATATAAAACATGTTTAAATCTAACACTCTTTCTATGCATAGGAGTCTTGTAAGAAAACAAGTCAATGAAGAACAAAGTGACTAGCATAGAAATGCAAAACAAGTGTAACTTCAAAAATTTCAACATAAAGAGAGAAGACTTAATATTATTGTGATATATGAAATCGTGTCTCCCTCTCTCATAAGGACCAGTAGGTCTTAAAGTACCCAGCAAATAAAAGCAAATCAAGAGAAAGCTCAAAACATTCATCATAAAGAGAAGAAATTTAGTAACATGAAGATTTCTATACCCATATTTTCCTCTCTCAAAATAATTTTCAGTGGCATCATGAATAAACTCAACAATATAGCTATCACATAAAGCATTCTTATCATGATCCACATGCATAAAATTATCATTACTCTCCACATAAGCATAATCAATTTTATTAGTAATAGTGGGAGTAAAAGTATCACATCCATCATTGTAATCATCATAAATTGCAGGCATAGTATAATCATAATAAACTTTATCCTCCATAGTAGGTGGCACCAAAATACCACTATCATTATAATCATCATAAATTGGAGGTAAAGTATCATCAAAGAAAATTTTCTCCTCAAAACTTGGGGGACTAAAAATATCATATTCATCACAACTAGCTTCCCCAAGCTTAGACTTTTCCATAGCATTAGCAATAATGGTGTTCAAAGAATTTATAGTAATACCATTGCTACCATCATGCAAACAAGCCTCCATAGGTTTTTTAATTTTCTCTTCAAAAGCATCATGTCCTAATTCAATATAAAGTTCATAAAGATCTCTAATTTTTTTGTTGTTTTCCATTAAGCCTAACTAGTGAAAATAAAAACAAGAAACAAAAAGAAATAATTGCAGAATCTAAAGGAAATAACTTCGAGCACTCACACACTAGCAACAATACTAGAAAATAGCTTTGTAGCCAGAGGATGTGAATACCTTTTACCTTACCTCCCCGGCAACGGCGCCAGAAAATAGCTTGATGTCTACGTGTGCTTCTATTCTTGTAGACAGTGTTGGGCCTCCAAGAGCAGAGATTTGTAGAACAGCAGCAAGTTTCCCTTAAGTGAATCACCCAAGGTTTATCGAACTCAGGGAGGTAGAGGTCAAAGATATTCCTCTCAAGCAACCCTGCAATTAAGATACAAGAAGTCTCTTGTGTCCCCAACACACCCAATACACTTGTCAGATGTATAGGTGCACTAGTTCGGCGAAGAGATAGTGAAATACAAGTGATAGGGATGATTATAAGTAGTAACTGCAATCTGAAATAAAGATGGCAGCAAGCAAACATGTAGCAGAACTGGTTGTAAACGGTGTTTCAATGCTTAGAAACAAGGCCTAGGGATCATACTTTCACTAGTGGACACTCTCAACAATGATCTCATAACTGAATAAGTAAAAGCTACTCTTAAACACTCTCTTGTTGGATAACAAACACCATTCATTGTGTAGAGCTACAAAAGCACACCTCAAGCCGGAGTAAACAAGCGCCACAACGTCATAAAGGAATCACACACGGTGCACACACTGTCACCTTTACACCGTGGAGAGTACCGGAGTTCATATTAAAGTAACCTATAGAGTGCATAATAGATAAAGAGTAACATCTACATATTCAACTAGATTAGCACAACTGAACACAAGTAAATACTACTCGGGATTATTCTCCTTCTTGATGAAGCAAGAGTACTATGCGTAGGGCTGCAAGAGCACACCTCAAAGTCTGAGTAAACAAACACCACAATTCCCAAGAATAAGCCATGATAAATATCTAAATTATTCATAGAGTCACACAAGTACCCACACTGTCACCTTGATACCGTGTTGTCACAATGACTCCAGAAACTAGACAAAATCACTTGAGTAGCATAAACATTATTAATGTATTCGCGATACTAGCAATACACATGATCACATAAAGATCACACCATGTGAGAGAGAGATGAACCACATAGCTACCGATAGAGCCCTCAGCCTCGGGGGAGAACTACTCCCTCCTCATCATGGGAGTCAGCAGCGGCGATGAAGATGGTGGTGGTGTCGATGGAGATGACTCCGGGGGCAATTCCCCGTCCCGGCAGCGTGCCGAAACAGAGACTTCTGTCCCCCGAAACTTGTCGTCAATGGCGGCGGCGCTGCGGAACTCTTCTGGAAATATGACTTGCTATTTTAGGGTTTTCGCGTCTGAGGCAATATATAGGCGAAGGGGCAACGTCGGTGGAGGCCGAGGGGCCCACACCATAGGGCGACGTGGCAGGGGGCCCACCCGCGCCGGGGTGTGGTTTGGACACCTCGGCGCCCTCCTTCGTCTCTCCTTCGGACTCCGTGATGGCGCTGGAAAAATAAGGACGTGGCCTTTTGTTTCGTGCAATTCCGAGAATATTCGCAGAAGTACTTTTCTGAAACCAAAAACAGCAGAAAACAGGGAACTGGCACTGTGGCATCTTGTTAATAGGTTAGTCCCAGAAAATGCATAAAAGTGATATGAAGTGTATATAAAACATGTGACAATGATACCTAAAACAAGCATGAAACATCAGAATTATAGATACGTTGGAGACGTATCAGTACCTGAGCATGAACAACAGGCTATTATAAGAGATTGTCATGATAGTCCCTATGGAGGGCATCATGCAGGAGATCGCACATGAGCAAAGGTATTACAATCTGGTTTCTATTGGCCTACTTTATTTAAGGACTGTGCTGAATATGTTAAATCTTGTGATAAATGTCAAAGAGTAGGAAACATTGGTAGGAGGGATGAAATGCCTATGAATTATTCATTGCCACTTGAACCATTTGATGTGTGGGGTTTTGACTTTATGGGTCCTTTCCTAGAATCAAAGACAAATCATACTCACATTTTGGTTACAGTTGACTATGTTACAAAGTGGCTGGAAGCAATTCCAACCAAAAGTGCAGATCATGCCACAGCAATGAAGATGCTCAAGGACATCATTTTCCCCAGGTTTGGTGTTCCTAGGTTCTTAATTACTGATGGTGGTTCTCATTTCTTGCATGGTGTTCTCAGAAAAACTTTGGCAAAATATGATGTTAACCATAGAATTGCATCTCCTTATCATCCTCAAACAAGTGGGCAAGTTGAATTAAGCAATAGGGAAATTAAGCTCATTTTGGAAAAGACAGTGAATAAGTCTAGATCTGATTGGCCAATTAAGATTAATGATGCTTTGTGGGCTTATAGAACTGCTTTTAAAAATCCTATGGGAATGTCTCCTTATAAAATGGTTTATGGAAAAGCTTGTCACTTACCTGTTGAACTAGAACATAAAGCTAGATGGGCTATTAAACAACTGAACTTTGATTTTAAAACTGCGGGAGAAAAGAGAATTCTTGACCTAAACCTACTTGACGAATGGAGAAATGAAGCTTATGAAAGTGCCAGGATGTTTAAAGAAAAAGTTAAGATTTGGCATGACAAGAAAATTAAGAAAAAGGAATTCAAAGTAGGTGATCAAGTTTTATTGTACAACTCTCGTTTCAAGTTTTCTGCAGGGAAGCTAGCTTCAAAGTGGCAGGGAGATTAGTGATACAGGAGGTGTACTGTTCAGGAGCTATCCGTCTTCACGGTGACATGAAAGGTAAACCTCATGTAGTCAATGGACAACGCCTTAAACCTTATATTGCAGGAAATAGCTTCATCGGAAGGGTGGAGGAGTTGAATTAACAAACACCGGAAGAGGTAATTGAGAGAAACCGTGCAGTTCCAAAAACCCTAAATCAATAGAAGGAAACTTTTGTGCTGGAAAGTTTCTCGGAATTGCATAAAATTTTACGGAGGTCAATTTTTATGGAAATCATCGTATGGGACAAGAAAACTGGACGAAACGGAGACCCGAGGGAGAAAAGAGAGGGGCCCACGCGGCCCAAGTACCTGGCCGCATGGGGCTATCCCTTTTCCACCTCAGAGTCCTTTTTCGTCTCGTTTTCGATCCCGACGCTTCGTCTTGACCTAAAAACCCTCAATATATACCCCTCTCTGCCGATCTGATCTCGCACCGAGCGTTCTCGAGCGATCTTTGTTTCTGTTGTTTCTGCCTGTCAGGTTTTAGCCATGTCTTGCTCCGGATCCAACCAAGAGGGGGAGAGCTCTCCCAAGGAGGGTGTTGTGAACCGCTACCTCAACTCCGTGATGACACCACCGAAGACCATGTGCTTCAAGGAGGGTGTGATGCTCGTGGAGGAGGTGAAGGCTCCCAAGGCCACCGGCACGGTAGAGGCAAGGCTGGATCAGTTGGAGGACAAGACCTTCAGGTATGGCACTGTGGTTTACCGCAGCCTTGATGCTCACCACTTCATGAACCTGGAGCTGGAAAAGAAGGTTGAAGAGTACAAGAAAAGGCTTGAAGATCTGAAAGATAGATACAAGGACGTCATCGACAAGTGGGAAAAGTTCCAATGCTTCATGTGGGATTTGGAGAACCAGAATTGTGAATATGAAGAACGCTTCAAGAAGATTGCAGCAGCTGCCACCCTCAGGTATAATGATCCACCTACATCTTTCCATGATGGAAAGCCCTTTCCATGGAAGATGGCTGAGTGGGAGAAAGAATATGAGAAGGAGGAAGCTGCAGCAAAGAAAGACCTTGCAAAACGTCAAGCTTGGGGGAGTTCCACCTAGTCTTAATCTCCACTAGTTTATCATATCTATCTAGTCATGGTGTGTTTTGCTTTTATCGTTTAGTTATCAATATCTCTTAGGCGTGTGTGAGCTCATGGAGCATTATCATGTATCCCTATCCTATGGTTTATCAATGAATATTAAAGTATGGTGTCATCCATAATTCTCTTGTTTGGAGATTGATGGGTAACACTCATGCAAATGAGCGTGGCATATTTAGAATTTCAATCACATCTTGCCTTGAAATTAATTAACTTGAGTATGTTGGACAATTATAGAATTATCTCAATATAGAAGAAGTAAAAAGACTTGTGAATTAATAGTTTGAGGTTAAGATATAGTCTTATAGGATAAGAAGTTGAGAAGACTTAATGAAAAGGATATAAAACACTCTTGTTACAACCTAGTATCTTTTGAGCAAATTAATGATCATGGATATTTCAATACTTATGCTCTTGAATGTGAATGAAAGGAAGGCACCTGAAATTTCAGCTAGCCATGGAAAGTGTAAGAAAAGGGTTGTGTAGAGCATGTGAACTTGATTGAGATATTCATGACTAAAGTTTGTACTAGTTACTAGTCAAGCAAGAGTGATAACAATTTTTATATCTATCTGTCTTTTCATTTGTCTTCTTTTGAACTTATTATCCAATGAGAGTTTATCTTGTCTTTGAATTTCAGCAAAGTATAAAAGATTATAATGCTTGCCATGAAGAGCAAAAGCATGTGAAAAACAATATGATTCGATTGTCCAACATACAATGGTTATTTGCTTTCAAAAGTAAGGGGTGATTGCTAGAGTTCTACTTATGTTGCCCTCATATGTATGAGTTTTAGATCATTAATCTTATCTTGCAATTGAATATGATGATGATACAATGCCCGTATTTATTTATCAACCATAAGTCCATTGATGCATGTAATGATCTATGTCCTTACTTACTCGAGGACGAGTAAAGGTTTAAGCTTGGGGGAGTTGATACGTGCACTTTATATCATCATTTATATAACTTTTAGTATCATACTAGAATGTTATTTGCATGATTATATGATTGTTTCTACATGTTTTAGATGATTTTGGGGACTTTCATACAAAGTCCCTATTTTTGGTATTTAATTTCAGGGAGGCACAAAACCTCCTTTTTCTTGTCTTTAATGTTTCAGGAGCTACAGGACTTCAAATAATAAAAGGAAAAATACTGCGTCAGTTTTTCATCGGGAGAAAGGCAGAGGGAAGAAGACCGAAGAGAGGAGAGCCACGAGGGCCAAATGGGGGTGGCCACGCGGCCCATGTACCTGGCCACGTGGGACCCACCAAAAGGTGCCTCGGGCACCTCCTCGCCTGGGGCTTTTTAGCAACGCCTTCGTCTTGCTCGAAAAGTAACGCCCTAATTTTTCCAAGTCCATCCGAGGTTGCGGCGGCGGCGAAACTCCTGATCCCTTCCGAGGGGGGTCAGATCCTGCTGCTCCAGAACTCTGGAGAAGGGGGAAATCATCGTCATCGTCATCACCTCTCCTCCTTCGCGTGGGAGGAGGCCTCTACATCATCACCCCCATCAAGACCAGCACCATCACCATCATCATCACCGTGATCCACTCCGTTCCCCTCGCAGTTTGAGAGTTGTTATACCCTAGATACTTGTCTTGTGCTACTATTCATGTTTGTGATTGAGTACTTGTCATTATTTGGTGGTGAAGTTATAATTTCAGATTGTGTTGTACCACTTATGCCAGTGATTATGATCATGTTCGCACGTTGTGAGTAGTTCCCGTATGTTCCCGAGGGCATAGGATGAATTGGCATTGATTTATATATGACATGTGTTGGTATTTTGTCAAGAGTTTATCTTTTATGTGATTCTATGATGGTGTTGTGCGAACGTTGTCGTGGGTTTGTCACGTCAGGTGTCATAGATGACTTCGTAGGTGTGGGATTATGCGAGTCAAGCATCTCCGAGCTTGGGATCGCAGGAACAAAGATCAACACAGATTTACCCAGGTTCGGCCCCCTCAATGTGAGGTAAAAGACCTACTTCCTGCCTACCCTAGATTGGTATTGATATGATAATCGAGGTGTTACAATGGAGGCGATCCGATCTGGTACTCGCCGTATGAGCTAGGGTTTGGGGCTTGATAGCTTGACCCGCTCTAAGTCCTGCGAGTCCTCTTTATATACACAGAGGCTCGCTAGGTTACAAAAGGAAACTTCCCCATAAGGAATACATCCACAGAGGCCTACTCGGAGACTACTTGGTCTTCACGTCCTCCGGGATATGTCTTCTAGATCTTTCTCCTTATGGCGGTTCAATATTGGGCTTGCTCCCAAGTGGGCCTTCGTCCGTGCGAGTAAGTTAAGTCGCACTGGGCCGCGGGTTAATCCAGAAAGTATTCCCCCGACATTAGCCCCCAAGTTTAGCTTGGATTTCGAGTGAAGGCTCCTTCGTCTTAACAAACCCCTGAGCCGCGCACGTGAATTATCCCAGCTGAACTCCAATTTTCTTATTTCCAATCTGCGGCTTATAACTCTTCTTGGCGGCTCAAGAACGCGACTTATCCTGTCTTGACGGTTGATTTTCAGATCTAAACGTCTTCCGCGTCTGGGTTATTTATCTTGGCTCATCGTTTTCCCAGCGTTCTGCATCAAGTCCTGTATTACGCATCCGCTACTCCTTTCCGCCGCCTCCAATCTCGCTTCTCGTACTCACAATCCTTCGGTGGATATCTCCATCGATCTGAGAAAAATGTCTCGCCGCAAGTGCAACTGGGAAGGCTCGTGGGTCGACGAAGATTTCCTGGAATCCCTATCTGCACGGGGCCTTCTTCCGCCAAAAGATCAATGCGAATGGCGGGCGGCTGGTGAGGAGGTAATCCCCAATCCTCAACCAGGAGAAGTAGTGATTTTTGCGGAGCATGTTGAGCGCGGGTTCAAGCCCCCGGGCTCTCTCTTCTTCCGCTCCTTGATGCAGCGGTTAGGTCTCCGCTTCCATGATATTGGCCCTAATTCGATGTTGCAAGTGAGCAACTTCCACGTCCTCTGCGAAGATTATCTGGGTATCCCGCCTTCAATAGATTTCTGGCTTGCTCTTTTCAATTGCAATAGTCAAAGGGAAACCACAGATGGTCCTTTTCTCCAATGCGGCGCCATTTCCTTCCAACGCCGTAGGGGTAGTATCTTCCCAAAACTAACTCTTGCCAAGAAAATCAAGGAGTGGCAAAGGACATTCTTCTATTGTAAAAACACTTCTCCTGAGGGTGAAATTCCTCTTCCTCTTTGGTCTCCTCTTCCCTTCGAGGCTACCGATGCTCTGTCTTCAAACCTGATCCTTCTTCGTTACCCTTTATCGAATCCCTTCTAGACAAGGTGAGAGCGCTGACACTCCATGGTCTCACTGGATTAGATCTCATATCTTGCTGGACTAAGTGGCGAGTTCAGCCTGTGAGTCGCCGCTCGCGGCTTATGATGGATTTCACTTGTCATGCAAATGACGTCGATCGCACTTGCCCTGAAGATTGGGACAAAGGGGAGTGGATAAATTTCATTCGCCGAGTGACGGACGAGGATATTGACTCGTATGACAACGTCGGACTTGCTCCCTTCTGGGCTGAGCACAAGCCTTTTGTGGTAATGTTTACTTGTCACTGTTTCCTCGAAAATTCCTTTCCAAAATTAATTATTTCTGACCTGAGCTCCTTTTCAGATCGATCCCTATTTCTGGGTTCTTCCTCAGAGGACGTCGACTTGAACCAAGGACCGCGGCTGAGTCGTCAACAAGCCGCAGCCTTTGGCGAAGATACAGTTATGCACGAGGGTAGTGCTTCTGAAGAGGAACAACAAATGGCCGACGCTCTTTTGTCCTCGACTCCAAATACACCTTTCCTGGAACTTCCTGAGGTGCCTCGCAGGTCCTCGAAACGTATTTTATGCCAGAGCTCAGAAGACCCCGCGCAGCCTGAGAAACGTCGCAAAGCCTTGGCATTACTAGCAGAAACAAGAGCTGCCAAATCTTTAAAACTCGCTGATCCCAACAAGGCTACTTTTTCTTCCGAGGCTGTTGCAAAGGATTGCTTCTCAATAAGCTCGGGTAATTGTTTGCGACTCTTCTTTTCTTTTTGTTTTACGTATTTCTGGCAAGGAATTGCTGATCACTACTTCTTTTCATACTCTGTAGGTTCAGATTTGCAAGGTTTATCTTCTCCTTCTCTGGTTGCCTGATGAAGAGTATCCGTGTCGCCTCTGGGTATGGTTCGCCTTCTTTTCAATGTTGCGGCTCTGCTAGGTCAGCTTATTAACCCATCAATGTTTTGCAGGGCTATGTCTGAAGAGGCTACCAAGTCTAATTCCCATCCCACTTCTTCTCAGCAAGCTATGAGCGAGGATGATGCTGCTGATGAAAACGTGGGAAACAGTAATGGTGCGACTCAACCAAGGCCCTCCCTGGAGGAAGGTATTGCAGACGCGGCTCCTGCCGCGACTCCAGTCGCAGCTCCATCCACAACTCCTGCTGCTGGTAGGGTATCTACTGAAAATAGAATTCCAGCTCCAGGAAATAGTTCTAAGTCAATCGCAGATGCCATAATTTCTGCTGGAGACAAGCATGCTGCTCTGCTGCGCGGCTTAGTTGAGCAATTTTCTTCAAGTCGCCAGGTACATATACCGTAGCCCCCAAGGATCAAAACCTTGTGTCATCGCACGGGGTGTTGATTCTTTTCCTGGCTTCAAATCTCGAGCCCCCAAATTCCTGGATAATTTACCTATGCGTTTTGCTCTGTTTGTTTTCAGCGTGAACTGTCCTTGCTTGATGCTTCTGGCTCAATAAAGGGTAAAGGCATTTCCATAGACCATCCTGAAATGATGCAGTCTCGCCTGGAGCAGCATAATGAGGTCATTAGGGACCAAGATCAGGAAATAAAATCTCTCAAAGGTCAACTCGACTCCTGCGAAGAGCAATTTAAAGAACTTGAAGCTGATATGCAGCAGCGACTCATGGAGAAAGACGAGGTCATTAGATCTTTGCGAGAAGGGCTGACTCTTAAATCTGAATTGATTGATCGCCTGAAGGGAGACCACGCAAAGGAACTCGCCGCGCGAGATGAAAAATATAACTCGCTGCTCAAAGCCTTTGAGGGTTTTGGCTCCATGGTCAAATCAGCCGTCCTGCAGCTTGCTGGTTGGTCTTTTATTCCTTTAATCATACATATTTTGGGTAACCAACGTTAGTCTCTGACTTGTTTCTTGCCTTTTCTTTCTTGACATAGGACCTGAGGCCCCAGTGTCCCGCTCCAATTTGAAGGATCAACTGGTATATCTGTCTGACCTCAGCCAGCGCTTCTTAAAGGTTACCAAGGAAGTTATGACGGTAATCACTCCTGCGACTGATGGCCCAACATCTTGCGAGTATTGGATAAATAAACTGCTCAAGGCTCCACATTATGTCTCTGATTGGAAACGATCCTCTGCTCGCGCCGGAGCCGCGCATGTCTTGACATTGCTTCGAGCATATTATCCAGAGATAGATGTTGGCAAGGTTGCTCGCCACGGCCTGGCGATGAGCGCAGATGATACTGAACTGCCAATAAGCGAGTACTTCGATATCTGGAAAGGGATGCGCGGTATGCCACAAAATTTGTTGATAACTTAGACTTGGGCACTTATCTGATAAATTCAATCTTGATGGGAGCAAGGTGTCAAGGAAAAGTCCTCAGGAGCTGAGTCATCTCGGGCTGCCACTCCAGCAACAGTATCTGGTGGCCCTTCTGCTCGTCTGGCGGCGCCCTGATTATTAGGACACCTGCGACTGCAACTGCGAGACAAGCCGCGCCAATTCCCACTCCTGTTGCTCGGAAGAGGAAAAATAAATAATGTGGGACATGCCCGTTAGTCTGTAAGATATTCATGTATTATAAACAGTATTTTTGTGACCTATAAGCAGGTTCTTTTCTTGATAATTCCATTAAGTAGACGCTCGCGCGGCTCAGTATTTCCTAGGAACATGTGTGTTCAGGGTCGAGAGCGGCCATGATAGGCAATCAAGCTCGATTGACGCCACACCCCAGTACTTTGGTCGCATAATGCAAGACGCTTCTAGCTTAAGGATTGCCACTAGTTTGGCAAAATTTGAGGTGCGATTGGTACTCGCGATGCTCGTAAGGAGCCCTCAAGGGTCAGTGATATATGAAATTCAAAAGACTCAGCGACTCAATGATAGTTGAGGCGAAACGACAAACCCTTGAATGTCAAGGGTGCCGGCTTTATTTCATAATCACTCGATGTTTTACAGGGTGTTACATGATGATGCAGGCCCTTTAATGCGGGTTTTCTATTCCCCGCAGGCCATGCATACTTGATACTCATCGCACTTAGTTGCGAATTAATACTCCTAACGGAGTGGGTTGAACACCTGATTGGTTCAATTTTGAGTCGCTAAAGCGACTCGGGTCGAGCATGATAGCTCCGATGTATATCTCATGTTGAAGCAGAGAGCAACTTTGTTAGCGATTAGCCGCACTGAGCTGCGACTTATGTTGAGTTGAGTTTGCTTTGTAAGGTCTCACGATAACTGAGCCCCTTTGGCTGGGGTTGTTGATCGAGGCTGGGTTATGCACATGCGCCATTTCTTGTCTTCTTTTTGTATCAAGGCGACCTCTGGGGCATTATCTTGCTGATGCGCGACTTCTCGGTGGGTATTTACCATCCGGTGGCTGCATCCTGTTGGCCGCTTCCGCGGTACCTCCAACGCGACTCGTTTTGAGCTGCGATTCCGATCTGCGACTGATACCCATGTGAAGAGTTGGCGATACAAGCTTCTTCTGCGAGTACTGAGCCTGCGTTCTCGCATTCTAACGCTCTCTGTCTGTCTCCATATATTGTAATAACACCGTTTGGTCCTGGTATCTTTAACTGTAGGTAGACGTAGCAGGGGCGAGCGGTAAATTTGACATAGGCTTCTCTTCCAAAGATCGCATGATATGAGCTTTTGACTGCTACAACCTCAAAGTCTAGGAGCTCTGTGCGGAAGTTCCGCTCTGTTCCAAAGCTAACTTCAAGTGTTATCTTTCCGATTGGTCGCGTAACAGCTCCTGGGATTATGCCTTGAATTTCTTTCCTGGATGGTCGCAGCCTGTCTCGGGTATATTCATTCTTCGGAGCGTGTCTTGATATAGGATGTTTACTCTTCCTCCTCCGTCCATTAGGACCTTACTTAACTTGTATCCCGCGACTTCTGGCGTGACCACCAGAGCTGGCTGTCCTGGATCTCTTACTTCTGGGGGGTGATCGCCGCGACTCCAAATAACCGATTGCTCTGTCCAGCGACGATACCTTTCGGCGTTGAAATCTGACCGCTCTTCCGGCTTCCATCCGTTGTTTGTACTTCCACTGTATGAAACTGTCCTATGTTTCTTCTAGGTAAAACGTCAGGCTCTTGACGAGAGCTAGATTTATTCTTGTGCTGCATCGATCTGCTGCGAGCTGTATCTGGCGTGTCGCCTTCTTTCCACCTCCGGTAATAATGACATTGCGCCTTTGTGTGACCCGCTGGCCTGCCATCTCTCCTGCGATGTAAGTCGCAAGGCACGTCGAAGATCCCCTTGCAGTTATTAGGGGTAAGGCCTTATCACTCCCTTGCTCCTGCATCTGGTGTGCGACGTTCTGTCTTCGCGACTGCATTTCCCGTTGGGTTCTGTGATAAGCCGCCTGTCCCTTATCTGTCTTTGCGTACTTGTCAGCGTTGCCAAAAGCTGGTCGAAACTATCAATCTTGTGCTCAGCGCGACTTAATTTGTGCACCAACGGCTCAAATCTACAGTTCTTTCTCATAGCTTGTATTGCAGCTTGTACTGTTAAGTTTTTGGCGGAGCCAAGGATCTCCGCGATTCTCTTGATCCAGTCGCCGCTTGATTCGTCCTCTTTTTGAATGCATTGTCTAAGGTTTTTCATATCTTCTGTTTGGAATCTGCGGATGAACTTGTCCTTCAAGTCTTCCCATGTGCTTATTGATTTTGATGGCAGCCTTAACAGCCAATCCCTAGCTTCTCCCTGTATTGCCAAGTGGAAGTATTTCGCACGTATTTCTTGAGTCACATCAGCCCCTGTTATGCTTGCCTCGTAATCTTCTATCCATAAGGCAGGGTCTTGGTCACTGCGATAGGTGGTGACTCGCTGCGACTCGTCGAAGTTCGGGGGGAAACGAGTGAGCCGTATTTCCTCTCCAAAACATGCTGGTCCTTTCAATAATGAATAGGAGTTTACTGGCGCTGAATCTTCATCTGAATCAGTTTCAATCTGGGATGGCTGAGTCGCTCCGGACGTCGCGACTCGCCTTCTATCTTCTTTTCTTTTTCCAATGATACCTGCAAACCTGCTAGCTGGTTGACCACTTCTTCGACGCTGCACTTTCTCCTCCCCATGATACCTCTTTTGCGGCTCATTGGGCGTGACTCCATACATATTTGCTTGTTGTAAAGCAGCGGTTTGCAGTAGGTCGATCGCATAGCGAGCTTCCTTATCAGCTCGTGTGTCTCCAACCGGTGCTATCTTTGACAATATCCCTATCGCGGCGTGCACGTTGCTCTCTGGGTCGCCGTGGAACTGTGATTTCATCTCTCCTTGTCCATCTTGATCTGATGTTTTTGCTGCCAACGACGGAGTCGCCACTCTTCTTCTTGGAGTTTCTTGCGCTCAGATGTCGTCTTGGTTCGCACCGCCTGGTGCTTCGGCTGGCAGCGACGGAGTCGTCGACCTTCTTCTTGGAGTTTTTCGCGCTCAGCCGCGAGTCTTTGTGCCTCTTCACAGAGTTCCGTCCTGATAGCTTCAATCTCTTCAATCTTGAGGTCTCCTTCCTGATTTGGTAGAGATCCCCAAACAGGTCTTGACGGGACGGGGATGGGCAATCTTGCCGTAGCTTGTTGTAGCTCCTCCAACACGCGGACCCTGACCGGCCGCAGCTCCTTCACCGATTCGCTTCCTTGAGTCGCGTCCATAGATCTGCGACTGACGGATCCGACGAAAACTTTTACTGATCCGATGGGAACGATGTATCCGAACTCGATGCGATCTGCCTCGGGTCCCCACTCTGAGTCGTCGATGAAGGGGACCCCATTGATGTCTTCAACTTGGCCGATGGCGATGTCCTTGAAGCCTGATTTCGATCCTGCGCGGAACGTGACGCTTTTGACCGCAGGCCCCACGGTGGGCGCCAACTGTCGTGGGTTTGTCACGTCAGGTGTCATAGATGACTTCGTAGGTGTGGGATTATGCGAGTCAAGCATCTCCGAGCTTGGGATCGCAGGAACAAAGATCAACACAGATTTACCCAGGTTCGGCCCCCTCAATGTGAGGTAAAAGACCTACTTCCTGCCTACCCTAGATTGGTATTGATATGATAATCGAGGTGTTACAATGGAGGCGATCCGATCTGGTACTCGCCGTATGAGCTAGGGTTTGGGGCTTGATAGCTTGACCCGCTCTAAGTCCTGCGAGTCCTCTTTATATACACAGAGGCTCGCTAGGTTACAAAAGGAAACTTCCCCATAAGGAATACATCCACAGAGGCCTACTCGGAGACTACTTGGTCTTCACGTCCTCCGGGATTGTCTTCTAGATCTTTCTCCTTATGGCGGTTCAATATTGGGCTTGCTCCCAAGTGGGCCTTCGTCCGTGCGAGTAAGTTAAGTCGCACTGGGCCGCGGGTTAATCCAGAAAGTATTCCCCCGACAAACGTCGACTGCACAACACTTCACCTATATGGGCTCATAGGAGAACACCGTAGTGTAATGAATTGATGGAGACTTGGGAGGACACGTAAACCTGAGACCGAGTCATGAAGTTATATTATGAGGGTATTAGTATCGGGGACCTTAGAGTGTAATTCTATGGTGGGACTTTAGGTCTTAATAATTCTTGTGCAGTCATTTGCTTGGCCACATGATCCATCATAAGGGGTTGTAGTTTATTTATTTAGCTATACCTAATTATGGCTCCGTCCAAAGAGGATTAAAACTTGACAAGATATTCAGCGTGTTGTTTAATAAATCTCTATGCCTAGCATCATCCATGCCGCCCTCGGGAACGTTTGCCACATATAAGTTACACATCACTTGATCTTGTCCTTTTGCCACATAAGAGGATTGGGCTTTCTCTCCTTGAGAGCTTTCACTTGCTACTATCTGTTATCTGCTTGCAATTATACAACTGAAAAATACCAAAAACACCTGCATCTTTTATTGTTTTATTTATCAATCTTACTAACCAATACCTTCAGCTCCTCGTGGGTTCGACAACCTTTTCTAATTGAAAGGTACTACAATTGATCTCCTGCACTTGGGAGCCATCAATGATCTTGTAAAAAAACTGAGTAAATGATGCAAAACCACCACATTTGGGGCACATGTGTTAGCTAACCACCACATGATGTAAAAAAACTGAGTAAAAAAGAAAAAAAGAGCAAATGATCTTGTAAAAAACTGAGTAAATGATGCAAAACCACCACATTTGGGGCACATGTGTTAGCTAACCACCGTTTTCTCACGATCTTGACCCATTTATCGGGTATTCATGGCACTCACGAGATGGAGTTAGTAGACAGCCATTAGTGCTTTCACTTATCCTCATATGTGGTTGTTTCCCTCTCGTTCTTCCCCAATCCCTCTCTTTCTCCCACGCTTCTACTGAAAATGGTGACGAGAGGTTCCGACGAAGGCGGTAGCGGCCCGGACGGCGATGATGCACTAGACGAAGGCGGTGATGGTCGTGTCTTACGCTTCTGGTTGTTTGCGGCTGATGCAGGCTGCTGCGTGGATTTTGAATCAGAGGGCGAGCGAAATCCGTCACTACCGCCATCGATGCCACTGCGAGCTCAACTTAAGGCGTGCTCATCGGCGGCCTACACCTTCGGCGAGGACCAGCTGAGCCACTACGTCTCTGATGCCAGATAGGTTTTGTCCCTTTGTCCATCTTGAGTAAACATAACTGGGATTTTAGGATCTAGGGTTTCATCAATTTATGTAAAAATAGGAGTTGTAGATTGAGGTTTAGGTTTAAGTTGGCGCTCTATTTTGAATATAGGCTTGAATAAGAGATGTGGGACCTTTATATTCAGTTTGATGGTGTAAAATTTGTGCAAACCACAAGTGTCACTTATGGAGAAAGAAGGATATGGAATGTGTGACTCAATGTACTATGTTAAAAGCTGAAGGGGGATTGCATGGGCTTTAAGCCAGTTGACAACAATCCTAAGGTGGTTCAAATGATTAAGAAATAGGAAGCCAACAAGAATTGGTACTAGATGTGATAAGGGGCAAGAGATAGCAAGCAATTGTTCCATCCCCATTAAAGAGCAAATATTCAGAGAAATTCACAGCAAATGTCGGGCCAAGTAATGTTAAAATGAGGATGAGCACATTGCTCAGTTTCAGACAAAGGAGAGTGTGTGTATTGTTAGAACTTTCACATACAAGTAGGTGATAATATTGCTTCGGAAGAACAAGATGAGGGAGATTCAAGTGAGGACACTGGTAATTGGTATGATGAAGGATAGTATGACCCAATACATGTAGAGGAGAGGAGAATAAAAAAGAGGAAGATGAATTACAAGAAACAATTGGAGAGATGAAGAGGAATGACCCATTGCAACATTGTGAAGGTGACACAATGTGGAGGACATATTTGACACTGAAGAAGATGAGGCTGAACAAACTCGTATTGAAGAGCCTGTGAAAAAAAACAGGGGTCAACATTAAGGTTACTCACTCAAGCAGAAAAAAGAAAATCTCCCATACCAGGCTCCTTCTGATGATGAAGAGGAGCCAAGTTTTATTAAAGATGACGATGAAGATGGCTATGAGCCCATGTGATTTGTACTGCCTAAAGGAAGAAAGAGCAAAGCAAAGAAAGAAAACAAAGGGTTTGGTATGATGAACAAAGGGAAAATCCAAAGCAACAGTTCATGCTTAATTTGGGTTTCAAAGATGCGTATTGTCTATACTGCACGTTATGCAGGTCAGGAATTTTGAATACCATCGAAACTGCAAAGACATGATAATTATTTGGTGCAAGGAGAAGAAAAAATATTAATTGCTCGTTGTATATGACGGCCTCTCTGATAAAGCACGAAAAAACCTTTTGCATTAAGAAAAATTATTTGGAGCACACATGTCCCACATAACCTGCTAACAACACGGTAAATTTAAAATGTCTTAGCAATCTATATGTGGAGAAGTTCAAATCAGACCCCAATATTTGCATTACTTTTTTAGTTGACAAGGCAAAAAAAACTTTGGTGTGGATGTGCCCAAGAGGATGGCCTAACAAAGAATGGAGCCAAGGAGATGGTGTTGGGTGATCACATGAATGAGTACCACAGGTTTAGAGACTATCTTTGAACTTTTATTGATAAAAATCCAGATTTAAATGTATTATCACCACTGTTAGAGACCCCATATAGGAAAAGAGGGGAGCAATGTAGTGATGCGAATAAGTTTTAATCAACGATAGCCCAAGATTTCATGGACTTTTCTCTCTGTTAAATGTTGCTAGAGCAACATTTCTGGAAGGTTGTAGGCCCTACATTGGGTTGGATGGATGCTTCATAAAATTGACAAGAGGAGCTCAAATTCTTGTAGCTACTGTCAGAGATGGCAATAATAACATATATCAAATTTACTTTAGTGCTATCAAATCCATAGTTCCAAATTGTTCTCAGAGGTTCTTCCTTAGATACATATATGCCAACTTCCAAACTGTAGGTTTTAGAGGAGATGATCTAAAAAAGTGCATGGATAATGTAGCAATATACTTCTACGCTAGTCATGGTTATGATCTTACAATAGAAGAATTGAAAAAACAATGCGATCCAATGTTGATTTAATTGTCTAAGTTACCTGTGCACATATGGGACAAGGTGGTCAATGGAAACTGATTGCAAAACTGATTTGATAGTTAATAATACTAGTGAAGGGTTCAATACGTACATACTGGATGTCAGGGGCAAACTAATTGCCTCAATGCTTACTAGAATTTATGACAAGTTTATGGTAAGATTCAATGCAAAGAGGAAATGAGGTGAAACTGCTAGACAGGAAATTACACCCCATTATGCAGAGAAGTTTGAATTGCTCCTTTGTCGGTTATTCCTCATGCTAGTATAACGACTTGAGTCTTGTTCACCTCGGACCTTGATGTTATATTGTTTCAACCTTAAGAGTGTGGTTAAACCAACATCATTCTGGGACTGGGTTCCTTTGTACACTTGATGAAAATGTCAGTTCCTTAGTTGTGTTGTTGTTTATCATCCAAAACTCACATAGGAGGGCATTAGATACACTTTCATACTTTATGAATAAAGGTAGTGGAAGGAAATTAAAACAAACAAGTTTATTCGGGTTCAATATGGTGCACTAGTACAGAACGACACATCAGAAACGGGCCAAAAACCCCTTCGGCAACGGAGAAAGGGTCCGTGTCCACGACCCTGTCACTGATGTGAAGGCCTTCATCGGTAACGGAGGCAAAAAACCGTCACCGATGAGGCATAAGTTGACTACGATTGCGGACCCATCTCCGTTTCCGATGTATCGGTGCATCAGTAACGGAGATTCTATTTTACTCGTTTGCATTGAGGTTCTTTCAGAAACCTACAGGAGCAATTCGGTTGCCAAATTACATTCAAAATCTCACAGCAGAAGCACAAAGTTGCTACCAAATCCACCGATACATAACGTATATAAGAATTGTCATCATTACATAGCATCAAAAGATGAGTTACACACAATCCTATCATTCTCATGCCTCACTAATCCTATCATTCTCATGCCTCCCTAAACTTAACTTTTATGACAATCCACTCTTCTCCAGCTCCACCTTCTTCCTCAGTTCCGAAGCGCCGAAAACGGAATTCGACCTAGCAAAAGACTCGAGTAGCGGTTTCATGCTTCTCCAAATCACATCTGCAGCCAAATTGATACACACATACACAAAATAGATGGAGAAACTAAAGACAAGAAACCACACCGAGCTCGCAAGCCTCCTTAGCAAATTAATCTTGCCAAATTCTTCGTAGCGAGGCTTGCTCCATCTTGGACGGTGTCGCCGAAATATAATAACGTCACCGCTGTGACATTTCGGCCACACTGCCCAAGACACTCTTAATTAAAAAAGTGTTTTGAACATTGCAGCGAAACGTCACAACAGTGACGGTTCACGGATATGATCCCACTTTGTATTTAGCTCTTTTAAAGCTTGTTTGGATCTGCATGCCGCTTCTGCATATAAAATACATGGATGTCTAGTTAGAAAAGAGCCAAATATGATGCTACATGACATAAATACAATTTAAGATGAAAACAGTTTACACCTTAAGCGCCTATATCCATGTGCTTGTTGTCCGATCGAAACGATTTGGAGGCAGAACTTGCAAGTGATGTTACCTTCAATTGCCTCACCATTTTTATGCATTGTCGCCAAAATATACTATTACTTCATACACTAACTACACAAAACCATAACGAGGATTAGCACATTGACAAAGGGTTGAAATTAATCTATTAGACTTCAAATACTAAAAACAAACACAACACAATACTAGACTTCAAATACTAGACAAGTTGAAGGTAATGTATTCATCATCGGCAGTACTAAAAACAAACACAACACAATACTAGACTTCAAATACTAGACAAGTTTTATATGCTACTTTAAAAAAATGTAAGATCT
Source organism: Poa pratensis (assembly GCA_947311845.1). Lineage (NCBI taxonomy): Eukaryota > Viridiplantae > Streptophyta > Magnoliopsida > Poales > Poaceae > Poa > Poa pratensis. The sequence continues at coordinate 92,560,232 of CAMZMU010000128.1, forward strand.
AGTGTTGAGTGGTGTATTCGTCATCGTCAGTACTACAATACTAGACAGAACACAATACTACAATACTAGACAGTACTACAATACTAGATCGGTAGATGCTACTTTAAATAAAATGTAAGATCTAGTGTCGAGGGGTGTATTCATCATCGGCACTAGACAGAACACAATACTAGACTTCAAATACTAGACAAGTTTTCTATGCTACTTTAAACAAAATGTAAGATCTAGTCGGCTACATACCCGGGGAAGATGCACGGCAATAGACCAGTAGATCCGCATCGGCGACATACTCAGGGAAGATGCGCGGCGGCTCGCCGACGAGCCGCTGGGGGGATGCGCGGCGGCTCACGACGCGCCACTGGGGGGGATGCGCGGCGGCTCACGACGCGCCGCTGGGGGAAGATGCGCCGACGCCACACTATGACGCGCCGCTGGGGGAAGACGCGCCGCTCAGATCTGCGAGATAAGGGTTAGGTCTGGAGCCGCCGCCACACTATGACTGTGGAGCGAGAGTGAGAGTGAGAGCGAGAGCGTTAGGATTGCCGCATCGCAAACGGAGGCGATAAACAACCGTTTCCTCTAATTTCTTCACTGACACACTGGGCCAACTTACAAAGGATCGATAGAGTAATTGAACTAACTATCTACTCTACTTGTTCTGCTTATGACCTGCCTCCGCGCCATTGTCATCCGCGGCGCGGCGTCGCTTCTTGCCGGTTGCCTTTTCCTCAGGCGCCTCCTCCGATGCCTCCTCCTCCGGCGCCTCCTCCGACGCCTCGTCGTCATCGTCGTCGGCGGCGTCGTATTCTTCCTGGCTAGAATAATACGGCTCCGGCGGGTCCTCCGGCTCCTCTTCCTCCGGCGACTCGTCCTCTTCGGAGTCGTCTTCTCCTTCGCGTGAAGACGGCGGGTCCGAGTCGTCGGAGTCGTCTTCTACAGAGCGTGAAGATGGCGGGTCCGAGTCGTCGGGGTCCGAGTCCGGCGGCCCGTCTTGATCCCACCATGGAACTTCACCGCGGTCTTCCGCACTCGCGTCGTCGCTCGGGACTTCCTCGTTCTACCACCGGGGTTCCGCCATGGCGGTTGTGCTAGTGTGGTAGATAATGTGGGAGAGAACGAAGGGGAGAATGCGGGACCTGCCTGGCTTCGCGCGGTTCCAGTCACATTTTATTAGCGTCGATCAAGCGGTTCCAATCCCTCATGAATTAAGCCGCATTGAACAGGCGCGCTTCCAGATTGCAACTGCAATTTCCCAAGCACATCGCAAACGGATATACATAAACAACCGTATCCATAGAGATACATATTGAAAACGGAGACAAATTTATGACCGTTGCCAATACTTTTGGTAAGGGAGATATAAAATTCTCCGTAACCAATGTTGACGGACCAGCCTCTGCCAGGCCTCGTCCGCAACGCTAAAATCGCGATTCTCTGTCGCCTAACACCTGTCGTTTCCATAGAGGGGTATCCGATGTGTCGTTCTGTACTAGTGGTGATTCCATCATTCAATGCGATGCTAACCTTTTGGGTTATGCCACTGAGTTTTATAAAACTTATTTGACCAATCTGATAGGGCCATAGCCATTTTGGACCTCGATTTCTCTCATGTCCTAAGGTACGAAGACAATGACGAGTTTACTAAAGATTTTTATTTGACCAAATCAAAGACATTTTGTTTTTCTTTGGCACATAATATAAGTCCAGGGCCTCATGTGTTCTAGGGAAATTTATCAACTCTTTTAGGGGTTTTAAAAACCTTTGAAACATTTTCTAGACTAAATTTTAAAACTAGCACACTCATCCCCATGGTGTGAGGATGCGATAATAATTCAAAAATTCAAGCCATTTTGTTTGATAAACGGTAGATTAAAATTATGACTAAAGTAGTGAATAACATGCTTCCTTTTGGTATCCGAGGACATTATTGGTAAAATAAAAACTACCATTATGAAAATAGATTCATAATGTAGGGTATGGTAATGCTGCATGAAATTTTGCATGGGGTCTAGAAATAAAAGATGTCTCGTGTCCTTTACAAAGTTGACTTTGAAAAGATTTCAAAGTTGACGTTCAAACTGGATTTCTTATGAAATTTTATGCTAAGAAAGGTTTTTTTATCCCAAATGGAATGATTTGATCTAAAATATCATAATAGTAAGAAGGTTAATATTAAACTAAATTATCAACTTGGGGATTTTTAAGTGTGTATAGAGGAGTAAGACAAGGTGATCCCTTATCTCCCTTTCTTTTCAATTTTAATGTTGACTCATTAAGTGTGATGATTAAGAATGCTCAAGGAGTTGGTTTAATTACTAGTTTGGTACCTCATTTGTAGGAGAATGGCATTTATATTCTTAAATATGCAGATGATACTATTTTCATGCTGGATGATGATTTCGAAAATGTTAGGAACCTTAGATTCTAGTTGTGTCTATTTAGACAAAAAAAAAGTCCAAAAATTAAAATTTTAAAACTGAAGTCCTCCCCATGGTGCGAGGATGCGGTAGGATTCCATATATTCAAGCCATTTTGTTTGATAAACTTTAGATTGAAATTCTTATTGTAACTAAAGGAGTGAATAACAAGCTTCCTTTTGGTGACATTATTGGTAAGACACAAACTAACATTATGAAAACGAATTCATAATGGAGGGTGTGGTAATGCTGCATGCAATTTTGCATGGGGTCTAGAAATAAAAGATGTCTGACTTTGGAAAGGTTTCACGGTTGACGTCCAAACTGGGATTCTTTATTTAATGTTATGCTTAAGAAAGGTTCTTATACAAATGGAATGGTTTGATCTACAATATTATTAATAAGTAGGTTAATATTAAACTAAATGATCAACTTGGGGATTTTAAAGACAAGTGATCCCTTGTCTCCCTTTCTTTTTGATTTTACCGTTGACTCATTAAGTGTGATGATTAAAAATGATCAAGGAGTTGGTTTAGTTACTGGTTTGGTACCTCATTGGTAGGAGAATGACATTTATATTCTCAAATATGCAGATGATACCAACTTCATGTTGGATGTGGATTTTGTAAATGTTAGGAACCTGAAATTCTAACCGTGTATTTTTAAACAAAATGTCTGGTTTAAAAATAAATTTTAAAAAGTGAATTATATTGCTTAGGAATTGTGCCGAACAGGTTGGTATTTGTTAGGAAATTTTTCCTTGGAATTCTAGGACTTTTCCTTTGAAATATCTAGGAGTTCCAATTGATAAAAAGGCTTCTTAATAAACATTGGAAACCTATAAAAGATAAAAATAGGATATTGGCCCAAAAACCATTCTCTTGAACTCATGTTTTACCACTATCCCTATTTATATGATGTCCTTTTTACAGATTGCCTCTGACGTGAGACAAGTCTTTGATATGTTTAGAGGAAGGATGCTATGGCAGGAAGAGTTGTATATTAGAAAATACCACCTTATGATTGGGGAAGTTGTATGTTCCCAAAAGACACAGGTGGTTTGGGGGTTTTGAATCCTTTTGGAAATGTACATTAAATTATTGTGCAAATTGGTTGTGCCGATTGGAGAATGAAGATGGTGTCTGGCAACAACTATTGAAAAAAAAACTATATTAAAAATGAAACTTTGTCCCATGCATCTAATAAACCAAGGAATTTGCAATTCTAGTCTGGGTTAATGAAAATAAAAATATTTTCTACAACTATTCTAATATAATTATGAATTTTGGGAATAAGACAAAAGTTTTGGCACGATGCGTGGCATGGAACTGTTCCTTTTGCGGAGATATTCCCCAGATTGTATGATTTGTATTTAACAAAAATATTAAAGTCGACAGATTAGTACTTCTAAATGGGTCTGTCTAATTTTTAGCAGATATTTATGGGAGATTTTGTTGTTGAGTGGAGCAAGTTATTGTACATTATTGATACGTCCCAAACGTATCTATAATTTTTGATGTTCCATGCTTGTTCTATATCAATATCACATGTTTTATATGCACTTTATATCATATTATGACATTTATTGAACTAACCTATTAACAAGATGCCACAGTGCCAGTTTCTGTTTATTATGTCTGTGCATTGCAGAAAAGGTCCAAAAATGAAAGTGCTCAGAAAAATCTGAAAAAATTACAGAAATTCTAAAACGCCAGATGACTCCGGGAGCCAGAAGGACAAGTCTGGGGGAGGCCCACAGCCCCCACACCATGGGCCCGCACGACCAAAGAGGTGGCCGCGCCGTGGGGTGGTGTGGCCACCTCGGTCACCTCCTCGCGATGCCCTTTGGAATACATATTGCCTCCGCTGTGCAAACCCTAAGAGAATCGATGATTTCTCCAGAAGAGTTCCGTAGCTCCGCCGCCACCAAAAACCCTAATTCGGAGGACATAATTCTCTGTTTCGTCACCTTGCCGGGACGGGGAATTGCCCCCGGAGCCATCTCCATCGACGCCACCGCCTCCATCATCGCCGTTGCTGCCTCCCATGATGAGGAGGGAGTAGTTCTTCATCGGGGCTGAGGGCTCTACCGGTAGCTATGTGGTTTATCTCTCTCTCCCATGGTGTGATCTTTATGTGATCATGAGCTTTGTAATCTAGTTGAATCCATATATGTTACTCTTCATTATCTTATATGCTACTTGAGTGGTTTTATTAATGTAAACTCCGGAGTCACCTTTGTCCCATGGTGTGAAGTTGACAGTGTGCACACAGTGTGTGGCTCTTAGGCTAAAGATTATAGGAATACTTATCATGAGTTATTATTTGTGTTGGATGTCTCTAAAAATTGTGGTGTTTGTCTAGTACTATTTAGGGCGCTCAAGTTGACAGTGTGGGGTTCCCTAGATGTGGAATGCGACTTTAAGGTGTGCTTTATAGCCCTACAAACTGAATTGGTGTTCGTTATCCAACAGGAGAATAGTTCAGAGTAGCATAGTGAAGAGGAAATATCTATGTATTCAATTATATTATTATTGTTGAGAGGGTCCACTAGTGAAAGTATGATCCCTGGGCCTTGTTTCTAAGCATTTAAACATCGTTTACAACCAGTTCTGCTACATGTTTGCTTGCTGCCATTTTTATTTCAGATTGCAATTACCACTTATAATCATCCATATCACTTGCATTTTAATATCTCTTCGCCGAACTAGTGCACCTATACACCTGACAAGTGTATTGGGTGTGTTGGAGACACAAGAGACTTCTTGTATCTTAATTGCAGGGTTGCTTGAGAGGGATATCTTTGACCTCTAGCTCCCTGAGTTCGATAAACCTTGGGTGATTCACTTAAGGGAAACTTGCTGCTGTTCTACAAACCTCTGCACTTGGAGGCCCAACACTGTCTACAAGAATAGAAGCGTGCGTAGATATCAATTATTCATAATGTTCAACTTAGAGAGGGGGATGATATGGTGGCCTGAAAAATTGGAAAGAAAGAGCTTATATATGAATCCTTGTATATAAACTAGTCCTCCTAAATTTCTTTGTTAGAAAATTGTGGTGTCTGAAATTACTAGCTAAAAAAATGTGGTTAGTTATGTGGAAGAGAACATTGAAAAACACAATTTGACCAAAAAAAGGGGAATGGGATGGAGGTACTCAATGCATGTTTTGTACTTCAGATGAAAGTATAGATAATCTATTCTTCAACTGTCCTATGTCTAGATACATCTGGAGTGTTTTCCAGTGTGCTTTCGACTCACGCTCACAGCTAGCATCGGTTGATTAATTGGGTGAATGGGCGCTCAAATTTCAACGACCTGAAAAAATTAACAGTCCAAGTATGTTTTTGCTGTTGTGTTCTGGTCCTTGTGGAAAACCAAAAGCAAGGCATGCTTTGAATTTATTATGCCAATTGATCCTTATAATCTTATATATCATATTTTTCGTTAGATTGATAGTTGGAATGAACTGCAGAAAACAAGGGTGCAAAATGTGCTACCACGAGGAAATGAATTGCTGAAGATCGTTGTTCGGGACATCTTCAGTCGTTCAAAAGGCTGGACGCCGACATGTCACAATGGTTAATCTTCATTCACAACGATTGTATCTTGGCCTTGCTTATCGAGTCGATTCCATGATTATAATTTCATAACCCTAGCGCCCATTCCCATTCTGGACGGAACAAATCTACTAATTTTTTAATTCTGGTTATTAAACTAAGAAAGAAATAGACCTAGGAGCTAAAAGAGGCATCCTCAGCAGTTGCAAGAATGGGGTTCATGATATAGTGGATGCTATCACACATACAGTCATACTCAATTAGATGAAATTGTTTGATCTTAAAGGGGATCTTCTATAATTTCGCACTAGGTTGTGGTAGTTGCTTTGGACAGCTTCTTGATTTCAGTTCTTGCTTTGATTTGTGCTTTATATGTATCCTGCTTTCTCTATTTGATACATCAGACTGGTGTGATCTGGTGCATGGTGCAAAACTGAACAAAACTATGTAATCCTCTTAAGTTTTGTTACTGAAGCTGGGGAAACACCTTTGATAAAAAATAATATTATTTGTCATCACAAATCAGCTGCGGTTTCTGTTTCTTTCAGCATTGAGCGTGCTGTATTTTTCTGAACCTCCAGCCCATGCACTGTGTTCTTCCATGGTAGATTTGAAAGTAGCAGTGAAACAAGGATTCAGGCATCTTGGAAAATGCAAACGGCAAATGAAGGTGCACCAGAGCGGCCAATTACCTTCCGACTGCAGCCAGAAGCAGTGTAGCTGAATGCCTGCAGCTGTAAGTCAAAACCAATCGTCCAAATCTCTGAACCTGCTTAAGCTATGTCCAGTTACAGGGCAACTCTCCTTTGGCAGAGGGCTGAATAGAGCTGCACGACTTTGCATGCTCCCTGCCAAGAAAGAGGAGCCCTGAAACAAGAGTGCTTAATTGGATATCCCAAACTTGATCGCTTAGAACACTCACATCACTTCTTTCTTCTTTGTTCTTCCTCCTTACCTTGACCTTGCTGCTCTCCCTCTCTGCCGCATCACGGGATTTATAGGGAACCGAAATCCAGCAGGAAAGAGCCACGAGGCATATACCTCCTAGGTTTTCAAAGGGTTTTAAACCATGGATATCCTATTGGCATCCAACATCTCGCTTTCCCTTTCTACGTTCAGGGTTGTGCCCTCTAAAGTTCACTCCCCACTATGGGATTCTTCTTGTCGGGGGTTACCCCCGGGTAGGGTAATGGTGAGGTCAAGACATCTAAGGTTAAGGTAGTAAGCTGTCCGAGGTAGCAATTAAGCAAAGACGCAGGAGGCGTCATCCGACGTAAGGTGAACGTCGGAGGAATCATCCGAGGTATAGCCTCCGAGGTATGAACCTTGGGGCAGTCAACTAGTTACCACAAGGACAAGGTGTTATCTACCGAGGTATAGGATCCGGAGTATCCCGAGCCAAGATGAAGCGTGGCCCGATGTATAAGTGACCGGCCAGCCGAGGTTAGCAGCAAGTATCGAGGCATGTCAGAGGAGTCACGGGCGCCGCAGAGCCCGTAGCCCCAAACGTCAGAGGACGGCGAGGTCCGTCCACGGGTTTCCTGGAAGCTCGGGGGCCTAGGAGCTGACTCGGCTATTTCGGGAAAGGTCTACAGGCTAGACCTCGGCAGGCTACTGAAGTATGACCGGAAGAGGAAAGCTAGGCCTGGCTGGCCTGACAGTTCGGCCGTTGAGCTGGCAGGAGGCAGAGGCTTGTCTCCTACCTTTTGGCCATGCCATTGTCAGTTGTAGGCAGGGGTAAAAATGTACTTCGGCCTGTGTATATATGCGGCATCTCTACCTCCAGGGAGGGGGAGGGGCAAAAACCCTAGCTCATTTCCCCCTTCATAGTTTCATCTTCTATCTAGAGCTCTCACTTGTTCAGCATCATACAGCTCGAGGAGCACTTTGTACTTGAGAACAACACAGATATATTGAGAGAGGAAAGGCAGGAGTAGGGGTTTTACTTCCTCACGAAGGCCCCGAACCTGGGTACATCGTGGTGTCTTTGGTGTTCTTGGCTTTCTTGGCTTCTTGCTCTTGTTCTTCGTGTTCTTCGTGTGCGGTTCCACCGCACCAACCCTCTCCCGAATCCTCAAGCGTCCATTCGGCCCCAGAATAAGCCACCCCGTGGCATCTGCGTGATTCCCACCACGACAGTTGGCGCCCACCGTGGGGCTGACAGTGGCGCTTGCTGGATCAATTCGGACGGGACCTTCTTCAGCAACTCGGGGACTCGGCATCACCATTGTCCCCCGAGCTCGAGCTTGCCGCTGTAAGCAGTGGCAGGCGCAGCCTACTTCGACAAGCATCATCACCAGATCTCGGTTAGTTAATCCTGAAAATAGCTCGGGGACTGCCCCTGCCTGCCATGCATAATTGTGTTCCCCGGGAGCAAAGTGTTTTGACCCGGGGACTTGCCAACCAGTCAAGCTTAAACCTCTGCTAGATAAGAAAAGTAACTCGGGGACTCGGTTGAGTCCATCTTTGCATCCTCGTACATAGTTTTACTGCTATGTTTACTTTTCGACATATGCTATACTTCGTTGCCTCTGATTAGTTCCGTGCCCTTTGAGTCTTCATGATGTATATGTTGGACTAACGTTGAAAGGTGGTATCGGTTTCGCTGAAAATGTTCATTACCGAGGTGTTCTGTCTGAGGTGCTCTGTCCGAGGTGTTCTGTCCGAGCTGTTCTGTAATCCGAGGTGTTCTGTCTGAGGTGTTCTATCCGAGGTGTTTCTGTCCGAGTTGTTCTGTAATCCGAGGTGTTCTGTCCGCGGTGTTCTATCCGAGGTGTTCTGTCCGAGCTGTTCTATCCGAGCTGTTTTGTAATCCGAGGTGTTTCTGTCCGAGCTGCTCTGAAGTCCGAGGTATCTTGGGAGAATCAGAGTTAAGACTTCTCCAACATCCTGGCCTTGTAAGTATCATTTATATGTCTGCCCATGCTTTTAGATAATCTCAAACAGTGCTCGGGGACTGGCCCCTCGTTTCTACCTTGCTTTGATTAGTTGTTCTGCCCGGGACAAGATGTCTTGACCCGGGGACTGGATAGCCAGTCTGTTTTACACCTTCTCCTAGATAAGAAAAGTAACTCGGGGACTCGGTCGAAACCGAGTCTAGTTCTTTGTGCTTAGTATATGCTGTTAGATTCGTTTTCTATCAAGTGCTATAGCTAGTTTGCTGCCTCTGTTAGTAGACTCGTTGTTCCCGTCGATTATTCTTCATGATATGTATGTTGGACTAACGTTGAAAGGTGACATCGGTTTTGTGGAGAATATCCGTTACTGAGGTATCCGGGAAAATCCGAGGTATATTGGAAATCCGGGTCATATTGGTAATCCGAGATATATTGGAAATCCTGGTCATATTGGTAATCTGAGGTATATTGGAAATCCGGGTCATATTGGTAATCCGAGGTATATTGGAAATCCTGGTCATATTGGTAATCTGAGGTATATTGGAAATCCGGGTCATGATGGAAATCCGGGTTATAACGGAGTTCCGAGGTGTAATGGAATTCCGAGGTATGATGGAAATCCGGGTTATAACGGAATTCCGAGGTGTAATGGAATTCCGAGGTATAATGGAAATCCGAGGTATAATGGAAATCTGAGGCATCATGGTTATGTTGGTTATCTCAAATTTCCCAAGGTACCCTGGCATTATCAGTATTCTCTAGATCGCCGTTTGTTTCGGTTTGCCATAGTATCACGGCATCATTTCATATCCCTAATCACTGTCTATTTCGGTTTGTCACAATATCCTGGCATCATTCCATATCCCAAATCATCGTTTATTCTGTTTGCCAATGTATCATGGCATTACCTGTGTACCAGATCAGTGTCTATGTTTGTTAGTCGGAGGCAACCTTTGAGATATATTTTCTCGGGTTATATGTCAGTCCAGCAGTAGCTGGAGACACTTATGTCGGTATACGCCCGGAGTGGCTAAAACAGACATGTGTGATATGCCAATGAGGCCGAGGTACCAAGACATGTGTGATATGCCCAGAGTGGCCGAGGTACCGAGACATGTGTGATATGCCAATGAGGCCGAGGTACCAAGACATGTGTGATATGCCCAGAGTGGCCGAGGTACCGAGACATGTGTGATATGTCAATGAGGCCGAGGTACCGAGACATGTGTGATATGCCCAGAGTGGCCAAAGTACCGAGACATGTGTGATATGCCAATGAGGCCGAAGTACCGAGACATGTGTGATATGCCAATGAGGCCGAGATACCGAGACATATGAGATACATACTTGCAGGTTTATGTCGGTCCAGTTCACGCTGGCGGCAACCAAGTTCGGTACAAGCCAGGAGGGCTAACCGACGCTGGTGGCATCCAAGTTCGGTAAAAGCCAGGAGGGCTAACCGACGCTGGCGGCATCCAGGTTCGGTACAAGCCAGGAGGGCTAACCGACGCTGGCGGCATCCAAGTTCGCTACAAGCCAGGAGGGCTAACCGACGCTGGTGGCATCCAAGTTCGGTAAAAGCCAGGAGGGCTAACCGACGCTGGCGGCATCCAGGTTCGGTACAAGCCAGGAGGGCTAACCGACGCTGGCGGCATCCAAGTTCGCTACAAGCCAGGAGGGCTAACCGACGCTGGTGGCATCCAAGTTCGGCAAAAGCCAGGAGGGCTAACCGACGCTGGCGACATCTCAATTCGGCAAAAGCCAGGAGGGCTAACCGACGCTGGCGGCATCTCAATTCGGTAAAAGCCAGGAGGGCTAACCGACGCTGGCGGCATCTCAACTCGGTAAAGCCAGGAGGGCTAACCGACGCTGGCGGCATCCAGGTTCGGCAAAAGCCAGGAGGGCTAACCGACGCTGGTGGCATCTCAATTCGGTAAAAGCCAGGAGGGCTAACCGACGCTGGCGGCATCCAGGTTCGACAAAAGCCAGGAGGGCTAACCGACGCTGGCGGCATCTCAATTCGGCAAAAGCCAGGAGGGCTAACCGACGCTGGCGGCATCTCAATTCGGTAAAAGCCAGGAGGGTTAACCAACGCTGGCGGCATCTCAATTCGGTAAAAGCCAGGAGGGCTAACCGACGCTGGCGGCATCTCAACTCGGTAAAAGCCAGGAGGGCTAACCGATGCTGGCGACATCCGAGTCTGGTAAAGGCCAGGAGGGCTGAGAACCGACATAAAATGGTGCCCATGCAGGCAACATATTTCCGGTGCAAATTGTCCATCTCGTTGTTGATTCGGGTGAGCTCGATCAACCGGATGTCGCATTTGGCCGGGAGGGCATGGCGAAGACGACCAAATTACAAAGGCGCCCATGCAGGCAGGAGGCTATGCATATGGAGATGTTTTGGTATGCTTATTTATTTGTAAGTCTGTGCGCGACTCTGCGAGTCCCCCACAGCCTCGGGGACTACTGTCGGGGGGTTACCCCCGGGTAGGGTAATGGTGAGGTCAAGACATCTAAGGTTAAGGTAGTAAGCTGTCCGAGGTAGCAATTAAGTAAAGACGCAGGAGGCGTCATCCGACGTAAGGTGAACGTCGGAGGAATCATCCGAGGTATAGCCTCCGAGGTATGAACCTTGGGGCAGTCAACTAGTTACCACAAGGACAAGGTGTTATCTACCGAGGTATAGGATCCGGAGTATCCCGAGCCAAGATGAAGCGTGGCCCGACGTATAAGTGACCGGCCAGCCGAGGTTAGTAGCAAGTATCGAGGCATGTCAGAGGAGTCACGGGCGCCGCAGAGCCCGTAGCCCCAAACGTCAGAGGACGGCGAGGTCCGTCCACGGGTTTCCCGGAAGCTCGGGGGCCTAGGAGCTGACTCGGCTATTTCGGGAAAGGTCTACAGGATAGACCTCGGCAGGCTACTGAAGTATGACCGGAAGAGGAAAGCTAGGCCTGGCTGGCCTGACAGTTCGGCCGTTGAGCTGGCAGGAGGCAGAGGCTTGTCTTCTACCTTTTGGCCATGCCATTGTCAGTTGTAGGCAGGGGTAAAAATGTACTTCGGCCTGTGTATATATGCGGCATCTCTACCTCCAGGGAGGGGGAGGGGCAAAAACCCTAGCTCATTTCCCCCTTCATAGTTTCATCTTCTATCTAGAGCTCTCACTTGTGCAGCATCATACAGCTCGAGGAGCACTTTGTACTTGAGAACAACACGGATATATTGAGAGAGGAAAGGCAGGAGTAGGGGTTTTACTTCCTCACGAAGGCTCCGAACCTGGGTACATCGTGGTGTCTTTGGTGTTCTTGGCTTTCTTGGCTTCTTGCTCTTGTTCTTCGTAGTCTTCGTGTTCTTCGTGTGCGGTTCCACCGCACCAACCCTCTTCCGAATCCTCAAGCGTCCATTCGGCCCCAGAATAAGCCACCCCGTGGCATCTGCGTGATTCCCACCACGACACTTCTTTCGCTTTCGAGACCCTTCTTTGGCAATTGGAGCTAACACTTTGCGCGGCGAAGTTTACTGGTGATTGCTGTTCTTTGGTCTCAGAGTTGCATAGTCAAGTAGATTGGCCTTGTTTGACTATCAAAAACAGTAGTCTGCAAATGTTTCTTGATAAGAATTTGCTGTTAAATACATTTCAATTTGCTTTTCACACAGTACAAATTTCATCTTGGTACATACGAACACACACTTCCAACATCGATGATGTGCAACTCATCCCAATGAAATTATAGTCCATGACAACTAGTACTAGGTTCGGACTACAAATAGTGAAATAAGCATCACAGACTGCACTTATAATGTGCCTGGTAACTTTGACTGAACTAATTACAGTTTTCGCCTCTTTAATCCTCTAGCGTGCAACCTCTCGTTTTGGATTTTGACCCCCATATACCTGTCAAAGTTACACACAATCAGACATAATCAGTATTATTTTAAGACAGACAGATTGATAAGATCCGACCTAAAAATGCAACCATGGAGACATAATCAGTACCACTAGGACCTGCCTAAAAAGTGCTGAACATTTAGGAGTAGGGATTACCAAATATATTATCTGAAGAAAGATGTCAAGTGATCAAAAGTAAACGATTACCTGCCGAGCATCATGACGGTGGCCTGCGGGTTGGTTCCCGGCGAGGCATTGAGCGTGGAGCCGTCGATGACGCGCAGGGCGTCGACGCCGAGCACCCGGTAATCAGCGTCCACGACCCTGCCGACCTGGCAGCCGCCGTGGTAGTGCCAGATGGTCATGACGGTGTCCTTGCAGAACTGCTCCAGGGACCTGGAGTCGTTGTCGTGCCGGGGCAGCATGTTGACGGGGAACTCCGCCGTCATGTTGAGCAGCACCTCGATGGAGAAGTCGGGGTACGTGAATTTCTCGAAGGACTTGGACTTGATGATGTGCTCGATGACCGTCAGGCCGTCCACGCAGCGCCGAAGGTCCTCGGGATGCGAGAAGTAGTTGAAGGTCACCGCCGGGTTGTCGTCCGGGTTGAGATTCCGCAGCTCGAGGTGGCCCGTGGACGCCGGGCCCATGACCTTCTCCAGGATGAAGCCGCCGCGGAACGCCGCGTCGTCGAGCCGGCTCATCGCTGCCGCCGCGCGCGCGATCGCCTCCGGCGTCCGCTGCTTCGGGGGCACCGTCGCTAGCTGCCCCGTCTGCAGGAACAGGATAACTGTCAGCTGTTTATTTGGCTCAACTTGTGACATTGTCACTTGCAATGTACCTGTGGAGAGAACATGCCGAAGTTGCGGGCCTGGTGGTTGCCACCGCCGGAGCCGGAGCCGGAGCCCTGGTGGCGCGGGTTGGCCCAGTTGGAGCCGCTGGCGCCCTCGATGTAGCTGCCGAACTGAGTGATGCCGACCACCTGGATGAGCGAGACCTCGACGGGGGAAGGCGACGGCACGAAGATGGCGTTCATGGGGTTGTCAGCCATGCCCTGGCCGACCGCAGACTGGTTCAGGACTAGGGTGATGTTGAACGAGCGAAGGTGGTCCGCGGGGCCGACGCCGCTGAGCATCAGCAGCTGCGGGCTGCCCATGGCGCCCGCCGAGATGATGATCTCGTTGCGGCGTCCGGTGTTGAGGTACGCCTTGTGCATCCGCCCCGCCGAGTCGTGGAACACCACCCCGTGCGCCACCGGTCGGCGCCCTGACACGGAAAAAAAGGCGCGGGTAACGAAATGTAGAAAATCTTGGAGTAAAACAAACGAAGTGCCGTCGTGTGACACTGTGATGCTGTCTGTGAAGAGCTGGTCTCACCTCCGACGTTGAACAGGATCTTGGCCACTCTGGCCCGGAGCAGGACGTCGATGCCCTCAGGGCGCGCGTACCGCAGCAGGTCGGCGGCCGTGTGGCGCCGCCCCTCGTCGTCAAAGATGGAGCCGCCGACCTTGGTGCCGTCGATGTGCTCGAACGTGAAGCCGTTGTCGGGCGCGATGCCGGCCTCCATGAGCCCCCGCTGCAGCGCGGCCTGCCAGGGTCCCAGCTCCGGGTGGAACGCCACCACGTCCTCCACCCACCGGTACGCCGCCTTGGTGGCCTCGAGGTCCCAGCCGACGTCCAGGACGTACTCGTCGCTGGCCCGCGTGTAGAACCCGGCGTTGATGCAGCTGCCGCCGCCCAGCACCCTGGGGCGCGAGTTGATCACGCCGTCCTCCGACACGAAGCGTTGCGCCGGCGACCCCGCCGACTGGTCCGCCAGCGTGGACATGAAGTGGGTCATGTTCTCCACGCGCTGGTCGTCGTACGGCGACCCGCCTCGCTCCAGCAGGAGCACGCGGAAGCGCCGCGATAGTGTCGCGGCCAGCGGGCACCCCGCCGTGCCGCCGCCCACGATGATGTAGTCGTAGTACGACACTGTCGGCGCCGTCCTCGCATCCTTCGCGAACGTGTAGTTCACTCCCCGAGCTGTATTATGCATGCGCGACGATCAGTATAACATAATGACACAAGCATGATGGACACACAGGACGAAACGGAGCAAATCAAATCAGTTAGTCACCTTGTTGCGAGCAGCATAGGAGCGCCAAGAAGCTTGTGACGACGTAGATGGCAAAGGGCGCCTGCTCGGAAGCCATTGGCAGTACGTGCAAATGCAAGCTTCGAGTGGGGAGTAATGGAGCTTGGCTCTTGTGTGACCAACCCTTATGACAACATGCGCCTTTATACATCGACTTCACCGAGCATCGGTGCGGCGGTGCCATGGTAGCTCCAGTAAAATCGCCCGACGACCCGGCACGCACGCTCTTGTACAACGCGACCACACCAACCATGCCACAAGCGTGGCAAAGAAGCGGTAGGAACAAAGGACTGGCTTAACCACCAGAACAACCTCTGAGCTCATCTTCCCGGTTTCGTCGCGACCTAGCACCGAGCGCCGGGCGGGTCAAGCGGGGGTCCGATCAGGCACGGCCCAGCTAAACGGTTGACGGACGTCCGCCTTGCCTCCTCCAAACGGCCCGGCTCAGTCAGGTTTATTTAACACGCTGGAGCCGCTGTATTTGGCAGCTCCGGAGTTATCCGCCTCTCGCCCGGGAGCCAGCCGTTGGGAGCTCAGAATTAATGCCTCAGGATTGCTTTCTGGAGTACAGAAATGTGCTGTCAGCGTAGAACATTGTCCAGCCTCATACTGGAAATGACTACTTGACTTGTCAGTGTGCTCCAGGAAGCATATCCATATGTTGCATTTCCAGCACAAAACAAAGCTGTCCCCGGTGCATATGAATCTGCGAGTCCAGGGGTAAAAATCTAAACAAAAAAAGCTGTCCACATTTCATAAAAAAATGTCCAAATTGCATCTGAACTTTACACCTGCCCCTTGCACATTGCTACAATACACTTTCTTACATCGAAAGTATGTAACAGATCAACTTTTACACCGTTTATTAAATCGTGAAAACCAATTTGCTACTGCTGAAAAAAATACAAACCCAATTTGGGCAGGAACCACTTTGCCTGTCTGTACATTGTGCAGAAAAAAAAGGCTGATCTGCCTCCTCAAAAGAGGGTGTTGTATGTGCAGAACGTTGCGACGATGGATACTATGGAGATCACAAGAGGCGGAAGCAGGGTGACGTTGAGGAGCAGGTCCGTGCCTAGATAACCCGCCCCCGTGATCGTGGCGTCAGCGACCACACGGGCCAGCGTCCCGGCCTCCGTAGACAGGAGCCCACCGTTGTAGGTCCCTCGCGAGAGCCTCGACGACATGACTCGCGACAGCAGGGATAGGTTTACTCCTGCATTTTTCATGAGCAATGGAGAGTTTGTTTATGTCTGTTTTTTCAGATATAATATTGCTGAACTGAATGATCTCGTTACAGTTTACATACCTTCGAGCACCTCTGCGAATACGAACGTGATGAGAGCCGAGGAGACGTATTGTGGAACGGAGTAGTGAGCTGTGTAACGGAAGCTCATGATTATGCCAATCAGAACCATGATTTCAGATGCCAATAGAATTTGCCTGTGGAGCAAAAATAATTTGTGATGAAAATCTATAGAACGGGTTAACAAAGACTCATTGCAATTATGGTACTTCAAAAGGTAAGGGGGTATAGCTTCACTTAATTTTATCATTTTGATTTAACAATACAACAGTATTTGGATACTGAATTTCTGATATGTGAGAAAAGCATTATGGCAATTATAATACTTGCAGGAAAAATCAAGTCTTAACCATAAACTATGGTGCTTGGTCCAATGGTCCTACTTGAACCCTAAACTTAGAAAACTCATACATTAAATCCTGAACGTTCTAAAATTCTTTAAAATGTACACTACACCAATATTCGAAAGTAGTTTTCATTACAAGCCTTTCAAAAATGTGAAGATTCCTAGATGTTGAGAATCAATACTTGCATTTTCTACCAAAATGTCAAGTTATATATTTCCAGCATTCCGTACATTTATGAAGATATTTACAATTTAAAAAACTGAAACATCAAATCAATATATAAAACCAGGCTACGGTCGAAATTAACCTCTTCTAGAAGGAAAAAAAGGTTTTGTAATTCAGGGTTCAGGGAAGTTACCTGTCCTCAAACCAATTGGTAACGTAGGTCCCAACGAAAGCGTTGATTGGAAGAACAGTCAACCCAAGAATCGCTAAAAAGATAGCCACTGCACTTGTATTCTAGTTAAAATAGTATGTGGTGACGACACTTGATTCGGAGAGCAAAATTTCCATCGCATACTTGAGCATAAAGTATATCAATAGTTGTACCTGAGAAATGAAATGCTCTTATCAAAGGAAAATAGAGATGACCATGGTTTCAACACATAAGCTAAACCTAGACATTAGCATGCAATGGTCCAAAGAAAAGAGGGATCCACACCTCCAAGATTTCTCTGGGCTGCTCAAATTCATTTGACATGGTGTGCGAGTGTGGTGCCTGTTTATGTGTGTCAAATAAATGTACCTTCTAGTAATTGTATTATATTTTAATTTTTAAATAATTAATTATTAACATCAAGACACCGTATCTCTGGTAATGGAATTCTGATACCTTACGGAAAGTCCTTTTGGCTCCCAAGCTCATCCCACTATTTTATAAAATTGAAAAAATATACTAAAAGTTCCAAAAAGTTCACATGTTGTCAATAATGTATACCATAAGCGTGCAAAATCACAGGGCGGAGTGTTTTGTAATATGGGTCACACAAAAATGACAAAAGTTGGAGATTTGAAACTATACATTGTTCACTCTAATTAGATCTATACATTTGTCATTTTTGTGTGGCTCAAAACCCAAAGTATTTTCCATTGAGATTTCGCACGCTTATAGGATATATCATTGAGAACTTGCATGATTTTTTTCAGATTTTTTTTGAATCTTTTAAATATATGTTTTAATTTTTTGAAAATAGTGAGATCACTGGAGCTCCGGAGCCGAAATCTCCACTGGAGACCTTACCCCTATTGTATTAAATAAAATATTGAGGTAATGTGCTTTATTTTGGTATGCTTTAGTTCAGCAAAATAGCAAATAAGTAGCTCATCAGAGGAAAAAACAAACCTTCACGGACGGTGTCAGCAATTTATAGGCTGCAACAAATGATGTTGCTGGTTCGTGGGATTTTTTTGAGTCTTTAGTATCATCATTATCCTCCGAATTCACATCCAGCCTGTCTTCTGAACCTATAAGCAAAGGTTGTGCTAGACCTTCCTCCAAATTAGCACTTTCTTGATGACCTATTTTTAAAAGAAGTTAAGGTCATGTAAGAACAACCCTGACGATGCTAAAAATAATGCCAGTTGCAGAGTACAACACCCTTATTGTGCAAGAATAAATTCTAGTGTACTTTACTAGTTTAGGCCCCGTTTGAAACACAGGATGAGAAAACCATAGGAATAGGAGAAACGCAGAGACAGGAAAGGAATGCAGGTGCAACTACTGTGGTCTGCTAGTTGAGACTTACTAGATTCAGAAGGTTGTGCACTTGATGCGGCCTTGCGAAGTGTTCTGGCTCTTTGAATGAAAACCATAGCCACACCAAGTAAAGAAGCCAAGAGATGGACATGATCCATCCAGGCAATGTGCTCTGGTTAAAAGTGAGCGAGTATATCGTAAATTTTGTCTGAAGAAAACCAGCAAGACCAGGGCCACATGCCATTCCAAGAGCACTAGCACTGACAAATCCTGCAGAGGCTTGTAGCCTGGTCTTGAGAGGTACGCAGTCGCTGATATACCGACGGTTCACAGCTCTTGCAGAACCCAACCTGTTGTCAGTATGACCAAAAAAGTAATAACTTCAGAAAATTTCAAGATACAGAGGATAAATCACATGCCATTGGAAAAAAAAAGGTAAGCTTATCGAAGAGAGAAAAGGTATGCATACCCGCATAGTATCCGGCCAATCAGGAGTACTGTCAGCGAATTCAGGTCATATGCCAATGCATACAGCAGGTTCCCAGAGAACAGCATAATGCTACTGAACACTAGAGGTCTGAAGTAGGACTTGTTCGACCATGCACTGAAATAAACCGAAGAGAACACTTGTGCAACCGCCATTGAACCAATAATTATGCCACAAACTGTTGGCGCAGCTCCAAGGCTCACTGAGTAGTCATCTGCAGTCGGCACGATGATATATGTGTTCACCATGTAAAGAAATGTGTTCACTAGGTTAAGCAACAGAGACATGAAATGGTAGCTCTCATCATTGACATTATCCTCCGATCCACTAGAAGCATCGTCTTGGACGATAAGTGCGTGTTGCCCCAAGTATTGCATAAAATTCGTCGCGTGTGTGAGTTTCTGTACTGCGTGGTTTACTTGGTCTATGATAGGGTCCTGAATATTAGAGAAAAGAATCACACCACACTCTTCAACCATACATAAAATAGGCCATCCAATCAGGAGGACAGAAAAAATACTGAACTGAAAGAGAGTGGAATCGTGGAAACATATTACCTTCAATACAACCGATGGATTATCATAGATAGATAAAAAGCTTCCACGATGTTCATCTTCCAGATATGCAAGGTTGCGTGATAAAGCACCTGCAACAGCTACAATTCCCTGCATTGGTAGAAGTGCATGATAAGTAGCAGAAATGCTGATTAGCTGTAGGGAAAAAATAACAAAAGCAGTGCCAATGTAAAATGCCAGCAAATTACCACTTGCTTAAAGACTTGCTGAAGCTGAGAATAAGGATGGTTTGCACGAGTGGTGACATAATAATCTGTAAACTTGTAGCCAAAGCGCTTATCAAACTTCTTCAGTATCTTCCTCAGACCGGTAGCATTCATGTCAACAAAGCGGAGAAGCTTTACAAGATCTCTCCCGACTTCTCTGTAAGCCTCACGGAGTTCAAAAACCCTTGATGTATCAACCTGTCGCGAAATAGCAGCGCGCTGTGCTCCCAATTCCTCAATCCTGTTAGCAAGGTGGCCTTGTTGTTGTAGCAGAAAGAGCACAATCCTTTCAATCTGAATTAGAGGAATACATACGAATTTTTAGAAATCAAAACGATCTACCCCATTGAAAAGACCAAGTTCATGATGCAACGGGAGATAGAATGGATAAGTAGCTCCGAAAGATCAATATATGATAATTTCAAGAGAAACCACTCTCTGCATACCTGATCATCAAGAATCCTCGAGAACTCTTTAAGTATTTGCTCGCAATCTTTGCCACCAATTTGGGTCTGCTGAACGTATTGCTTTAACATTTTCTTCATCAATTTGTAATTAATGTAGTACCTAGAAATAGAATGACAAAAAAGCTTGTAAGATCTCTGTAGAAATTTATTAGCATCGTGAAGAAAATTCTGAGACTCAGGGAACAGGCATGTAAAATGTGTACTGAGTTCATCATCATAGAACAACAAGAGTTAGATGGATCCTCGTTTTTCATTTCATTTACAAGATAGAGGCAAATGGTATAGGATGGACACAAACCAGATGTTTTATATTGGAGTAATATCTATGGCATTGAATACGAATAAGAAAAACAAAATCTTCTGACCCAAAAAAATTAAATAAAAAACTTTCCAGAAACACTCCAAGAAAAACCATACCCTTTCCATTCTTCTACTTGGTCTGCCGCCAACTTCTTTCCAAAGTTAACCATCTTGCTGTTTCAGTACCTGAATCTAAAACCGAGAAGAGAAATGATTAGATGTCATGTAAAGAAAAAGTAAAACTGCAGTATTATTTAGAGCACATTACCACAATGCTACTATGTATTACATAAGCAGGATCAGGAAACTATTTTCTGCATTTATTCTGGTACCAGTGGATGATTGAGTTGCAGTCTAACGTACTAGGAAAGAGGGAAAGACAGCGATGTAGCGCCCCCTAAAAAAAGAATAGTATTCACTCCGTTCGGAAAAAGATGTCACAAAAATGATCTATCTATAGTTTATTTTTGTGACATCCTTTTCCGAACGGAGGGAGTAAGATTTGGCCAATCATTCAGTGCGTGTTCCACGATTCAGCATCAATCAATCAATTTTGTTCAGGAATCCCTCCACGCCCTGCGGATGCCCGTTGTCCAATGAGTGGCTTCAAACAGTGGATCTCAAAGAGAATACAGTAAAGAAGAACTAAAAAAAGTCACCATGCGTCACTGGAGGGGTAAATTTTAGTCTGCTGTAATATTCAGTTACAAGCGTGCTAAATATCTGTCGCACGACTTATAGTTGGTTGCAACTACATTAATCTATTAACAGGGGACAATTGGACAAAATTTAGTAGGGTCGGCTATATCAGAGATAACATTAACATTAATCTATTAACAGGGGACAATTGGACAAAATCTAGTAGGGTCGGCTCAATCAGAGATATAACATTAACATCGTGGAAGTAGCTACAATATGAAGGCAGTTTGAACATCTGGAGTAATCGATTGGTTGCCAGATGTGAAAAAATAAGATCCGAAGCCAGGTAGCAACACAACAACCCAGAACCTGCATGTAACGTGGCAACGGAGTGACGCCTCCTTTTTGTCCGAGGAGATCATTTATTAGGATACGGAATCAATCATGTGCCCCTATAGTACTTCAACAACTTCTCTTTTACAGTACTACTTTTCATCGGTAAAAATGAATGAACATCAGTCCTTTCACTTCTGCATTTGTCTTAGAGTGGTTGTTCTGAGGTGAAAAGGTAAAAATATGTTGTCTTCCTTTTACTCCCTCCGACCCGAATTAATGGGCGCGGTGGTCTTTTTGCAAAAAGCCCCCTGCTCTTTTTCACCTGGAGCTACACGTCCTCCCACCTCTCCCCTTCCTCAGCTGCTCCAAGCCCATCGCCGCCTTCTACGCCCACTCCGCCCCCGCCGCCGCGCCGCCGCCGGCCTCCCCACCTCCGCGCTCCTTGCGCCCCTCACCGCCTCCTTCCAGGTCTGGAGCGCGATGTAGGCGTCACGGATGCTGCGCGAAGGGAACCGCAAGAAGGGATCCACCTTGATGGCTGTCGTGCGGGCGCCCCCGCCGTCGCCGGAGAAATCCAACACCGCGGCCCCGGCGGCGGCGAGGACGGCGAGGAGCAGGAGTAGCGCGGCGCGCCTCATCGCATCTCCGACGCGTCGAGATCTCCGCGCGTCCGCGGCGCAGAGGAAGAGCAGGGGAGTGGAGGTCAACTCGGCCAGGTCCGAGCCCCTGATCCGCGTCCCTGGCCGCGGCCGGCCGCCCTGACCTCCTGGCGCCTGTGTCCGGCCGCTTCCCAGGCCGCCACCTGCCGCCCCGACCCCGCAGCGGAGCATGGACGCGCCGCAAGCTCGCCGCCGGCGGGAACAGGGCCGCGCAGGGCCCCTGATCTGTACGGGCCCAAATCCGTGGGTCGCTGGTAGGCGGCGGGGAGCTGGAGGCCGGGGTCGCCGTGGAAGGGACGTGCCTCACCGTGGCGGCCATCAACGCCGCGGCCTCCACGCTCACCTTCGGCGTCGCGCCGGAGACGCTCCGGTGCACGTCCCTTGGCGAGCGCGCCGCGGGCGACGATGCCAACCTCGAGCGCGCGCTCACGCCGGCGTTCCGCATGGGCGGCCACTTCGTCCAGGGCCACGTCGACGGCACCGGCGAGATCGCCGCCTTCTCCGGCCCGAGGGCGACTCTGTCTGGGTAGCCGTGCGGGCTCTGCTCTGCTCGGTTGCGTGGCTGCGGGTTGGAATTGGAAACTGACGGGGTTTTTTTTGTAAAAAAAAGTTAAAACGGTGGTGCGCCCATTAATTCGGGTCGGAGGGAGTAGTATACAGTGACCTATTACATGTTTGTTGGTAGTTGTTGAAGTGTATATGGAGCAGGATGAACACACACATCCGTGGAATTACCCTATGTGGCAGAGAGCTTTGCGTCCGACGCTTTGCGTCCGATTCCCGTACGATCTTACTATGTGGCAGAGTGGTTTGGGTTTGAGTTTGGGGTAGGACCTGGGTTAGGACCGGCTCTCTTGTTGGTAGGCCCCACCTATCAAATACAACATTTTTTCATCGCTTTTGTTCATGCGTTGATGGAGTGTTCTAACTGCACGACCTGTGTTCCACGGAGGTTTTAGGGTTTGTGTCTAGAAACGTGGTCAGTATATTTTTTGGAGGGAAACGTGCTCAGTAGATGATGTATATATATATATATATATATTATATATATATATATTTGGTGATTTAAAATTTTACATCGGCCCATAAAAATAGCTCTCTTGCCCCATATATACAACACGAGTTGGGCTGCCGCATATCAAGCGACAGCCACGCGCAGCCAAAGCGCCAGCTGAAACATCCTTTCCCCCCTCCCACGTGCAACCCCGCGCTGATTCCGCCTCTCTCCGGCCAAATCCCCCGCTGCCAACTATTCCCACCTTCGCTGCGGCCAATTTCGTCTTGCCCCCCGTCGCCGCGGCAAGATGCTGTCGCGCCGCCGTGTCTGAGCAGCACCGGCTTCCGTGGGGTGTGGCTCGGCACCTTTGATTCGTCGGAGATGGCCACTCTCGCCTAGGACGCCGCGTGGATCTCTCGCCCAATAAAACTCGAGTTCTGCTTGCGCATACTTCGTGTGGTCTTCTCGTAGCTTAGCCATGGCCAGCTTGTCGGCCTCCCGATCGGCAGACAGCCGCTCGTCACGGCGGTGCTTTCTTTGCTTCTGCGGTCGCGAGCTGCACCGGCGGCGCGAGCCACTTCGCCTCCCACCGGGTCACGTCGGGAAAGTTAAGCTATCGTTTTAGTGTTTGCTGCCCTATTTTACATCATCAGACGTAAATGTAGATAAAGGCGAGGTCTACTAGTATGTAAATTTTCAACGCACAATTTGTATTATTCCAGGCAACACAAAAATGACAAATTTGGCAAAATTTCGAAATTTTCAGTTGTTCACCGATCCATCGTATTTTCATTTTTGTCCAAGCAAAAATACAACGATTTTTTCATTAAAATTTTGTAAAATGTAAGATCTCGATATTATCTACATCTAAGATTTTTTTCGGAATTCTTTGATTCACCAAAAATGCAGATCCAATTTTTTTTAGGAAACTGCCTCCGTTTCTAGTTTCCGCATGCAAGAGGATTTCACTGAGCATGGAGGGAAAACCGGAAAAGGTGCGACAGTGTTGCAGGTTGGGTTTGGACGGGACTTGGGCATAGGGGGAGAGGATTAATTAGCACAGAGTCTTAACTAGCCCAAAGTGGGAAGTGTCGTACAGACGTCGGACGAGAATCGTTGTACGCGAAGCAGTTTCGTTACTACTTACCCCCTTCTCAATATAAGGTAAAGCTTTTACCCCGTTTAAAAAAAATAGTTACCCCCTTCTTGCTTCCAAGAAAGAAGACCTTCTAGAGCTCTTGTTCTGACTTCTGAGTACAGACTATAACACCGACTACCAACCAAAAGGAAGAACAATAATTGGACAAGGAACATGTGCCTAAGGCGCGGTCCTGGAGACAAACATGGACCTAGCCATTGGGACTATCTACTCTTGTCGGGCATTTCTCTGTAGATTTCCTAACGAACTCGCATATTGAATGAGACGACCGGAGAGTGCGCAATGAGATCTAAGGATCAACACGGAGCCAGCAGAAACACAAGACAGCTAGCAAGATGCAAACTCGCGGTCTCAAATCCACAAAGCAAAACACAGGAAGACCCACTCACCGTGACCAATGGCCAATGGAATTGAGCGAATTCGGAGTTTGGTCTCCGGTTCTCCTTCTTTTGTCCTCCTCCTCGGACAGATTCTGAATTCTCACCGGTTGTTTGATGAACATCAGCAAACACGCACGCAGAACAGCGCGTGAACCGCAACCTGGCAGTACGTTTCTGCAGCGCGCCAACTAATCAGCTTCGCAAAGCATCAAGAAATCAACCACGGAGGATGTGCAGGGATGAACGGATTATACTCAGATATATACGGCTCCGCTCAGGCACTCAGCCACAGGGACGGAGGTATGAGGCGGGGGGCAGAGAAATCTGAGATGTGGGTGGCCCGGGGTATATATACAGCAGCGGCAGCGTGGCAGAGGACGAAGAAGAAGGCAGATTGGATTGCGGATTGTCTATCCTTTGAGCGTGCGAGCGCTCGCTCGCTTTTCCCGTCCGGTCGTGCACGCGGCTCGCCTCCTATTGCTAATTAAGGCAATGTTACGTACGGTTAATTTTGTTAATTAAGACAAGGTTACGTACGCACGCGAGACCATCTGTTCCCTTTCCGCACACTTGCTATCAGCCTGGCTGGCACGTCACGACACAAAGCTATTCCCTTTCCTGCGTGCGTTCTGCCAGGCTGGCTGACACATTAGTTTTGAACTCGCGTGTGGCTGGCTGATCTATTCCCTTTTCTACGCTCTCGGTCGTTTTGTTGCGCGCCAAATTTTAAACTTGCTAGTTAAAAACTATTCCCTTTTCTCGTGAAGATGAAAAATACTGTATTTTTTTAGTTCCCTTTTAATTAATTCCCTTTTTGGGCTAGTGATATTTTAGGGTAAAAAAATGGGTGGGAGATTGAAAATTTCCACTTCCAACTAGTACAAAAAATTTAATCAAAAATATAGCAGCACTTCCAACTAGTACATTTTTTTCATCAAAGGGCAGGGCTAGCTTACACGCGCTCGACAGGATCGAAACGATCGATCGGTTTCCGACACGCTAATTAGGGAAAGGTTACGTGCACACGTATGGCCCGATTTGGTACAGTGACTTTTCCGCGCGTGGGCTCTATTCCCTTTTCGTGTGCTGGGTTGCCGGCTTTGCTTGCGCGCTTGTCTGGCAGTAGGGCTGGGCTTTCTATTCCCTTTTTTCACGCGCTATCGTTTTCTATTCCCTTTTGTCGCGAAATATTTTGAACTCACTAGATCAAAACTATTCCCTTTAGTCCAGAAAGGAGGGAAAACTGACTAAAATTATAGATTTGAAATAAAAATGGATGCAAATCAATTCCCTTTTTGGGCCAATGATATTTTTAGGGTAAATAAAATGGGAGGGAGATAAAAATTCCCACTTCCAACTAGTTTAAAAAAATTATTGACATAAAGAGCTCCACTTCCAACTAGTACAAACTATTCCCTTTATAACTATATGGCATCAACAAGTTAGCATTATTTACACATCACACACAAAAGAAATGGGATGGATAAAAAATTTGACTAGTTTTTTCTTGTCGGTAACTTGTATGCTTGTGTATTGGTATCATCTTCCTAGTTTTTTCCCAATGATAACTTTTATGTTAGAGTATTGATAATAAATTTTTAATATCCCCACCTGATAATTTGTCTGCTATGTGATTGGTAATATTTGACTTGTTTTTTCTTATCGATAACTTATATGCTAGTGTACTGGTAACAATGTTTATAGTATCCCACCTGGTAATTTGTCTTATATGTGATTGGTAATATTTGACCTGTTCTTTTCTTATCGATAACTTGTATGCTAGTGTATTGGTAATAATGCTTATAGTGTCGCCCACCTGATAATTTCTCCTTTGCTCACGTCACCAATTCAGCTCAGTCCCGCCACCTTTCCTCTTTTTTCTGGCCACACGGCTGGACAACTCTATTTTATTTTTTCTGCGCTAAAAATTAAAGGTGGATACAATTTTCTCTTTTACTATTCCCTTTGCGCGCTAAAAACAAAAGTATTCGAATTTTGCCTATAAAAATACCAAATATTATTTTCAATTCCTTTTTGGGACAGTGATTTTTTAGGGTAAATAAAAATGGGTGGAGAATATGAAAAATCCACTTTCTACTAGTACAAAAAATTTGAATAGAAAAGAACTACCACTTTCTAGTAGTATAAAAATAACAGAAAACATAATTCAGACTACTAGACTACTAGACATTTACTTGTTTGCCATTGGTAATTTTTAGTCTAGTGTGTTGGGGATAATGTTTTTTTAAGCATCCCACCCCGCTAACTTGATAGGTATGCGATTGGTAACTTTTAGCCTATGGGGTTGGTAATAATTTTTCCAAGTGTGCGAACACCGACAACCTACTTCACATACGACCACACCTTCGGTAACTTGTATGGTATATCATCGGTAATAAATGATGTGTTTCGCATGGTCGATAACTTTGTGCAAACGTGCCTGGTAACATTTTTGTAGTACTCGTTTGTCATTGGTAATTTTTAGTCTAGTGTGATGGTGATAATGTTTTTTTAAGCATCCCACAACGCTAATTTGATAGGTATGCGATTGGTAACTTTTAGCCTATGGGGTTGGTAACAATTTTTCCAAGTGTGTGAACCCGACAAACTACTTCACGTACGACCACACCCTCGGTAACTTGTATGGTACATCATCGGTAATAAATAATGTGTTTCGCATGATCGATAACTTTGTGCAAACGTGCCTGGTAACATTTTTGTAGTACTCGTTTGCCAATTGTAATTTTTAGTCTAGTGTGCTGGTGATAATGCTTTTTTTAAGCATCCCACCCCGCTAACTTGATAGGTATGCGATTGGTAACTTTTAGCCAATGGGTTTGGTAACAATTTCTCCAAATGTTCGAACCCCGACAATCTACTTCACGTACGACCACACCCTCGGTAACATGTATGGTACAACGTCGGTAATAAATGATGTGTTTCGCATGGTCGATAACTTTGTGCAAACGTGTCTGGTAACATTTTTTGTAGTACTCGTTTGCCATTGATAATTTTTAGCCTACTGTGCTGTGATAATGTTTTTTTAAGCATCCCACACTGCTAACTTGATAGCTATGTGATTGGTAACTTTTAGCCTATGGGGTTGGTAACAATTTCTCTAAGTGTCCGAACCCCGACAACCTACTTCACGTACGACCACACCCTCGGTAACATGTATGGTACATCATCGGTAATAAAATGATGTGTTTTTCGCATGGTCGATAACTTTGTACAAACATGCCTGGTAAGATTTTTTATAGTACTTGTTTTCCATTGGTAATTTTTAGCTTACTGTGCTGGTGATAATGGTTTTTTAAGCATCCCACCCCGCTAACTTGATAGCTATGTGATTGGTAACTTTTAGCCTATGGGGGTTGGTAACAATTTCTCCAAGTGTCCGAACCCCGACAACCTAATTAACATACGACCACACCCTCGGTAACTTGTATGATACAATTTCTCCAAGTGTCCGAACCCCGACAACCTACTTCACGTACGACCACACCCTCGGTAACATGTATGGTACATCATTGGTAATAAAATGATGTCTTTTTCGCATGGTCGATAACTTTGTGCAAACGTGTCTGGTAAGATTTTTTGTAGTACTTGTTTGCCATTGTTAATTTTTAGCCTACTGTGTTGGTGATAATGTTTTTTTTAAGCATCCCACCCCGCTAACTTGATAGCTATGTGATTGATAACTTTTAGCCTATGGGGTTGGTAACAATTTCTCCAAGTGTCCGAACCCCGACAACCTAATTCACATACGACCACACCCTCGGTAACTTGTATGGTACATCATCGGTAATAAATGATGTGTTTCGCATGGTCGATAACTTTGTGCAAATGTGCCTAGTAATTTTTTTGTAGTACTATGGGAAAAAGATCATAAGCGTGCATGGTCGAGTCGTATTGTTTTTGTACATTTTTGTTTTAAAAAATAAGTGCGATGTTGAGCTGGTTGCTAATATAAGTGTTATGTTTGTTCTTTTTCATCATGGACAATTGAATATTCTCATTTTTTATATATATATGTGGCTGGTAACATTTCTTTTCTCGCCATCGGTAATTTTGTTGATATTAAGAAGAGCTGCCAAAAGGGAATTCATTTTCTGCTGGCAATTTTGTTCAATTTTTTTATACTAGTTGGAAGTGACGGATTTTAGTTGGAAGTGGTTTCTCCCACCCATTTATTTTTTACCCAAAAAATCACTATCCCTAAAAAGGGAATTGATTTTGGATGGGAAACAATTTTCTTCCTAGCACAACAGCATTTCAAAACATTTTTTTAGAAAAGGGAATAGGTCCAGCTACATGCGCGCAGAATACAGCTACAATTTTCTTCCCGGCACAACAGCATTTCCCGGCGTGTTTGAGCTATAGTACCAGTGTTGATGCATGCATGTGATTTGGTTCAGGGTAGGAGAGGGACGAGGAGATGCATGGTTGTATATTATGCTGTTGTTTTCAAATATTTGAGAGTGGTTGTTTTTTGTGTTCAAATATTTGTACTAGTAGAAAGTAGTGGTTTTATTTTCTGTTCAAATGTTTGTACTGGTAGGAAGTGGTTTTTTTCTTAGTCTCCATCCATTTTTATTTATCCTAAAAAACCATTATCCCAACAAGGGATTTTTTTTTGATTAGATATTTTTCGCAAGTAAAAATTGGACTTTTTTTTGTTTTGGCAACAAATTTTTATTTACCCTAAAAAATGAGATTACTTTTTTGTTCAATTTTTTTGTACCGGTAGGAAGTAGTAGTTCATTTTTGTACTAAAAATTTGTACTAGTTGGAAGTGAGATTTTCCGATCTCCCACCCAATTTTTTACCCTAAAATATCCCTGTCCCAAAAAGGGAATTGATAATAATTTGTTTTGCCTTTACTAATAGTTTGTTTTTTTTCGTTTTGGCATCAAAAGGGAATAGAAAAGATTTCAAATGTTTGCAAACTTGAGCGCGTAAAGGGAATAGAAGAGAAAAAAAATAAGTCCGACCCGTCCACGTGCGCCTGATCGAGTGCAACCCACGCGACGCGAAAAGGGAATAGAATGCGAGCGCAAAACCAGGCTGTCAGCCAGCACACGGAAAGGGAATAGGGTGGTCCCCGCGAGGAATAGTTTCCTTTCCTAATACTGCAACATGCACGTACGTGACCTTACCTTAATTAGCAAAATCAGGTTGTCGGAAACCGATCGACGATTCCGCTCCTGTCGAGCGCGCGCAAGATAGCCCAGTCCATTGGATTGGAGGGGAGGAGGTGTCTCCTCCAGCTGCAGCTCCAGGTTTTGGCGGAGACGGCGCTGCCAGTTTGGCCGCTGGGGAGTTTGTGCTCCGCGTGTTGCGGTCGCGGACGTCGAGGATTCCATCTGGACTCTCTCCGCGCTGGCTCGGCCTTTTCCCGGCGTGTCAGCGTCGGACTCCCCGCGCGGGCCCGTGTGGCCACTGGCCAGGATTTACACGCTCTCGCCCCTCACCTCCTTTTTTTTTACGGTATTACGTCGCCCCTCACCTCCTCTCTGTTATGTTATTGGTATTTTCGTGCCACACCCTGAGACCCTATGACCCAACGACGAGTTTCTTCATCTCTTTTCTTCATTTTTTTGTTTCTTAAATATGTACGCCTGTACGTAACCTAGAACATCACACGAAGGTGGGAATCAAGCCGGTCTTTGAGCAAACCGGACCGGAGACCGTTTCAGTTCTAAGACCATCTCTAGTAGATCTTGTATAAACCAGCAGCGCAGAAAACTCCGGCCGATATGTGGGTTGGGTCGTTTTTACGGTTTAGAGGATTTAGAGTTTGCCCTCCGGATACCTCCGCCCCGATTCCCCCCCCCCCCCCGCCGCCGCTAGGGTTACTAGTCTCTGCCGAGCAATTAGTCGATCCCTCTGCCGGCAATGGAGCATTGGCATGGCGGTGCGCCGCCTCCTCCTCCGCCGCCGAATACTTAGCTACCGGCCTTAATATTTTCCTCCTCCTCCTCCTCCGACGATGAGTAGGAGTACTCCAACGAGGTGAGC
Organism: Poa pratensis; assembly: GCA_947311845.1. Taxonomy (NCBI): domain Eukaryota; kingdom Viridiplantae; phylum Streptophyta; class Magnoliopsida; order Poales; family Poaceae; genus Poa; species Poa pratensis. Next base: position 92,590,707 of record CAMZMU010000128.1, read on the forward strand.
GCGCTCACCATAGAAGGCGACACGGACGAGCTCGCCGCAATCACCGACAGAGCCGAACTCGTGGAACGCATCCAGCAGAATCGATTTGCTCCGCCGCTCGCACCGATAGGCGGCGCCGAGACACCGCCCGATGGATTGAATGGGTACACAATAACCAGTTCGCACGCGGCCTCCAGATGAGTAACAAGCATGCAGCTCTCTGCAGGAAGTGGGGTGAGGGATGAGCGCCGCCAACGCCTGGTCCTGCGTGACCTCCAACGGCGCTGGTCTAACAAGTAGTGTGGCGACACGAAGAAATCCTTATTTTGTATTTTATGTTCGTATGAATCTTTAGAACTTGTATGAACTTCCTGTTGTTTGATCAAAATAACGGGACAAAGTAGTTTTTTCCGGAAACCAGCTTTTCGGTTTGTATTTTTCCAAAATCTGATAGAGATGCTCCAACTACTTGCGTGCAGAACCATCTCCTCTGCTGCTCCCAATGAGGCAATGATGCTGCAGGGATTAGGGGACATTTTACATCTGACATGCCTGCCGTGTTCAGCCTCCGTGATTCCTGACAGGGCGCCGTAACCAAGTCTCGAGGCAGGAGGTTTGGGTTCGGAAGCGGCCCTCTACCTGTGCAGGTTATCGTCGTCGCTCTCCTCCGTGTCGACGTCGTCGCTCTTTTCCGTCACAGGGTCTGACAACTCAGGTGGCGACCTAGTACGCACGACCCCGCGCGAGCTCCCGGCCTCGGCGTCATGTGTGCCATGTCGGAGCCCATGCCACACAAACTCGTGGCGATGTGACAACATGTCGTGGTTGCGACACTGCTATTTCTCGCCGGAGGAGGCGGATTTGTACGGCGGCGACGAGGGTTTGCGGCGGGGGAATGAGGGAATGGAACCCTAAGTCGACCGCGGCCCGTACATATAGAGGTTCCGCCCGGCGATTTACGGACCGCCGTAAAAAAAATTACGGGCTGCAAGTTTTTACGGGCTCTGCTCGGGCCGAATAAACGGACTAGACCCTTAAATCGGCCCGAATTATAAGGATTTTCCCTTTTTAAAGGATCTGTTGGAGATGCTCTAAGACGTGGTTTCCTTCCGAGTAATGGAACCCGGGGCGAGGTCCTTTCCCTTCAAAAAAAATTATGCTCGGCTTGATGAACAACAAGGTCTACTATTATTCTCTGACGGACTTATCCTCAAGGGGCCAAGAGCTTTTACAGTTGATGAAGAATAATGACCTTAATTATAAGGGAAGCTAGACCGGAAACTAAATAGAGCAGCCTCGTTTATGAGAAAAACCGGGAGACGCATTTAAAAGGTACTCCCTCTGTTTTTAAATATAAGACGTTTTAGACTTTGCACATGTTGACTACATGCACACTTAAATGAGTGAACATGTAAATTAGAATATGTCTAGATACATATATATACATGTGAATCTAAACAAAAACTAAAACATCTTATAATTAAAAACAGAGGGAGTAGCAACGTAGGTGTCGCCGTCGTCAAGTCCGACCAAGCTTGGGTTTCACCGGGAAATCGACACTCGCTACGATAGAGAATGTAGCTCCATGATGATGCTTTCAAGAAGTAATACGACTCCCAGAGCACCATGGTCATCGGCATTAACCGGAGAGGGTCAGCATCGGACTGCGTCCGCGCGCGGGCCCGTGTGGTGGCCAGGATTTTACACGCTCTCGCCCTCAAGGCCTCAACCTTCCCTCTGTTTATTTTCGTGCCACACACAATGACACAAGACAGACTTCTTAAACCACTCGCGTGCAGAACCATCTGCTCTGCTCTGCTGTGCCCAATGACGCTCCAGGGATTAGGGGACTCTCTCTCAGCCTTCGTTGTTCTTCTTGACAGCGTGCGGTGACCGGGTCATGAGGCAGAAGGTGAGAAGGAGGTTCGGCTTCGGAAGCGGTCTGCATCGCTGGCCTGGTTGGTGGTGACATGGTCCCAGGTCACCAAAGTGATGGATCGTACGAGATACATTGACGAGACGGCTCATAATCATCTGCTCACATCACGTGCTTGCAACTTTGGAGCCTAATCTCAAGGCGACAGGCATGGCCATCCCAAGCAGTAAACTGCAATTAATCACAACCAAGCCTTGATTCAGATCGACCCGCATGTTTAATCTGCCGGATCAATTATGCATTTATGCTCGGGTTGATGTACAACAAGGTCTGTATTGTTCTCCGGCAAACCTCTCCTCAGAGGGCCAAGAGATCTTATAGTTAATTAACAAGAATTATGAGCTTATAAGAAAAACTAGACCGAAAACTAAATAGAGCGACCCTGTTTATGAGAAAAAAAGGGCGGTTCCTTTAACAAGGTAGCAACATAGGTATCGCCGTCGGCGGCTCCAACGGAGCTTCGGGTTTCAGAGGAAGATCACATGACACTCGCAACGGTAGAGAATGTAGCTCCATGATGATGCCTTCAAGAAGTAATACGGATCCCGAGGGCACCATGGTCATCGGCACTAAACCGAAGTTAGTGCAAAGCTTTCGTCCGGATTACCATCTCAACCATTGAGCCCTACGGGGAAGCCCATACAACATGAGTGCAACAAGCTGAGCATGTCAAACATACTTACACACCACACTTCCCGCCAGAACTATTCGGGGCACCGCCCCAACTTTCTCATCCAAATACACCACGCCACCCAGATCACCATTGCCAAGTACCAATACCATCTTCTCCAACAACCTCGATGCCAAATTGGAGCTTTGCACTTCGCATGGTCGCGAACGGGTTAACCACGACTCTCCATGCCTCGCAACTAGTCCCTAGGCCCACGCCACACCAAGTAGAACTCCCTTAAGTCTGAGGCCTACGACCTGGTGTCCCGCACCGCCACAGTCTCCACCATGGACAACCGTTGTCACCTACACATCTCTGCATGTCCACTGAGCTCTCCGGCACAGGAGGAGGGCAGTGGATGGAAAGCTCAGTCGGTGGTACACTAGGGTTTGCTGTGTCGCCTAAAGAGAATAGATATGGGACGTTTTTGTTGTTGGTTTCGAGAGGTAGATAAACAAGGTCTGCTATGAGTAGTAAAATATACTGAAAATGTATAGCGTTCACTTGTCTTCCAGCGCGACGTCTTACACTCCGAGCGGGAGTCTTCGAGAGAGAAAGAAGACTACTATATCCACATAGAATAAGAATGACATTAGTATAATTCAATCTTTAACTTGTGAAGCGTTCATTTTGTAAGAACGCAGTAGAAACGCAGATGTTAACGTATACGCACGTACACTCATCCATATAACCGTATGCACACATAAATCCAGGTATGGCTTGGAATCAAATGGCGACAGGTGTGGCCTAGCCAACCCAGCAATCAATCGCAGATACCAATTGTCGCATCAGATCGACCCCCGTGTTTAATCTGTCGGGTTAATTATGTTTCGTTTGATATATACAGTACTAGTAGTATGGGAGACATGAAAAGATAGCAGCTTTGGTGGTTGGTGCCCGGCTTAATCCGACGTGGAGTGGGTATATGAGATTCTTCTTCCTCTGTCCTAATCCATCGAGTGGAAGGATTCTTCGCCTACTCTAGCATAGATAAGCTTTACACGCAGATCACGCTACCGATCGATCAGCTCTTGCACTGATCGCATACTTTCTACATAGACTTATCAAAATTGTACCAATGAGATAGAGAGCTCCTCGACGTGTTATTGTGGTTTTCTTTTCCTGGCGGCGGATTAATACGTTCACAATAATCAAAGTCTACCTTGCAACATCACCATACGTTGATACCTTTTGCTTGTACAGTTGTACTCAATGTATTGCTTAAAATTATTGCTTTTTCCAACACATTAAGACTTTGACTCCAGTATAGGCGAAAATATGGAAGCGTTGAACCCCTATTAGAATCACGTGGTGTTATATTTATGTGCATATGATTATATGTGGTGCATCGTAGACTAAAAACTTGTCCAGAGGATCAAATACAACTCTATCCACCACTAGACATTTAGATCTCAGAGAGCCATGGATCCTTTTTTACCATAAGGAATGGATATGTGCATCGACCAGTGCAACGCCTATACCTAATGGCTTAAGCCGATGTTCTCATTTCCTCGCTGACTCATCATGCGAAGCCATTAGAGTGAGTGCGCGTGGTCCGCTCCTTCGACTGATTGTTCGCATGTAGACGTGGGGCTCTTCCCCTCCCTTTCAAAACAATGAATCGAGGCTGGAATCTAGATGTGTAGTAAGATCACTGTGACACAACAAAGTCGGTAAATAATAGATGAAAAAGTAAGGAACATTTTGATCGGTGGAAATAATCGAAAAGATGGTAGCTTTGACATTTTTCTTGGGTCGGCGGTGGTATATGCTGATATTTTTATTTTACCGTGTCCTCAGCTCGCTCGTATTTCGTAGCAATATTGTAGATGAGGCGCGAACACTATTTTTTTTTAAAATGATGTAACCTCCTATGCATACATTTATTGTATTAATAATAGTAAGAATATAGAGTTGATACACATACAATTAACAGAAAATCAGGAAGATACACGTGGTTAATCTTTGTGAAATATGAACAAGAGAAGGCTAAAAACCTTGGGCTTGCTCTTGTGTTTTACAAACTATTCAGGCAAAAAAATAAATTATAAGAGTGAACTAATATGTTTCCATAAGGCGGGCGAGGTTACTGTGCTGTGAGATGGACCAGGTCGTTCTCTGCTGCTACTAGGTATGTCAATTCATTATCGAAAGCTTATCGTTTAACAAGCGTAGTTTGCTTAATTATGCAGATACACTATTAGTCCAGATACATTATGTAAGTATTTATCGTGTCATCACTTACTATAGCATGTTTTTGCTTACGTCTTTTCTTTTCTTGAAATATTTTTGCTTACGTACAACACCAGATTAATTGAACCGCATGTGGAAATCTTAGAAGTCGTATGCATTGGATACCCGGACAAAACAACAACTTGCCTTTCGGGGGTCTTGGCGTCTTTGTTTTCTTCTTAATTAACGTATATCTTCTCGACCAAGTCACATTCTAATAACGTTTAGACCTATGATGGAAATGGACAGGAGGTCACTGAATTTGAAATCAGAGAATTATTGGGCTGTTCTTTTTAAGATAGAAGACATAAGCACCCGCTTTTCAATTAATAAAACCCAAAAACGGCTCATACAAAGTGCTTATAAGCAAATTTCAAGCAACGGCTCATTTGTTGCACAAAAAAAAATTGTGTTATACGCCATCTAACCATTTTATGTCCATTATGAATGTTATTAGTTTTAGTGCCTTTTACTGTGATTATTGCATAGTCTGTAGTTTTTGTTAGAATTGTTACTTTTACTTTGATTTGGTGTGTAGGTTATTTGGAACTCCCATGGACTTACCACGGTGAAAGAATCCAACTTGACAGTTATCCGGAGAAATTACAGGCCCTAGAGATAAGGCCTATGGAGAGTTTGGCAACATAAGATTATCCAATAAATCTAAATTGAAAATCCAATGATAGAAGATTGTGGGGCTCGTTCGACAACACCAAATCGGAGTACATATGAATAAATAACGGCCTAACTATGAAACCTCGTACAACTAAAAAAGACAAGGTACGATACGACTTCGCTCGCTCGTATCGTCGGTCGTACCGCTTGATTCAGGCTGTGAATCTGGCTGTAACTTCTTCTTCATTGATTCCATACTTTTGTGTTCCTATAATTTCTTAGGTGATAAGTACGCATTGGGAGATATTGTAAATCATCTAGAGCCCTCGGTTAACAAGAGAGAAAGTGGATCTGCAGAGGAAGCACGAGAATAATGGCTATATATATTCAACACCAACCCTAGGCACCAGCCATCATCGTTATCATCATCATCTATCTACAATTCCACACTATAGCCGGGGTCTCATCCCTCTCAATTAGGGGGGGGGGGGGGGGGGGGGGGTATTGGGTTACGTAGCAGAATTTAAAATTTTCCGACATACGCAACAGCCAGGAACAACTATGAAAATATAAGCAGGGTTAGTACTGTATTGTTACGGACACGAAGATGCGGAACAGGTGTCGATGACGATGTCGATGAAGCCTGAAGAAGATTCTCACAACCAAGCCTGGCGGTGAGAAAGTTGCAGATCCCTCGTACAACCTTCTTGATCCAGCAAAGTGAGGGTCAAACGTCTAGGACGCTTCACCCCTCCGAGAGCTCGCACACGTACGTCCGTCAGAGTCCAGCAGTGGTTCGCCATGCCAGAGTTAAGAGCTACTGGTGTACGTGAGGTGGAGAGAACCCCAACACATGGGACAGGGAGAGAGAGATTAGATCTAGACCTAGAGAAACCCCAGTGTAGGAGAGCCTCTAAATCCGCGTCTAAATTGTGTGTCCAAATAGAGAGGGATTGGGGTGTTTATATAGATGGCCCAAGGGGTAGGGGGACTTGGAGAAGGGGTAGAACCCCAACTCCCAATTCGGTATGGGAGAGGAGTTGGAGTCCAACTCCAACTCGCTCCCCTTCCCCCTTGCCTTGCACCGCCGCCGCTGGGTGGGCCCCGCCGTGGCCCACCCGGTCTTCCGTCTCGGTCGCGTGGCCGGCCCGCCTGGCCGCCTCGCCCGCCTTGACCCGCGGATGGGCCTGGCCCGCCTGCCGCGCCGCGCCTTGGTGGGCTCGGCCCACCTCGGTTGCCCGCTTCATGCGCCCCCTGGCGGGCCCCACTGTGTGCCCCGCCACCGGGCCCCACCCGCCACAAGTGGCGCGGCTGCCTTGTGGGTCCTACGGGCCCACACGACTGCCTCGTTTCGGTGGGCTCCGGTTACTTTATATTTTCCTTTTAATTTGTTTTGTTTAATTAATTCCTAGAATTAATTATCTTATCATATAAACTATTTATATGATCCGGGACACCCAGTGTCCGCAAGCAAAAGTTTGGAGAAATATATCTATCGGAATAAATCCGACACCTCCTCAATATTACTTTGATCAAATCTCTGAACATAATTATATCATGCGGGAACATACCGAATGATACTCTTCCTCTTCTCCTAACCTCCAACGTATACAGCAGACAATGACGACTTAAGTGTGTGACCCCTATAGGTTCGATAACGGGTAGCTATAATTGGATTTGCCTATCCAATCACTAGTCAGGGTCAGATCCATGGACGACCTGAATGACTGCTATCGTTAACGAAGAACACTCTGTTGAACCTGTTTGACTATCAAGTATATTCCCATTACTTCACGATACTCATCTACAACCCGAGGCGAGATATATGACATTACCATGAATGATAGCTTTCATTCACTATGTCACTTTATCCTCGTTACCGGTGAGATGCCATTACTCTTTTCCCATGTTCCAGTATCCCCATGGTATAATATCATGACCTTTGCCTGCACAGACTTATCAATGGATACCTTCCCACTAGAGTGGATCCAGGATGTATCTCTCTGTTAACCAGAGGAGCAATTCCCATTCTTGAACTACTATGATAAATGCATATCTTCAAGATAACCCAGCGATAGCCTTTATGACCACCCAGTTACGGCCGTGACGTTTAACTGTTGAAAGAGCATTTTTATATCCCCTTGGTGTTTTATGTGTTAGGCAACAACACTGGGATATATCTAATGTGAGGTTAAGTGGTGCAGGAATCAAAAGAAATATTTGCTCGTTGCATCGAAACACTTGACAAGATAAAGGAAGTCTGCATCTGCCTGTCCAGTCCGGAGTCTCCGGTCCTCAGGGGCTCAGGGGCCGGAGTCTCCGGCCTCTCAGGATTTGGAGCGAAGTGTTCCTCTCGACGGCACCTGCGGCATAGGGGTCCAGAGTGACCCCGGAGTGACCCCAGAGTCTCCGCGCGAGGCCGGAGTCTCCGCACTTTCAGGGTCCGGAGTCTCCGGTCAGTCCGGAGACTCCGGCCTAAATGGAATCCAACTGCTCATTTTGTGGGAGGGGTATATATACCCATCCACCTTCTTCCAGCCAGCTAGCTCGCCCAAAAAGGAAGAACACCATTGTTGCAAGCTCAAGAATCACTAGATCTCCCAATCCCTCCACCCAAACTCGTTGATACTTGGAGGATTGAAGGAGAAGGCCCAGATCTACATCTTCACCAAGCCGTTCTTCATTTCCCCCTCATTCACTTGAGGGCCCCTTGGCTAGGATTTCCATTAGGAAAACCTAGCTTCTTGTTGTACTCACTTGTTGTCTTTGTGTCGTGGGGTTATCACGGCAGATGTTACCATAGGGTAACTTGATGATTGGGGCAAGGCGCCTTGGTCCTTCAGGAGATTGTCACGCTCGTTGGGGAAAAAGGGTTTACCTAGGTTCAGCCTCTCCATTGGAGATAAAGACCTACTTCCTGCTTCTATGTTATTGATCTCGAGGTCTCGGTAACTCGGCTACGACAATAGAGTCGGGTTACGAGACAGGTTACAGGGGTTTCGCTTGATAGCGATGATATCGAACTAGGGTTACTAGACTGCTTATGGCTTGCTTAAGGCTTAAGACTTGTCTATCTATGTTCTGGGAGCCCGTTTATATAGACGCCGGGTCTCCCGAACTTACAATGAATACCGAGTTTCATACGAGCACGGAGTCCTACTCTAGGTTCTTCTTGACCTTCCGTAGCCTCCAAGTCACCCGGTTCCTTCCTTCACTCGGACTCCAGTTCTTCTAGGTCCTTTCTTCTAGGGACGAGTCATGTTAGGCATATTGGCCTAGCTATAACCCGGCCCACATCTTGTACACATCACCCGGTCCAGGCCTTGGGCCGTCCGACTGATTCTTCCTTGGTCATGAGTATACCGGGTTATTATCCCCCCAACAGTAGTCCCCAAGTTTGACTTGAATAAGCTCATTGGTTGCTTCACTTGATAATCTTTATCTTGATATGATTACTTGAGGGCAGCTACTGATGGGTTTATTCGAGTTAAACTCCTGAAAACATAATAACCATTAAATAAGATGTGGTCCGGGTTATGTTATCAGACCAGCTCCTTTTGGCGGTTCATTTCATAACCCGGCTTTTCATTTATCTCCAACTCTATAATGTCTCAAGATCTCTCCACGCTGTTCTGGCACTTCATATTTTTCCAATATTGAACTCCAGAAATATCAATCTAATAGTTATCCTTTTAGCCGGTCAAATCAGAATCTCTAAGTCATATTCTTTAATAGCTTCTTCAGGCTCCAGCGACGAACTTTCTCGTGACTTTGTAGTCAATACCGGGTAATGTTTTTGTCTTTAATCAACATCTTTATGCACTTTATGCTTTCAACTTGTTTCCTTCACTTGTACTTACTTCTTCTTTCTTTATCACCATTTTCAGAGCAAAAGCAACACTTAACGGGGCAAGCCCTCCCATTGCTGAGGAGGACAACATAGAAACCATCCCTGAGTAGAATACTGTGCCTGCTGCCAAATCTGACTGATAATATGGAAGTGGTAATGCCTTATGCTCCCCCAAATCTGACTGATAGATGTAAGTGGTAATGCCTTCTGCTCCCCAAATCCGACTGATAAGGACAAAGCTTCCTTGACACCACATTATGGCAATATGAATTTTGAAGGCCTGCTCTCTTTTCTCCATATATTACATACCAAACCTAGTCCCCAAGTATCGAGTAAACTGTCCTCAGTCACTCGGTACTTGTAAATATGTATCTTTGTTCAACTTCGAAAACTTCAAAATACCCCAGTCCCCAAGTTCCAGGTTATTAGTCCACGATAACCTGGGACTTGCTATTATCTGTTACCAATACTGCAATCTCTGTAGCTTTATGTAACTTTAAACTTTCAAATCCTCATAACCCCCAAGTTTTGGGTGATCGGTTTACAATCACCTGGAACTTTGAGAAATTGATTTAATTATAATCTGCAACTTTTCAAAACATACCAGTCCCCAAGTGCCGGGTGATCTGCTTCTTCAGTCATCCGGAACTTGTATAAATGCACTCTTACATCTTCTTTTTCTTGTTATCAACTGGACTTACTTGCCATTTCCGATTGAAATATATTTCAGTCCCCATGTATCTGATATACTCTTCATATATTTGAAATTTATGACTGATATCTAACCTTCTTTCAATCTTTCCTCTTCATATACTGTAACCCCCAAATACTGGGTTATTAGTTCATGATAACCTGGGACTTGATTTTGAACTGACATCAACATTGTACACTTTTTAATTACCATACACCTCAGGTACTGGTGATCTATCAACAATCATCTGGTACTTAAAAAAATTGCCTCAATCCTCAAACTATAACTTTGAAAATATGGCAGTCCCCATGTTTCTGAATTGCTTTTCTCATATACTTGAAATTGTTGCCTGACATCTTATCATCTTTCACTCCTCCTTCTTAACCCAGAATTATATTGCTCATCATGATGAAATACTCTCCCAGATTATCCAGCACAGAAAAAGGCTGTCATTCCAAGCTCCTCTACTCCAATAATCCCTGCTCCAAGTCATGCTCCAACTCCAACATAAGTTGCTATAGATAAACCGACTGATGATACAGAAAAAATTCCAGGAGAGCCAATTCATGCTGAACATCAGTCCCAGTCCAGGAAACCTGATGATAACCCGGCCAGTGCTGAAGATCCTCCTTCAAAGGAGATGGAAACTGATAACCCGGCTTCTTGAGCCATGTTATAAACTTTTGTCTTATCCTGCATAGAAAACAATCATTCGGCCCATGGGCATTGTAATATGCTCATCAATACTTTAAATTTGATAGTGCGTCTGTGCACTTTTGATACACTCTCTCTTATGTAATAACTATACTTTCATGGTTTAGATGACCCTTTTGGTTTATCTTTAGCATCAATCAGTCGGCTTTCACATAACTTTCTCTGTTGCCTCCTCTCTGCAAAACAGGGTCAAACTAAGTCCCAGTATAGGCATCATAGTTGATTGAAATTGACAGGTGTGCAATCAGGCCATAAAATGTGAGTCGCATCAAACTGGATAAGCAAGTATAACTAAGAAATAACTGGTGGCATAAAAGCCCGGTCTTAGGATTGCAGCTACAAACTATTCAAGTAAGAGCCCCCAAGACCTGGATCAATGTCTAAAGGTAAGCGCTTAACTCTGCCACATTACCCCACTGATCCAAAATCTCTATGTGTGCTCTCTTGGGCAATCAACTATAGGACATCAAGTCTCTATGCGTGCTCTCAAGGGCAACTGCTATAGGATATATCTGCTTAGTACTCCTTTTGGGCAAAGATGTCGAATAATAATCAGTCCAAATAAGTTAATAACTTACAAATAATTATACTGATGGTGTACATGCACCCTGAGGATTTGCTTTTTTCATGAACATGATATGTCGTTCTGCAAATCCTTTTGGTTTAGATGACCCTTTTGGTTTCTTTAACTATGAGCCGGCTTTCGCATGGATTATATCTGTCGCAACTTCTCTGATAAAAACAGGGCCAGGCAAGTCCTAGTGGGCCTCATGACTGATTGAATTTATAGGTGAGCAATCAGGCCATATAAGTGCGAGTCACATCAAGCTCGATAGTAAGATAACCAAGAAAATAATGGCTCTAAAATTGGCCGGATCATGAGATTGTAGTTGTACCTTTTCATAAGTAATCAGCCCCCATGACCAAAGTGGCTTATTTGCCGGGTCTTGAGTTTGTAACCGCGATATTCAAGCGATCAGCCCCAAGACCTAAAATTTACAATATTGCGAAGCACTCCTGGGCAGCGCTAACCGAAGTTGCGTAGCGCTCTTGGGCTAAGCTAATTTTTTGTTGCAAAGCACTCTTGGGCAGCGCTAACCGAAGTTGCGTAGCACTCTTGGGCTAAGCTAGTTCATTACTGCAAAGCACTCTTGGGCAGCGCTAGCCGAAGTAATATAAATGGTGCTAGACATAAAGGAAGCACGGGGTGATATGAGCTAGGCCGAGAGATGTTTCATGTTTGTATTCCTCCAATAGGTGGTAGGATCCATGTCTTCACTCAGCTTTACTAACTTGACTGAATAATAAAATATGAAATTTATATATAAATGCAACTTAGCTTGTTTTGTCCTGTGTTGAAGACGCAGCGTGAGTACGTGGATCATCGCAGACAATCGTTTTGTTGAAGACGATCACGTTATTGAAGGAGCCGGGTCATCATCGCCTGAGGCCGTCTCGCGGCCGGGTCATTGTCACCTGAAGCCGGCTCGCAGCCGGGTCTCCTTGGTCGATGCTCTCGCGCTTCTACCTCTTCCTTTTTCAATAGGTATTACGTGAGCTGCTCTTTTTCATGCATGACCACGTAACAAGCCAGCTAAATCCGATTTTTCTTCTTCTTTTTCCAAAAGACGATCAGATGCACGGGGATAGCACTCGAGGGCAATCCTTCGGATCTCTGTAATTTTTCTTTGGCACTTGACCCATTACCATAACATACTTTGGCGTTGAAATCTCTTCACGCTGGCCACACCGGAATCTAACTCAAATAGTACACGAAGCGAATTTTCATCTGATCATAACCCGGCTGGCGGCGTATCCCTTTTCTTCTTTCATCTTTTCCTCTATATCTTGGAAACCTCGCTGCACATGGATTGGTGATCCGCGTGGTTTGCTTTGTTTCCTTTTCTTGTACGTAGTTGAAGCAGTATCTTTTCGAATCGGACACGACTTTTCTTCTCTTCGGCCGCTGTTTCCTTTCCGCGAGCCAGGTTGGAACCTGACCTGGACTCGTATGTCCGCTCGATCCGGCTCACGACTCGAATCAGAGAATCGAGAATCGATCGATCGGGCTGACGGTGGAACTTTTGTCGGGTTGAGCTTGCATCGTTGCGAGCTTGTCTGGGCTATCGCTGCTATTGACTTGATCAATTAGCCTGACCTTTCTTTCCTTTGAGCTGCCGCATGTGTGCTAAGGCCATCTGGCCATGAGTCTTTTTCTTTCCGATCTGTTTGCTTTTTGTACAAAGCATGTATGCCATCTTGATCTTCGCTTCTGTCGGCTCCTGGTTGTTTCCTCCACGACCGGCTCCTCTTTGGTCAGGTGTTCTATTTCTTCCGGCTAATCTTCCGGCTTCACCCAAAATCATCCATGATGCGATATATAGCCGATTGATGGTAACATTGCTGATGACGATATTCTTCATCCCTCGCCAAGCTTCTCCCTTGATGAGGACACACTTGGATGCAGGCCCCATGGTGGGCGCCAACTGTCGTGGGTTATCACGGCAGATGTTACCATAGGGTAACTTGATGATTGGGGCAAGGCGCCTTGGTCCTTCAGGAGATTGTCACGCTCGTTGGGGAAAAAGGGTTTACCCAGGTTCAGCCTCTCCATTGGAGATAAAGACCTACTTCCTGCTTCTATGTTATTGATCTCGAGGTCTCGGTAACTCGGCTACGACAATAGAGCCGGGTTACGAGACAAGTTACAAGGGTTTCGCTTGATAGCGGTGATATCGAACTAGGGTTACTAGACTGCTTATGACTTGCTTAAGGCTTAAGACTTGTCTATCTATGTTCTGGGAGCCCGTTTATATAGACGCCGGGTCTCCCGAACTTACAATGAATACCGAGTTTCATACGAGCACGGAGTCCTACTCTAGGTTCTTCTTGACCTTCCGTAGCCTCCAAGTCACCCGGTTCCTTCCTTCACTCGGTCTCCAATTCTTCTAGATCCTTTCTTCTAGGGACGAGTCATGTTAGGCATATTGGCCTAGCTATAACCCGACCCACATCTTGTACACATCACCCGGTCCAGGCCTTGGCCGTCCGACTGATTCTTCCTTGGTCATGAGTATACCGGGTTATTATCCCCCCCAACACTTTGTGACAGATTTGTGGCTGTTCGGGAGCCCCCAATCCGCTTGTGGATTATGCCCCGGATTGTTGTTGTAAGGGCTCCGGATTCCGCCTTGAAGGATTCCGATAGTGGAAGGTGAACCAAACCTTTGTGGTGCGGATCATCGGAGAAGAAGGTGACGTCTCTAAGGAGACGTACTCCCCTAAAAAGGAGGAACTCAGGATTACATCCGTGTCTCCGCGTGCTTTCACTTCGGTTACTTCTATCCTTGTTTATTGTCTTTACTTCGTGTATCTTGTTTAGTTGCTAGCTTGTCATATAGGTAAATTTACCTTAGTTGCATATCTAGAGAATTTACCTTTTGTGTCAAGCCTAATTTTAAAAAGTACTAAAATTGAAGTAGCACCTATTCACCCCCCTCTAGGTGTCACACGATCCTTTCAATTGGTATCAGAGCCTCGGCTCTCTTGTTGGGCTTAACCGCCTAATAGAAGTATGACACAAGGTGAGGATGAGTCCTCGAAGGACCAAGCCACTCCGGCATCCATGGTCGATCTCAAAACGATGGAGACATCATTGAAATCGTCCATGGATACCCAATTTGCGAAGATGCATGACTTGCTCAAGCAACTCGCAAGTGGCAAGGTTCCTACGGAGACTGCCTCACTAGAGGACTCCACTAACTCCAATGACGGTGATACCGAGGAGGAAAAAGAGAGAAAGAAAGGGGTTGAAAAATCTGACCTTAAGAACCCTCCTCCATCCACATCCAAGCCGGAAAGTGGGAAGCCCGAGTACCATGAGGTCTCTCCTCATGGTGTCTACTCTCCCGACCCACTTATACCTCATCCTCGCTTAAATAACTTAGGTCCTCCACCTAATCTTAATGCATTGGCTTTTACTAGTTGGCAACACTCAATGAAATCTCATGTCAACAGTGCCTCTATCGAGCTTTGGAGGATCATACGAGTGGGATACAAGGCTGTGGATCCAAACAACTTGACAAGGAGAGGTGGTTGATGCTCAACTCAATGCCTCCGCTCTTCACATGCTTGAACTTGCCGTTGGAGAAAATGGTATGCATCACATTCAACATGCCTCCAACGCCAAAGAAGCTTGGGATTGCCTTTAGGTGGCATTTCTTGGAAATGAAAGCATGAAGAGGAATAGATTTGATGCCTTGAGCAATGAGGCCGAAGGTTTCTACATGCTTGATAATGAAACTCATGAAGAGATGTATGGAAGACTCAAAATTCTTGCCAATGCCTTTTATAATGTTGGGGCAACCTATGTGGATGATGCTTGGATCAAGAGGAAGTATGTGAATGCTCTCATGCCCTTCGAGCCCGTTGAATTGAAGGCCATACAAGGAAAATACAACTACCTTGAGATGACATCCAATGAAGTTATGCAAGAGATGCAAGCCTCCAAGGTTGCCACCAAGAATGCCCTAGACAACCGTGCTAGGGCCATGGGAATGAAACAAGGTCCCTCTCTTGCTTTGAAGGCCAAGGTTGTGTGCCTTGATGAACATGATGAAGTTGAAGCATGCCCGAACAACCTTCCTCCCGATGAACTTGAACCAGCCCTCCATGGTCACATAGCTCTTGCAACAAGGACATTTTGGAATGACCCGGCCAAGGCAAAGGCTCAACTTGATCGAACAAACAATCCAAGTGGGAAGAAGGAGTTTGCTAATAGGATAAAGACTTGCTACAATTGTCATAACAAGCATCACTTCATCAAAGTTGTCCTTATGAGAATAGAGAGCAAAACGGTGGAAGGCTTGTCCTCAAGGGCCAATCAAACATGATACAAAAGAAGCCTTTTGTCAAGAGGAAGCCATTCTTCAAGAAAGCACCAAGAATTGTGTTGATGACTCAAGAAGAGTATCCTTCCGAGGATTCCGAAGAAGAAGAAGAACCCACTCGTGAGGTGGCCGCTTTGGCCATTGTATCAACTCCACCTCCTTCTCTCTTCGAATCCCCCAATGAGAACCTCTCCATCAACACCGCTCGTTGCCTCATGGCTCACGTCACCGAGGTATCATCTTCTACTCCCAAGACTATGCATGAAATAGATGATAAAACTAGTCTTGTGATTAAGAAAGAACTTGTTGCTTCCGATACTATTGTGGCTAACTTGCAAGGTGAAACTAAGGCATATGTTGAGTCTCTCTTGAGACAACTTGATGCGGCCGAAGAAATCCTTGATGACAAGGGAAAATTGAGAGAGAGGATGCTCTCACCATTGCTTCCTTGAATGCCTCTCTTCAAGAAGAGAGTGAATATAGAACCTCTTGAGGAAAGAATTGAGTCTCTTGATGATAAAAATGATGAAATAATTGCTAAAATCATTAAGGATAGAGACCATGTCTTTGCTAAATATAAAGTGATTAAAAAGGAGAAAGCCGAGTTTGTGGTTGCTAATGCTAGACTCCTTGAGGATATGGAGAAACTTAACAAGGCTCACAAGGCCTTGGAAAGTACCCACTCTCTTCTAGTCAAGTCTCATGAGCAACTTCAAACTCAACTTTCTAAATCTAACTCACCTAGCACTCTACTCCCTCTTGTGATCATGCAAATGTTATTGAGGAAAATGCTAGGTTGAAGGTTGAGCTTGCCAAGGCCACTAGTGCCAAGACCTCTATTCCTAAAGGTAAAGAAAAGGTTGTTGCTCAAATTTTTGAGCAAAAGCCACACAAAGGGAAGGAGGGTCTTGGTTATGTGGCCAAGGCAAAGAAGAAGAGCAACACCAAGCCAAGCCCGCACAAGCCAAGACTCCATTGCGGGTGGTAATGCCACTAGGGGCAAGACCACTCGTAGTGACTTTGCGGGGCATAACAATCCCAACTACATTCTTTATGTTGATTATTATGGGGATGTTTATGCAAAATATGTTGGTCCTTATGATGGTTACATTGCTTATTCTATTTGGGTTCCTAAGACCCTTGTTGCTAACAAAAGAGGACCCATTGAGAAATGGGTACCTAAAACCAAGCAATGATTTCTTGTAGGACTATGCTTCCGGTGGGTCTAAATGGGTGGTTGATAGTGGATGCACTAGTCATATGACCGGAAGTAAGGAGATCATGACGGAGTTGGGACCAAATATAAATCAAGCATCCGTCTCCTATGGTGATAAATCAAAAGCGGAGGTAACGGGCCTCGGCAAGGTGGTAGTTGCAAAGGATATCACCCTTGTAAATGTCATGCTTGTCGAGTCCCTCGGTTACAATCTTATGTCCGTTCGTGCACTTAATAAGATGAATTTTGATGTCCATTTTACTATTGATATGGTGGTACTCTTGAGGAGCAAGACTCTAAAGGTCATGTTCGTTGGGTATGTTGAAAATGAGTTGTTCGTGGTGGACTTTTCGGGGTCTACCAACACTCAAGCAATATGCCTATTCGGAAAGGCCGACGTGGGATGGTTGTGGCATCGCCGCTTGTCCCATGTCAACATGAGAACTTTGCAAAGTCTTCACAAGGGTGGCCACATTCTTGGACTAAAAGACAATGTTTCTTTTTCTAGAGATCGTCTTTGTAGGGCTTGTGTTGAAGGAAAGATGCATGATTCTCCCCATCCAAGCAAGACCATCATTTCATCAAAGAGGATATTGGAACTTCTTCATGTTGATCTCTTTGGTGCCGTGCCTCAACCAAGTCTTGGTGGGAAGAAATATTGTTTGGTGATTGTTGATGACTATTCAAGATTTACTTGGGTTTATTTCTTCAAGACGAAGGATGAGACCCAACAAGCCGTCATCGACTTTTCCAATGAAGTTCAACGCCAACACAATGTCCCTATATTGGTCATTAGGAGTGATAATGGCTCCGAGTTCAAGAACTACACCTTAAATGAGTTTCTTAGTGAAGAGGGGATTCGTCATCAATATTCCGCTGCATATACCCCTCAACAAAATGGTGTAGCCGAAAGGAAGAACCGGACTCTCATGGATATGGCAAGGTCTATGTTGGCGGAGTTTAAGTCTCCGCTTTCTTATGGGCCGAGGCTATCTCCACGGCGTGTCATTCATCAAACCGGCTATTCTTTCGCATTGGCAAGAAGTTTACACCTTATGAGATGCTCACCGGCAACAAGCCCAATGTCTCCTACTACCGAGTATTTGGTTGTAAGTGTTTCTATAAGAACAAAAGTGTTCGTTTGTCTAAATTTGAATCTAAAGCTTTAGAGGGTGTTTTTGTTGGGTACGGTGCCGAATCTCACACCTATAGAGTCTATGACAAAACCGTTGGGAAAGTCATAGAATCTTGTGATGTGAGGTTCGATGAGAATGACGGCTCCCAAGTGGCGCAATTTCATGTTTGTGATGTAGATAATGAAGAGCCTCAAGATGCTATAAGAAGAATGGGCATTGGTTTCCATCGTCCCGTTGAGATTCATTACGAGTCTCCTCAAGCAAGTCCAAGCTCCATTCAAGTGGAGGCCTCTTCATCACAAGTTGAAACGGCGCCTATCATGGAAGCAAATGATGCACCGCCCAAGAACAAGTTCAAGACCCTCCTCATGTTGACCAAGTTGCTATGCAAGAACCAAGTTCTCCTATTGTTGATGCTAGCCAAGGTCATGACCAAGATCAACCCTCTCCTTCCTTTGTTGAAGATGTGCTTCAGATGATCAAGGTCAACATTCCGGTCAAGACGGGGACTCAAATGATCAAGATGATCAAGAGATACCTCCAAGATGCAATAGAGATATCGAAGCCCGTCGTAAAGCAAGAGTTGAAAAGACTTTAAAATAAAGAGTCACCGTCTAGAAAACATCCTTGGTGACCACAAGAGAGGTGTTACCACAAGAAGGCAATTGGCAAGCTTTAGTGAACATCAAGCTCATATTTCCATGGTGGAACCAAAGAAAGTGTTTGAAGCTCTTGAAGATCCGGATTGGTTAGAAGCTATGCATGATGAACTCAATAACTTCAAGCGCAACAAAGTGTGGAATCTAGTTGAGAAGCCAAAAGATTGCCGCAATGTTATAGGCACAAAGTGGATATTCAAGAACAAGCAAGATGAGTTTGGAATGGTTGTGAGAACAAGGCAAGATTGGTTGCACAAGGGTACTCTCAAGTTGAAGGCATTGATTTTGGAGAGACTTATGCACCCGTGGCTCGCCTTGAGTCCATCCGTATCCTTCTTGCATATGCATCACATCATAACTTTAAATTGCAACAAATGGATGTGAAAAGTGCCTTTCTTAATGGTCCTTTAAAGGAGTTGGTATATGTTAAGCAACCACCGGGTTTCGAGGACCCTAAATTCCCTAACCATGTCTACAAGCTTGATAAGGCGCTCTATGGTCTCAAACAAGCACCTCGTGCTTGGTATGAGCACCTAAGAGAGCTATTGCTAGACCGTGGATTTGAATTGGGGCAAATCGATCCCACTCTCTTTACCAAGAGGGTCAAAGGGGAGCTTTTCATATGCCAACTTTATGTTGATGATATTATATTTGGCTCATCTAACAAAGCTTTCAATGATGAATTTTCAAAGCTTATGACCGATAGGTTCGAGATGTCTATGATGGGCGAATTGAAGTTCTTTCTCGGTTTTGAGATCAAGCAATTGAATGAAGGGACTTTCATCTCTCAAACCAAATATACCCAAGACATGCTCAAGAGGTTCAATATGCACAATGCTAAGGGGAAGCGGTTTCCCATGGACACCAAATGCCATCTTGAACTTAACCATGACGGTATCGATGTTGATCAAAAACTTTATCGCTCTATGATTGGTTCTTTGCTTTATCTTTGTGCATCTAGACCCGATATTGTGTTGAGTGTAGGGGTGTGTGCAAGGTATCAAGCCGCTCCTAAAGAAAGCCACATGGTGGCGGTCAATAGAATCCTTCGATATTTGGTTGATACCCCAAGGTTTGGTTTGTGGTACCCAAAGGGCACTAATTTCTCTCTTGCCGGGTACACGGATTCGGATTGGGCCGGTTGCAAGGATGATAGGAAATCAACTTCCGGGGCATGCCAATTTCTTGGTAGGTCCTTGGTGAGTTGGTCTTCTAAGAAGCAAAATTGCATATCTCTATCCTCCGCCGAAGCCGAGTATGTGGCGGCCGCTAGTGCATGCACTCAATTGTTATGGATGAGGCAAACTTTAAAGGAATACGGTGTCAATTGTGACAAAGTGCCTCATTTGTGTGACAATGAAAGTGCTATCAAGATTGGCCACAATCCGGTGCAACACTCAAGAACGAAGCATATTGAGATTCGTCATCATTTTATTCGGGATCATATTGCTCGTGGTGATATTGAGCTTGGCTATATTCCAACCAAAGATCAACTTGCCGACATTTTCACGAAGCCACTTGATGAAGCAAGATTCACCTTCTTGAGGCATGAGCTAAATATCGTGGATTCTAAGAGCTTGACTTGACCATCTTGCATACACACCTATGTTTTGACTATGTATTTGGTTTAGGTGTAGGCATGGACATAGGGGGAGTGCGGTCCTAATCCATTGGACTATCCCTCCCCCCATTATGCCGACATTAAGAAATCATTTGCTTCTCTATATTCGTTTCTATGAATTGTGATCTTAAATGACGAGTAGTGGCCGTGAACCCAAGATATCTTCGCGGTGTCACACGACACACTCATACATGGTGGCCTAGGCCACCGTCCTCCTCTTTGTGAGGAGTTGGATCTTATTTGGGTTTATTGGATTTTTTGGTTTCTAGTCCTTTTTTTGTTTGGGAGAAACACTTGGAATTGGCTTTTATTTATTGCATCTTGCAACTTCCAAGTGTGTATCCCACCATCAGTGACATTGTTCTCATCCTAAGCCTTTCCTACCTAAAAACATGCTCCTCTTGCAACATACATGTCCCACACAAAATTCTGGCATTTTTGGAGCATTTGGGTCCGGAGACTCCGTGTGTACCACCGGAGACTCCGGTTGTCCAGAGTCTCCGCCCTAAACCTGGAAAACTCCGGCTAGGCCGGAGACTCCGGTGTTTAGGCCGGAGACTTCGGACTCGGTTTTTTCGCTGGGTCCCTTAAGGGCACGGGGTGGGAAGCTATGAACACAACTCCTCATACACCCCCCGTCCCCAACTCTCCCCAGTCGCCGCCTACGCTCCAAGATCGCCTCCGTCTGCTCTCCGCCGCCGGAATCCGCCGTGCCACCGGCTCCTCCACCTACCAAACGTCGGGGATCTTCCTCCCCTCCGTTTGAATCTCACCATGAAGGACAAGGGTACCTCTCTCTCTCTCCTCTAGGGTTCTTCCTAGATCTAGTTTTGAGAGTAGTTCCTGTTGAAATTCTTGGTGTAGAACCTTTAGGATGGCAATGTACACTCTAGGAAATTGTTGGTGGGAATTTTTCCTTCAAATTTGACCTAGACTGGAAGTTTCAGTCTCAGGCCGGAGACTCCGGTCCTCCTGACCAGAGACTCTGGTGTGGCCGGAGTTTCCGCCCCTTGAGACCAGAAACTCCGGTCTAGATCATGTCTGATGAAAACTTTTCTCCAACAGTTTCTCTCCTTTGTTCCATGGACATGTATGCTTACCTCAATGCTATCTATCTACTCCTGTTTCACAGCTAGCAAGAGGTATCTCGGTGCCTCTTCCTCATCCGCAAACATCAAGAAACCGAAGAAGAAGCTTCAAGGTAGAGACTACTTGGTCTATAATGAAGAGGATGACAAGCAAGTGCAGCGTGGTGACCTAAAGAAGCAACAGGCTGCTGAGGCTAGTCGGGCTAGGCAAGAGGCTGCCCTCCTTCGAGAAGAAAGGGCCAAGAGGGCTAAGTTTGACAACATCACCACTTTGAAGGACTTGAACAAGGAGGAGTTCCGATCCATGAGGGCACATAATTTCTATGACATGCCCAACAATTCAACCGATGGTCACTTTTGGAGAAAGGAGCAAGAGCTCATTATGAAGGAAGTCTATGCTAAATTAGACCCAAAAGCCCTTGCGTGTCCACAAAATCTTAGCAGTTTGAAGTGTTAGCCAAGAAGGAATACTTTAGGGACGCAATTTGGGTTGCTAGAAAGATTGGCCTTGAGCACCTCATTTCCACCAACAAGACTATGATATTGAGTTGGTCCAACAATTCTTTGCCACTCTTGTGCTCGGTCATGAGGAGGACACCTCAATGACTTGGATGACGGGCCCTCTCAAGTGTAGTGCCACTTTCTCAGAGTTTGGACAGTGTTTGGGTTATGAGTTCAAAGGTTCTTCCGTCTCCGTTGGTCGGCGGATGCATGTTGAAGGGGTGGATTATAATAAGAAGTTGCTTGCCCCTCTTGCTGCTAAAGATGGTGCCATTGCTACCACCGAGGACTCAAGCCTCTCCACAACATCTTGATTCACATGTTTCGTTGGAGCATTGCACCCCAAGCCGGTAACACTGATGCTATTCGTGGAGCTCTTGTCAACCTCATGTACCATACCCACACGACATTTATTGCCGGACCAAACTTCCAAGGGTATGAGATTGATGTGATGGATTACATCAAGTGTGAGATCAACATTGCTATTCATGAGAAGAAGAACCCTATGTATGCTCCTATGTCATGAAGCTTATCCTCAAGAAGGTTCCCAACACGATCAATCCCGTTTCAAGAAACACACGTATGGCAATCTTCAAGTGCTATCCCATCATCTTACTCCTCAAGCTTCTTATGAAGAGGTCGTGGCGGAAGAAGCGCCTAGGGCAAGAAGGAAAAATGCCACTCCACCCTGTTGGGATCATGGTGGCAAGCAAAGAGTAAACAATGAGTTCCACAAGGTTTCTTGGTGGAAAAAGGCTATGATGTGCATGGGTGTTGCGACCCACAAGGAAAATCATCAACAATATGTTACTAGCAAGAGGATCTTGTCCAATCAAGCCACAATGATAAGGGAAATGCGCAACACCAACAATGGTGGTTTCACTCCTCCTCGCGAAGAAGATGAACCCGAAACTCCGCCATCCGAAGCAACTATCCCTCTTGAGAAGTGGAATGTGGATATCTTTCCTTGGAATGATTATGATGATGTGACCTCCATGCCTACCTCTTCTCGCAACACCGGAAAGGCTCCTATGCGCTATGAAGAAGAAAGTGACGAGGAAGACGAAAGTGAAGAAGCAAGTGGTGAAGCAAGTGGAGATGATCATGATGTAGGGTCGCGTGTAGGCTACACTAGCGCAAATCAAAATTTTCTACCGCGACATCCAAGGAACTGCTGCAGTTATAGATCACGGGATTACCACTAGACGCGCTGTGCCATGCCGAAATCGGTGAAGCGAGTCGGGGCAGGGTAGACGTACAATCCTCTCTGATCAAGTCGCTCCCACGAACAGCTCCTCTCGGCGGCTCGTCCAAGTGCTTCAAGTGCAGCACCTCTATCGGTATCCACATGTACGGCGTGGAGGCGCCGCTCGCCGGACTGCTAGGTCCGCGCGGGCGGCAGGGGCGTGGTGAGACGGTGGCTGGGTGGATTGTGGTGCGGAATTGGACAACCCTAAAACGTCCAGCCTCCTCTCCTTATCTAGACCTCCCCATATTGGGCTGCCTCAACCGAAGCCCATTCTGGAGTCTATTCCAGCCCAACTCGGATCCAATCTGAATTCTGCCTTCACTGCCTTAAGTGTGTGACCCTATAGGTTCACGCACGTTTAGACATGACACGAGTACACCTACTCGGCCAATAGTTGGTAGCGGCTTCTAGCAAAACGTGCCAACTCCCAAACGCACATAAAGATCGTATCGGACGAACCATCACAATGTTTATGCCATTCTCTTTGCCTCACGATATTAGGTCAAGCCTCCAGCTGACCTCTCTTCTCAATCCTGTGATTCGGAATCCCATACTAGGTTAACCATTAACCTTATGTAGCACGGCCATGCATTTCTGGATCCGATCACTCGAGGGGCCCAGAGAAATATCTCTCTCAAGTAGAGAGGGGCAAATCCCATCTTGACTGACTATGCCTTGCAGCATGTTTCATGACAAACCCGTAAGCTACCTTTATGGCTACCCTTTCACGGTGTAGCGTTGGATAGCCCAAAGTAAGTTAATTCACATCTCAAGTACATACGACAATCTCAGGTCTAGGGACAAAGCAAACACATCATGTAGAGAGAGAGCTATGAACGTTTGCTTCATTGTCTCAAGGTGGGTCAGCCCAACTCTATGTTCACAACATAAGTCCACATTATTAGTTTGACATCTCCATGTCTATGACTTGTGAAACATAGTCATCTACTAATACATGTGCTAGTCTAATATTCAAGTGTGTCCTCACATGAACTCCGACTTGGGACATATTTAGAATAACCATACAAGTAATGAGTTTCACAGACAAGTCCTCAACTCACCAATCAATACAAGACATTATTCAAGGCACATTATAAATCATGGATACATTGAAATATCATCATCTCTATGATTGCCTCTTGGGCATATTTCCTACAGTCTCCCACTTGCACTAGAGTCAATCTAGAAGATATCTAATACCCATAGCTCTTGTGTGCTTATCATGATTCTTCTGTGAGAGAGGCTTTGTCAACGGATCAGCCACATTCAGATCCGTATGTATTTTGCATAAGTTTATTTCGCCTCGTTCGATGTACTGCCGAATGAGATGAAACCGCCGCATAAAGTGTTTGGTCTTCTGGTGATTCCTTGGCTCCTTTGCTATCGCAATGGTTCCACTGTTGTCACAGTAGAGATCCACTGGACTGGACGCACTAGGGACAACACCAAGATCAGTAAGGAACATTTTCATCCAAACACTTTTCATGCTAGCTTCTGCCGGAGCATAATACTCGGCCTCCATTGTAGAATGAGCAACTGTGTCCTGCTTGGAACTCTTCCAGCAAACCGCCCCACCGTTCAACGTGAACACATAGCCCGATTGCGACTTGGAATCATCCACATCAGTTTGGAAACTAGCATCGGTGTAACCATTTACAACGAGCTCCTCCTCACCTCCGTAAACTAGGAACATATCCTTAGTCCTTTTCAAGTACTTAAGGATATTCTTTACCGCTGTCCGGTGACTCTCACCAGGATCAGCTTGGTACCTGCTCGTAACACTTAGAGCATAAGAAATATCTGGGCGAGTACAAATCATAGCATACATGATAGATCCAATTGCCGAAGCATATTTGATATTTTTCATGCGCTCTCGCTCATTAGTAGTCGAAGGACACTGAGTGTCGGGGGGCTGCCCCCGGGTAGGGCAAAGATGTGGTGTTAAGTGTTGCAAAGAGCTAGCCGGATCAACATATAGCCGGGTCACTTGGGCCGGATCTCTCGTGAGAGTCGGTTAGCACTTGATCAAGCTAAAGTGCGAGAAGATGCCAGAGAGGATCCGGTAAAGCTTAACCGAATCAGAGGAAGGAAACCGGTTAAGTTAGCCGGGTTGGTCAGGAAGGACCCGGATAAGGTAATCCGGATATTGCACAAGGGCCAAGTAATGTCAGAAAGGTTCACGGGTGTCTCCTGCCAGAGGCTGAGAAGACAGCCGGGTCAAGTCGCAGGTTTTCCGGGTCGCAAGGCCCTAGGCGCTGACTTGGCCAATTCGGGAAAGAGGATACGACCGAGACCCGGGGGGCTACGGCTGCCATTGCCCAAAGTGGCAAGATAGGCCTGCTAGGGACTTGACGGCCAGGTCAGGTCACGGGATTCCTGGGAGCGCAGCAACCTAGGAGCTGACCCGGCCAATTCGGGAAAGAGGATATGACCGAGACCCGGTGGGCTACACCTGCCATTGCCCAAAGTGGCAAGATAGGCCTGCTGGGCCTGACAGTCCGGCCGTTGGGTTGACAGGGGGCAGAGGCTTGTCCTGTTCCTCTTGTCCATGCCATTATCACTTCCAGCCAGGGGCAAAATGGTAATTCGGTTAGTGTATAAGTAAGCTACCAAATCCTCCAGTAGAGGACGAGGGGAGAGAACGGCAAAAGAGAAAGGCATTATCCCCCAAGCTCCATCTTCTTCTAGAGCTCCACCATTGTTCTTCATACAGCTCAAGGAGCACTCTGTACTTGTAACCACTTGAGATATAAAGAGAGTAGGCTAGTGCTGCAGTAGGGGTGTTACCTCCACAAGAGGGCCCCGAAGCAGGGTACATCGTGGTGTTCTTTGCTTCTTCTTGGTTCTGCTTGTTCTTGTTTGTTCTTGCGAGTTCTTGGTTGTTCTCCATGCGTGCTTCGTGAGCGCGCAAACCCTCCCCGGATCCCCCAACGTCCTAGCGAGCCCACAACTTAAGCCATCCTATGGCATCTGCCGTGACACCACCACGACAGTTGGCGCCCACCGTGGGGCAAGCAGTGGCGTTGGCTGGGGTTTCCTTCCGGACGGGCACCGTCGCTGGCTCCGGCGAGCGGGTCCTCTCTGGGCTCGTTTGCAAGATCGGCGAGTTCAACTTCATCAGCGACAACGCGGGGTGCTTCGCCAACAAGCCCTTCCCCGCAGACGGTTTCCTCATGACGCTCGGCAGCTTCGTCACCTACGTCGCCACCGAGCCTGTCCGCGAGTACCCGGCGCAGGTGCTCGTGGCTGAGGATCCTCCCTCTTTCCGCGCAGCTCTCGGACGGCGTAGCGCTCGCCCCGGGAGTAGCGTGGAGGTGATGATGACCGGGCCAAGTGCAGCAGCTGGCAAAGGAGATGCCAGCAAAAGCATGCCCGAGGAGCTGGCCACGCCAGTTGATCCGGTTGGCAAGCCGACTCGGACAGCTAAGTTCCCAAAGGAGAGACCAGATCCGGTTGGCCCGCTTGGCATGTCAAGTAGGGAGGCTCCTTAGAGGATGTCCTGGAGAAGCTATCTCGGCCAGTGGCACCTGGGGCAGAGCTCAGCTAGCAGAGCGCCTGAGGTTGCAAAAAGAAGCCCGGTTAGTGGTGGAGTCTAGGCAAGCCTTTGATAGAGATATGAGAGAGTACAATGCTGCCAATGGTATCACCGAGGGTTTTACTCCTGTAGTGCATCGCTCGCGCAAAAAGCCGAGTTGCGTAACCGGGGTAAGGACCTCAATGACGAGTTAGCTAGAGCTGCAGGATCGAGCTCCAGTAAGGCTACTAGTCATAGATCTGGCACAGGCAAGCCGGTGTATAGCTCCCCGGCTAAGAATCTTAGGGCTGCAGCGGCAGCGCGAGCCGAGTTGAGCACACTAACCGGGGACGCCTGGCGGAAGCAGGCAGAGAGAGTCAATGAGCTAGTAGATGTGTGTAACCGGCAGAATGAGGCTTACCGGAAAGCCAATCCGGATGCAGGTGTTTCTCGGGTAGTAGTGTCGGTTAAGGCTGTTAGCCAGAGATCCAAGGGGCAGGCGTCATCCCCGCACGTCGGAGTTGACCGGGCCCAGAGCGTGAACTCGGGTAAGAGCAAGCAGCTGCAGACCTATGATGCTGAGTATGCCGGCAAGCAGCTAGCCGCTCAAGGAAGAGGTGGCCAAAGTAGAAACAGTGGTGGACGAGGTTACCCGGGAGCTGGAAGGGGCAATTCGGCTGGCCGAGGTCAACCACCTCGTCCTCCTGGGCAGCAAGTGATTGTGCGAGCGCAACAGCAAGGTGGTGGCCAGGCGGGTTACCGCTATGATGACGGAAATTCGGCTATGGCGCGAGCCGGATACCAGACGTATGATAATGCACTTGCATCAAGACTGGGACCTCGGGCATTAGATCCGAATGATCAGCGTCTCAAGTTGGATAGAATTTACCAGTCCGAGAAGCTAGAAGAGCAAGGCCCACCGGGTCCTCCATGTTTTGGACCTCGGATCATGAACGAACCGAGTGTGCCGTTATTTCAGCTTGGCCGAAGCACAAAGCCATATAATGGCAACACAAAGCCACAAGATTGGCTAATAGACTATGTATCGTCAGTGCACATTGCGGGGGGCAATCGCCGATGGGCGGTCCGGTATCTCCCGCACATGTTGGAAGGGCCAGCCCGGATTTGGCTGAACAACTTACCGCCGGGTAGTATCAACTCTTGGATGGACTTGGAGGAGGCATTTTACAGTAATTTCTCCAGCACCTACAAGAGGCCTAACCGACCTCAGCTCCTGGCTGCGTGCAAGCAGGAAGAACGGGAAACAGACCGAGAATTCTTAACTCGGTGGAGCAACATTCGCAACTCTTGCGAAGGTGTCGTGGAGGAGCAGGCGATTTCTTGGTTTGCGCAGGGTTGCCGACATGGCACCCCGCTCTGGCAGAAGCTCCAGAGGGATATGCCCAAGACACTGGCGGAAACGATCCGGATAGCAGATACGTACGCTCTAGGTGATCCGACACAGCCCGCATTGGATGCAGTGGGAACAAGCAGGAGGCAACCGGTTAATAACCGAGTAGGACCATTGAGGCCCAATGACCGACATGAATTCGGTTACAAAAGAAGAGATCCGGATTATAGATACGGTTCAGATCAGGTGGCTGCAGTGAATATGGATCATCCTGGAGCAGGAGATGGTCAGAGACAAAAGACTGAGGGTCCAGCTTGGAGGCCGAATCAAGGTGCCTGGCCAAAGAAGGTGTGGGATGGATCGAGTCCTCCTCTAACCTTTGAGGCAAGATTGGACGGGCCTTGCTGTTATCACACAACAGACCCACGCAAGCCGGCCAATCATTCAACTCGGAATTGTAGCTGGCATCATCGCATTCAGGCGGAGGGTCAGAGAGGACCACCTCAGAGAGGTGCTCCTAGACCGAATTTCAGGCCGAATATGCCTTTAACCGGAGCCAATACAATCCCGGTGAACGCAGGAGCTCCGAGACCGGCAGCCACAAAGCCGGTTAACCTGGTAAACATGGGAGGCAATGACAATGGTGCTGGTCCAAGTCGGCAAGGTGGATACCCCGGTAATGAGTACAAGGAGGCTCATCAAAGTTATGTGGTTTTTGTGACCGAGCCAACTGACAAGAAAAGTCAGCTGCGAAGGGCGAAGGAGGTGAATGCAGTCATACCAGCAGTCCCAAAATACCTGAATTGGTCCGAGCAGGAGATCACGTGGAGCAGGGCTGATAACCCCAGAATTATGCCAAGTCCAGGAAACTATGCACTAGTGGTGGATCCGACTTTGGTAGGACCCAAGCTTAACGTGAGGTTTAGCCGAGTCTTGATTGACAATGGCAGTGCCATAAACATCATGTATCGGGACACAATGGTCAAGTTGGGTATTTCGCCGAATCAGTTGCAGCAGAGCAGTTGTACCTTCCATGGTATAGTACCCGGGGTGTCTTGTTCCCCAATGGGTAAGATCTGGGTAGATGTGCTGTTTGGTACCAAGGACAATCACCGGCTTGAAAGTCTCGAGTTCGAGGTGGTAGATTTGGAGAGCCCATACCATGCTCTACTTGGCCGGCCTGCGTTAGCCAAGTTCATGATATCCACCCATGTGGCCTACCTCAAGATAAAGATGCCAGGCCCGAATGGTATTATCACTGTTGCGGGAGATTACAAAAGGCCATACAGTGTGCCACAATCGGTTCCACCTTAGCCGAATCATTGGTGATCCAAGCTGAGAAGAGCAAGATGCATGAGGTGGTGGCAATGGCGAAGTCAGCTCAGCTCGGTGTGCTGGCTATGACCAATCCGGATGGAGGTGCAACATTTGAGATGCCCAAGGAGACAAAGAAGATCCCATTGACCCGGAGAACCCGGAGCGCATGGCCATCATTGGTGCCGGGCTGGATGAGAAATAGGAAAGCGCGCTCTGTCACTTCCTCCGTGAGAATCGGGATATCTTTGCATGGTCGGCTAAGGACCTGCCTGGTGTTCCGAGGGAGTTGGCAGAGCACTCTTTATTTGTCAGGCCGGATGTAAAACCGGTGAGGCAACCGACTCGGCGTCTCTCAGATGATCGAAGAAAAGTGGTGCTGGATGAGCTGGCTAAGTTGCTTGCAGCCGGATTCATTATGGAGGTGTTGCATCCAGACTGGATATCCAATCCGGTTCTGGTAGAGAAGAAGAAGGACGAACCAGCGGTGGTCAAGGTGTGGCGCATGTGCATCGATTTCACCAACCTAAACAAGGCGTGCCCGAAGGATCCATTTCCTTTACCTCGGATTGATCAAGTGATCGATTCTACTGCGGGGTGTGAGTTGTTGTCTTTTATTGATGCGTACTCTGGTTTTCACCAGATACCACTGAACCCTAAAGATCAAATAAAGACTGCTTTTATTACCCCGTACGGGGCGTATTGCTATCGTGTCATGTGTTTCGGTTTGAGAAATGCCGGTGCAACTTATCAGAGATGTATGCAGAAATGCTTACACTCCCAAATGGGCAAGAATGTGCAGGTGTATGTCGATGATATCGTCATCAAAACTAAAGAAAAACACACTCTCCTCGAGGATCTCGAGGAAACATTTGTGAACTTGAGAAAATATCGGTTGAAATTGAATCCGGATAAATGCACCTTTGGTGTCCCGGCTGGAAAGTTGCTCGGTTTCCTTGTATCAAGCCGAGGTATTGAGGTGAATCCGGCTAAAATCCGAGCCATAGAAAGAATGAAATTGCCTAGATGTCTAAAAGATGTACAAAAATTCACAGGGTGTTTAGCCTCGTTAAGTCGGTTTGTGAGTCGGCTAGGAGAAAAAGCCTTGCCCTTGTATCAATTGATGAAAAAGAGCACCGGGTTCACGTGGACCCCGCAGGCAGATTCGGCTTTCAACGAATTAAAAAAGATGTTGTCCACTGCACCAATTCTGGCGTCACCTTTGCCGAATGAGCCAATGCTACTTTACATTGCGGCCACTAACCGGGTCGTGAGTGTGGTCATAGTGGTAGAACGAGAAGAGGAGGGTAAATCCGTGCAGAGACCGGTGTACTATTTAAGTGAGGTGATCTCAACCTCAAAGCAAAATTATCCCCACTACCAGAAGATGACATACGGGTATACCTGGCGGCCAAAAAGTTGAAACATTATTTCCAAGAACACCCGATTACCGTGGTATGTGAAGCTCCAATCGCGGAAATCATTGGGTGCAAAGATGCGACTGGCCGGGTTGCCAAGTGGGCAATAGAAGTATCTCCTTACACCCCGCATTATGAGAGAAGGGATGCTATCAAGTCTCAGGCTTTACCAGATTTCCTTTGTGACTGGGCCGAAATGCAGTATGAGCCACCCAAGCCGGATTACAATTACTGGAAGTTGCACTTTGATGGCTCCAAAACCAAAATCGGATTAGGTGCTGGGGTGGTACTCACGTCACCGAAGCAAGATCAATTGCGATATGTGTTGCAGATTCATTTCTCAGCATCAAACAATGTGGCCGAGTACGAGGCACTGATCCATGGGCTTAATGTGGCCAGGGACATCGGCATCCGCCGAATAGAATGTTTTGGTGATTCGGATTTAGTTGTGCAGCAATCTTCTGGAAATTGGGATGCTCTTGATGCCAATATGGCACTATATCGGTTTCATGTCCAGAAAATTTCAGGATTTTTTGAAGGCTGCGAGTACAAGCACATACCTCGGTTGGAGAACGAAGCTGCTGATGTCCTGTCAAAACTCGGGTCGTCTAGGGATGCAATTCCACCCGGGATATCCTTGAATCACCTAAGGGTCCCTTCAATCAAACCTTCGCCTGATTCCGAGTCAATTTTTATCCCAAAGCAAGAATCTGAGGCTGTCCCTATGAATGTTGATGTCGAGTACATTGGGGAAGACCCGGGGACTGCATGGCGAGACCCGGGGACTGCTAACCGGATCTTAGGAAAGAGGAGCAGAGAAGAAGGTGGTGATAACCGAATCTTAGGGAATGGGCAGAAGCTGATAGAAGAAATAATGGCGGCCGAACCAGTGGAAGTAGATGAGCACTTATTCCCTTTGCATCCAGTACCGGAATGGGCTGAAGAAATCATGAAGTTCATGTCGGAGGGGAGTTTGCCAAATGATGAAACCGAAGCTAGGCGAGTGCAGAGGAGGTCCAAGGCTTACACCATCATCAACAAGGAGTTATACAAGAGGAGTGCAACCGAGGTGCTACAGCGTTGTGTGGAGCCAGCCGAGGGCAAGGAGATGCTCCTTGAGATACATCAGGGTGAATGTGGACATCATTGCAGTACAAGAGCCCTGGTGGCTAAGTGTTCCGGCATGGATTTTACTGGCCCACTGCTCACGCGGATGCAGAGGACATAGTCCGAAAATGTGAAGGATGCCAAAGGTTTGCCAAGCAGACACACTTACCCGCATCGGCGCTCAAAACAATTCCTATCACTTGGCCATTTGCTGTGTGGTGTTTGGATATGGTGGGAGATTTCAAGCCGGCTAGGGGTAACATGACACATATGCTGGTGATGGTGGATAAGTTCACCAAGTGGATAGAGGTGAAACCAATCCGGAAGTAGATGGTCGTTCGGCTGTGACTTTCCTGAAAGAAATTATTTTGAGATACGGATACCCTCATAGCATCATCTCGGATAACGGCACAAACTTTGCTGTCGGAGAGTTTGCTCGGTTCTGCATGAATAAGGGAATCCGGCTAGATATAGCCTCGGTGGCACATCCGGAGTCTAATGGGCAAGTGGAAAGATCAAATGCCCTGGTGTTGGCCGGCATCAAGGCTCGTCTCATTGAACCATTGCTGAAAACTCCGGGATGCTGGATAGACGAGATACCATCAGTACTGTGGGGTCTAAGGACCACGCCGAATCGGTCAACTGGCTATACGCCATTTTTTCTGGTTTATGGGGCAGAAGCTGTGCTACCCACAGACATAGAACATGATGCACCAAGGGTGGCAATGTATACTGAAACCGAGGCAAAAGAGGCTCGGGAAGATGCAGTGGATCTGCTAGAGGAAGCAAGAGAATTGGCTCTATCTCGGACAGCAATATACCAGCAGAATCTACGACGATATCATAGTCGAAAGATCAGCCCTCGAGTGTTTCATGAGGGTGATCTTGTGCTAAGGCTGGTGCAGCGCAGCAAAGGCCGACACAAGTTGTCACCTCCATGGGAGGGACCTTTCATTGTGAGCAGGGCTATGCACAATGACTCGTACTACCTTGTAGATGCACAGGAACCAAGGAAGGATGGCCTGGACAGACCCGGACAAGAAACTAAGAGACCTTGGAATGTAGCTCTGCTTCGACCCTTTTACTCCTAAGGGCGCAATGTATGTATTTCAGTTTATCATAAATGAAGTTGCAGCAATCCGAGTCTGGACTCGGGGACTGTTCGTACTCATGCATGTGTTTTTTACTGTTTTGTCCATACCGTTCGTGTGCCGAATTGCTTTGAACCTCGTCCCAAAATTCAAGTAATGTATGTTGTGTTGTTGATCTCGTGACTCGACTGACAAACACCAAAATGGTAGTCAAGAGCAGAGATGAGGAATGTGGGAAACATGAAAATGGACTCGGGGACTCGGTCCAAAACCGATTCGGCACATGTCGTTTACTAACCCCTGTTATTTATTTTTCGTTTATGTTGAATGATTCTAAACCACAACTCGCATGTTTCAAGTATTGTATGCTATGATTCCTATCTTGTGACTCGACTGTCAAACACCTAAAAGGTAGACAAGAGCAGAGATTCGGCAAAAATAGTAAACAAGAAAACAGACTCGGGGACTCGGTTTAAAATGATCCAACATAAACCTCGTCCGGATCATGTTAAGCAAATTTAAAGTAGTCTCGAAAGAACTTAAAATAGTCTATTACATCTGCTCCCGGCATACCGGGGATTTAACGTTTTTTCACTAAGTTACTTCAGGAAGCAGCAGACTCGGTTGTAGCAGGTTCGGTGGCAGGAGCTTTGGTTGAAGGAACCTCGGGCGCGCGAGCCTCGGTTACAGGAGCTTCGGTTGGAGTAGATTCGGTTGCAGGGGGCTCGGTTGCAAGGATGGCTCAGATGGAGGAACTTCAGGGGTAACCTTGCGTGGAGAGCTTGAAGGCTGGGCGGATTCGGAGGTATCCGGATCAGCTGGAGCTTGTTTAGTAATCTCTGCCGAATCAGTTGCTGGTATCTCCGAAGTCTGGGCCGGAGTTGCTTCGGTATTCTTAGCCGAGTCAGAAGCTGGGATCTTGATAGGAGCGTGTTCGGCAGAGTTAGCCGAATCATCAGACTCGCCCTCAGAATCGGCGTATTCTTCAGCGGAGGCGTCGTCCGATTCCTCTTCTTCAGTTTCTTCTCCATCCGAGTAGACCGGAGCCTCCAGATCAAGATGCTTGGTGCGTGCAAATTCGGCCATGAAGTTGGCGGCTTCTTCACGGATCTTAATCCGGGTAGGGTCTGTAGCCCACGGAGAACCCTCGCGAAATGAGCGCACTTTGGCAAGATCAATTAGCTCATACCAGGACATGATGAATAGCAAAGCTGCGTCAGCACCAGCGCGGGCGGACGAAGACCTCCACTGCTGTAACCGGGTCATTGCTTGATCCAGGTCTCGGATCAGCTCCTCCACAGGCACAACTTGCCGCGCTTCAGGAAACAAGATTCGGTGAGCCTTGAGACTTGCATTGAGCAGACCAATATGGGAATCCTTCAAAGGAGCAATCCGAGCCTTAAGTGCTGTAATATGATCTTCGATGTCCCATGTCTCTGGTAGGGGAGCCTCGGTTAATTTAGCTCTCTCAGCTCGGGCGTTTCTCACAGCCTTGGCGGCTTGAAGCCGGATGCTAGTAAACTCTCCTACAAACAAATAAGCTAATACTGAGTTCAGCGAGAAGGAACACAAGCATATGTATTGGTTAAGAGCAGAAAGAAAAGAGGAGATTCGGTGAACTTACGATCCATGTCATCGTTAAGGCTAGCAAGTGCAGCAAGCCATTTCGCACTGGCCGCTTTGTGAGCACTCAGTTCTTCTTTAGCCGCTTTGACTTCGGCTTCAGATTCGGCAATGTTCGTTTGAATTTGCTTGTCCAGTTTGGCCCGCTCCGCAAGTCCGGCTTTGAAAGTATCCCGCTCCTTCTGGATTGTGTCTTTTTCACGCTTCAGCGTATCCCGCTCTCCTTTAACCTTGTTCTTCACTTTTTCAACTCGGTCAAGCTCTCGCTGGAGCCGAGTCACCTCTGATTTTTCCTCGGATAAAGCGCGCTTGTGCTCTTCTTCTTTCTTGTCCATTTCAAGACAGAGCCCATCAAAGGAAGTTTGGAGCTTCTGATGCTGATGGGCGAGCTGCTTAAAGAGCTTGCCGCGAGCGGTCATGGTTTCCTGAAAGAAAACAGGCAAATGGCGTCAAAAGAATCTCGGGGACTGGCCCGAGATTAACCGAATCAGTTGGAAAAGAGACTCGGGGACTGGAAGTCCCACGGTGTCCTCGGTTACGGCAACATTCATGATAAGTTTTTTAGAGATTCAAGCCGAATGACTTTCTTACTCGGAGGAGTATCAGTCGTTCGACCCGAATCTCGGGGACTGGGTATAGTACTATTTGATCATGTTGAAATAAAAGCAAGATTCGGAAAAATTTACCTCAAACACCCGGTTAGCTTCAGTGACCGAGGTCTGTACAGAGTGTAATGATTGAAACATCCGACTAGGCCCAGCCGGATGTGGCGCTGAAGTAGAAAAATCTTTGGCGAGGTCAGCATCATTCCAAGCTTCAATGAATTGCTTGGCGGACTCGAGCTTATCGCTGCTCGGAGGGCGGGGATTCGACAGGGACTGGCCGAATCGAATCGCTGATGGGGCGGCAGAAACCTTCTTGCTAGCAACCACCTGCTTATCCGAGGTGGTTGGAGGTGTGCCAGAGGCACCTTGAGTCGGCTTGGGTTGCGGTGACGCACCCGGAGTCTGCTTCGGATGTGGCTCCTTGTGCTGCTTCTCGGAAACTTGCTGTTGCTGTTGCTGCTTCTGCTTTTTCTTCTTCTGCTGCTCTTGATTCAGCAGGGTTTGCGCTGCGGGAGTAGGGCGAGGATCCGGCTTAGGCAAGGATGTAGCCGATGTCTTGGCCTTTTCCTTCTCCAGCTCCTTGAGAGGGCGTGGCCAACTTGAATCTCGGATTGGAGCCGAGGTTTCCTCACTCTCCAAGTCAATAACCGGCTTTGAAATGGGAGTCGGCTGAGGAATATTGGCAGTGGTGACACGCATTGGTGAGGTGGCAGTTCGATCAGGAGACTGGGTTTCCATGACCGTATCCAGCGGAGGAATGGGAGAAGAGATGGATGAATGAGTCTGCGCGGTGATGAGGACATCACTGCATAAAGCAAAGCAAACAGTTAACTCGGATAGATATGACTCGGTTAACAGAGGAAGAAAGCAAATGAAGTTAAGTCAGTATTACCCCTTGGTGGTAGGCATCGGCTTGACGCGATTCAACTTGGAGCCAGACTTCTTTATTCTCTTGGCTTTAGGGGAATCAGATCCGGGCGCGTCACTGCGTTTCCGAGATGTCCCTTCAGCATCTTGTTTGGCTGGAACACAAGGTGGTGACCATGAAATCGGAATAGCGTCGATGGGATCTAAGATCCTGCAATCATCATCTTCCTCGTCGGAGATGTTGTGAATAGTTGATTGCTTACCCTTGCGGACTGGCTTGGCGCGCGGGATAGGCAGATAATCATCCGTATCCGGATCTTCTTCGTCCTCGCGCGGCGGGCTGAGATCCGGTCCCCATTCTTTGGTGGAGAGGTCTCCATCTTCGGTAAGTTGGCGATCAAACAGCTACAGAAAAGTCGGGGCAAATCCGGATTAGGCCGATGCCATTTTGACGAAATATGGTTAGATTCGGAAAATGGCGAACTAACCTGTGGTGGAAGGCGCTCTCGGAAAAACGGCTTTACGCCCCACCGCCATTTATCCGACATCTCGGTGGCGGCAATGGCGTTTACCCGTCGCCTGATGGAGACTTTGCTAAGGTCATGCCTGCTGATCCGGGTAGGATCTAGCACACCACCCATGTGGCATATCTTGTGTTCACGTCTTTGAAGAGGGCAGACCCGGCGACCGATGAAGGTCCGGAGCAGATCATCCGAGGCCAGGCCCTTCTTCAGAAGTCCTCCAGAGTTTCATGTACAGTCTGAAGTTCTACAATAGTCTCGGCCGGATTGTATCCGAAGTTCAATTCGGCTGTGGGTGGCTCGATCGTGAACTCGGGCAGATTAAGGGCGTCATGGCCTTCTGCACTCTTCACATAAAGGAAAGACCTTTGCCACTTCTGACAGTGTCTAGGCCAGTGATACGGGGAAAGATGGATCCCTGCCTTGGCGTGATGCTAACCGGACCGCAAGCAGTCATCAGCTTCGGCTTAGTGCCTGGAATAGTATGTTTGCGGAGGTGGAAATACTTTGCCCAAATATCGACGGTCGGCCAGACACCGAGATAGCCCTCGCAAAAGGAGCTAAAAGCCGATAGAGAAACGAAGGCATTAGCCGGGAGGTGATGAGGCTGTAGGCCAAAGAAATCCAGGAAAGCCCGGAAGAAATCACTCGCCGGCAATCCGAATCCGCGCTCAAAATGCGCTAGAAACACCACACGTTCACCAGGTTCGGGAACCGGGACGAGTTCCTTCCCCGGTTTGCGGCATATAACTTGAGAGGTTATACGCCGGGTGCTTAATAGCCATTCCAGATCGTCCTTGGTCACATCAGAACCCTCCCATCTGCCGGGAGGAAGCTTCGCCATATCCGGATCAATCCTGCAAGAGGTCGGATAGGGCCGAGTCAAAATGAATCGGATAATGGTATAATCGAACCAGATCTAGAGTGATTCGGCTAATATTATCCCGGATGAAACTAGCCGGATTCAGCAGAGAAGGTGATTCGGGTGGCAATCACAAACACCTTCCGCAAAGGTCTAGGGTTACACAAGATCTACTGCAGCAGTAAAAAAGAAAGGAAATCAAGAGTAAAAATATGGTTGAACTGCTCATACGGTGGCAAACAAAACTAGGGCAGTGTAGTGCAAAATCTAGACAGGAGATCTACTAGATGCACTGAGGCTGGGCGACGGACTAATATGCGGATAAATCTACAAGAAACAAATGCGAGTTTCCCGTGGCATATGAACTCCTCGAGTTCGCCATGACCGGAGAAAAAGAAAACTCACGGTGATGACGCGACGGGGAAGAAGCTCGATGAAGGAACGGCGGCGCTGGGCACGGTGCGCGGCCCCGGTCGTTTTCCTCCGGTGCGTTGAGGACGTCTCCGGCGCGGCAAGGTTACGAGGGCGAGATTGCGGCGGCGGCGGTGGCGCAGATGGAAGTTTTCGGAGTGGGGAACGAGCGGAGAAGAAGAGGAAACCCCCTGCGCCCATATTTATAGCGCCCAGCGGTAACGGGCGCACTACTGCACGGTTTTCGGAGCGTCGCACGGTAACTGCATCCTGGAACTCTGTGGCCACCTCTGTGGCCGTGTGTTCCAAGCACATGTTGGGCCATAGAATTGGAAGCAGTTGCACGGATCCTGTGTGCCGGTCAACGGAGAAAACGAGAAGACGCGGTCGTTTGGTCAAATGCACTCAAGTACCCGGAGAATCCGGATGAGGTGCTGTCAGTGGCATGTCAGATCAGAGATCCGGATTATGGGGCTTTGCGCAGAGATTCACTGCCAAGTGTCCCGGGAAATCCTGAGACAAGATTATATGATATGAGATTCGGTTAGTGATGTTTATTTTTAACCTGCTACGGCTCTTCAGCCGAGGCTGTAGAACCGCACCAGCTTCGGGGACTACTGTCGGGGGGCTGCCCCCGGGTAGGGCAAAGATGTGGTGTTAAGTGTTGCAAAGAGCTAGCCGGATCAACATATAGCCGGGTCACTTGGGCCGGATCTCTCGTGAGAGTCGGTTAGCACTTGATCAAGCTAAAGTGCGAGAAGATGCCAGAGAGGATCCGGTAAAGCTTAACCGAATCAGAGGAAGGAAACCGGTTAAGTTAGCCGGGTTGGTCAGGAAGGACCCGGATAAGGTAATCCGGATATTGCACAAGGGCCAAGTAATGTCAGAAAGGTTCACGGGTGTCTCCTGCCAGAGGCTGAGAAGACAGCCGGGTCAAGTCGCAGGTTTTCCGGGTCGCAAGGCCCTAGGCGCTGACTTGGCCAATTCGGGAAAGAGGATACGACCGAGACCCGGGGGGCTACGGCTGCCATTGCCCAAAGTGGCAAGATAGGCCTGCTAGGGACTTGACGGCCAGGTCAGGTCACGGGATTCCTGGGAGCGCAGCAACCTAGGAGCTGACCCGGCCAATTCGGGAAAGAGGATATGACCGAGACCCGGTGGGCTACACCTGCCATTGCCCAAAGTGGCAAGATAGGCCTGCTGGGCCTGACAGTCCGGCCGTTGGGTTGACAGGGGGCAGAGGCTTGTCCTGTTCCTCTTGTCCATGCCATTATCACTTCCAGCCAGGGGCAAAATGGTAATTCGGTTAGTGTATAAGTAAGCTACCAAATCCTCCAGTAGAGGAACGAAGGGGAGAGAACGGCAAAAGAGAAAGGCATTATCCCCCCAAGCTCCATCTTCTTCTAGAGCTCCACCATTGTTCTTCATACAGCTCAAGGAGCACTCTGTACTTGTAACCACTTGAGATATAAAGAGAGTAGGCTAGTGCTGCAGTAGGGGTGTTACCTCCACAAGAGGGCCCCGAAGCAGGGTACATCGTGGTGTTCTTTGCTTCTTCTTGGTTCTGCTTGTTCTTGTTTGTTCTTGCGAGTTCTTGGTTGTTCTCCATGCGTGCTTCGTGAGCGCGCAAACCCTCCCCGGATCCCCCAACGTCCTAGCGAGCCCACAACTTAAGCCATCCTATGGCATCTGCCGTGACACCACCACGACACTGAGTCTTGCTAAGGTTTATACCATGTGACA
Organism: Poa pratensis; assembly: GCA_947311845.1. Taxonomy (NCBI): domain Eukaryota; kingdom Viridiplantae; phylum Streptophyta; class Magnoliopsida; order Poales; family Poaceae; genus Poa; species Poa pratensis. The sequence goes on from CAMZMU010000128.1 coordinate 92,630,180, forward strand.
TAGGCAAGAACCCTTTCTTCGCCTCTTCCATGCCGAAACGTTTTAGCACCTTGTCAAGGTATGTACTCTAGCTTAATCCTATTAGCCTCTTCGATCTATCTCTATAGATCTTAATTCCCAGAATATATGCTGCTTCTCCTAAGTCCTTCATTGAAAAACTATTCTTCAACGAAGTCTTTACGGATTCAAGCATAGGAATGTCATTTCCAATCAGCAGTATGTCATCCACATACAAGATTAGAAATACGAGCGAGCTCCCACTATCTTTCTTGTAAACACAAGACTCTGATTCGATTTTGGTGAAGCCAAATCCTTGGACTACTTCATCAAAACGAATATTCCAACTCCGAGATGCTTGCTTCAGTCCATAAATGGACTTTCGAAGTTTGCAAACCTTTCCAGCATTTTTAGGATCGACAAAACCCTCGGGCTGCATCATATACACGTCCTCGGCAAGGTTTCCATTCAGGAAAGCTGTCTTGACATCCATTTGCCATATCTCATAGTCAAAATATGCAGCAATAGCTAGAATTATCCGAATAGATTTAAGCATCACTACGGGTGAGAAGGTCTCCTCGTAGTCAACTCCTTGAACTTGTCGAAAACCTTTTGCAACAAGTCGAGCTTTATAGATGTGAACATTTCCATCCATATCAATCTTCTTCTTATAGATCCATTTGCACTCGATGGTCCTATGACCATCAGGCAAGTCAACCAAGTTCCAAACTTGATTTTCATCCATAGAATCTATCTCGGATCTCATGGCACTTTGCCATTTCTCAGAGTCTAGGTCCATCATTGCTTCCGCATAGGTCGAAGGTTCATCATTGTCCAACAATAATATTTCACGCGTATCATTGTCTATCAATAATATTTCTCGCGCATTGCGAATCCTTTCTGACCTTCGTAGTGCTGGTGTTTCTCTTGCCACGGGTTCCTCAACTCGTTATGCCATGATGGCATCACCCATTGAGTCCTCCCCGGTAGGCTCAACTTGAACTTCTTCAAGCAGCACCGTCTTTCCACTTGTTTCCTTCTTGAGAAACTCTTTCTCTAAGAAAACACCGCTTCGAGCGACAAACACTTTGCCCTCTTCTCGGTTGTAGAAGTAATATCCCAAGGTTTCCTTGGGGTATCCTACGAATATGCATTTATCCGACTTGGGTGTGAGCTTGTCCGCCTGAAGTCGCTTGACAAACGCATCACAGCCCCAAATCTTTAGAAAAGACAACTTGGGACTCTTCCCATTCCACATCTCATATGGTGTCTTAACTACGGATTTAGATGGTACCCTATTTAGTGTGTGAGCTGCTGTTTCTAGAGCGAAACCCCAAAACGATAATGGTAGATCTGACTGGCTCATCATTGATCGAACCATGTCCAACAAAGTCCGATTACGTCGTTCGGAAACCCCGTTTCTTTGAGGCATTCTGGGCGGCGTAAGTTGAGGAACAATTCCGCAAGTCTTCAGATGATTGCTAAATTCGTGACTCAAATATTCTCCTCCATGATCTGATCATAGAGCCTTAATTTTCTTGCCACGTTGATTCTCTACTTCATTCTGGAACTCTTTGAACTTTTCAAAAGTTTCAGACTTATGCCTCATTAGGTAGACATATCCATATCTACTAAAGTCATCGGTGAAAGTTATGAAGTAGTGAAAACCACCTCTAGCGGTCGTGCTCATTGGTCCCATACATCAGTATGTATTAGTTCCAGTAAGTCCGTCGCCCTTTCAGGAGAACCATTGAAAGGCGACTTGGTCATCTTCCCAAGCAAACAAGCTTCACATGTCTCGTATGATTCAAAATCAAACGAAGTTAGAAGTCCATCATAATGGAGTTTCTTCATGCGCTTTTCACTTATATGACTCAAACGACAATGCCAAACATAGGTGGGATTCAAATCATTAGGCCGAAGCCTTTTAGCACTTATGTTATAAACTTGCTCATCATCATGAACATCATCAGGATTCAAAATAAACAACCCATTCACAATGGAAGCAAAAGCCACAAACATATCATTCTTAGAGATAGAACAACCATTGTTTTTACTCGCAAATGAATAACCATCTCGCATCAAACATGAAGGAGAAATAATGTTTCGACTTAAAGCTGGAACATAATAACAATTATTCAATTCCATAATAAATCCTGAAGGGAGGTGCAGTTGCATGACGCCAACGGACAACGCAGCAACCTTTGCATTATTTCCGACGCGAAGATCAACTTCTCCTTGTCTCACGCTTCTACTCCTTACTAGCCCCTGCATCGATTTGCAAATGTGAGCAACCGATCCGGTATCAAACACCCAAGAGTTAATAATGGAGTCAGCGAGAAAAATGTCTATAACATTAACCACAAGCGTACCTGAGCTAGAAGTCTTACTCCCACTCTTCTTCAAAGAAGCAAGGTACTTGCTGCAGTTTCTCTTCCAGTGTCCAGACTCATGGCAGTAGTAACATTCTGTGTCAGGTTTGGGTCCATCCTTAGGCTTAGGCTTTGGCTTAGAGATCACATCTTTAGCTTTTCCTTTTGCCTTGGACTTGCCATGCTTCTTAAAGCTAGGCTTGTTCTGCACAGCCAACACTTGGCCATGCCCTGCACACTTCTTAATGTCACATTCTGCCGTCTTGAGCATTCCACAAAGTTCATTAAGGTCCTTCTCCACCCCATGCATATGGTAGTTTGAAATGAAATGCCCATAGCTGGCTGGAAGCGACGCTAAAATAAAATCAGTGGCTAACTCTCGGCCCAATGGAAAACCAAGTTTGTCCAAAGTCTGCGCGTAACCAAGCATCTTGATCACGTGCGGGCCTACTGCTGCTCCTTCAGCTAGCTTGCATTCACCAAAGGCCTTAGCGACATTGAACCTTTCAATCCTGGCCTAGGTCTGGAACATGTCCTTAAGCGCAACGATCATATCGTACGCTTCCTGACCATCAAACTGCTTTTGAAGGTCGGGTTCCATGCAAGCAAGCATAAGGCAGCTAACCTCAAGAGACTCATCACATGCTCTCTTGTAGGCAGCCCTAATGGCAGCAGTGTCGGTGTCAAGAGGTTCAACTGGGATTGGGGTATCCAGAACACTTTCCTTCTTATCAGCCCTGAGAACAATTATCAGATTCCGGATCCAATCCGAATAGTTTGTTCCAGTTAACTTTTCTTTCTCAAGGATGGAACGCAAAGCAAAAGGGGTGGGTTGGTTACGTGCCATTGATCTACAACAGAAAACATGCAAAATACTAAGACAAAAATCCATGATAGAGTAAAACATTAAACAATTTAATATGGTCTACTCCCACTAAAACCAACATCCCTCTGTTGATACTTAGTGATTCAAGATCCACAACGAACAAGTCTCCTAGTGAGCCGGACGCTTCACCGCTAGAAAACGAGGTAGTTCGGTAAGCAACACTTTGCTAATCATATCACATATGACTCTTGTTGTTGGGTGACATCTCTATGTCAAAACGCCAACCTTTATGCCCCAAGGCGCTTAACCGTTAAGATTACCTTGTTGAGCTAACCAACTCTTATGCGTGTAAGTATCCGATACAAACGCATCTAGTCAACGAAAACCGATAGCACCCTACTGTCATAGGCCCACCATCGATCGTAGAAGACATGGGATGGTGCAAGGTTTAGTTGGGGGGCATGTTAACTTAACATTTGTGAGGGATCGCTCTACTTCCACGAATCTAACATGCATAGGAGTAAAACAACAGGAATATCAATCACATAGTTGTGACATAGTATGTCCCATTTCTCATGGTGATCTCCATCTCCATAGAACCTGTCCACCATGGTGATCTCCATCTCCATGGTCCATGTGCGCCATCCCTCCGAGTGATGAGTCCTCCAAGAACTATTACAAGCTATTACGCCTAACAGCTAGTAATGTAAATTACATGAAGTGTGGGGATCATCACAAGTCGGCACGCAGGCCGTTAATACAATAAGTGACAACACATCTGGCTCATGCCGTGTTGACATACTCACGACACACAGGTCATGAAAATATTACACACATGCATCACATACACATGGGCCATACTGGTCACAAAACACAAATCTGCAAAACCGAGTTAAACGTTCTAACGCCGAAACTTGCAACCCCTAAAACTTGCTTTTATCAATCGAATTTGCTAAATCTAAATTTGACCCTCTTCAAATGATCCCTGGTTTTTCTGAAGTAAAATAAAAAGATCTACAACTTTTATTCAGACCTTTTCTCGATCCGAGGTCGTCTGCAAAAGTTACAACCGTATTACCGGAAACTGTTCGTTTTGGCAGATTACATGTTACTGGCGATAGATCCGATCTATCACCCGCGCATCTCATGCACCATGAATATGATCTAAATTCCGATTCGACCAATCCAATTGATCTTCGCGTGCTGCTGTTGGATTTACGTGTCACAGTCTACCCCGATGGCGGAAACCGACCGGTAGGGGTAAGTCGTTCGACGACCTCTTGCAACACGATCATGGAAATCAGATCACAGATCAAGACATTTACAACAGACTGCCGATCACATCGGCCTTACCCCATCTACATATCATATATGCAAATGATCCGAACCTATAACGAGGCAGCAACGGCTCTGATACCACTGTTGGGTCGCGTGTAGGCTACACTAGCGCAAATCAAAAATTTCTACCGCGACATCCAAGGAACTGCTGCAGTTATAAATCACGGGATTACCACTAGACGCGCTGTGCCGTGCCGAAGTCGGTGAAGCGAGTCGGGGCAGGGTAGACGTACAATCCTCTCCGATCCAGTCGCTCCCACGAACAGCTCCTCTCGGCGGCTCGTCCAAGTGCTTCAAGTGCTGCACCTCTATCGGTATCCACACGTACGGCGTGGAGGCGCCGCTCGCCGGACTGCTAGGTCCGCGCGGGCGGCAGGGGCGTGGTGAGACGGTGGCTGGGTGGATTGTGGTGCGGAATTGGACAACCCTAAAACGTCCAGCCTCCTCTCCTTATATAGACCTCCCCATATTGGGCTGCCTCAACCGAAGCCCATTCTGGAGTCTATTCCAGCCCAACTCGGATCCAATCCGAATTCTGCCTTCACTGCCTTAAGTGTGTGACCCTATAGGTTCACGCACGTTTAGACATGACACGAGTACACCTACTCGGCCAATAGTTGGTAGCGGCTTCTAGCAAAACGTGCCAACTCCCAAACGCACATAAAGATCGTATCGGACGAACCATCACAATGTTTATGTCATTCCCTTTGCCTCACGATATTAGGTCAAGCCTCCAGCTGACCTCTCTTTCTCGATCCTGTGATTCGGAATCCCATACTAGGTTAACCATTAACCTTATGTAGCACGGCCATGCATTTCTGGATCCGATCACTCGAGGGGCCCAGAGAAATATCTCTCTCAAGTAGAGAGGGGCAAATCCCATCTTGACTGACTATGCCTTGCAGCATGTTTCATGACAAACCCGTAAGCTACCTTTATGGCTACCCTTTCACGGTGTAGCATTGGATAGGCCCAAAGTAAGTTAATTCACATCTCAAGTACGTACGACAATCTCAGGTCTAGAGACAAAGCAAACACATCGTGTAGAGAGAGAGCTATGAACGTTTGCTTCATTGTCTCAAGGTGGGTCAGCCCAACTCTATGTTCACAACATAAGTCCACATTATTAGTTTGACATCTCCATGTCTATGACTTGTGAAACATAGTCATCTACTAATACATGTGCTAGTCTAATATTCAAGTGTGTCCTCACATGAACTCCGACTAGGGACATATTTAGAATAACCATACAAGTAATGAGTTTCACAGACAAGTCCTCAACTCGCCAATCAATAAAAGACATTATTCAAAGCACATTATAAATCATGGATACATTGAAATATCATCATCTTTATGATTGCCTCTTGGGCATATTTCCTACACATGATGCTGAGAGTGGGGATGATGAAGACGATGAAGACGACGAGTGATCGCCTTGGGTTTCGTTAGCATCGCTCTTTTCCCTTTTTGGTGTTTTGATGCCAAAGGGGGAGAAGTAGTTCTACTAGGTTCTCTCATGGGATTTGCATGGGTCAGACACAAGCATGCTCGTTTATCATTTCATTGAAGCTTGTGTCCTTTTATCTTTATTGTTGAACTTATTTGCCTTTTATTCGTGTGAGACTATGTTTTATTCCGTCTGTGTGAGACTTATGGATATTTCATTCTACCTATGGTTGAGATGGTATCTATCTTTGTGATATATTTTTGTGCATTAGTCTATATCCTACATTATTATGCACAAGGTATGTTCCCACTCCTCTCAAACCATTATCTTGATATATCGTTGTGCTTATGAAATTTTATCATGTTCAATATTTCTTGTGAGTTGTCTCTCCTCTACATGTTGAGTATTTGTATTCAAATGCAAACTACTTATATGCACACATGTAGGGGGAGCCTCTCAAATCCTTTGTGGAACATGTCGATATTCGTTGTGTGCAATATTGCAAATCCTAGTGTTGTCATCTAACACCAAAAAGGGGGAGATTGAAAGAGCATTTTTATATCCCCTTGGTGTTTTGTGTGTTAGGAAACAACACTAGGATATATCTAATGTGAGGTTAAGTGGTGCAGGAATCAAAAGAAATATTTGCTCGTTGCATCGAAACACTTGACAAGATAAAGGAAGTCTGCATCTACTTGTCCAGTCCGGAGTCTCCAGTCCTCAGGGGCTCAGGGGCCGGAGTCTCCGGCCTCTCAGGATTTGGAGCGAAGTGTTCCTCTCGACGGCAGCTGCGGCATAGGGGTCCAGAGTGACCCCGGAGTAACCCCGGAGTCTCCGTCCCGTCCGGAGTCTTCGCCCCTACACGAGCTTTGAAGCAAAGTGACACACTCGACAGCAACTGCGGTATAGGGGTCCGGAGTGACCCCGGAGTCTCCGCGCGAGGCCGGAGTCTCTGCACTTTCAGGGTCCGGAGTCTCCGGACTTCCAGGTCCGGAGTCTCCGGCCTAAATGGACTCCAACGGCTCATTTTGTGGGAGGGGTATATATACCCTCCACCTTCTTCCAGCCAGCTAGCTCGCCCAAAAAGGAAGAACACCATTGTTGCAAGCTCAAGAATCACTAGATCTCCCAATCCCTCCACCCAAACTCGTTGATACTTGGAGGATTGAAGGAGAAGGCCTGGATCTACATCTTCACCAAGCCGTTCTTCATTTCCCCCTCATTCACTTGAGGGCCCCTTGGCTAGGATTTCCATTAGGAAAACCTAGCTTCTTGTTGTACTTACTTGTTGTCTTTGTGTCGTGGGGTTATCACGGCAGATGTTACCATAGGGTAACTTGATGATGGGTCAAGTGGGCTAAGTGGGCGATCGAGTTGGGACCACATCATATCAGTTACGAGCCGCGCACATCAATTAAGTCGCAAGCCCTCGCAGATTTTATCAACGATTGGACAGAAATCCAAGTCGCTCCTAGCATGGCAGAAACCAAATACTGGACCATGCATTTTGATGGGTCAAGACAGTTACAAGGCTCGGGGCTGGAGTTGTTCTAACATCCCCAAGGGAGACAAGCTACGGTATGTGCTACAGATACACTTCAACTGCACAAATAACGTGGCAGAGTATGAGGCACTGCTTCATGGTCTACGTATAGCAAAGGAGATGAACATCAGTTGCATACGCTGTTTTGGCGATTCAGACTTGGTGGCACAGCAGGTCTCTGGAACGTGGGACAGCAAGGATGCGAATATGGCTGCATACAGAAGAGAGGTGGACAGAATTGCTGGACACTTCACTGGATACCAAGTTGAACATATTGATCGGAGACAAAACGAAGCTGCAGATGCCCTGTCTCGACTTGGATCCAATATACAGTCAGTCCCACCCAATGTTTTCCTGAATGAACTGCACAATCCATCAGTCAAACCTCCAGCAGAGATTGACATTGCAGAGCCAGAGGACGACTCAACTTTAGTCGCAGCCCTACATGAACAACCAGGATGGACAGAGCCATACATGGCATATTTAAGTCGCGGAGTGCTGCCAGACGATGAGATTGAGGCGTGCAAAATCATACGGCGATCCAAGGCCTATACAATCATCAACAACGAATTATACAAGCGCAGCGTGTCAGGAGCATTTCAAAGATGTGTCTCACCAGAAGAGGGACGAAATATCTTCCACGAAATCTATTCAGGCAATTGCGGCCATCATGCTTCGTCAAGATCTTTGGTGGCAAAGGCGTTCCGACATGGATTCTTCTGGTTAACAGCATTAGCAGATGCAGAGCAAATTGTCAGAGTGTGCGACGGATGTCAAAGATACGCTAGGCAAGATCACATGCCAGCTCAAGCGCTTCGCACAATACCCATCACATGGCCTTTTGCCGTATGGGGTTTTGACATGGTAGGGCCCTTCAGATGGTCTTCAAATGTAAAAACTCACCTCCTGGTCATGGTGGACAAGTTCACAAAGTGGATAGAGGCAGAACCTGTGGGAGATTGTGAGGCTAAAACAGCATTCAAGTTCTTGAAGAAGGTCATATTCCGCTTTGCGTACCCCCATAGTATCATTACAGACAACGGGAGCAACACCTCTGAAGGAGCTACACAGATATTTTGCGCCAAAACAATGGGATAAGGTTGGACCTCATGTCAGTAGCACACCCGCAGAGCAATGGACAAGCTGAGCGAGCTAACCAGGAAATTCTCCATGGAATTAAGCTGCGCCTTATTGAAAAGTTTGAAGCATCTCCAGGATGTTGGGTGGAGGAATTGCCAGCAGTACTGTGGAGCTTAAGAACAACCCCTAATAGATCCACAGGGTTTACACCATATTTTATGGTCTATGGAGCAGAAGCAGTCATGCCCAGCGACATCATACACGATTCACCAAGAGTTGCGGCTTACATCGAGACAGATAATGAGATAGCTCGGCAAGACTCGGTGGACACATTAGACGAGGTTAGAGACTTGGCAGCATCAAGGTCAGCGGTATATCAACAAGACTTGCGACGCTATCATGCCAGACGCATCAAAACCCGCACCTTTCAAGAAGGCGACCTAGTACTGCGACTTAAACAAGATAACAAGGGAATGCATAAGCTGTCCTCTCCAAGAGAAGGACCCTACATCATCAGCAAGAAGCTAAACAATGGATCGTACTATCTGCTGGATGTAAGGGAAGAAAGCAGCGAACGCTATGATTTCGAGAATCATCTCGAGGCACCTCGCCCTTGGAACGTCGCACACCTGCGACCGTACTATACATAAGAAAAGGCTAGTTAGAGCCAAGCATCATCATTTCTAGCTTTATAGCTGAGTATCATCACAACCACTCAGGGCTAGAACTTCAACTTTGGTTGCCACCTAGGCGCGACCTATGCAACATCTGATCGCCACCCAGGTGCGATCGACCCTTGTATCAGAAACCGGCTGCCACCTAGGCGCGGCCGTAAACTTTGTATCATTTCTGGTCGCCACCCAGGCGCGACCGACCCATGTATCACCTCTGGTCGCCACCCAGGCGCGACCGACCCCATGTATCACCATGGATCACCACCTACACGCGATCCAACCCTATGTATAACACTCGGTTGCCACCAAGGCGCGACCTTATGTGTTATCATAATCAAAGCTTATCATAGCTTAGCCTATCATGGCCATATCATTATGTTTCTTGGGGGCTTTGTTACCCTGAAACAGCCAACTTACTGGCAATTATCAAATTTACCTTAAATTGGATTGCTACTCGCATTATGTGGCCAAAGTACTGGGGTGTGGCATCAATCGAGCTTGATTGCCTATCATGGCCGCTCTCAACCCTGAACACACATGTTCCTAGGAAATACTGAGTCACGCGAGTGCCCACTTAAAGATTCAGATGGCCTAACGAGAGGTCGATGTACTGCTTATAGTACGGCAACACCAATTACAATTACTTGTATCTTAACAATTGTTTTATTCATGATATGAAGTTACAGGTGACGACCTTCAAAAATCTCTGAGAAGAATTGAGATGATTATCACGTTACATCCTCTCAATCCTTGGGGGCTACATCATATTATCATCAAAAATTTGAAGATGGATCGTCATCAAGTTTTGAAGCTATCAGGCTGCTCTAACAAAGAAGCTCACGAAGTCAGATGATCTTCCAGGTGCGAGTCAAGGCCAATCCAGCACAATTATAAGTCACGAAATAAGGAAAAGCGCGGCCTAAACATTCAAGATCAAGAAATCCTATGAAGTTCAGGCCACGCTTGGGGGCTAATGTCGGGGGAATACTTTCTGGATTAACCCGCGGCCCAGTGCGGCTTACTTTACTCGCACGGACAAACGCCCACGTGGGATCAAGCCCAACATCGAACCACCACAAGGAGAAGGATCTAGAAGACATATCCTGGAGGACGTGAGGAGGAGTTAGTCTCCGAGTAGGTTCCAGTTGATGTATTCCTTGTGGAGGAAGTTTCCTTTGTAACCTAGCGAACCTCTGTGTATATAAAGAGGACTCGCAGGACTTAGACGGGGTCAAGCTATCAAGCCATAAAACCCTAGCTCATACGGCGAGTACCAGATCGGATCGCCTCCATTGTAACACCTCGATTATCATATCAATACCAATCTAGGGTAGGCAGGAAGTAGGTCTTTTACCTCACATTGAGGGGGCCGAACCTGGGTAAATCTGTGTTGATCTTTGTTACTGCGATCCCAAGCTCGGAGATGCTTGTCTCGCGTAATCCCACACCTACGAAGTCATCTATGACACCTGACATGACAAACCCACGACAGTTGGCGCCCACCGTGGGGCCTGCGGTCAAGAGCGTCACGTTGCGCACAGGATCCATGAAGGGAGCTAAAGATCTTGTTGTTGGCCGTATCATCACGGTCAATGGCACACCCCTCATTGACAATTCAAGCTGGGGGCCGGAAGCAGATTACTTAGAGACCGGCCACGTCATCCCGTTTGGATCCATCAACGTCTTCGTTGGCTTCATCGGTGGCAGGTCCATTAGCTCGGTCCAAGAAGGTGACTCAGTAGAAGAAGTCGCCGATGATGGGGAAGAATCCATGAAAAGCATGGACTCGCAAGAGCTTGGGTCCATTGTACCTGCCTTTGAAGAAAGTTGCTGGGGTTGCCCACCAGAAGTCGCATTATCACCAGATCGAGAGACGGCGCAGGTCGCGGTTTACGCGACCGGAGGAGCAGGTGCATCAGGAACTGCTGGAGAAGCCGAAGCATCGGCACCCCCAAGCAACCCACTTCTTGTCCCTGTGTCAGCCACAAATGCCGCCCTCCGGGAAACAGAAATTGAGGCCGCCAGGGCCGAGCTCCTGTATGAGGTTCGAAGGATGGAAGAAGAGCCCCGCAAGCTCGATCAGATAAACCAAGGAATCCAACAGGAGCGGCAAAGAGTAGCCGCGCTGGCTGCGACTCAATGACAGGTTGACTCGCAAACAGAACTGCCCGCGACTCAACCAACAGTAGAAATCCTGCCTACTCCAGCCGCGGGAGCGAGAATCCAGACAGTTGCGGAAGGATGGGGACCAACAAATCAAGAGACCCAGCAACAACCAAGGAGGTTTCACACCCCGCAGGGCCATTACCAAAACCCTGTCGATAATATGTACGCTGCGGCTAATATCTTGACTCAGATGGTACCAACAGGCGATGACCCGGTCAATGCTGAGGCACGACGCGCGATTCAGATGCTAAGTACAGCAGTCCTACAACAAGCCAATAGGCAGAAGTCGGAGGACGGCTGCCCCTCGTACCAGCCAATTACAGGATTGCAGCAGAAAGAAGCGTCCAAAGCAGGCCACCAGAGAACATATCAGGAGTCAACAGGTGAACGCCGTGATACCAGCAACGCCCAATTGGCTAAGGTGGTCCGAGCACACAGTAACTTGGAGTCGCGACGATCACCCGCCACAAGTGCGGGAACCTGGCAAGTTGGCGCTGGTTGTGGCACCGTACGTAGCAGGATACAAGCTGACCAAAGTGCTTATGGATGGAGGAAGCAGCATTAATATCTTGTACTACGATACGTTCTAGCGTCTAGGACTCAAGGATTCCAGCCTGCAGCCCACGTCAACCGTGTTTCACGGTATTATCCCAGGAAGGTCCGCACAGCCGGCGGGGAAAATAACCCTAGGGGTAACTTTTGGGACAGAAGAGAACTTCAGAAGCGAGTTCCTGTGTTTCGAAGTGGTAAAATTCCAAAGCCCATACCACGCCTTGTTTGGAAGAAGAGCTTTTGCTAAGTTTATGGCCAGGCCATGCTACGTGTACCTACAGTTGAAGATACCAGGACCAAAAGGGGTCATCACAGTGTACGGAGATAGAGAAAAAGCGATATAATGTGAAGAAGGAGATGCGGCCTTCGCAGAATCTGCCTGTGCCGCGGAAGAGCTAAAAGGTTATAAGTCGCAGGTGGACCCAAATGACATGAGCGTAGTTACCATGCTGTCTGCCGAGCCACCAATGAAATTCAAAGCGGCCCAGGACACCAAACAGATAAATCTTGTTCCTAGCGACTCATCCAAGCAAACCAGCATTGGAGCACACATGGAAGAAGAGCAGGAGAAGGCTCTCGTCGCTTTCCTTCAGGAAAATAAGGACATCTTCGCATGGAAACTGTCAGATATGCCAGGGGTACCAAGAGAATTAGTAGAACATAGCCTCAAAGTGAACCCTGCGGCTAAACCAGTGAAGCAACCACTACGGCGTTTCCACGATGATAGAAGAAAGGCAATAGGGGAGGAAATAGCTCGCCTACTGGCTGCAGGATTCATCACGGAGGTATACCATCCGGAGTGGGTGGCAAACCCAGTCTTGGTTATGAAAAAGAACGGTACGTGGCGAATGTGCGTTGATTACACCAGTCTTAACAAAGCCTGTCCAAAAGATCCATTTGCTTTGCCGCGAATCGACCAAGTGATTGATTCAACTGCTGGGTGCGAGATGTTATGCTTTTTGGATGCCTATTCAGGCTACCATCAAATCAAGATGAAGAGGGAGGACCAAGAAAAGACGTCCTTCATCACACCCTTCGGAGCTTTTTGTTATGTCAGCATGCCCTTTGGGTTGAAAAATGCAGGTGCGACTTACCAAAGATGCATTCAGAATTGTCTACATGAGCAAATAGGTCGCAACGTTCACGCCTACGTGGATGATATTGTGGTTAAGTCGCAAGTTGGCCAGGATCTTATTAGTGACCTGGCAGAGACATTCACAAATCTCAGAAAATACAACATGAGCTCAACCCCACAAAGTGCGTCTTTGGAGTACCAGCAGGAAAGCTATTGGGGTTCATAGTATCAGAAAGAGGCATTGAGGCCAACCCTGACAAGATAAAGGCCGTGATGGATCTCCAAAAACCAGAAAAGATAAAAGATGTGCAACGACTTACCGGTTGCGTCGCAGCTTTGAGTCGCTTTATATCAAGATTGGGAGAGAAAGAACTACCTTTGTACAGATTGTTGAAAAAATCAGACACCTTCGTTTGGGATGCAGAGGCCGACGAAGCTCTAATAGCCTTGAAACATCAATTGACAAATGCTCCAGTTCTGGCGGCTCCAAAGGATAAAGAGCCCATGCTACTATACATAGCGGCAAATTCCCGTGCTGTGAGCGCTGTCATGGTTGTGGAGAGACAAGAACGGAAAGGAATACCCTGTCCAGAGACCAGTATATTACGTGAGCGAAGTCCTCACAGCCTCCAAGCAGCGTTACCCCCAGTGGCAGAAGTTGGTGTTTGGAGTGTTCATGGCGAGTCGCAAGCTGAAGCACTACTTCCAAGAACATCCAATAACTGTGGTTAGTTCAGCACCGTTGGCAGATATCATCCGTAATCGAGAAGCTACTGGAAGAGTCGCTAAGTGGGCGATCGAGTTGGGACCACATCATATCAGTTACGAGCCACGCACATCAATTAAGTCGCAAGCCCTCGCAGATTTTATCAACGATTGGACAGAAATCCAAGTCGCTCCTAGCATGGCAGAAACCAAATACTGGACCATGCATTTTGATGGGTCAAGACAGTTACAAGGCTCGGGGGCTGGAGTTGTTCTAACATCCCCAAGGGAGACAAGCTGCGGTATGTGCTACAGATACACTTCAACTGCACAAATAACGTGGCAGAGTATGAGGCACTGCTTCATGGTCTACGTATAGCAAAGGAGATGAACATCAGTCGCATACGCTGTTTTGGCGATTCAGACTTGGTGGCACAGCAGGTCTCTGGAACGTGGGACAGCAAGGATGCGAATATGGCTGCATACAGAAGAGAGGTGGACAGAATTGCTGGACACTTCACTGGATACCAAGTTGAACATATTGATCGGAGACAAAACGAAGCTGCAGATGCCCTGTCTCGACTTGGATCCAATAGACAGTCAGTCCCACCCAATGTTTTCCTGGATGAACTGCACAATCCATCAGTCAAACCTCCAGCAGAGATTGACATTGCAGAGCCAGAGGACGATTCAACTTTAGTCGCAGCCCTGCATGAACAGCCAGGATGGACAGAGCCATACATGGCATATTTAAGTCGCGGAGTGCTGCCAGACGATGAGATTGAGGCGCGCAAAATCATACGGCGATCCAAGGCCTATACAATCATCAACAACGAATTATACAAGCGCAGCGTGTCAGGAGCATTTCAAAGATGTGTCTCACCAGAAGAGGGACGAAAAATCTTGCACGAAATTCATTCAGGCGATTGTGGCCATCATGCTTCGTCAAGATCTTTGGTGGCAAAGGCGTTCCGACATGGATTCTTCTGGTTAACAGCATTAGCAGATGCAGAGCAAATTGTCAGAGTGTGCGACGGATGTCAAAGATACGCTAGGCAAGATCATATGCCAGCTCAAGCTTCGCACAATACCCATCACATGGCCTTTTGCCGTATGGGGTTTTGACATGGTAGGGCCCTTCAGACGGTCTTCAAATGGAAAAACTCACCTCCTGGTCATGGTGGACAAGTTCACAAAGTGGATAGAAGCAGAACCTGTGGGAGATTGTGAGGCTGAAACAGCATTCAAGTTCTTGAAGAAGGTCATATTCCGCTTTGCGTACCCCCATAGTATCATTACAGACAACGGGAGCAACACCTCTGAAGGAGCTACACATATATTTTGCGCAACAATGGGATAAGGTTGGACCTCACGTCAGTAGCACACCCGCAGAGCAATGGACAAGCTGAGCGAGCTAACCAGGAAATTCTCCATGGAATTAAGCTGCGCCTTATTGAAAAGTTTGAAGCATCTCCAGGATGTTGGGTGGAGGAATTGCCAGCAGTACTGTGGAGCTTAAGAACAACCCCTAATAGATCCACAGGTTTACACCATATTTTATGGTCTATGGAGCAGAAGCAGTCATGCCCAGCGACATCATACACGATTCACCAAGAGTTGCGGCTTACATCGAGACAGATAATGAGATAGCTCGGCAAGACTCGGTGGACACATTAGACGAGGTTAGAGACTTGGCAGCATCAAGGTCAGCGGTATATCAACAAGACTTGCGACGCTATCATGCCAGACGCATCAAAACCCGCACCTTTCAAGAAGGCGACCTAGTACTGCGACTTAAACAAGATAACAAGGGAATGCATAAGCTGTCCTCTCCAAGCGAAGGACCCTACATCATCAGCAAGAAGCTAAACAATGGATCGTACTATCTGCTGGATGTAAGGGAAGAAAGCAGCGAATGCTATGATTTCGAGAATCATCTCGAGGCACCTCGCCCTTGGAACGTCGCACACCTACGACCGTACTATACATAAGAAAAGGCTAGTTAGAGCCAAGCATCATCATTTCTAGCTTTATAGCTGAGTATCATCACAACCACTCAGGGCTAGAACTTCAACTTTGGTCGCCACCTAGGCGCGACCTATGCAACATCTGATCGCCACCCAGGCACGATCGACCCTTGTATCAGAAACCGGCTGCCACCTAGGCGCGGCCGTAAACTTTGTATCATTTCTGGTCGCCACCCAGGCGCGACCGACCCATGTATCACCTCTGGTCGCCACCCAGGCGCGACCGACCCCATGTATCACCATGGATCACCACCTACACGCGATCCAACCCTATGTATAACACTCGGTTGCCACCAAGGCGCGACCTTATGAGTTATCATAATCAAAGCTTATCATAGCTTAGCCTATCATGGCCATATCATTATGTTTCTTGGGGGCTTTGTTACCCTGAAACAACCAACTTACTGGCAATTATCAAATTTACCTTAAATTGGATTGCTACTCGCATTATGTGGCCAAAGTACTGGGGTGTGGCATCAGTCGAGCTTGATTGCCTATCATGGCCGCTCTCAACCCTGAACACACATGTTCCTAGGAAATACTGAGTCGCGCGAGTGCCCACTTAAAGATTCAGATGGCCTAACGAGAGGTCGATGTACTGCTTATAGTACGGCAACACCAATTACAATTACTTGTATCTTAACAATTGTTTTATTAATGATATCAAGTTACAGGTGACGACCTTCAAAAATCTCTGAGAAGAATTGAGATGATTATCACGTTACATCCTCTCAATCCTTGGGGGCTACATCATATTATCATCAAAAATTTGAAGATGGATCGTCATCAAGTTTTGAAGCTATCAGGCTGCTCTAACAAAGAAGCTCACGAAGTCAGATGATCTTCCAGGTGCGAGTCAAGGCCAATCCAGCACAATTATAAGTCACGAAATAAGGAAAAGCGCGGCCTAAACATTCAAGATCAAGACATCCTATGAAGTTCAGGCCACGCTTGGGGGCTAATGTCGGGGGAATACTTTCTGGATTAACCCGCAGCCCGGTGCGGCTTACTTTACTCGCACGAACAAACGCCCACGTGGGATCAAGCCCAACATCGAACCACCACAAGGAGAAGGATCTAGAAGACATATCCTGGAGGACGTGAGGAGGAGTTAGTCTCCGAGTAGGTTCCAGTTGATGTATTCCTTGTGGAGGAAGTTTCCTTTGTAACCTAGCGAACCTCTGTGTATATAAAGAGGACTCGCAGGACTTAGACGGGGTCAAGCTATCAAGCCATAAAACCCTAGCTCATACGGCGAGTACCAGATCGGATCGCCTCCATTGTAACACCTCGATTATCATATCAATACCAATCTAGGGTAGGCAGGAAGTAGGTCTTTTACCTCACATTGAGGGGGCCGAACCTGGGTAAATCTGTGTTGATCTTTGTTCCTGCGATCCCAAGCTCGGAGATGCTTGTCTCGCGTAATCCCACACCTACGAAGTCATCTATGACACCTGACATGACAAACCCACAACAGTAAGGGCTCCGGATTCCGCCTTGAAGGATTCTGATAGTGGAAGGTGAACCAAACCTTTGTGGTGTGGTTCATCGGAGAAGAAGGTGACGCCTTTGTGGCGGTTGAGTTTTGACCTTCGTGGTAGCTCACACCTCTCCAACGAGACGTACTCCCCTAAAAAGGAGGAACTCGGGATTACATCCGTGTCTCCGCGTGCTTTCACTTCGGTTACTTCTATCCTTGTTTATTGTCTTTACTTCGTGTATCTTGTTTAGTTGCTAGCTTGTCATATAGATAAATTCACCTTAGTTGCATATCTAGAGAATTTACCTTTTGTGTCAAGCCTAATTTTAAAAAGTACTAAAATTGAAGTAGCACCTATTCACCCCCCCTCTAGGTGTCATACGATCCTTTCAACTGTGCCAAAGCAATCTCTCTAATATACACAACCATAAATTCTCATGGCCTAAGGAATAAACAAGTAGATCAATCTAAGACTATACCATATACACCAAAACCTTGATCTCATAGTATATCTTTATTTTGGGTCTTCCCAGCCACATTGTTGAGACAACAATGTGCTCTCATTAATAATGACACATACTTGTGTCCAGGACCGGAAAGTAAGGTCATCCAGTATTTACGAGTTTGTCAGAGACATGACAAAGGGTAAAAGGGTTGATTATGTTTCTACACGTGCGTTTGAGCTTCCCTATAAATCACATATTTATGGACCATAGCAATTGTAGCATAAAATCATAATACATTAATCATGAAACAAATGTATATTTATTGTTTCTCGGGCATATATCCAACAGTCTCCCACTTGCACTAGATAAAATAACTAGTATTACATCAAGTCCTCTTTTAATCCGATGTTCAATCGGTGAGGCTCAAACTTCAAGCGTGCAAGCGCCTTAGTTATAGGATCAGCTACATTGTCATCAGTATGAACTCTACGTATGACAGTGTGCCCTTTTACTACATGATCTCTGATGAGGTGATCCTTGCGTTCTATGTGTTTGGCTTTGTTGTGAGACCTCGGATCCTTTGCTAGAGCCACCGCACTACTGTTGTCACAATAGAGGTCGATGGGATCAACCGCTGAAGGAACCACTCCTAGTTCAGTGATGAACTTCTTTATCCAGAAACTGTCCTTGACCGCTTCCGATGCCGCCACATATTCCGCCTCCATTGTAGAGTCTGCCACTATGCCTTGCTTGGAGCTCCTCCAGCTAATTGCACTGTCATTAAGAATGAACACGTAACCTGATTGTGCTTTGAAATCGTCTGGATCAGACTGAAATCCTGAGTCAGTGTAACCCCTTACTCTGAGCTCCTCATCCCCTCCATAGATTAGGAACATGTCCTTAGTTCTCCTGAGGTATTTCAGAATGTTTTTAACTGCTGTCCAATGGACTTTACCAAAATCAGATTGATATCTGCTGGTAACACTTAGGGCATAAGACACATCCGGTTTTGTACAAGTCATAGCATACATGATTGAACCTATTGCCGAAGCATAAGGCACATCCATCATCTCTTTTCGCTCAGCAGATGTCATGGGACATTGCCTCTTGCTCAAGATGACTCCAGGCGATATTGGTAATATGCCTTTCTTGGAGTCTACCATGCTGAATCACTTCAACACCTTTTCTATGTATGTACTCTGGCTGAGACCTATTAGGCGTCTGTCTCTATCACGGTAGATCTTGATGCCTAATATGTACGCAACCTCCCCTAAGTCCTTCATCGCAAAACTCTTTTCCAATGAATACTTAACTTCCCCAAGAAATTCTTTGTCATTGCCTAATAACAAAATATCATCGACATATAGAATAAGAAATGCGATAGAGCTCCCACTTTCTTTCTTGTATACACAAGTCTCTTCGAAATTTTGAGTGAAGCCAAAACCTTTGACTACCTCATCAAATCGAATATTCCAACTCCGTGAAGCTTGCTTGAGACCATAAATGGATCTCTTTAGCTTGCACACTTTGCTAACATTCTCTGGATCGACAAAACCTTCGGGCTGTACCATGTACACGTCCTCAGTTAATTTTCCATTAAGGAAAGCCGTTTTGACATCCATCTGCCAGATTTCATAATCATAATAGGCAGCTATTGCTAGCATAATCCTTATAGACTTCAGCATTGCTACGGGAGAGAAAGTCTCTTCGTAGTCTACACCTTGAATTTGTCGAAAACCCTTTGCGACAAGGCGTACTTTATAGACGGCAACATTACCATCCGCGTCTGTCTTCTTCTTGAAGATCCATTTACATTCGATTGGTCTTGCCTCCTTAGGAGGTTCAACCAAATCCCAGACTTCATTGTCGTACATGGACTTCATTTCAGAATTCATGGCAACTTACCATTTGTTGGAATCTACATCATCCATTGCTTCTTTATAACATGACGGTTTGTCATCTTCGAGAAGAAGAACTTCATCTATGATGAAAACTTCTTGCTCGACATTCTCAATTAAGAAAACTTCATTCTCGAAAAACCAAGGTTGTTCGCGAATTCTAGTTCCCTTTCTTATTTGAGTTTCAGACCTGACTGGATTAGCATTTACCTCCGGAGGAGGTTCCTGATTCTCCATATCATTGGCTGGGTCAGTGTCCGAAATTACTTCCGTCCCACCTTCCCCGACTATCTCGGTTGAAGATTGTAGTATCTCCTCGAGACTTACCGTCCTCCCACTGACTTCTTTTGGAAGAAATTCTTTCTCAAAAAATACATGTCCTCGAGCAATGAAAACCTTGCTCTCGGACTTGTTATAAAACTGGTATCCAACGGTATCCCTAGGATATCTGACGAATACACACTTGTCAGACCTTGGCTCAAGTTTTGTGGACTGCAATCGTTTAACATAAACATCGCATCCCGAAACCTTGAGGTGTTGTAGGTTAGGTAGTTTACCCATCCATATCTCATAAGGAGTTGTCTTGACTACTTTGGATGCTGATCTGTTTAAAGTGTAAGCTGTTGTTTCTAGTGCATACCCCCAAAAAGATAGTGGTAAATCAGACAGTGCCATCATAGACCGTACCGAATCCATAAGAGTTCGATTACGACTCTCCGAAACTCCGTTCCTCTGCGGTGTTCTAGGCAGCGTTAATTGAGGAACAATTCCATGAGCCTTCATGTGTTGACTGAATTCATAGCTCAAATATTCACCTCCATGATCCGTTCCTCTACGTCTGTCTTCTTCTTGAAGATCCATTAACATTCGATCAGACCGTAGGTTCTTTATCTTTAAGCCATGCTTATTATCTACCTCATTTTGAAACTCTTTGAATTTCTCAAAGGTCTATGACTTTTGCTTCATTAAATAGATATAACCATACCTACTTAAATCATCAGTAAATATCACAAAATAAAGGTAGCCACCGCGCGCTGGAATGTTTAAAGGCCCACACACATCAGTCTGTATGATCTCTAATAATTCCATAGCCCGTTCAACTACACCGTCGAACGGTGTCTTGGCCAGTTTTCCCATCAGGCATGCCTCACACTTATCAAATGATTCATCATCAAATGATTGCAACAACCCATCTTGGTAAAGTTGTTTCATGTGGCCTTTCCCGATGTGCCCAAGGAGACAGTGCCAAGTGAAAGTATCATCTTTCACTACTTTCAGTCGTTTTGCATTAATGTGTAAGATATTGTCTTCCCTTCCAAGATTCAATACAAACAGACCTCCCACTAAAGCGGCAGTTCTGTAAAATGCATTCTTATAATAAATCAAACATCCACTGTTCTCAGAATTAAAAGAATACCCGTCACGTAAAAGTCGTGACCCTGAAATAATGTTCTTGCTCAATGTCGGAACATAGTAGCAATTACTCAATTCCAATATGAATCCTGAAGGTAAGTGAAGGTTCATGGTACCGATGGAACGAACGCTAACTTGCATTCCGTTTCCAACCCTCATGGACACTTCTCCTGGACTTAACTTCCTCATATCTTTTAAACCATTTATCGTGTTGCAAATATGAGCAACCGATCCGGTGTCAAAGATCCAAGAATCACAGTGAGGACCAGTTAAGTACACATCTAACACATTAATGACTATGGGATGTCCAGTCCCCATACTTTCCACTAAACTGAGACCCCCTTCCTCCCTAGTTTGTGATGACTTATTGGTCCAACCAACCTTTTTGCAGTTCTTGATCTTAGCTTCCACCATGATCAACCTTTTAGCAAGCTCTTCCATGCTTATATCACTTCCAATCAAATTCGAATTTTGAATGAATCCGCTGTAAGGCAGTGGAAGTGACATTAACAACACAACACGACGTGCTTGGGCATTCATTGGAAAACCTAGATCTTCCAACTTTTGATTGAGCTTAATCATGCTAGCCAAGTGGTCATTGAGCGAGAACCTCATGTCTAGTTTACAACTGAAGATAAGTTTAGTGATTGTAAAACAAGCACTTTTAACTTTCTCCTCGAATAGACCTTGCAGCTCTATGAGCCCATCATATGCACTAACTTTCTCAAGGTGAATGTGCACTTGTCTGTCCATGTGAGCTAACATAAACTTTCTTACCGCTCTTTCATCACGAACATATTTGTCATTAGATGACGTTTCTGAGAAAGGTGCATCTAGAATATATGCTTTCTTTCCTTCTCTAAGTCTACTTCTAAGGGTGCAGATCCAATCTACAAAAATATTGCCATTAACAGTTAAAGTTTTCATGACACTAATCAGATTAATGTTGACAGGCTTTTAATCTACAATGATAGCAAATTCCTATTAATCTTTTTCATGATTAATTTGCACAAGTTAAAAGATACTATTTAACTTATATGTGCTCCCACTGAAACTGATATTCCTCAATACCAGTTTAACAGTGATTCGAAATCCTTACTCATCTATAGATGGTTAACTGGATACAGCTCGAGCAACTATGATTAAGGGGTAGGCCAACTTGCCAATCACTTCCTGCCGTGACTTCTGTTCATCTTTCGAAGGATGTGCTCCGAACTCATAACTAGTTATGCCCGGACTTCAAGACAACCAATCGTTATAACGATGCATGTACGTTCCATGCACGCCTCCCAAATCCTTGGCCCGCTCGGATCATGGATACATGAAGCCCGGGGACAAGCACCTGGTTTGACGCTGCCACAATTGGACGAGCACGAACACCTTGATATTTTTCCAGAGGAATCATCCTAATAATCACGACTAGTGCGCAACCAAAAAAAGTGCTATATACAAAAAGGAAAAAAACTTTCACAATGAAGTGATGTAGTATAGTCCTCTTCGTCTTGTGGGTAAAGAATTCCTTCTCCATCCCACTCCATGCCGTCGAGGTCTACGACCCTATCACCATGCCCTTCTCCTACCTTTCTAGGAAAAAGAAAAACATGTGGCACGTAGGCCAAAGATAGCAATCACGTGATATAGGACAATCATGCTTCTATTTGACATGCAGGTAAAAGAACAACAATGAACTGGATGTTGTATGCTGAACCCGTCGAATCGCAGCCATCAGTACATCTTCAACCTTCTGTGGCTATGGACTCACAGGTCCATGCACATCAATTTAATCCAAGTTATCACCACCAATTGTGTAACATGTGTACAGCAAGTACTCTATTATGTGGTCCATGAGTACGTCTATCGCTGTATGTAGAGATGAGCTCTGTGAATTTGGCTGCGGTGCAGCATATATGTACTCCCTCCGATCCGTTTTATGTGTCGTGAGAAAGTAACGTATCATGTACTCGCTCCGTTTCACAATATAAGATGTTCTATTTATCTCACATGTTGTATAGATTCGGAGTGAAAGGAATGAACATACACACTAATATGTGTCTAGAACTCTATACACATACTAGATACAACCTAACCTGCGATATTTTTTTGAGATCGGAGGTAGTAGTAGAAATCGACGTCTCAAAATAGCTACCAACTCGTGCACGCACGTGAAAAGGCATGAGCGGCGGCGAAGAGAATCTAACAAGTTCCAAGTACAACTCGAGGTGAATGCGACGGCGGCGATTAATCACACTGTGACCATCGATCGCGCGCCTGTCTCCCTCCATTTTTGTCTGTTCCCAGCTTCTTCCACAGCCACCAAGCGCCCGCATTGTTCTCGGACAGGTTGCAGCGCGTGTTTGTCGCTGGGTGAGGACGACGGCTCACTCGATCGCAATAATCAAACCCTGGTTTTGGACACGGTGATCCGCAGCCACTAGCGAGCTCGCCACGAGATCTCATGCATGGTCCTCGATCTGAAGAAATTTGTCCTCTTTGCAGGCAGGGGGAGGTGGCGTTTGGGCTGTCGGACGGCGACGTTTCCTACATGCCGATCCGTCATGTAACACCAACCGGGCATCGCCGTCACAGAGTGTCCTCTCCTCTCCGCCGTTGCCTCTTGCCACGCTGCACTGCCCGCGCTAATGGTGGTCACGGTGTTGCTACGGCGCAAGGGACACGCCGCGGATCGCCGACGTCGCCGTGCGCTGCGCTCCCGAATTGCCAACAGCACGCGTGAGCTTTCCCATTGGGCCAAGGAACTCGATGGTGTAGCCGAACCGGAACCAGCGTCGCCGTGCGGCCTCTCTCCGTCTTAAGCCACAGCATGTAGCCAGTGGCGGAGCCAGAAGTATAAACCTGTGATGTCAATTTAAACTTGTGATGTCATATACATGCATTTCTGATTTTTATATGATTTTTTTGCATGATTTTTACCATAGATACGAAGCTTTTCTCAAAAAAGCAGTGTAGTCAAATGACTACACAGCCCAAGTGTGGCTCCGCCACTGCATGTAGCCCGCTCGCTCGAATTCCAAACCATTTCTTAGGGCGCGTGCGTGCGAAGAACTCGGCCAGTTACCTCTACAGCGCGTGGGTTGGATTGCTTGTCTAAAGCCCATGCTTATTCTTCAGCCCAACAACTTTTCTAGCTAGTTTGTATTCTATGCTAATTCGACTAGGCCCTTAGCCCACTTGTTTTTTTACAAGATTTCTCATCGCATATATGCCCGTTAGATGGCCCATGATTGTAGCCTATCAGTTTTACTCCCTCCGATTCATATTAATTGTCGATAAATCGAATATATTTAGCGCTAAAATATGTTCTGCATCAATTCGATTAAGCGACAATTAATATCGGGGTTGCAAGCTCTGCTATTGGCTCCATCCTCATCCTCGAGTTATCGCCGTGATCTACTACATCGAGTTCATGATTCTCATGGTTCGCATTTCAAGTGATTTTAGTCTTCTTTGTCATAAATTTGATTATGATACAACATTTTGACAAGTTGAAGAGAGAGGTTTTTTGGCTCCCGAGCTCATATGCTCATGTTATATTAAACGAAATTTTAAAAATAGTAAAACATTTTTCAAAATTCTGATTTTTTTTTGTGATGAACATATACATGTTTTGTAAATATGTGCCAATTTTCGTGATGAAATGTCATGTGTGCTGCTCTGTGCAAAAATAACAAAATTAGTGCTCTAAAAAGTATGTTTTTGAAATTACATTTGGACCACTGATTTGTCTTTTTTGCACAGGGCATACCGAATGTCATTTCGCCACGAAATTTGGCACGTATGTTGTACATTGGTATGTGTTCGTCTCCATTTTTTTCAGAATTTTATAAATGTTTACTATTTTTAAAATTTCATTTAATATTCCAGGAGCATATGAGCTCGGGAGCCAAACTAAATTTCTGCAAGTTGACTTGTTTCTCTATCGCAGTGCATTTAATTTATGTGCAAAACATACCACATATCTATTGATCAAACCAACGGTGCACACCAATGAAAATAATAATGATACATGGAGGTTCCTTAGGGAGGTGAACTTCTTCTTCCTTCTGAACGGGCCGATGGCACCCATGCCGTTGCTAGCCCGTCGTTGTTGATCACTGACGAGAGGAGTCAGCAAGGCCACGTTCCAGTCAGACCAACGCCTAACGGCGAAGTCGTCGAGGCGAGAAGATCAACAAGTCCACGATCCAAATCTCCAATCAACTCACAAACCTCAAGCTCGCATAGGTTGATGTACAAACGTGCCAAAGAGGGATCAGTGCAAACTACAAAGGCAAGCCGACGCCGCCACGCCGAGAAACCGTGCGAACGCTAACCCCACAGTCCAAAGGCGCCTGCAGGAATCTATTCCGACGAGTCATTGACATTTTCGCAGCCGATATCATCGAGATGGAGAGGATCGATTTACTTGTCAGGTGAGCGCCATCGCCACCACCAGCGAAACACTGCCAAATTAATATCACATATAAATGTGCTTTGGTGATCCACTACATTAGGTTCTCATATCTTAATGTAACGGATTCATATATCTGTGTAAAACCTATGAGGTTAGTTCACCTTGTGTAGGTCTAGTTTTAGGTAGTTTCATCACCAGAAGCATACATAAGTTTCATAAGTGCCATAATGTGAGCAAGGAAACTTTTTTCATCCAATGAGAATATATCAATTGAAATATACCAATTATACTCAACCTCTGCACCCACATAATGTTAAGAATTAGTTGAATCGTTAAGAATGCACACAGTTAAGAAAAGAGAGGAAACTTGTTGTTTCCTTTAAAGAATTGTGATGTAGTTTTCAAAATTGATGGCTGTAATGTTGGTATTTGCTTTTGGTTATTCCGATTCCCCCCCCCCCCCCCCCCCCCCCTACTTTCTTCGTGGAGCGGTGAAGCAAATCTTTGTTTTCTATAACCCGCAATCTTTATTTTCTATCAACGGGTTTGCCATAGGTAGTATGTGCTGAACATTAGCTGGCACATACTTCTTTGGAGTTTAGCTTTCTTGTCATGAGCTAGTAACCTAGCAAGTGTCTGCCCCTGAAGATGTCCCCTGATCCCGAAGGAATTGGGTAAGAGGGCTAGTTTTTTATGGGCGGTCTGATACAATTCATAAGAAATTATACCCGCATAGCAATGATGCACACATCCAAACAACCAAAAGGAAAATGGAAAAATCACGCAACACAAATAAATTGAAAACTCGTATCAACGCCTATGGCAATGGAGGTCTGATCCGTTGCCATCCATGTGAGATAAAAATATTCCTCACTCCTATTCCACGTAAACTGCCCTCCGTAAATAGGTATCTAAACCTGTAAGCAGACAACCACAAACGGAGTAAATGGGTACACCAACAAATGACCCGCACATGAGTAATATTCATACCATTAAGAACCAAATCATTTATGCATATGGCAAATAGAGCAAATAATAAAAATCACTCCCACCCTAATGAGAATTATATACTTTTAATCTATTCCACCTAGCCAGTTACCATATATGTTTGCAACGTTAAGTGGCGGGAGCAAATTAGATGCCACCTGGATAAATGACCATATTGAACGCGGCCATTATTAGTCAGAATTGACGAAAACCAAGCTTTCAACCGATTTTTTTTTCTTTTATAACTTCTTACTCCCTCCGTTCACTAATGTAAGGCACTAGATCTTCGATTTTAATTTTGACTACATACATACTAAAATGAGTAAATATATGTACAAAATAAGTCTAGATGCATTTGAATGAAGAAAAAGCTAAAATGTCTTACATTAGTGAACAGATGGAGTAGTATTTTTTCAAGGCGCTACTCCACATATTTCCATTCAGCATGTGTAAGTTCTCAAAAATTAATAGCAATAACCAAATACCTAATTGGAAGTTGGCCATGCGCACAACCGAAAATCCTAGCATATTAAGCGGACTCCTGAGCATCCAGGAAACAAAACAATTCACTCTTATGGAAGTTAATGTTTAAGCCCCAGTAATCACCAACACTTTGAAATATTTATTTCAGGCCTTAGCCTTTTTGAGGTCACGAGTGATAAATGGAATCGTGTCATCAACATACTGAAGTATAAATAGTCGACCATGCACCAAATGTGGAACTACCCCCCTCAATATGACCATTAGCCTTTGCGTGCTCAATCAATACGGCCAACATATCCACCACTATGTTAAATAGTATGGTCAACAAAGGGTGGTATTGTCTTTCAATATCAATCCAACACAATCAATTTTGTATAATATATGGGGATATTATAGCTCAATTTGTTTGGTAAAAAATTCACCTAGAAAAACTTCGTGTGTTCTTTATAAATGGGAATGGAGGGAGTAGTACCAAACTCGTCGCATGGCGTGCATTCGCTCAGCAAAAAGGAGAGCATCAATCGCATGTATGCAAAGAAGAAGAAAAAACTGCTAATGTTGTCAATATTATTTAATATTTTATATAGAATGGTTTATCTCCAAACAACAAACCCCATTTAAAATCCTATTTAACCACTAAATTGACCACGAGATCATCGAAAGATGGACTCATATTGATATCAACGCCATGTTGGTAAATGTTTACTCTACATCAAGGTACATAGGTCATCACCATGGTGGTAATTACATCATAATCATGATGATTACTATTTCTTCACCAATTTGGTAACAACGTCATCACATGGTAACTATTTAGTTAACACATTGGTAACTATATCGTCATCATGCTGAAAACTATTTACTCAAGACATTAGTGACTACATAGTTACAACAATGGTAACTTTTCACCCGACACACTGATAAATACCTATAGAATTAGAAGACCTAGTCGTCGATTAGTCGAAGAGGCAGATCTACAAAGTGTGGATATGAATGACCATGAGTTCAAGGAGGGGTAGAGCATCTCCTTCACATGAGTGTATGTCTCCGGTGGGAACAAGATACACCCAGTACTGTAAGCAAACTCACGTTTTTGGACTTGAGCAACACACTAATTTAGGTACGGCGAAGTAAAAAAAAAGTTATCATTATTTAATTAGAATCATGTATGTGGGGCCGGGGGGGGGGGGGGGGCATCTCCCATGCTTAAATGTAAAATTCGTTTAGCATAATTTTTGAACATGAATATGGAAGCTTCAATTGTACAAAGTAGTTAATTTAGAAATATCATCAAAATTCACTCCCAGTGGCTGCAAACACAATATAATTAAATGGCACTAGTGCTCGATCGGAGAGGCTGGCATAGGATCTGGCGAGGGAGTCGTCGGCGTGGGCAGGTGTGTTGGAGACGTCGAGACTCATGGTGGCACTCCACATATCAGAGAAGAGCAGTGGCACGAGTTGTCACTGTGACGGAGACTTTTTTTGTTCTCTTTTTGGCTATTTGAATCCATGATGTCTCGATTAATTTTTAAAATTACATTGTTACTTATACCTGATGTAATTTGTATGATACTATATATTCACTTTGTCGAAAAAAGTGGGAATCTCTCTGATTTGAACTATCTCCCGTGGAACGCTTTTTTTTTAGAGCTTGCCAAGCACGGAAAGCATCCACATAGACGAACATAAATACCACGTCCAACGAGGAAATGAAAATACCAAAAGAAGAAGAAAAGGTGTGCGATCGATCGACAATACGAAATTAAACGAACTAGAGCCGGCTCATTCAACTATGCTTCGATCGGTTCTTTTATGATATAGTAATCTATATACAACTGACAATTTCTTCTCCTTTCATACAGAAAAATATCATCAATATGAGCAGTTGACGAGGAGCAAAGCAACCAACGAAAAGCAGCAGGGAGAAGAGAACTCTTCGAGTTCTTGCTCATCCACGCCAGACGGCTAAAAGCTAGGTGTTCTTGGTGGGCCTGAGCGCGAGGACGAGCCCCGGGAAGACGTCGTCGGGGTCGTGCACGTGCGGGTTCCTCTCCACGATGAAGGGGTCGCCGCACTTGTCGCTGATGGTGTGCAGCGTCTCGCCTTCCCCGACCAAGTACACCTCGGCGCACGGCCGCGCCGCGCCGCCGCCGAGCCGCGGACCCGGAACACCATGCCGCCTTCCTCGCCGTCGTCCGCGGTCTCGGCTCTGAGCGCGCCCAGCAGCACGAGCGCGAGGAGCGCCACCGCGCACCACCGCGACGCCGCGTCCGCGGCTGACACGGCCGCCGCGCACAGCTCCGCGCGCCGGGGGTTCGTCGCCATGCGAGCACGGACCTCGTGAAGGTGACCGTTTCCGTCCCGGGCAGAGGTTGCCTGCCTGTTTTTGGGAGTTTTTGTGAGAGGAGGCGGAGAGAGGTTTATAACGTGGAACCGCACGGCACACGGCCGGGCGTGGTGGTTCTGCCGTGGCGGACTTTTGTGGCGCTTTGGTGAACGTGGGGCGACCGCGCGAGAGCGCGGTGTCGGGCAGTGCTGATCAGTGGTGGTTAGCTTGTAAGTACGGCATGCCAATTGTGGCACGGATTTAATGCTCCGTGACACTCATAAATTACTGCTAATAATAAGTAATTAATGCGCCATTTTAATGGGTGGATTATCTTCCAATTTTTGCAAGAAAAAGATATGTCCTTGAAGGGCCCTCCCTTTATCCCTTCTTCCTTTCCTCCTTTTCAGGATTTTCTAGGAATTTATTAGCAATTTTGTTATTCATCGGTCGATTCTGCCAATTCCGATGAACCGAGCCCGGCTAGTGCTCCACGAATATGCGATGAATGCGCTTCGACTTTTAGGGGCCGTTCTGATGTATCAAGATAGAACGGATTTTTTTTTTTAAACCGAGACGACCCGAAAGAAACCCATTCTTTGGTGCACACTTATCGATGAAGCTCAAGCCTCTCTCAGAACGAAGCCTCGGAGTTGGGCTGGCATATTCGAGAGGGCAAGCGGGAGCCTTCCGGGACTCTGAATTCTAGTTCTTGTGGTTTTGTATTGTGTTGCTCTCCATGTTGCATGCAACCTTGATCTTTGTTATTCGGAGTTCAAGGTGGGTGTGTTCCTTTCATGTCCCCATTGGTTCCTAATTAAGGCCAAATATGCATAAGGTTTGATGCGTAAGCCCCACTCTTAACAGTGCTCTTCACTGTAGAGAAGTACATACATGGTTCCTGTTTTAGGCATTAGTATCGGAATAACAATGATTAGCAGAGCTATTTCCTTTGCGTCATACCAAAGTATAAGAAGATGCCGGCCACACAACACAGGTTTCGTAAGCAGTGCCACTTTAGATTTTGGGGGCGGGGGACCAAACAACTACCATTGCACATTTGGTAGGTTCTTCCCGCCTCGTACGGGCCGACCCAAGTGTGTGATATTCTCGCCAAAAACGTCACCAGCTCACTCACCACCATAGCAACTGTTCACCTAAATGATGCCGTTTGCCACCTCGTCTCAGCGCTTCTCCGCTGTGCTCCTCATGGCATCGCTCGGTTCCAAGGTATGCGTCGATTCAGCAGCGGAAAATCGAATTTCTCTTGGCGCCAGAATTCTGACGAAGGTATGGCGGGAAGCGTGCGTGGACAGTGACCTGGGGTGGCGACGGGCCTGTCTTCTTCGGCGATGCCTTGAGAGGAGTCTCGTACACCGTAGCCGGGGATGTCTTGAGAGGGACGTGTAGGGTGAAGTGATGCCTTAGGGCAACCATGGATCATTGGATGGATCAGATCATATCCAAACCTAGCAACTTCCCCGTTCCGGATAGACACGCGCATGGATCAGAGCATCTCTACTTCGTTCCAAACACAAATCTGAACAAAAAACCAACACAATCAGCCTTCGTGGCCATCATTCTGAATTCTGAAAACAAGAAATGCCAGGACTATTTCGCGTCGACATGTCTCGAGATAGGCAGGTCGGAAGGACCGCACCGCACAACGTAAATGATGATCAGCTGAACCAAACCTTGAAATCGCGGCAAGCTCACGCCTTCTTGATTGCTGTTCGTTCAACAGCTTCTTTTCTCCAAACCAAGCGTACATTCTCACCCAGTGGCGGAGCCAGGACATCAACCATGTGCTGTCAATGCAAATCTGTGTTGTCAAAATACATGTATTTGTCTGCTTTTAAATTAAGTTTACATGTTTTTTGTTTGTATCAGCCCAAATACTGTGTAGTCAGCTGACTACACAGCTTGTACGTGGCTCCGCCACTGTTCTCACCGGTCGAACAAAGCTGCCTAGAGGACCCCCGTGGTATTAAGACGGGAGGGAAAATGTCAGGAACTCAGTTTTTCCTGAAGTCGGTCAAACTGATCTGTGTTTTGTTCTGAGAATTCCTGAAGTCGGTCGAACTGATCGGCGTTTTGTTGCGAGAATTTCCGATCCACGAGATAACGATGCATCCCCAAATTGACTCGGGTTCAAAACAAAAACAGTAGCGATATCCGTTCTCTCTAATTTTGTTGCAGTGATTTCGTTCTCTAAAACTTTGGACGCTCAGAAAAGAGAACGACACACTAACACGGTACAATGGCACAGTGGCATGTACATAGCTCCACCACTGCAATGGCAGCTAAAAAATTTAAACGCTCGGAAAAGAGAACATAGAACAAGCATCTCCACCGATGCGCTCAATAGAGCGTCCGACAACGGTGTCGACACACGTTGCCGTGATACCGACACCGACTCGTTCCACTGGCCGCTCTCAATAGACACGCTTTCAATAAAATTTAAATCGTCTTTCTCTCAAATAAAGAAAATTCAATCTAAATGTCTAGAATAAAATCATATTACATAGTTTTGAACACATAAAATTGTTCATGAAAGTAAATAAAATAATTCATACAATCATTCAAATTAAAATAAATTGCACACTCAATTAGACGGGCCGGCTGCTTGTACTTTGAGTGCCCACAGATGCGCAACTAAATCATTTTACAATTGCTTGTGAGCTCCTTCTCAGATTTCTTTGTTCATTGTGAGAAAAGTGGCAAACGCTCCAGGCAAATCATGATCAATCTGGGCAAGAGGATCCTGATGGTAGTATGGGTGGTCATCATGCCGTGGAGGATCAACATGTTCACTCTCGATGATCATGTTGTGTAAGATCACACAAGTCAGCATCACCTCCCACATCTGCTATTTGGACCAAGTGAGAGCAAGGTACCTGACAATAGCAAAGCGAGAATGGAGCACATCAAATGTCCTCTCTACATCCTTACTAGCAGCCTCCTGTTCTGCTGCAAAATGAGATTGGTTTTAACCTAGAGGGTTGGAGATGGTCTTGACAAATATAGACCATCTTGCATAGATGTTATCTGCTAGATAGTACCCCCTGTCATACTCATGGCCATTGATCTCGTAGTTGAATGGTGGAACATGGCCTTCAGCAAGTCGGCTAAAAACCGGTGAGCATTGCATCATGTTGATTTCACTGTGAGTTCCGGTCATACCAATAAAGCGTGCCAGATCCACAAATCATGATCAACAACAACTTCTAATACGACACTGCACTCTCCAACGTGACCCTTGTAAATTGCTTGCCAGGCGAATGGACAATTCTGACATGCCCAATGCATGCAGTGGCAGTCGATGCTTCCAAGCATCCCGAAAATCCTCTAGATGCATTTTGTGCCATGAGCCTAGCATTGTTAGCTTCATTTGGTTGTCTCAAATATTTTGGCCCAAACATTGCAACCGCTGCCCTACAAAACTGATACATGGTCTTGATACATATGAATTCAGCCATGCGGAGGTAGTTGTCCACTGTATCTACTGGCGCTCCATATGCAAGAACTGTCAAAGCAGTCGTGCATTTCTGAATAGAAGAGAAACCAACCACCACGATGCAGTCTCTCTTTAACTTGAAGTAGTTATCATACTCTCGCACGCCCGTCACAACCTACATGGAGAGCGCTCTTTGTTCATCCTAAACCATCGCTGAAATTCCTTCTCCGCGTGTACGGGATCGTCAGCGAAGTAGTCTCGCTACAACATCATATGACCCTTCATCCGTTTGCGATCTTTGTTCTTCCTCCTCCCCGGCTTTGAACCTCCAATCCAAGGAGTGGCATTGATTTGGCCTAGCAAACCAACAAGGCAAGTGAGGATCGCCAAGTGCTCATCCAGCACGGCGGTTGCGGCGGCATGGGCGGTGAGCAATGCACAGGCCATCTCCAGCTCGTCGTCACTATCCATCTATATTCAATTAGCTAGGTTAAGCAAAAAAAGAAGCAACGGATTTAGCAACAAAATGAGCTTCACAATGCGACGAACAACTTGCGGGCGGGGAGGTCCTGGGAGGTGGCGGCGGTGTAGCGGCGGCCAAAAACCGCGACCAAATTGAGAAGTGACGTCGGAGAGAGCGACAGGGAGAGCGGAGATAGTCGCGCCGAGCCTATCGTGGGTGGAGGCGGCATCGACAAGGGGGGGTGGTGATTCAGTGGGCAAGGGAGGAGTTCAAGTCGTAAGGGACGGTGGGGAAGAAAAGAAATGGTTTGTGTTGCTGCCATGTGGTGCCCGCTAGTCAGAATCCGACGTGGCGGAGTTGCCGCGGTTTGCGGCGCCCCCGTTTGCCTCCATAGAAACAGGGCGTGAAGCGGGGTTACCAGACGTAATATTAGGGCGCGCCGACAGCTTTTGGGTCACTGACCTCGCCGCTAGGGCCTGTTTTGGCGCCGGCGCGCCCAATAGCGCTATTCCCCGATGGATTCATACTGGGATTCTCAACCATACAATTTGGGCAATTTTCATGATAAGGTTGTTGCCTAAGTCATGTGACATTGAAAAGACAATGATCTAACTGTAGGGATATGCGCGATAGAAATTAAAAAAATTCTCTCACATGAGGAAGCAACATCCAAAGATCTTATCTAAGGAGATGCAAGTAACGGGGAGGGTAATCATCATACCCTCGAAGAACACGAGTGTTGGACGTTACTCACAACGCAGCTTGGTGAAGACCTTGATGTGGTTCACTCCGATCAGCACCACAACGAGTGGCACCTCCGAGATTTACACACGTATGGCTCAGCAACGTCTCCTTCTCCTTGATCCAGCAAGCTTGAAGGAGAAGTAGATGGGATCGAAACCAGCAACACGACGGTGTTGTGGTTCGGTGAGATCTCACGCGGGCAGAGCTTCGCAAAGCCAAGACCACAAGAGAAAGGAGCAAGAGAAAGGGTGCTGACTAAAGAGTGAATCCTTATCTTTCCCCAAATTTCACCCTCCTTATCACTACACCACGGACCAAACATAAGGGCAGCGCACTGCCGGCAAAAATCGACTTTAAAGGGCAATTTGGCTGCCGGGAAATGTTAACTGCCGGGGCAAACAGCATGTTAACTGCCGGCACATCTTTTTGGCGGGATGGACTCAAAATCGAGCGAAAACTTAGGCGCGCTATGCGAAAAGCCGAAAACGGGAGCGAATATTCCCCTCTGCCTCTCCGCCTCTCCAAACCCTATCCACAGAATCCCCCCTTTGCGCTCTGCCTCTCCGCCGTCGCCACCACTGCGCTCTGCCTCTCCGTCGCCGCCAGTAGCCTCCACACGGCTACCCCTCCATCGCCGCCAGTAGCTAGCCTCCACCCGTCCTCTCCTCCATGGCCGCCCCGCTCCGCCGCCCGTGCTGATCCTCCTCTCCGTCGAGTCCTTCCACAGCAGAAGAGAGCTGGCCCGCCGGAAAGAAGCTGGCCGCCGGCTTCTCGTCGCCCCCGACCTCCTCCCTCTGCACCTGATAAAGCTGCAGCGGCCGCCGGCGTCAACCGCCGGAAGCAGTCGATCTTACTCCAGCGGATCCAACGACACGCGTGTTGTCCCGATCCCTTTCTCTCTCTTCCCGCCCGCCACACCGCCGCCCTCCCTCTCGGCGGACTCAAGCCGCCGCCGACGGAGCCGGCCGTAGCGATTCCGCCCTTCTCCCTCCCTCCCTCGCCGACGACGCATCCCAATCCGGGAAACCCTAGCGCAGCCACTCATGCCGGCATCTGCGCCTCTCCTCCTCTGGATAATCGCCATCGCCCCAGCCTTGCCGATGAGAGAGAGCCGCCGCCACCCAGGACCGATGGAACGTGGTGCGGTGCTCCACGTCGGAGAGGGGTTGCAGGCCACGGAGGGCTGCGCATCCCGTCGTCCGCTACGCTCTGCCAGGAGCGTGGTCAACTCCACGCGACTCATCCGAGGAGGCCTGTTCGCCGGTGTGGCTGCGCCTCAACCTGGACTCCTGCGGCGTCGGCCCTGTGAGGCCTCCTCCTACTCTTCCCGTTGATAGTCCCTATGGTTCGGAGGTCAGACCAATTCTTCGAATTACTGCATTTCCTTGCTGTCAAAGCCATATGTGCTAGTGCTACCGGTAGAACTGTCAGGAAAGATTTCATCTTTATTTGTAGATGTAAACCTAATTCTTGAGTTTTCTGGGGAGCAGAATTGCAACTGCTGTAGTCTCGGTGTAGTTGCATATCCCGTATAGAAGAAGGTTGACCTAGTTATCTTGCTGGGTTATCAATATGAATGAATTGAGGAGAGGCAAGCTATCTTGTCTTGCAAACAATCAATGAATATTGTTCCATTCAGGCTTAGATTTCCTCTCTACCTTTTTTTACCTCAAATGTAAATCTTCTGCTGTGTGCATGGGCAATGGATGCATAGCAATCTCTGAAACTTGTAGATTTCATTTCTTTCCGTGAAAGCTCCAAGTCATGGGCAATGAATATTTCTACTGCACTTGCTTTTGGGTTAATGGTTCATGTCTAATTTGAGAGGATCGTTGTGACAGGGTTTTTAATTGTTAATGGCTATTGAACTATAGTAAACAAAATGCTGATTATGCTCTGGTCTGAAGGTCTTTGTAGGATTATATAATAACAGATCATGTACTATACTTGGAACTTGATCTTCCACTATTTTCTAACCTTGTCATATATGGTGTGTAAAAATATGAAATCATCTATGATAAAAGCCTAAGTATATGATCATGTGCTAGTGGTGCTAGAAGATGTAGTCTAATTTCATCTTGAATAAGATGATGTGCCAATGTGGAGCTGCTTGATTTGCTATTTTTTCGTGTATTAGTTCTATCCAGCATCAATATGCATATGCTTAGGATACGCATGATGCCAATTGTCTGTTTAAGATCAATGCGTTGGTAGTAGTGGGCATAAATCCATGTATGCCCTGCAGTTGGTAGCATCTCTATGCAGTTTCTGGAAATTTTCTTGTGCAGTCCTGTTTTGTTTCATCTTCTTTTTATCAGAAAATATAGCTGGCCGTGGGGTTGTCTTCTGGCTACCAGCCTTTTGTTTGCGATGCTTTTGTCGTTGAAATTGGCCCATGTGCTGGTTATGCTCTTGTGCTACTGTCTATGCTATTTGTTGCGGTTTCAATCTCATTTCGGATCTTGGCATGCTACTCTCTACGTTGTAGAATTTGATATGAAAGGAACATATATTTTTCAGCTAGTAACTGCAACATTGCACTTGTTTCTTCAGCTACATGTTCACAATTAAGAGTTTGCACATATTTTTTTGGGGCAGATGCTTAGTGACTGATCTCATCTCATTTTCTCTTCTTCAGGTTAAGTAAAGCACTACAAGAGGTTGATCAGCTAGCCACCGCAAGAAATAGTAGGATGCTCCATAGACTTTGATGAATGCATTGCGACTCTCTTAGACATATTTATGCACTACCATTGTCTTAGAAACATCACTATGCACTATTGTTCATTTTGTTGTCGAGTGTTGTATTGTATTGCCTTGTGGTATGTCTTGTGTAACCGAATGTTGTGGATGCAATATATGAACAAAATTTAACTTGTGGATGCATTTCATTTCTGAAGCTCTGTCAAAATCCGAATGAATACATTGATCTGCTTTCGTGTCAAAATTGCCTGCCGGCAACAAAAATAGACTGCCAGCAAAAATCCCCAGTGGCCTGCCGGGAGAGAATTTGGCCTGCCGGCAAAGATAGTAAAAACGAGGGCGGGCTAACTGCCGGCAAAGATCTAACTGCCGGCAAAGATCTTTGCCGGCAGGGTTATAGCGGGCAGGCCGGCCTGCCGGCACAAAGTCTTTGCCGGCAGTTACACTGCCCTGTTAAGAGCCCTTTCCCGGCAGTAGTTGTGCCCTTATGTTTGGTCCGTGGTGTAGTGTATGTAGGACGTGGGGAGGGGCTGTAAGGCTTGCCTCCCAAGCCTGGAGCCGGCGGGCCCACGGGGAAACTTGGTTGTTATTAAGGCCCCGAGGCTTCTCAACCAAGGAACTAGCCTCCAAGGCTTCCCCACGAAGGAACCCACCTCCAAGGCTTGTCCACGAAGGAACCTAGCTGTCAAGGCATCTCAAGGAAGGAACTTGACTGCCAAGTTTCCTAAGTGGGACGTTCGGGATAGTGGGCCCCACTATGGGACCACCGGAACATTTCTGGAAAACCCCGATACAATACCGGTAAATTCCTGAACCTTTCTGGAACCCAAAAACCACTTTCCTATATATGAAACTTCGTCTTCGGACTCTTTCGGAGCTCCTTATGATGTCATGGATCCTATCCAAGACTCCGAACAACCTTTGGTCACACCATCAAGATTATCCCAAAACTACTCTAGCGTTACCGAACTTTAAGTGTGTGACCCTACGGGTTCGAGAACGTGTGGACATGATTGAGACTCCTCTCCGATCAATAACCATTAGCGGGACCTGGATGCCCATAATGACTCCCACAAATTCAACGAAGATCTTTATCGTTTTGAACCACAATGTCAACGTATTCCATTTCCTTTGTCTCACGATATTTTACTTACACGAGATCTGATCGGCGGTATCACCATACCTAGCTCAATCTCGTTACTAGTAAGTACTCTTTACTCATTTCGTAATACAACATTCCTTGTGACTAACTCTTTAGTCACGTGCTTGCAAGTGATACCGAATGCGCATTACCGAGTGGGCACAGACACTACTAGGAAAACGGCTATAGGTGGAACCACTTTCTGTGGCGCACCAAAACAGCCATGCGCCACAAAACATATTCAGTGGCGCACAGGACGGCATGCGCCACAGAATTCTTCGGCTTTCTGTGGCGCATTCTTGACCAATGCGCCACTGAATAATTGCTTTATGTGACGCATGCAGCCGAATGCGCCACAAAAATATGGTGGGGCCCGCCACCAATGATTGGCTTTCATCCTTCTGTGCCTTTTCTGTGACGCATGAGATCCGATGCGCCACAGAAGGCACCATTTCTATGGCACATCGGATCTCATGCGCCACAGAAAAGAACCATTTCTGTGGCGCATCTGGTCACATGCGCCAAAGAAATTACCATTTCTGTGGTGCATGTGACCTCATGCGCCACAGAAATACTTTTCCAGATCTACAAAAGGTGGCAGCCCCAACCTACCACCCATTTTGTTCTTCTCCCTCCTCCGCCCAGCTCGTCTTCCTCCTCCCTCCCATCCCATTTTACCCATTGTTTTCTCCATTTTTTGTAGTTGAACTGATGACCCACAAGTATAGGGGTGTATCGTAGTACTTTCAATAAATAAGAGTGTCGAATCCAACGAGGAGCAGAAGGTGTTGACAAGCAGTTTCGGTCAAGGTTTCACTATAAACACTAGCAGACAAGTTTTTAGGGGTTTTTGATATAGCAGATAAATAAAATACAAGTAAATAAAAGATAGTAATAATAATTGCAGCGAGTGGCCCAATCCTTTTTAGAGTAAAGGATAAGCCGGTTGGTTTACTTATGATGACAAAATGTTCTTGAGGACACACGGGAATTTAGTCAAGTGCTTTCGCTTCATACAATTGATTAATCTTTATTATTTTGATAAGTGTTGTGTGGGTGAACCTATGCTAATGCACCGCCCTTACTTGGACTAATACATACTTGTGATTATACCCCTTATAAGCATCCGCAATTACAAGAAAGTAATTAAGATAAATCTAACCACAGCCTTAAACTCTGAGATCCTACACTCCCTCGTGCACCATTTTACTAACAGGGGTTTAGGTTTCTGTCACTCCGGCAACCCCACAATTAGCGACCAACTATACAATGCATTCCCCTAGGCCCATAAAGGTGAAGTGTCATGTAGTCGACGTTCACATGACACCACTAGAAGAATAACACCACAACTTAAATATCAAACCATTAAATATTACTCAACATAATTCCACTACTAGCGACAAGACTTTCCCATGTCCTCAAGAACTAAATGAACTACTCACAAGACATCATATGGATCATGATCAGAGGTGATATAATGATGAATAACAATCTGGACATAAACTTTAATTCACCGATAAAACTCAATAGCATCAACCACAAGGAGTAATTAACACCGAGAGAGTTCCCCGAAGAACTAGACAAAGTATAGCCCTAGATGTTACAGCGGAACGAAGTGGAGCGGTGGTGATGATGGTTATGGCGGTGGAGATGATGATGATCCCGATGAAGTCCAGCGTGATGACGATGGCGATGATTTCCCCCCTCCGGGAGGGAATTTCCCCGGCAGATTTCTCCCTGCCGGAGAGCTTTTTCTCTCTCTGTTGTTTCCGTCCCGTGGAGGCGGCGGAATATTTTCTCGGGCGCTCTTCTAAAGATTAGGGTTGAGGAGGTCATGTACGCGAAGGGGGAGCGCCAGAGATGGGCCAGGGGCCCCACACCATGCCTCGGCGCGGGCCCATGGTGGCCGCACCCTAGGGTGGTGTGGGCCCCTCATGGCCCATCTCAGCCTCCCCTTTTGGCTGCCTCCGTCTTCTGATAAAATAGGAGCTTCTGTATATTCGTCGTGGTTTTTGAACTCCAGAAATATAGCGTCTTGACGGTGCTTTTTCCAGCTGAAATCTGACTCCGGCAGTTAATTCTCCAATAATCATCAAACATGCAAAATAAGATAAAATAACATAAGTAACACATCTTAATATGAAATATATCAATGAATAACAGTAAATTATGATATAAAATAGTGATGCAAAATGGACGTATCAACTCCCCCCAAGCTTAGACCTCGCTTGTCCCCAAGCGAAAGCTGAGCTCAGTAAACAAGACCACAGTTTATGGAGTGAAGCGTCGATAATAAAGAATACGGACAAGAAGCATCAGTATTTACTTAACAACACAAATCATTTTAAACAGCAACTACTCTTCATATAACTTAACTTGAACATGAGTAATGAAACAACCACAATAAAGGTGCACAAAGGAGATTATAAATTAGTGATGGCACACTTCATTCTTAGTCATAGAACAATAAGCAATTCAAACTTATCTTTCGAAAGGAGTCTTTATACTAGAGCTTATATTGCAGAACTTACATGCTCAATCATCACACTTTCTTTACAGTCATTGATAACTTTCAAAGTTATATTCTTAGAGGCAAAGGTCTTTGTACTAAGACAAGGAAGGATAAAAGACATGATTGAAAATATTAATGCTATATATGGTTGAATCACAACAACTCAAATGCTTACTCAAGGAGGAAGGAAATAGGTGTACTGACTCAACATGAAAAGTAAAAGAAAGGCCCTTCGCAGAGGGAAGCAGGGATTAAATCATGTGCTAGAGCTTTTTAATTTTTGAAATCATATAGAGAGTAGAAATTAAGTTTTGAGAGGTGTTTGTTAATTGGTCAACGAATCAGTAGTAGACAGTACGATATTACCCTTGCCAACCAGACTTTTTAAGAGCGGCTCCCATGAAGGACGTTATTTCTACCAGCAAGGCAGATCATCCCTTTTTCTCTTTTGTTTACACATGCAGATGTTTCACTGAGTATTCAGTTGACAAAATGTGAAGAGATTAAGCGGTTAAAGTTGTAATTAATTGGGACTGGGCACCCCGTTGCCAGCTCTTTTTGCAAAATTAACAGATAAGCGGATGTATATGCCGCTAGTCTGGAGGTAAAGTCTGTTTGACAAGTGAAATAAAGACATCTACCACGTCCTCATGAGCTTGGTAAACATTGACACAAAAAGGAGTAATAACAATTTTGAATAGTTTAAAGGTAGCACATGACAAATTTACTTGGAGTGGCGGTTAAATACCACATATAGTAGTTATGGTGGACACAGATGGCATGGATTTTGGCTCAAGGATTTGGATGCACGAGAAGCATTCCCTCTCAGTATAGGGGTTAAGGCTAGCAAGGTCGGGTGGCAAGCATAAGAGTTGAGGGATACACCCAAATATACATGTAATAAGAGCAATCATGCAATCTTCCTTGTAAGTACAAATATTTTAACTCAAGAATGCTAATCTCATTGGCTAGCAAGAAAGAAAGATAATGGGATAATATTTTTGCATGTAATTCCCTCCTTCTACTTAAGTTTTCAAAGTATTGTTGCTATTGACCAATGCTAAGTTTGCCATAACCAATCTAATTTACTTGATGTACCCAAAAGTGATGTCAATACCAATGACAAGATCAGCATATAAAGAGGATTTGCATGCTAAAATAAAGTGTACCGAAAGTAAAGGTGAAACTTCTCATTAATATTCTAAACAAAGACACACGCACACCAACGGATACATAGATAACTAAAGGAGTGACACTCCACATTGCAAACCATCTTATAAGATAACTTCTCTACTCATGATATGACCACGAAATTGTAAAAGCAAAAAGATAAAGATGATACTGGGCACTCCCCCAAGCTTGGAACAAGCCAAGGGAGTGCCATTACCCCTTGACGATTCAAACTTGATCTCTTGGTGTGAAGGAGACTCTTCATCATCCGATTTCCAAGGTAGAGGTTCCCCATCAAAGAAGGATGATTTGGTTTCAACAGCCCTGAAACTTGCAGCAGAACTTATGCGTTTGAACCTAGCTTCATACTCACAGTTTTGGTTTTGAAGATCATAGATTTGCGCTTGCAAATTGGATGTGGTTTCACTGAGCGCGAAGATATCATCCCATAGCTTGCTAGTCTCCTTCTTGTGTTCAGCAATAAGCTCATCAATAATCTTGTGGTTGATCTCCACTCCGCGCTCTATCATCTTCTGGTACCGAAGACTTCATGCTCTACTTCTTCTAGCCTGGCCTTCATGTCCCCTTCAATCTTGGGTCCTTTGACATCTTCTTGGAAACGACTCCATCCACAAGTCGCATCTCTTGTGGGTGCTGCTTCAGCTCATTGATGTACGGGTCGACGACGTTCTTGAAGAAGGTATCCTTCGGGGCCTCGGACGAAGACATTGTTCTAATCTTGGAGCTAACCCTGGCAGAAACAGCTCGAAAACAAAACACGACGAAAACACGATATACGGACCTCGGGAGATCCGGGTGAATATATAGCAGAAAGTTTAACAACAAAGGAAGGTACAGTCGAA
This sequence comes from Poa pratensis, assembly GCA_947311845.1. Classification (NCBI taxonomy): domain Eukaryota; kingdom Viridiplantae; phylum Streptophyta; class Magnoliopsida; order Poales; family Poaceae; genus Poa; species Poa pratensis. The sequence continues at coordinate 92,672,485 of CAMZMU010000128.1, forward strand.
ACGGGGTCGGAGACGGGCTCCGAGGCGCCCACGCCATGCCTCGGCGCGGCCAGGGTGGGGCCCCGCCCAGGGTGGTGTGGTGCCCTCGGGCACCGTTTCCTACCCTTTTTCGACTCATAATTTTCTATATTAAGTAAAAAAACAAATATTAAAGTTGGAAAGTCAAACGTGAACTTTTTCTTACCGAAACTGGTACCTATTCCAAATCAGCTTCTGCAGTTACCTGAATTTGGCTTTTTATAAAATCCTCTGGAGTTACCACTTGAATAATATCAACATCTTCGTTATAAGAATCTCCAGAAATGTAATGCTTGAGTCTTTGCCCATTAACCACTTGTGGTCTGTCTCCATCGAGCGAATTAATTTTTATTGCACCTGAGCGATAGACTTCCTCAACAACATAAGGTCCTTCCCATTTTGAAAGTAATTTTCCTGCAAAAAATCTGAGACGAGACCTATACAGTAAAACTTTTTCACCTACGTTAAATTCTCTCTTAGAATTCTCCTATCATGCCATTGCTTAACTTTCTCTTTAAAAAGCCTAGCATTTTCATAAGCTTCACTTCTCCATTCATCTAAAGAGCTCAAATCAAGTAACCTCTTTTTACCAGCAAGTTTAAAGTCTCTATTAAGTTCCTTACTGCCCAATAAGCTTTATGTTCCAATTCTAGAGGTAAATGACAAGCTTTTCCATAAACCATTTTGTAAGGAGACATACCCATAGGATTTTTATAAGCAGTTCTATAAGCCCACAAAGCATCATTAAGCTTCCTAGCCCAATTTTTCTAGATTTATTAACAGTCTTTTGCAAAATAGATTTAATCTCTCTATTTGATAATTCTACTTGACCACTTGTTTGAGGATGATAAGGTGAGAAATTCTATGGTTAACATCATACTTAGCAAGAGTCTTTCTAAAAGCACCATGGATAAAATGAGAACCACCATCAGTCATGAGATATCTAGGCACACCAAACCTTGGAAAAAAATATCTTTAAGCATTTTTAATGATGTCTCACCATCAGCACTAGATGTTGGTATAGCTTCTACCCATTTAGTAACATAATCAACAGCAACAAGTATATGAGTATAACCATCTAAGGAGGAAAAGGACCCATAAAATCAAATCCCCAACAGTCAAAAGGTTCAATAACAAGAGAATAATTCATAGGCATTTCATTACGTCTACTTATATTACCAACCTTTGACATTCATCACATGATAAAATAAATTTTCTTGCATCTTTAAAAAGGTAGGCCAATAAAAACCTGATTGTAGAACCTTTTGTGCAGTTCTATCTCCAGCATGATGTCCTCCATAAGCACTACTATGGCATTTGCTCAATATTTCTTTTTGTTCATACTCAGGAACACATCTTCGCATTATACCATCTACTCCTTCTTTATATAAATGTGGGTCATCCCAAAAATAATGCCTCAAGTCATAGAAGAACTTTCTTCTTTGCTGAGCTGTAAAGGTTGGAGGCAAATACTTGGCAACAATAAAGTTAGCATAATCAGCATACCATGGACTTTCGCGTGAGCTTACCTTTATCGAAGCCAATTGTTCATTTGGAAAACTATCATTAACAGGTATAGGATCATATGAAATATTTTCCAATCTAGACAAATTATCAGCAACAGGATTTTCAGCACCTTTCCTATCTACAATATGTAAATCAAACTCTTTAGTAAAAGTACCCATCTTATAAGCCTAGGCTTAGCATCTTTCTTTTCCATAAGGTATCTAATAGCAGCATGATCAGTGTGATAGTAACTTTTGAATCAACAATATAAGGTCTAAATTTATCACAGCAAAAACAACTGCTAAAAATTCCTTTTCAGTAGTAGCATAATTCTTTTGAGCGGCATCAAGTGTCTTACTAGCATAATGAATAACATTTAATTTCTTGTCTACTCGCTGTCCAAGAACAGCTCCTACAGCAAAATCACTAGCATCACACATTATTTCAAAAGGTAAAGTCCAATCAGGCGGTTGAACAACAGGAGCTGTGATTAAAGCCTTTTTTAGAATTTCAAAAGCTTCTTTACAATCATCATCAAAAACAAAAGGTACATCTTTTTGAAGAAGATTAGTGAGGGGTTTTGAAATTTTAGAGAAATCTTTAATAAATCTCCTATAGAAACCGGCATGACCAAGAATACTACGAATACCTTTAACATCCCTAGGACAGGGCATTTTCTCAATTGCTTCAACTTTAGCTCTGTCCACTTCAATACCTCTTTCAGAAATTTTATGTCCAAGAACAATTCCTTCATTAACCATAAAATGACATTTCTCCCAATTAAGAACAAGATTAGTTTCCTCACATCTCTGCAAAACTTTATCAAGATTGTGCAAGCAGTTGTCAAAGAAGTTCCATAGACGGAAAAATCGTCCATGAATACTTCCACAATTTCTTCACAAAAACCATGAAAAATAGCAGACATGCATCTTTGAAACGTAGCAGGAGCATTACACAAACCAAAAGGCATACGTCTATAAGCATAAGTTCCATAAGGACAAGTAAAAGTAGTTTTCTCTTGATCTTGATGTTTAACAGCAATTTGTGAAAAACCAGAATAACCATCAAGAAAGCAAAAATGAGTTTTCTTAGACAACCTTTCTAACATTTGATCAATAAAAGGTAAAGGATAGTGATCTTTCTTAGTAACTTTATTAACCTTTCGAAAATCAATGCACATCCTATATCCAACTACTACTCTTTGAGGAATAAGTTCATTATTTTCATTTGGCACAACAGTAACTCCTCCTTTCTTAGGGACACAATGCACAGGACTTACCCATCTACTATCAGCAATAGGATAAATTATACCAGCATCAAGAAGTTTCAATACCTCATTTCTTACCACTTCTTTCATCTTAGGGATTAAACGACGTTGATGCTCAACAACTGGTTTTGCATCAGGTTCCATGTTGATGGCGTGTTGACATATAGTAGGAGAAATCCCCTTTAAATCATCCAAGGTATATCCTATAGCTCCTCGATGTTTCTTCAATACTTCTAATAACCTCGCTTCTTCATTACCTGAAAGTTTAGAACTAATAATAATAGGATATGTTTTCTTTCATCAAGATGAGCATATTTAAGATTATCAGGCAAAGGTTTTAAATCGAAAACAGGATCTTCCTTAGGAGGTACAGAGGTACCCAAATCCTCTACAGGCAATTATGTTTAAGTATTGGTGGTTGACGAAGAAATATATCGTCAATCTCATTTCTTTCTTCCATAAATACCTCACTTTCGTGTTCCTCCATGTATTGCTGCAAAGCACTGTTAGGAGCAATGGCAACAGAAGCAAGTTGTTCAATTTTTGAATCCTCATTAGGTAATTCGGTTTCATAAAGATTTTTACCAAACTTAGAAAAATTGAACTCATAAGATTCTCCATCAAATTTAGTATAAATTTTCTCTTTCTCACAGTCTATAATTGCACCACATGTATTTAAGAAAGGTCTACCAAAAAAATAGGGCAGGTTTTACTAGCAGCAAACCAAGTACTAGAAAATCAGCAGGATATTTAGTCTTACCGCATAAAACTTCAACATCTCTTACAATACCAATTGGGGAAATAGTTTGTCTATTAGCGAGCTGAATAAGCACATCAATATCCTCAAGTTCACAAGGACTAATTTCATGCATAATTTCTTTATAAAGTTCAAAAGGGATAGCACTGGAACTCGCACCAATATCACATAAACCATAATAGAAATGTTCTCCTATCTTAACTGAAAGCACAGGAATACTTGTTTTCCTAGCTCTACCGGGATGTGTAACAATATTAGAGGCATCTTCACAAAAGATAATATGTCCTCCTTCTACATTTTCGGTTACCAAATCCTTTACTATTGCTATTGCAGGTTCAACAGTTATTTGTTCATCAGGTTCTATAGCTTTCTTTGTACTTTTATTAACCACACTAGGTATTATAGAATGTTCCTTAACTTTAACAGGAAAAGGCATTTTCTCAATACAAGGTTCTGGCAAAATGTGATGAACAGTACACTAGTAGGGAAGTGCCTTTCTGTGGATCACGTTTTGTGGCGCACCAATTAGCCATGCGCCACAAAAAAAAATTCTGTGGCGCACCAGGCCACATGCGCCACAGAAATGTGACTTTCTGTGATGCACATTGCCATGTGCGCCACAGAATGTGACTTTCTGTGGCGCATGGGGAATGTGCGCCACAGAAATGTGACTTTCTGTGGCGCACATGGCCTGGTGCGCCACAGAAAGTGACATTTCTGTGGCGTATGTAGCCTGGGCGCCACAGAAAGTTCCATTTCTGTGGAATTTTTTTTTCTGTCTCACGCATGCCTACCCCCCCCCCCCCCCCCCCCCCCCCCCCGTGGATCGCCTTTTCAGTTCTGTAAACAAGAAAATAAAATGATAAAAATTTCAAAAAATAAAATCCTTTGACATGTAGTTTCGTTTTAGTGTCTAGTTGGTATAGAAATTTTGAAATATGAATTTTGACCTTTTTTGCAAAAAACAGGAAAAAAACTTTGAAAAGAAGATTTTTTTCTACAAAATAAAAAAATTGGAAAAGACAATTCTGTGGCGCATGACTAGGGATGCGCCACAGAATTGTTGGGCAGGATTCGAATTTTGAATCCCGCCCAAGCCCTCCTTCTCCCTCTATTTTCCCCTTCTCTCATCCACTTCTCCTCTCCTCCACTTCTCCTCCCTCCTCCACTTCTCCTCCACTTCTCCTCTCCTCTCCTCCACTTCTCCTCCCCCTTCTCCTCCCTCCTCCACTTCTCCTCCACTTCTCCTCTCCTCTCCTCCACTTCTTCTCTCCTCCTTCACCTCCACCTCCGGTGTCCTTCTCCACCACCCCGGCCACCTCCTCCTCCTCCACTTCCGGCGACGGTGACCTCCTCCACCACCTCCGGCAACGACGACCTCCTCCACCACCTCCACCTCCACCTCCGGCGATGACGACGGCGACCTTCACCTCGGCAACGGTGACCTCCACCTCCTCCTCCACCCCAGCGACCTCCTCCGACGACATCCTTCTCCTCCTCCACCATCTCCGGTGACCCCCCATCCTCCACCCACCCACCTCCGGCGACCCACTCCTCCACCCACCTCCGGCAAAGCCACCTACAGCCATGGCCACGGGCACCACGGCCTCCGACGTGCTCCGGCCAAATTTCGGCGAAATTTCACAATTCCGGCGGCCAGATCTAGATCCAGATCTAGATCTGGCCGCCCTTTTTTTTGAAATTCAAAAAAACTTTTGTGGCGCATGGTAGTGGGGTGCGCCACAGAAATATTTCTGTGTCGCATGCATTTGGGAGTGCGCCACATAATCTTGCACTTTTCTGTGGCGCATGGGTCGTGCGCCACAGAAATAATATTTTTGTGGCGAGGATTTAGTGGCGCACCCACCATGCGCCACAGAAAGGCTTTTTGGTGCGCCACTAAAAGGCACTTCCCTACTAGTGGTATGAACTTCAATGTTTTTAATAGGGGCAGAATTAGCATTATCTTTATAAGGTACATGGTACTTATTCCACTCTTCTTTAGGAACATCAAGATAAGAGGCAAACGCCTTATAACAGTTTGCAATAACTTGAGAATCAAGACCATACATATCATAAAGACTATGAAAATTATCAGTATCCATGAAAGTTTTAATGCATTCATAATCATACTATATACCTGATTCTCCACCTTTGTCTTCTCCCATCCTTCTGTATTTTCATGAATCCGATCAAGAAGGTCACATTTAACTTTTTTCTTTATTACGTGTAAATGATCCGGAACAAGAGGTATCCAATAGAGTTTTATCCTGAAGAGAAAGCCTTGCGTAGAAGTTATCAATAACAATATTACCCGGAAGCTCATGAATGGGGCATTTGAGCATTAATGACTTCAATCTCCCCCACGCTTGGGAAATACTCTCTCCATCATGAGGCCAAAAATTATATATATGATTCCGATCTTGATGAATTTCACTAGGAGGATAAAATTTAGAGTAAAAGAGAGGTACAATTTCCTCCCAGCCAATAGAACGGCCATTCTTCAGCATCTTATACCATTCCGCTGCTCTGCCCGTCAGTGATATAGAGAATAATTTCCTCTTGACTTCTTCCATTGAAATACCTGCACACTTGAACAACTCGCATAATTCATGTATAAACAGCAAATGATCACCAGGATGGATAGTTCCATCTCCTACATAGCGGTTATTCGTAACACGTTCAACAATTTTCATAGGTATTTTAAATGGAATTACTTGATCAGGTGGCGACTTGTCTACTACCGTAGCAGTGGTAGTAGCACCGAATAGGGATTCAAATGGAGATCTCTCCATAATGAAATAGAGTAGCAAGCAGAAATAAAAACAGCACTTACAGTAAAAGTTTCCCTTACCGATTCCACTTACCAATAGCACTTCACTCCCCGGTAACGGCGCCAGAAAATAGTCTTGATGACCCACAAGTATAGGGGGTGTATCGTAGTACTTTCGATAAATAAGAGTGTCGAACCCAACGAGGAGCAGAACATGTTGACAAACAGTTTCGGTCAAGGTTTCACGGTAAACACTAGCAGACAAGTTTTTAGGGGTTTTTGATATAGCAGATAAATAAAATACAAGTAAATAAAAGACAGTAATAATAATTGTAGCGAGTGGCCAAATCCTTTTTAGAGCAACGGATAAGCCGGTTGGTTTACTTATGATGACAAAATATTCTTGAAGACACACGAGAATTTAGTCAAGTGCTTTCGCTTCATACAGTTGATTAATCTTTATTGTTTTGATAAGTGTTGTGTGGGTGAACATATGCTAATGCACCGCCCTTACTTGGAATAATACATACTTGTGATTATACCCCTTGTAAGCATCCACAATTACAAAAAAGTAATTAAGATAAATCTAACCACAGCCTTAAACTCTGAGATCCTACACTCCCTCGTGCACCGGTTTACTAACGGGGGTTTAGGTTTCTGTCACTCCGGCAAACCCACAATTAGCGACCAACTACACAATGCATTCCCCTAGGCCCATAAAGGTGAAGTGTCATGTAGTCGACATTCACATGACACCACTAGAAGAATAACACCACAACTTAAATATCAAACCATTAAATATTACTCAACATAATTCCACTACTAGCGACAAGAATTTCCCATGTCCTCAAGAACTAAACGAACCACTCACAAGACATCATATGGATCATGATCAGAGGTGATATAATGATGAATAACAATCTGGACATAAACTTTAATTCACCGATAAAACTCAATAGCATCAACCACAAGGAGTAATTAACACCGGGAGAGTTCCCCCTAAGAACTAGACAAAGTATAGCCCTAGATGTTACATCGGAACGAAGTGGAGCGGCGGTGATGATGGTGATGGCGGTGGAGATGATGATGATGATCCCGATGAAGTCCAGCGTGATGACGATGACGATGGCGGTGATTTCCCCCTCCGGGAGGGAATTTCCCCAGCAGATTTCTCCCTGTCGGAGAGCTTTTTATCTCTCTGTTGTTTCCGTCCCGTGGAGGCGGCAGAATATTTCCTCGGGCGCTCTTTCTGAAGATTAGGGTTGAGGAGGTCATATACGCGAAGGGGGAGCGCCAGGGGCCCCACACCATGCATCGGCGCGGGCCCCATGGTGGCCGCGCCCTAGGGTGGTGTGGGCCCCTCGTGGCCCATCTCAGCCTCCTCTTTTGGCTGCCTCCGTCTTCTGATAAAATAGGAGCTTCTGTATATTCGTCGTGGTTTTTGGAACTCCAGAAATATAGCGTCTTGACAGTGCTTTTTCCAGCTGAAATCTGACTCCGGCAGTTAATTCTCCAATAATCATCAAACATGCAAAATAAGATAAAATAACATAAGTAACACATCTTAATATGAAATATATCAATGAATAACAGTAAATTATGATTTAAAATAGTGATGCAAAATGGACGTATCATATACCTACTTTGGTTGATAGATAATTGGTGAGGGCCGGGGGAGCCTCTCCATATATACTCTCCTCCTCTCCCAGTACATCTCTTTTTCTCCACTATTTTCTCTCCAACACCACACACTCTCTCATCGATCGCGGTCACGTCTCGGTAACGAATCTACTAGGTGAGTATAGTTGGATGGACATGCATATGCATGTTTTGTGTGGCCGGCGATGTGGATGGATGTTTTGTTGCAGGTGAAGCGATTGTCGCGCGCGGGCGGTTTGCACGATGGCGAGACGATGTTATACATGAAGCTTGTGTGGTGTGCATGAATATTTGCATGTGCGAAGGATCTTTTTGTTGTTGCTTGCGCCGGCGTGGTGCATGGATGTTTGCCGAAATGTTGATTCATTTCCGTTTCGGCAAATTTTTGCACTACCCATATGTCCTACTTTTAGGAGAGGTCATGCCGAATTTTTCCGGCAACCATGCATGTGTGTGTCTGTGTGTGCATGTTGCGGTTCTAATTATCATACTATCGTTTCTGCTCTATGTATACCGCGCAGGCAACCATGGTTGTCATGATGAGCTCCGGTCGAATCAATAGATACAAGTAAAAAGCGAAGGCGGACATGATTCGGTGCAACAGGCGCCAGATAAGATGTCCGTGTTGAACATGCAAACTCGTGAGCTGGATCGATCCTGATTCCGGACAATTGGAGGATCACCTGCTCAGGCACGGTTTCATGCTCGGCTTGAACCAGGTGTCAACAGCAAATGGTGCGCATGAAGACGAGGGCGGGCAAGAAGACGAAGAGTCTCCCAGACATGGTTATCATGACGAAGGAGATGTCGGCGGACAAGATCATCATGATGAAGGAGATGCCGGCGGACAAGATCATCATGACGAAGGAGATGCCGGCGGACATGGTCATGACGAAGGAGTGGATGGTGGTGGAGAAGATGCGAACACGCAGACCCCGCTAACTTCGGCCTTGCGGGACACTCATGTTCAAGAACTGCTCCTCAAGGAAACGAGCAACGCCAGAGCTACAGCCAGAGAGAAAGCCAAGCTGGCGCAAATGAAGATAGACGGGATGACTCCGTTGTATCCTGGGTACCGGCCATAGGATACGCGCTTGCAAGTAACGCTTGATGCTCTGGAGATCAAGGCGGAAAACAAATGGACCGACGTGAGCGTCAACAAGAACATGCAATTCTGGCACGATCGTCCTCCCGAGGGGAACACATTGCCAACTAGTATCGAGGAGGCCAAGAAAGTCGTGTGCCCTCTTGACCTACCGCACGTTAAATACCACGCCTGCATCAATGATTGCGCAAATTAGCGGGACGAGTACAAGGATAGAACCACATGTCCGGAGTGCGGCCACGGACGGTACAAGAGTGGGAACAAGAAAGTTCCTCGAAAAGTGGTATGGTACTTTCCTATCACTCCCCGTCTGCAGCGGTATTTCGTGGACCCTAAGGAAGCAAAGTTCATGCAATGGCACACGGAAAGGGAGAAGCCCGAAGAAGATCCGGAGAAGGGCAGGATCCTGACACACCCTTCAGACGCTAGCCAGTGGGAAGCATTGGACATCGCCTTCGAAAATTTTGGGGGCGACGCAAGGAACGTCAGGCTAGGTATGAGAACCGATGGTCTCAATCCGTTCGGCAACCAGAGTAGCACGCATAGCACCAAGCCTGTGTTGTATATCTCTCCGTCACACGGAGGGACAAATCCGATTCTTGATACATGCAAATCAACAAGTACTTTCGGAGATACATGTAAGACACCTTTGTAGTCACCCAGTTACGAAGTGACGTTTGGTGCCTCGAAGACGTATTCTTCATTACCCGGGACAGACATAATCTCATGATCAAAGAAACATGATACTTGACAATATAAGACATGGCAATATATATTTATTGATCCGATCAATATTGCTATGCTTGGTTGGGTCTGTCCATCACGTCATTCTCCAATGACATGACCCCGTTAATTAATTGACAACTCATGTCCATGGTTAGGAAACCATAACCATCATTAATCAATGAGCTAGTACAGTAGAGGCTTACTAGGGACTCTGTGTTGTTTACATAACCACACATGTATTAGGTTTCCGATTAATACAATTATAGCATGGAGAATAAACATTATCATGAACATGAAAATATGATAATAACACTTTATTATTGCCTCTAGGGCATATTTCCAACACTAACCGTGTTTAATAACCTTATTAGTGCAAAGTGATGATATAAATAAGGAAGAAAAACTAATACATGGCCAGCTAGACTTATAGGAACCACAAAATGTTATGTGAACTCGGGCAAAAACTCTGCAAGGCATCTTTTGGCCCATCGTAGGAATGTATGAAGCCCCTCTGCATCACTACTCCCAAAACGAAACATTCGTACAATAAACAAGCCATAAAGAACTAGTTTGTGGCACATTTCTTTGAAACATCAGTTAGTTATGAATTGAGTAAAAAGTGCTAGAGACTGAGGTTCCTTACACTTTTGTTTGACAACTCATTTGTCTTGAATGTTTGGGTTTTGCTGCTGACACACTTTTGTAGCCGCCTCTTCATTTTAAATCAGAACAAGTATGGTCGAGCTATAAAGTTGTCGGTATCTGATTCACTTGACAGTGCATCCTGTGAAAATATAGCACACAAAACAGAGTCAAACTGGGTGAGGTAGGTGCACACATATGGGAGGGGGATAAGCCGAAGTACTTACTTAAGTATGAATGTCGAGGCAACCGTGTTCGTTTGAACCTTCATTTTATCAGATACCGACAACTTTATAGCTACCAGAGAATTTGAACTTGTAGATCAGAGCATTCAGACGAATTTTGATAACCTGCTACCTGAAGTCAGTCATGAATATCTTGTTCCTGACCAGAAATAATCTTACAGCGGTACAACGGATAATAAGTGAGGGGAGTTGGGTGATTTCACACAATTGCAACAAAACGATAGACATATTCGCGAAAACTTTGCTAGTGGTACTAAATAATTTATGAAACCGAGAACAAATGATTCTGACCTACTTCATAGAGACAGAGTAGTTCATCTATAAAGTAATGACGGTCTATTTTATCCCCTTTGTATAACGGATAATAAGAGAAGGGTAGGCGTGATTTCAAAATCTGCCAACCAAAATTAAATAGAAATATTCATGAAAATTTGGTCTTTGGTACTAAAATACTGCATGAAACCTAAGACGAGGGGATATTATCTACTTCATAGAAATAGAGAAGTTTAGCAAACACGCCATTTGTGAAAACAATTTCAGGAGTGGAATGTTTTGCATCAAATATATGAGATATAGGATTTCCAATTTGCCAATCAATGGAAGAAAAGAAAAACTCCATCACTGAATGGAATACAAAATAAATTAACTTGGATTATATATGAGCGGAAAAAGGAGAGCACCTAAGAGAGAGAGTCGTTCGGGAGGCCGAGCTCCATGGAAATCGGCATTTGAACAGTTCAAAATCCATATTTTGAAGTTTCAAAAAAATCTAAAAATATGAATAGATGTGGGTAATAATATGATCTACAAGTTTGCAAAAATCAATCCAAAAATTATTATATTTTAGCCTAGAAAAAAATGACAAGTGAGTGGACCTGGACTTGTGAACCGTACACATTTGAGAAACTTTAAAATTTGACAGGAGTGCGGCCCTCTGGCTGCACAGGCCCGGCCCCTAAATATTTCTGTAGACAGCCCATTAATAACACAAGTAAAGAAGAATTTTCAGCCATCTGGCCGTGGCAATTCCTATTTGCCGCCTTTAGCGGCGAAACAAACTCGCGCCGCATAGGGAGATTCGGCGACGGGCTAGGCCCATTTTTTATCCATTCAAATTATGTTTCTGTTGACCCATTATAATCTTGTATCCCTTCTAAGTAGTTGAGAGTAATCGTTCTCAAATAGTTTCCAGTCACGTTTTAAAATCGTTCAAAAATAGTTTAAGTTTAAATACATATTTTGTTCCCTTTTTCAAAATCGTTCAAAAATAATTTCCGTTCACATACTTTTTTGTTCACTTTTTAAAATCGTACAAAATTAATTTCGTTCACAGTCATTTTTTGTTCACTTTTAAAATCGTTCAAAAATATTTTCCATTTACCGCCATTTTTTGTTCACTTTTTAAATAGTTCAAAAATCAATTTCGTTCACAAACTTTTTCTGTTCAATTTTTAAAATCGTTCAAAAATAGATTTAGTTCACCGACCTTTTCTGTTCACTTTTAAAATCATTAAAACAATTTCCGTTCGCCACCATTTTCTGTTCACTTTTCAAAATCGTTCCAAAATAGTTTTTGTTCAATTTTAAAATTGTTCAGAAAAGGCTTCCGTTCACAAGCATTTTTGTTCACTATTTAAAAATCTTCAAAAATAATTTCCGCTCATCGATATTTTTTGTATACTTTTAAAATCGTCTAAAATAGTTTCTGTTCACTTTTTAAATTCTTTCAGAAATAATTTCGTTCAAATACCTATTTTCTTCACTTTTCAAAAATCGTTCAAAAATAACTTCTGTTCACAGACTTTTTCTGTTCACTTTTTAAAATAGTTCAAAAATAGATTTTGTTCACTGACCTTTTTCTCTTCACTTTGAAGATCGTTCAAACATAGCTTCCCTCCACCGCCATTTTTCTGTTCACTTTGAAAATCGTTCCAAAATAATTGTGTTCAGAGTTTTTTCATTTCTCTTTTTAAAATCGTTCAAAATAGATTTTTTTTCATCTGCCTTTTCTGTCACTTTAAAATCGTTAAAACAAGTTTCCGTTCGCCGCCATTTTCTGCTAACTTTCAAAATCGTTCCAAAATATGTTCACTTTTTAAAAATTGCCCAAAAATAGCTTCCGTTCACAAGCGTTTTATGTTCATTTTTTCAAAAATTTCAAATAATTTCCGGTAGTCGACATTTTCTGTACACTTTTAAAATTGTTCTAAAATAGTTTATGTTCATGTTTTAAAACTTTTTAAAAATAGTTTCCGTTCGGAGACTTTTTTCTGTTCACTTTAAAAAATCGTTCAAAAAAAGATTTTGTTCACCGACCTTTTTCTGTCCACTTTTAAAATCATTCATAAATAGATTTCGTTCACCGCCATTTTTGGTTCACTTTTTAAATCCGTTAAAAAATAGATTTCGTTCACCGACCATTTTTTTCACATTTTAAAACCTTTCAAAAATACTCTCAGTTCGTCTCCATTTTCTATTCCCTTTTCTAAATCGTTCTAGAATTTTCTATTCACTTTTTTAAAATTATTCGAAAATAGCTTCCGTTCACAAGCATTTTATGTTCACTTTTTCAAAATCTTCAAAAATAATTTCTGCTCATCGATATTTTCTATACACTTTAAAAATCATTCTAAAATAGTGTCTGGTCACTTTTTAAAACCGTTCAAAAATAGTTTATGCTCACCTATTTTGTTGACTTTGCAAAATTTGTTCAAAATTATTTTCCGGTCAGAGAAATTTTTCTGTTCACTTTTTAAAACCGTTCAAAAATAGTTTCCGTTCTCCGCCCTTTTCTGTTCCCTTTTCAAAATCACTCCAAAATATTTTTTTGTTCACTTTTTAATTTTTTTTTCAAAAATAGCTTTCGTTCACAAGCATTTTCTATTCACTTTTTCAAAATCTTCAAAAATAATTTCCGTTCATCGACATTTTCTGTACGCTTTTAAAATCGTTCTAAAATAGTTTATGATCACTTTTTAAAACAGTTCAAAAATAGTTTATGTTCAAATACTTATTTTGTTCACTTTTCAAAAATCATTCAAAAATATTTTCCGGTCAGAGAATTTTTTCTTTTCACTATTTAAATCATTCAAAAATAGATTTTGTTCAGCGACCTTTTTTTGTCCGAGAAGTTACATTGTTTCATCGGGGAATTATGATTTTTGCTGATTTTAAAACTTATGTCTATTAGTTTGACACAACTGTATGTGTGGTCGAGTGGTAGTGACCTGCGTGTCCACTGAACAAGGCACGAGTTCCAATCCCAGAGTTACATTATACGTTTACTTTAAAAAAGGTTTTGTTCGATGCATAAGTCCACCGTCACATATGCTTCTTTTTTAAGGCATTAAATTTGAACCTGCTTCTGATGGCAAAGCACGTATTCTCGCAACAAAGAAACAGAAGGAAGTAACGAAGGGCGTGCGTGTGCGTGGACGTTCAAACGAAAGAAGAAAACGCGCACTAAAAGTCCAAAACGCAGTCACCCGAGATGGGCCACGAACCAGTCGGCCCACGACAGGGACAGGGTGCGCGGCGACGGAGCGTTTCGCCGCTAAACGCGGTGTATAGGACCTCCCTCTGGCCGTCCACCAGCGCACGCAGGGAAATGGGCCTCACCAGGCCGCTATCGCATTGGACTCTTGGACCTGCCAACGATCGATCAGGCTTGCTAGTGTTGGAGTTCAACTCTTTTTTTGAGATGTGCTGGACTTCAACTCTGGCAGAGAAGCTTGCGTTTTTTTTTTGAAGCTTAAAGGCAGTCGTTCTGCCATTCGATTAAAGGGGAAGCAAGTATTTACAAACAGTGCCCCGGAAGGCTAAGGCCCTAAGGCCTGAAAGGAGCAAAAGCTCAACAAAAAAGAGAGGCTACAACTCTCTCTCTCGCACTAGGGCACCCCGTCTCCGGGGTCATCCGTGTGGGCAAAAGCTCTCAAAGCGATCTCCTCGCGTATGAGGCGCACCACATCTCCTATAGGAAGCGCGACATTCGTGAAAATTCTCTCAAAGAGAAGCTTGCGTTGAACTCCTGGACTGCAACGATCGATCAGCCGACGGCCCTCCCCTCGACTTGATCCATCAGTCTAGCAATACGTGAGTAGACAAGCAAGAACGGACGACCGACAGTGATTCGATCGTCTCCTCCGGCAATTTCGATCGACATGTTCGTCTCCTCCCGTCCTCCGCGCGGATTGTCAATCCGGCAATCCCATCGTCTCCTTCCTCCAGATCGTCGCCGAGCCTCTTCTCCCCCGGTCCTGCAGGTCAGTTTCACCATCCAACTAGTCGCCAAATAAATTAGCTAATTTTATTGATTGATGATATCACATCTCTTTATTTTTATTTTATTAATCTTTTGATCTAATGTTTTAAGAATCAAAATTTGAATCATCATGAGAGGGCATGAATCAGCTGCCAAAAATGGCGAGCAAAAAAAAAAAGGAAAAAAGGTTTAATGCAATCGAAAAAGGGTAGGACAAGTTTACATAAAAGAATCACAAGCGGAAAATATAATAGTATATGCAATATAAATATCCGATTTTACTAGTGAGATAGGGCCATTTTAGATTTTGGATCATGGCCCCTAATTTTGTTGGCCCAGCCCTGTTGACAAATATACAGATCTGAATATAGTGAACAATATGTAGTTGCAAATTTCCAACTTTTGTCTTTTTGTATAGTTCAAAAGTACTGTATTTTGCATTGTAATTTTGCATGTTTCTAGGAAATATTACTGAGAACATGCATGATTTATTTCAGGTTTTTTAAAAGTTTAAAATATTATTTAAACTTTTAAATAATATTTTTTGATTTTTTTGAAAATGGCGAGATCATTGGAGTTCGGAGTCAAAATGGCATTCCGACCTTATAACCAACTTCACTATATATAAGTGAATATAAATGATGACTACACATAACATGGCAGTTGTATATAACCATGAGTTGACTATATTATTAGCCATGCTCTAAAACCACTGACCATACGTGGCAGTGACACTAAAACTTAACCATAGTGGCGTTCCCATGTGATATCAGTCTGGCAGTCCTTGTCAACGTGTAGTCAGGACCGGCCCTAACTTTCTAAAGGCCCTGGGCGAACTGAAAAAAAAGTAGGCCCTTGTAATAGTAGTATAGAATATAAAAATCACATGCATATATATGTATAGATTTCATTTAAGTTCTTAGGGAGCCATTGCCTCCCCCCCTTCAACCTGACATTTCTTTAGGTAAAACTTTTTAATATTTGGCATTTAGTGCTAGAAACCCCATCTATCTGTTTGCTCTCCTTCAACAAAGGAGAGGAAAACATTATGTCCTTTTTGTCTAAAAACAAAATAAATGTTTTTAGTAACAATTTTACGATAAAGGAGCAAGAAATTTAAATTTATTGGAGTAAAATAGCAGAAATTATCAGTTCTCCGTGTCTTGATTCCGTATCCAGCTATTTCAAAAAAAAAAAGGTCAGGGAGAGAACGCTTATAAACCACCGGATAGCCAAAAAATAACCAAATAGTCAATAGGAAAATAATTCAATATCTAATCCATGACCTAGCAGCTGAGTTGGTAGTGCTTACAGGACATATGTAACTCGTAGGGAGAGAACGAATAAAGAGTGAATAAATCTATAGAAGAATAGGACAATTTAATTTATCAGCATGCTGTTTGCGGGACACTGAAAGAGAAGAGAGAAAGTGATAAGAAATTACGGCCACCTACACGTGTGGTACAACAGTGAAGAATGATTCCGACTGAAGCGTGTGTTTTAGTTGTATTGATCGAACTGTGGTGTGCACTTATGGTGGATATCGAGCGAGCTTGACTCGACTCGCAAATACTCGTTAGTCAACGGACGTGCTCGACTCGACTCGCTAACTTAACTTAATGAGATGGTTCACCACGCACAAGGTTGTCACCTTGCCATTGATGGCTCTTTGATCGAGATGGGATCAGTTAGTACTAAGCATGCTCTGATCTATATAGTTCGCGTCGTTGATGCATGTAAATGCACAGGTTGTTGTAGGTTGTTCCCAAAGTAACACTATCGATCCTACGTCTATCGGCGCCCTTTTCTTTGAACTCACCTCAGTAGGATGCTAGCTAATTGGGAAATCATGGAGCTTCTTTTTAAACTGGAACCCCAAATTGTGTGTGTGCATATATGCTTGAGTTCATCTCTCAGGCAGGATGTTGGATTACAAATAGATAAGGATTATCGGACTAAGTTAAATTTCGTGTTCATATTAGTTAGGCAGGCAGATAGCAAAGCTTGACCAATTGCATTCTTTTCATATATCATACTTCATCAGCTGAAACAAGTTCAGCTGAACCGTGCAAAACATTTATCGTCTCACTTACTGTTTTCAACAAACATTACTCAAGGGAGTGAGATTCTGCAAATGTTTTGTTATAGGGTGTGGACTAGATTAATCACTGTTCCATCTACTTCTTCTCGTGTTCTCTGCTTGGACCTAGTTCCCGTTGGAGTATCTCCTTGTATGTTTGTCAATATCGACGCCGATTTGGTGCCATGGGATAGGTGCGCATGCCTTCAGAACCGTTTGATATTGTCTCGTGATGCGTGCACAGTTAGCATCCGTTAAATGTTCCGTCCCTGTCTCCATATGCGGCACCGCATCGTTTTAGTAGCCCGTACCCGTTCGTGTCAGAAAAAGGATACGTGCCAGTTACGAATAACAACAAAAATGGAGCCGTGCCGGTTTGTCTCTCTCCAGTGCACCAGTAAATTTTTTTAGAGGAGGATCCGACGCATATATTAGGTAGCTCCCAACACTTTACAAACAGGTCCAAAAAGAAAAGAAAATTACAATGAGGACCAGGAAAAGTGCAAGAAGCACCCGAAGCCACCTGGAAGTTTTACAATCGGACCCACAACGTGCCCCAAGCACCTAGACCACGCCGGAGTTGCCGTACCTCCCGCCGCCGGGAAGGAAGCGCGTCCACACCTTGTAGAAGGCCGCTGAGCCGTCCGCCGCCACGCGACGGAAACCGAAATCGATGAACGAACACGGCTGCGACGCTTGCTCCCCGCATCCACCAAGCTTCCAGCCAACTCGCCGTTGTCCAGGCCAACCTCCACCATCACCCAGCCAGCTCCAGAAGCCCACTCCCCTCGCCACCACGGCCGGCCGGAGCAGGAGCACTGAAGAAGACCACCGCAACCAACACCAAAACCGGAAAGAGCACCACCACCTCCTTCTCTCCTCGCCACCGAGGCCGGCCAGAGAAGGAAAGAAGGAAGAACTCACCGGACGAAGCACCTCCACAGCCTCCCCGGCAGCAAGGCCGGAACGGAAGGAGGGGGAGGACGAAACCCCACACACCGGCGCCGCCAGCTCCGCCATCAGCAGCACCAACTGGGAACACACACCTAGAACTAGGTACTATACACCCGCACGACGGAGCCGAGGCTCCCCCCCACCTCGCAGCGCCGAACGGCGGCCGGAGGCGGAGGGGAGCGGCGGAAAACGCCGGCGAACTCTCGAACTCTCTGGTCGCCTCGGTGTCGCCCTGTCTCTACTGTAGAGGGACACGCGGGGTCCGGTCGTGGCAACAGTGCACCAGTAATTTTGTATCATGCCATGTAATGTTGCTTGATTATGCTGTATTATCTCCCACGGACAGAGTACAAACTATGACGGGACACGGAAAAGTTCTTTTAATTACTCGTAAATACCTAGAAGCAAGCAGGCTTAAAATTTTGTTGTTTTACCAGCCACCCAGAAAATCACAACTAATCACTAAACAACACCCCAGGTTTTCTGTCAAATAAAGTTGGATCAACATGGAATTTGGATAGAAAATATTACGAGATAATTAACAGAATTTTTCACTCATGCATTTTTACCTTTATTTGAATGCACTTTGGATCTGGATCGGGAAGACAACATGTATAAAAAAGCAACATCGACCTGATTCCATCAAGCGGTGAAGGAAATACTAGATCGAGAAAAAGTCGAACTAAATCCAGATCGAGAAAAAGGCGAACTAAATGTCTAAATCCAGATCGAAGAAAATCCGCGGGCACCTCGTGCGTCCCTCCGGCCTGGTTTTTCCTTCCTCCTTGAGACCGCCTTCTGCAGCCTTTTGGACGGCCGGAGCAGCCGCGTCCTCGAGCCTCCTGGACACCTGTGACGGCCAGTAGCAGCACGCGTCAGCGGCTCGGGGTGCTGCGCCGGTGAATAGGAATGAGAGGCACGGGTGCGGCCGTCGCTGGCCTCACCTCATCCCGTGCCTCGGGCGTGTCTGCCGGAGAAGAAAACGTGGCGGCGGGCGGATGGCTGGCCGGCGGGGTTGGGAAACGGGAAAGAAAAGCATGTGCGTCAGCTGCAGCGGGGGTAGGTGGGGGCGATGCGGGAGGAAAGAGAAAAATGACGGGCGGGGCGGGACGTCTGGTGAAAGTAACGCCGTTAAAAATATCCACGGTGGAAAATGCCTATAGGGCTCATCTAACAGTTGGATTAGGGTGCGCACCTATCCCCCATGGCAGCCCACTATTTCCCTTGTCAATATATCGCATAACAATGCCAAGTGTTAAATTTGTATATTGTTACTATGGTATGCGAATAAAAGGACAAAACAATTTGTTCAATGTACGAATTTTATAAGAATACACATATTGTCAAACTTTCCAATACCCTATTCTGCCACAATATCCATATCCAAGATGCTATTTTCTAATGGATAAATTTCTAAATGTACACAAACTTGAACCTGCTGAATATCATTGTGTATTGCACCATGGTTGTATCGACGCATTATGCTGCGAGATTCTTGAATGGATCCAGAATGGACCGTCGACTCTGGCTTCAATTAAATACAACTCTAAACAGAGTTGCAAGTCGAAGTCGCTCAATCCATTTATTTCCAGTTTCGACCACTCTCAAGAAGTCAGCTTCTCATTGTTAGCTCTGAAGCAACTCGTCAACCAATTCTCCTACCAGGGACGAGAAGATTTCACTCTCCAAATCAATGGCCAGTAGCTTGTGTTCGTCCTCTCTTAAGCATCTCCATCGTTCGAGCGACTCAATCTCCGTCTTCACCACCGTCCAAATTGATCTTAACGAATAATTTTGCCCATCCAACCATGCTTGAGCGGTCTCCAGTAATGACTTTCCTTGACTTTGACCTTTTGGTATTTTTTCGTCACGGAAGAAATCTGTTAGAAGCTTTTGGAAGCAGTGGGTAGACCCCGAAGAGCTTTCTTCTAGGAGGTGTAGTAGACCTTGCACAGGTGAGCTTTCAGAACCTACTGTGGAGTCTGTTTCCACCATGTGGCAGCTTACGTCCTCCGTCGTCGTGGTAGCATCATCCACATCGGATATGTCCAGCTCAGCTAGCTGTTCAAACTGCCGGATTTTCTGAAGCAACTGTTCACTTACTCCTGCACAACATAAACATTCGGTTTTAGAACCCAATAAGTTAATCCAAGTATACACATTCAAAGAAGAGAATCCAACATAGTACAACTGGCGCTCGGTAACATGTACTGCGATGCATCATAAACCGCATCATTTTCGGTTTTAGAACCCAATAAGTTAGTACATTACACGTTGGAAGTTTGTAATGCTACTGAACTAGTATATGTCCCTGCTGGGTTACGGACTACTATTAAAAAATATGTATGCAAAGCTAAAGCAAGATTACTCCGAATGAGCAGCTGGATGGTACACCTTACATGATTGCATCCACTGGCCAGGCGCTATTCAATTGTTAAGGCGATAATCATGCAGATGCAGTATCCCTTTACTCTATACTGCTTTTCAAATTGCATTAGAATAATGCTTTGTACTTTCTGATAGTGTATGCTTTGCGATCGAGAATCAACTTGCTTCCAAGTTCTTCTTTTCTTCTTTCATTAGTATTCTAGAAAAAAAACCTGCCCCAGATTAATCATTAATGGGCTCATATACAATTGTCCACGCAAGTATTATGCGCTGCCGCTTGGCCATCAACGTCGCGTTTCCCCAGCTTCTTTCTCTTGCACAGTGATCCTTGCTTAAACTATTGTGATTTGTCAAATGGTTTGTACAGGCACAATGTCCCTATGCAGATAAGATACGAGACATGAATGGGGCACCGACTATATATTCCTAGCTTGTGGCCAATACGCCAATAAACCGTGTGCATATCATTTCTTCTGTACTTCTCTACATTAGGGCCCAGTACTGCCCATTTCATTTTCGTCCATTTTTGTAAGTAGTAGGAAGAACCAAAACGCAACTTCGGAGACCACTGTAGCACGCACACAGGAGGAAGGACAAGCCGTGGTTAGGAAATGGTTATGTCACTAACATGAGCAAGAAGGCGTGCTAGCATTGTGCCTGTAGGTCGGAGGAGGACTACAGTTTGTAAAATTATTTTGCATGTGGAGATCGAGTAATCTAAGCAGCTAACCTAGGCTTACGCGCGTTAACGGAGAAAATTAGCAAGTGGGAGTGGTGTGCAACTGCAGTTTGCAGGGAGCTAACGTAACGGGGTCAACAGAATTCCCTTCAGAATGAAGCGAGATGAGGTGCGAAAAGCCTTACTTCGGATGTTGGCTATGCTTCGCTGGAACGTCGGCGACGCGGTCTCGTCGTCGTCCTCGCCGCCACCGCTGCCGTTCTCATGCTCGTCGCCGTCGTCTTCATCCTGGCTGAGGAAATCCATTACGGAAACTGGGCTCAGCCGCTGCTTCCGTTCTTGCTCCTGCTCCAGGTGGCGCGTTGCCGTCATTCCCGTAACCTGTTATTGTCGATCGCACAAACAAAGAGTCGCGTAATCAATCGCAAGCTAGAAACTATCTAAGGCCAGGCGAAAAAGCAATCTTTCTTCATAGTAAGCGATCGAGACGTGGGTCAATTCTCAAGGAAAGAGTGCGCTCCTACCTCTGTTTCATGGCTACGGCGGCCGGCGATACCTGCACCGACGCCACCCGACTGGCCACTCCCCCAGCTCCGTCGCCGCGGTGACTTAGCCGGCGACGGGCCATCCCTCCTCCCGCTCGCGGTAGTCGACGCCGAGCAGCTGGGTACCACCTCGTCTCCCATCGCCTTCTTCCAAAACCCCATCCGCAGCCTCCTCGGTGAATTCCCGTAGAGCGCGGCCCTCACCGCGGCGGATACCCTCGCGATGACGTCGCCGTTCCGCCGTGTGCCTGCTGTGAGCCCGGCGACCAGGTGCCGCGGGTAGCACCCGAAACCGCCGCGGGAGAGCTCCGCGATGAACTCCAGCTCGAGCCAATCCTTCAGCATCAGCGCCGGCTTCGGCCTCCCCTCCAGCTCCATGGCTGGCACCTGCACTTCCCTGCACGGTCGCGCAACAGAATTGCACCGCGATAAGCCGAAAGGATGCCCTGCACTCCTGCTTGTGTTGAGTGTTGTATTGTGCGTGACCTTTGGAGGATGGTGAGCAGAGCCAGAGACGAAGACACCACGAGTAGTAATCTTGTACTCCGTATAAATCTCTGGGATTGTGACACGCACGAGGTGTTGAGACTTGAGAGTGGGGTGCTTTGGGTGGTAGTGCTAGTAAATTTTTGTTTGCACTTTGCAAGCCGGGATTAAGAAGCATACCACATGGGTTTCGGCTGGGTTGCAGCTAAAACAGTGCCTACATCGGATGCTTATGCCGTTTTCACGCACTACTATTTGTCGTGTTTGACTGGGTTTGGTAAGCAATGGAGTAGAATGACCTTGCGAAGTAAACATGTAGTATGCCCGTAGGTCACTTCGTCGAACAACACTGTTGGCGTTTTGTGAATGCAGACTGGACTGGATAGTTGTTATTCAAAACTAGAATTCAAAAAATGGATGAAATAAGCTATGACGAATTTAGCATTTTTTTGCAAGTTCAAACTATAGGAATTTTATGTGGTGGAACATATTTCAATCTACAACCTAATAAATGCACTGTTATATGATACCACAAACTACTAACCATCAAGCAAGTACTCCATCCGTCCTAATTTGTAGGCATAATCCCAAAATCCTCCCACCTCTTAGGCACAATTATATTATATGACTGTCAATTAGTGGCTGCTTGTTTCTATGCATCAATGCATGCAATATTTTAGCCCAATAAGCTAACACTGTAGGTCAATAGATTTGCTAATTAAGCCCTACAAACTGGGACAGAGGGAGGTAAATACACTACATAACATAAACCAGTATTGTGTGCTCCTCTAATTAATTCAGTGACTTGGTAGGACCGTAGGAGACAATTGGCCAATCCGTTTGTTCCTTGGTCACACGATGATTTTTCTACCGAGCCATGCACATCGGTCTGGAGTGAGTAGTTACCATCACATAGCCCTTCTAAAATAAATAAATCTACAAGCAAATAAATAAGACCATCTATGATACTATCTTTATTTTACTTTGCATTATGATGAAGAAAGTAACATGCACATTATGATGAAGAAAGTAACAATGCATGTTACTACTTCAAATTACTCACCACTGTAACTAGTTTAGCAACTGAACTTATGTATAGGTAGGATGTTTCTTGTCCGATCCTGTCCGACCAGTGAACCAGCGGCGTGCTGTAATTTTGTGTTAAGTAAGGATGGTTGGATGTGCTGCATCTTACATGAATCGGCGGACAGAAAGTGTCGTGCCTTCCAAAATCTCGATCAGATCTTTTACTCGACAGGACCACCTCCGTCTAATCCATGGAAATTCAAAGTGAGATTTGAACTGTCATGGCAGGCTGGCGTCTCCTTCGCACGCAAATCGCAGAGCGCGCGCGAGAGTGGAGCTCCGTGCCTGGCCGAGCTGGTTTCATGTGACGGCCGAATAGTTTTAGCGTCCATCGGGAGGACCGCCTGGTTCAAATATCGCCGACTCGATCGTCCGCCCCGATCGCTCGACCGCTCGGCGTGGCCGGCCGCGCTTGGGCAAACATGGCGCTCGCGTGCGGCCGAAGCAGCGCGCGGGGCATGGAGATCTGCGTGGATGCTGCACGGGGATGGGTGGGCGCGTGGCGGTGGTTGGTAGGCATCCGACGGCCTCGCCCGATGATCCTTTCTTGGCTTGATCTGTGTTCGGCGATGTTTACTGTATCGGATCGCTCACCAGAGCTTTTTATTCGATCCCAGCGACAGCAGCCGAGCCTAGCAGTAGCAGGTTGTAGGTGTGTCAGCGTGTGTTACTTTGTTTGGCGTCGTTCCCAACGAAGTTTGTCTAGCAGAGGCCTTGTAAGTTGTTACATTTATCTCCCGATCGACTATTTATCACTCCGGGTTATCCGTTTATCTAGAAAAAAAAAATACGCTTTCCGTTCCATGATGTTTTACATATTTTAATATGTACTACGCACGTAGCAAAATGAGTCAATCTGCACACTAAAATACAGTGTATATCTACATCTATATGTAGGTCGTTTTGAATATCTAATATTATGATGGGGTATGTGTTCTGGGTATGCTAGAAGTTCCAAAAGTGCTAATCTTATAGAGCAAACAAGCAAAAGAGAGGTGCCGCTCTAGGGTTTAACCCTAGCCACCGTCGCTTACCGTCTCCGTCTTTTTTGTCCGAAAATTGATAGGTCCCCGCTTCCTCTGTTTGACGGCGGGAGGAGTGGGGACCTCGGATATGCGGTTGGCGCTGTTTTAAGATATGTAAAGTTTGAGTTTGGTTTTGGTCTCCCTAACGGCATCGGCGAGGTGGTGGCGACGATGATGCATTGGAAAAGGGTCTCTCTGGCCTTTCCTTACCTCGTCAATGTTTATGGCGTTGGTGTCAAATCTGTTTGTGTCCATTAGATGTTGGTTGTTGGTGTATCCTTCAATGGAAGCTCGTCCATAGTGAGACATATCCGATCTCGTTGTTCCTTTGGGTTTATGGTAAATCAGTTGCTCCAACTCTCTAAAGATTGGTGGTGGAGAATTGCATGTGCTACTGTTTGGGATGTGTCTCCATCCAATGTTCCATATGCGTTTATTAGATCTTGTTGTTCAAGTAGTGATTATTGCGGTTTTTAAAAACTTAATTGGCGAGGGCGTTTGTAGGTGACACATTGTTTTACCGCTTGTTCAGTGCATGTTTCAAGCTCCGGCAGCCATCAAACTATCATAGAAAGAAGACGACTTGTATGAGTTTCTTTATATTTTATTTTGTACTGATCGGTCTTGCGTCGATTTATATCTCATTTGTATCCGATTAAATTGTCTTTTCTCGGGAAAAAAGAAGTTCCAAATGTGTTAGTGTTGAGTAATTGTTTCTCAAAACCGTCAGTAAATGTTGTTAGTTGTTGCTATGTACTCCCTCTGTTCCACAATGTAAGATGTTCTATCTAACTCACATGTTGGCTAGGTGCAAACCCAAATGAGTGTACATACACATTAAAACTTGTTCACATACATCTAGATACATGTGAATGTGGATAAAAGCTAAAACATCTTATATTTAGGAACTGATGGAGTACAAGGGAGTACTCATGCGTAGTGACTGGAGAGGCAGAAGACGGAGTAAGGGCATCTCTAACCGATCCCCTAAAATCGGTTAGAGGAGTAAAAATACGCAGCGGCGACACCTAACCGATCCCCAAAACGGTTAGAGGAGAAAAAATTTACTCATCGGAGGAGTAAAAGTGGCTCCCGACTCCTAAATATACTCCTCCGAAACCAATTCCGAGAAAACCTCCAGCCTCCCGACCCGCCGCACCTATTCCCGCCGGCGTCGCCGCCGGCGACCCCCATACCCCGCCTCCCCCACCCCGGTCCCTCCGCCGCCCTTCGGCCCACCTCTCCCTCGCTCGCCGCCTCTTGCCGTCGCCGGAATCGACGGGGCGAGCTCGTTTTTTCCCAAAAAAGTCCCCGCCTCCCGACCTCCTCTTCCCGCCCGCCTCCCCGCCGGCGCCGATGTCGCCGACTCCGCCCGAGATCGATGCGTAGCTCTCCGGCGCACCTTCTCCGACCATACCCGTCGCCGGAGACGCCGCCGCAATCGGAGATCTCCGCCGCAATCGGAAAAAGGTTGGGGGCCAAAAACATGGTCCGGCCGGCCGGCACGGTCGTCAAGGCCTCCGGTAAGGCCGGCGGCAAGCGCATGGAGGTTCCCGAGGTGGCGCCGCATCCTCCCGTTGCTCCTGTGGCCGGCCAGCGGCAGAGCAAGCCGACTCCGGCCAAGGTGGCGCTCGCGGAGGCGGCGGACAAGAAGAAGAAGAAGAGGAAGAAGGCCGAGGCGGCGCTTCCGAAGGCTGTAGCTGCCTCTTCGACGCGCAAGGCCTCGACGGCGAACCCTCCCCGAGGCCGGCCACCGCAGGCGGCCGTCGTCAACGTCGACGAGCCCGAGGTGTTCAATGGATCGTCGGCAAGAAATGGGGCAAAAAAAAGTTTACTCCTCTAAATTTAGGGGATCGGTTCGGCGCCGACCACCTTTAGAGGAGTACTTTTACTCCTCTAAAGTTTACTCCTCCGTTTACTTCTCTAACCGATAGAGATGCCCTAAGTAACTTTATCATGCCCAGTGGGTTTGATCAGTAACAAATTCGCATGTAACCTTGATCCTGGCATGGTGCCTGTATACTGAAATTACGTAAAACTGAAGCTTCTGTAACTGCTTGCTGCTGCGTGACAGGCAAAGCAACAACCTACATTTCCCACCGATAAACAATCAGACTCGATAAACCAGGTGAACATCTCGGGTGTGCAGACCCATTCAGTCATCCACGTTTGCTCCAGAAAAGGTCCTCCTTCAGGTCTCTGCATCTGAGAATGATACCTGAAAAACTACTTCGTCCATGCTATAAGAGCCCGTTAGTCCGACCAAGTCATCTCAGTGCAAGAAATATTTGAGCAATGCCAAAGGATCTGCCAAATGTTATCCCTGTCGCCAAGTGTTTCTTGACACACATTGCCAGTAAAACATGTACGGAGTACTAGTAGAGAGTAGAGACACGCCTTCTAAAATCCTACTGCCACTCCTCTGCCTATTCTGATCTCACGACATGTTCAGTGGAATAGCAGGTAAGCACATCGCAAGTACAGCTCGTCGGAGTAGTAAGGTGTATGTACATGCCCGCCGGAGTCAGGCCGGCTCAGACGCTTCCGGTCAGTAGCTCCACAGGCTGACCTCGCAGTCGTACTCCTCCTCGATCCATGGCGACGGCCCAGCCATTGGCGGCGGCTCGATGAGCATGCCCTGCACCATGTCAATATACCCCTGCATTTCGTACTCCAGTTCGTCCATCAGTAGTAAGAAGAGCTGGCAACGAGCTCGTCGATCCCCGAGGCTCCCGGCGAGAGAGCTGCCGCTTCGTTAGCCGCATTGCACTGCGCGGGCGCCGGACCAGCTTCGTTAGCCGCATTTACTGAGCCAGGTCCGCGCGGGAGTAGTTGGGTTGTTGGACCAGCTGAAGGCTGCACGGAAGAGACGATGACGACTGAGGGCCCTTTGTTTGGGCTGGCTGTGTCTTGGCTGGCTGTGGGTGCTGTGCAGAAAAGCTGCTTTTCTGAGTGGAAATCTTTGGCAAACCAGCTGGCTGTCTGACTGTAGATTGTGGATTTGTCTGAAATATACTCAAAGTCCGAAAATTGTAATTTGCTGATTTATGTGTAAACTAGGAAAAGTGCCCGTGCTTGCAACGGCTTTACAAGAAATCTGTTCACAATCCCGAAAAAAGCATATGTGTTGCAACAACAGATAAAACATTTGCATATGTCCTCTTCCCGGTCACACAGTTGTACTGGTGGATTTGCCAACCACGGGTATTTCTTCTCGCGATGGTCACCAGAGCTAGAAGAGGAGTAGGAGTATGGTTGCTTCCATAAGAAAGGCGATGGTGCTAGACAGTGGCACATGTGTCAAAGAAGTCAGAACCCTAGCTGCGCACGTTCAAGCCGCATAAGAGTGAAAATATCGATGATTTTGCTACGGCGGGTCCGATGGTTTTGTCTGAACCGGGTCAAGATCATTTAGATGTAAAATCTTCATATTTTAATTATCCATTAAATATCCAGTGTAGTACTGATTTTTTGCTAATAGCAAAAAAAAAAATCTCATCTACGTGTTTGGTTCTTATCCACACATGACACACCAACACATGTGCTATCTGTTTGTTCTTTTTTGTTTGATGATTATGCATGTGCTCCCTAGAGATTCTCAAGCAGTGAAGCAACAACGGCAGGTCTGATGGTTCCAAGTCCGCTCGACCCGCGGCTAAAACTAACTCGTTTTTTTAAATCGAGTGTGGCTCCAATGGTTTTTGAGGTAGGGATTGGGTTTCAGCTGTGTCTGATTTGCGTAGTGCTGCACTACTGCTCTGCGTGTAGTATGGCCTCCCAGCGTGAAGTAGTTTTCGTGATGCATGTGTCATGCTATGACAGGCATCGCATACTGCTGCAGCCTTCATGCATCCTGGAGTCGCTCCCTTGATCTGTAGGCATTGTCGCCACGGAGGCACCGCGCGCGAGCTGTTCAGGAGGGAAGCAGCTGACGTCGCCTCCGCAGACGATCCGGACGCGGGCTTCGTCAGCTGAAGTCGTTCGGCTCTAGCGGTTCGAAGCTTGGACCTCGATCATGGGGGCATGGCCTTCTTTCATCTTTGTTTATAGATGAATACACGCCAGGACCGAGAGAAGAAACATAATTGAACGAACGACTCCTTCGGTACGGGAAAAGAAAAAAAACGAACCGGTATGACTTATGGGTGGCACTGGTGGGTAATATTTTTGAGAACACAGGGTAAAATCGGAAATAAAAATGACGTACCACAAGAAACTTTAATGCTTTTATTATTAGACTAGCAAAAGTGCCCGTGCGTTGCGACGGTTCTAAAATAATTTATTATATGCGCTGACAAATCTAGAAAATAATATGATATGTAATTCTAACGCACAAACATTATATATTTCTCTTTTATTTTTGGCTTGTACCATTTAAAATATTTTAGGTTTTGCTTCTGGTGTTTATAACTCTATAGGGATGCTGCATCTTCTAGTCGGGTTAATAAATTCTGTGATATCTTCAATCTTCGCAAGTTTAATTTGTACTTTTCTAAAAAAAATCGACATTGAACTGCTGGAATGTTGATGATTGGGGAAACAAATGAACTTGGAGGGACAACCTGTGTTGTCCAATGTAAACGTACAGACAACCTTATCAGTTATCCCACATTTACTAACCACTTACGATTTGGAGGAACTGTTCTGGCTCAGTGAGCGAGCTTAAAGTAAGTATGATAAGTATGGCAAGACAAAGAGCTGCCATGTCCATCCTCTTTGACATTGCAGCCAGCACCTATTTAATCTTGCCAATGTTATCATCAATCCCATTCAAGGTAGTGTGGGCATGCAGTAGTGAATTGACGCTGTCGATGAAGGTCCTGAAGAATTGACACACCAAGATCTCTTGTCTCCAACGTTCCGGAGAATTGACACAACAACATCTTCTGTCTCCAGCATAGTCCTTTGGCTGTTGCTAATTCTGTCAGTAGACTGATTTGGTAACTCAGTTGTCATCATCAAACTTCCTCTCTGATCAGTAGATATACACCGCGAGCGTGTCAGCCATGCCAGACTCAATTAGTTCCTCTCTTGTAGCCTGCATACCGGATTGTATCTCAGAGAGCCTCTGTTTCTTCTTCTCTCCATCGAAAGTACTGGCGCTCATAGCCCTCGAATACCTCGCTCATGGCTGCTCCTCGATCGCCTCCGTCCACACGCCCAAATCACCCTTCTGAATTCCTCCGCGACATTGAATCGAGCAGAGACGAAATCTTGCGGCAGCGTGGTGATTTGTGGCGTCGGCACGATTGGGAAAGAGAGGACCAATCCAATCATCAATTCATGGTGCGATCTCATAAAAGGAAGATCATACCGGCGGACAGAAGGAAACTCATCTCATAAAAGGAAGGCACACATCATCGCAACGAACAAATAGAGCAGGTATTCCTAACAAAAATACACAGCGGCAAGGAGACACCGACGACGAACTCCTCCAGTTGCAGGTCGGACATGTAGAACTACGTGTTCACGTACACCAAGGCCATGGCCTTCCAGTGAGCCCTCGAAATCGGCATACCTGACGGTTCATCGTTGTGGCTCTCTTGGATGGTCGTGGGTTAGACCAGGTATTGGGTAGTTTTTGATCTGGTCGATCTCGTCTCCACGATGTCACCTGTATATGTAGCGAGCCAGGTGTATATACGATCGAACTCGAGTTGTTTTCTTCGTCGAGAGCCCAAATCCGACGTGGAAACGTACGGCGTACAAAAACGTTTTAAAAAAAAGAAAAAAAGCGACGGACGACAAGAAACCCTGAACGGACGAAAATTTGGGAGAAGAAACCTTCCTCCCTTTATTATTAGGTATAGACTAGGAAACATGTCCGTGCGTTGCAATGGGAGATAAAAATCACGACCTTAAACACAAAATCATCTTCCTTCAAATCGCACAAACATAAATCGCAGTGCATATTCCTCGAAAAAAAATCGCAGTGCATAAAACTATATAAAAACCTACGAGCTCTTTTCCTGCTGAATTGTTTAGCTAACTGCTGCTCTCATTTGTTTTTCTTCATACGTATCACCTACCCTTATTAGAAAGAAAGGTAGGATCAATTCAGAAAGGAGGTCTACATGTTAAACTCGCAGTAATTGTTGGAACGATGACATAGTTCAGATTTTGTTGGAACTGTACCTTCTTTGGCCACCGTCTTGAATATTTCGGACGAGCTAGTGCTCTTTTACTGACGGTTCTTAAAAAATTGCACGCGGAACAAAAACATTACAGTGTAACACATGCCAAGTTGCCAGCAAATTAATTGTGCTTTCTAAAAAGCAAAGTGGCGTGAAACAGTTGTGCATATTTTAGGCACATACAGAGGACAACTCGATATTGGTAAATGAGTTCTTTCTCACTGATGATCCCACAAACAGGATTACAGACAACCTTCGTGTTCGCAGAACCATCGGTAGTTCCACCAGCTACTCCATGCACATGCGTTTTATCCAAACTTTTGATGTGGAGTTGGTCACGAGCAATACACACAGTTGGCGATGATGACATGCGACGAGCAGAACACCGCGTCCACCATCGTAGAACCCACCGTGTCCGACGCCACAGAAGCCGCGCTCCGCTGGTTCAGACCTTGGCGCGTCGACGCGACAGAAGCAGTCGCCGCTGCCGCGGATTCGGCGACCATCCAGAGCGGGATGCGGTGGAACCGTGGAAGCATGAGACGACGAGGAGGTCCTTGTCCGGCGACTGCGTGTGCAGCTCATCAACTCAACGTTTGTGGAGCGGGCTGGGGTCTCGATCGATCAGAGAGCTATAAAGGGCAGGATTAGGGTGGGAGTGGGAGCAAGAAATAGAATCGGAATAGTGAGGAGAGCCCTTAGGACGGGTAGCACAAGCGACCTAGGAAACCAAAACTGAACCAATGATGCGACGTACGAAACCAAAAAACCAAGGAAGCGCCTAGAGGAGGAATGCAGTGCATCGGCCGTGCCGCATCACCGTCGACTCATGGCGCCGAGGGCGCCGCCGCACTGGACGTGCTGCACCGGCATGTAGGTCCCCATCAATGACATAGGATGGCGCTCTGGGGAGCGCCGCCCTAGAAGGAAGTCGAGTGCTAGACGACGACCAACGGCGACCTTAACTCATCACGGCGACATAGTGACATACGAAATCAATGACAGGAGTATTCACACAATGCAGTCCGGTGCTTGTCGGGTTCCTCGGGGATGCGGAGGATGACCATCTTGTCGTGGGATCTGATGAGCGCGAGCTATAGGTGCACGGCCGCGGGGTGTCGGCGCACGCCATGGTGACGATGCCGCGCATGGTGCCCGAGAACGCATCAGCGCTGAGCCGCTGAATTTCACCACCTCCTACTCCCTTTACGAGCTGATGACGATCATGGTAGCTGTCCCAAACGCCAGCGCCCACGTTGCTACGGTGGCACACTCCCACGCCGTCCGGCACGCCGAGGAAGATCATGTAAATCGGATAGCTTTCGTCGTGGTCGATCGCGTCTACTCAATAAACCAGATCGACGTGTGTGGAGTAATTTGTCGATTGATTTCGGCGCAGCGGCGAGGAATCGAACACAGGAGGCAACGCGTCCGTGCGGCTTTTATTAAAGCAAACGATAGCCAGGGATGGATTTCTTGATGGTTTAAGTTTCAAATACTTATCTGTACTGGATGACAACCAGGACATACTCTACCACGGATCGGTGGACTGCAACAGGACAGAAAGCAAGAAACGCTACGGACGACAAGAAACGAGATTGGAAAAATAAAAATCAAAACGGTATGACTTATGGGTGGCAGTGGTGGGTAAATATGTGATTTGGTGGAGAGCAAAATCGGCAAAAAAAATGGCGTACCACAAGAAACCTTAATATTTTTATTATTAGGTATAGATATAGATATATAGTATAATACCATGAATATCCAATAATATACATGCAAAATAATTCACCAAATATTTCTTTATCCAAATAAAAAAATATTTACTAATAACTACTAAATAACACACGTGAAAATAACACTACACACGTATATTTACTATTTACTAATTACTACATGTACTGGACGGCCACACAAAAAAGAAAAAACAAGAACTTCTCCGCGGTACCTCATACTCCACGCGCTAGGCAGAGGACCCCCTGACGCAAGTGTGGGAGAATCTTCTCCTTTCCACGCGGAACTCACTGGCCACTGTTTTTTTTTAATAACTGCAGGAGAGCTGCATATTGATAGCGACAGAAGAAGGTCAAGGGCCGACCTCTTCTGAAGCTCTCGAGACAAGGGCGACTAGGAACCCTAACCCTAGCCGCCGCCGCCGAAGGCCGGCCCGCGCCGCCCTCCCTCCCCCTCTCCCCCCCCCCCCCCCCCCCCCCTCGCGCGGCCGCGTCGCCCCGCGGCGGCCGGCTGCGGCCTCGGCCCCCTCTTTCCCACCTCTTCCTGTCGCCGCCGTCGGCAGTGGCCACCGGGCGCGGCCCGATCGGTGCCGGCGGCCTGTCCTCCCCCGCGCCTGGTGGGAGGAGGCGGGGCTCCAACTTCTAGGCGGCGGTGCTCCTCGGTCCGGCGACGGTCCGGCGTGGCCCGGGTGAGCGTGGTGGCGATTGGAGCGGCCGCTTGGCTGCTAGGGCCGTGGTAGCCCAAGCGCGGCCGACTGGTCACCGTCGTGTGACTGGCAGCGCCCTCCTGGCCCAGATCGTGTGACCGGCGGTTTCTCCAGTGGACAGAAAGGCAGGGGCTAGTGCTGGGGACGGCGGAGACGGTGGCGCGCGTGCTGCAGTGTGGCGGCGGGGACTTTTCGGGCTCAGCCGGGCCGGTGAGGGCCTGGTTTGTCCCGGCTGCTGCATCCGGTCGGCTACCGCAGGTGGCGGTGGAGGTCGATCCCTCCCGGTGCTACTGTACTGCTATCCCTCGCCGGTGCCTCTTCTTCTCGGTCTTCCCAACCTCACAACATGGTTCACGGTGAGACGGCGATGATGATTGCAAGACCGTGGTGGCGTGTGCTGGTGGGTGGCAAGTCTGGTGGAGCACGATGGAGCGTCCGGGGGTGTGGTTTCTTGGGGATCGGGAGAATCCCTGTCGTTCTCGACACCGACGTGGTGACGCCTGCGGGTATAGCCATCCTTCCTGAAGGGCGTCGGGTGTACCTCCTCCCAACCCTGATGTTGTACCGGGGGAAACCCTAGGACGGGTACTAGGGGTACCCTAGTCCCGGTTCGGGCAGCAGCGTTGTCATCGTCGATCACTTCTTGAGGTGCTGCTTGGTACGCGGAGCGTCGGAGTGCTAGGAGCGTGGTGGAATTCTCCGGAGGGCGCAGCGGTTGCGAATCTTTTTCGTTTTCGTCGAACCGCTTTTGTCGGCGTTGTTTCTTTTCTTTTTTCTTTTTAGTTTCTTTTGGGCTGGATTATGTTGTTTGCCTCAGCAGTGGTCTCGTCGTTGTATCGGTTGGTTGCTATATTAATATAGCGTGGCGCAAGCCTGTTTCATGGACAGAAGAAGGTCAAGATGACCACTGACCTAGTTTATAGGAAACCAGGCACCAAAACCGAACAAAGCAACACAGTTTATGAGGGAAACCGTGTCAGGAAAACCGCACAAACAACGGGGCCTCATCATCCACACGATGCCAGACCACGTCGCACAAACACACGCAACCAAAACCGGAGCCGCCGCTCCGACTTCCCCTGCTCGGACGCGAGCCGCAACGCCGCGCGGAGTAGACGGCTTGTAGCGCAAGCTACGCAAGAGAACCCGCAAACCACGAACGCCGCGCCAGAAAGATCCGGGGCCGTCGGCCCGATGTGCGAACCCGATCGACGTCGCCTACCGGGCCGGGCCGATGAACTCACTACAGTTGTAGCACCAGGTCGCCACCCAAGTCTTGCTATATGCCATGGCCAAACCCCATAAGGCCATTGCCGCAAGGCCATATGAGGGCACCGCCTCGGCGTCCATCCATTGTCCGGAGCCGCCACCCCGACATCCACCGCCCTCGACCGCAAAGCACGTGTGTAGTTGTCGCAGACCTGCTATGCCACAAGTGCCAAGGACTCCAAGGCGACATCTTCAAGAAGGCATAACAGAATGTCGTCGTCGTCCGCTCCAAAGGAGCTCGGATTTTCACCCGGAATACACTTGATGCTCGCGACGGCAGGAGGTGCAGCTCCACGATAACGCCTTCAAGAAGGAGAACTGTGACACCCCTCCCTGGCACATAACACCAGAGAGGCGGTCGTCCCGTGCGCCAGCCCAAGATATCTGGCCGCACGTCGCGACAGTGCAACATAGTGGAAATCATTACACAATCAGGCACAAGAAGTGCTACAAATGGTTTACAAGGCCATCAAGGCATGACAGAAATATCAAGCCAAGCATGGCTCAGTACAGAGTTTAACTGGCAGCGGAAGACGGCTAAGGCAACGGCTTGGAGCGGCTCCACTCCACAGGCATCTGGCTGGGCTACTGATCCTAGCACGCTCTGGCTCCATCACCTCGCTAAGGTAGAAGATGATTCCTCGCCAAAATCTGGCCACAAACACAAGGCCCGTGAGTACATTTGTATGCACTCAGCAAGAATCGCCACTCACTACAAACAATCCAACAATCATGCAACATGATATATATATTGGAAATAACCTCCTACAACATGGCAAGTGTCTACTCTAGGTAACCAATATATAACTTGAATGTAACATGGCATCACAAGCAAAACATGACATAAGCAAACAATGGGTATCACCAGTACAGAGTCCAATCCAGGTGGGGTTGGATCGTATGCTGGCAATCATACAAAGAAATTACCTGTGACGGGTAAACGAGGGTACCAGTTGGTACCGAGTAACACAACAACTTATATCAACACAGCTAGGCCCACTGGCCTCTTAGCCTCTCGAGGCTCATTTCACCTGTCAACACTGCTAGGCCCACTGGCCTCATCACAATTATCATCTCAAGTATCATTCCCTGCATCATCTTATCGTCAGGTCGTTCTTTAATTATTTCAAACAAATCTTAAGTTTAACCTCCGGACACGACGAGGACACACAGTGTGACCGACACTGAACTGTTGTTTCATATCCCAGGAACGGGGCTAGCTTGCTAGGTTGATGCTCTCGAGAGTTTGCTTTACCACCTATCAGAATGCACCCCACTCAGCCGGCACCTCAGGTTTATCACGCCCAAACTCGTACTAAGCAAAATACACTCTCGTGACGGTCCACCTGCTGGGACACACTCCTGCCCCACCCTATACACGTGGTACAACGGGCAAGTAAGTCCGGCACATATCCCTCGGCGCGACCGAGTATGCCTAGCTCCGGACTCCTTATCGCGAGTCACTCGACTGCGCCCAATGGATGGTGCAAAAGAGGCTCAACAACCTACTAGGTCACGATTTCCATGGGACAACGGTGGTATCGCATGCAAGGGTTCAGATTAGTGGCACTATGAATAGACCTTATCGTTGTTTTGGAGGGATGTTTCATTTAATCAAGTTTCATCACAACAAGTCCCAAAACAGAGGATTAGTCCAGCATAATAATCACGGTATCAACATCATATATCAACAAACAAACATGCATTAGTAACATAATATTTCAAGCAACAGTTTCGTTGGTTTGCGTCGACCGGGTGACTACCGCGGCGATTCCACCGACAAGCGCCTCCATAGATCAACTAGTTGGTTAGCGTGGACCGGGTGACTGTCGCGGCGATTCCGCCGACAAGCGCCACCACAGATCGACGTTAATGTTTTAGTGAGACGGCGGCGGTTTCCCCAGTCCATTGTCTCAAGAATGATATGTGTTTGATAAATATCAACAATACACAATATAACCAAGCAGGTATGATAAATAAATAATCAACATGACATGAGTAATATTACGAGTCTCCAAAATGAACCGAAAAGCAATCATAAGAAAGAAAACATCCATTCCACTCGAGGATTACCTCGACGTGGTGTCCGCAATCTTGGCAAAAAGAACCAAATGGAAAGCAAATGTCGCAAGCGTCGCAGTCCAGGCGGGCTTACGCCAACCACGTTTGACGGAGGGAGAAGAAGCAAATAACTCTTTTGGCAAATGCCCCCAACTCCGAGGATCATAAGACGACATTCGTCCGCTCCTCACCTCGGCGAAGAAGAAGAAGCAAACAAAGCCCCGCAAGCGCGAGACGCACAGTTGTAATATTTCCCCCATTCCTTTGACTGGGGCGGTTCCTCCGGCCATTGTCTCAGGAACGGGAGTGATGCGCAGATAAGAAATTATAAGGTAATGCGACAGTTTAAAACGCAACAATATATGCAACACTACAAGGCTCATACAAAATACGGACAACAACAGACATGCAACAATAATAGTAGACAGACATAACAATAGAACAAGAGATAGACATAAACACCTGGCATGGTATTAAGCAAATAAACAAACAAGCATTGCAGGACGGCTCATAGCAAGGGGTTAGCTTGCCTCCGGAGATCGACGCCATTTGGCTTGGAGGGTCACGAACGCGTCACGGGTCAGGGTCTCGGTTTGCCGGTACCGCGGAGTACCCTATGCATGGATACAAGGTGCTGGGCATACAAGTATTTTACAAAAGGTGAGACCTATGCTACTGGACAGATCTTCTCAATCTAAGAATTTACAAATTTGAATCACTCCAAACGGAGCTACGGTTCAAAAGATATTGACGTGCGACGGTTAGCTATTTGCTGCTCACCAGAGAAAAAAATGGAATGGGCCGAATCTGACTTGGTTGGTTGCGTATCCTCCGGAAAATCCGTCTTCGCTTCAGGGAAGCGCACTCGCGCGAAACCGTCTCCACTTATCCGACGTGGCGGCGGGGCCAGCCTGGGCCTGCCTGTCGGCGTCACCCTCCTGCCACACTGGAGGCCAGCTGGCCTTCTTCTTCTTTGCGTCACGGACGCGCGGGAGGGAGCCCGAGACGGCGCAGGCGAGCACGGCCACCTGCTGCCGCCGCCTATCCGGTGGGCGCCGCCGGCCGCCAAGGGCATGGGGAGGAGCGCCCCGACGTGCCGCGTCTGAGCATGGAGGCCACGGCCAAGGGAGAGGTAAAGGAGGCGATGCCTCGGTGCGCGTCAGGCGAGCTGGTCGCCAGCGGTCGAAGATGGCGACGAGGCTGCGGTCTACTAAAATCCAAAAGGATTTGACCGGGAGGTGGAGGGGGTCGAGGGGAACATCTCTGCGAGTTTAATCGAGGAATGGCTCGGTCTGGGGCTTGCCACGGTCGACGGACCAACGGCGGCGACCTCGGTCGATTCGGAGCAAAGCTCCACCATTTCGAAACTAAAAGAGCAGAGGGTTCCAGGGAGAGAGGGAGTGTGCGGTGCACCAAAATGGGGGGGGGTCTGGAGTTCCTCTTATAGCCGGGTAAGGAGAGGTGGGTGCGCGGCCGTTGCGGCCATTCAATGGCGTCGACGTCACGGCTCACGCCATCCCGGCCACAGGGGAGGGATAAGAGCGAGCTCGAGCTGATCCTGGGGAGCAGGAGCGGCTTGGAAACCCGCACGTTGAACTCGGGTTTGTGAGCAGCGGCGAGGACAGAGCTGACACACGGCGGACGGCGCCTAACTCCGGCCAGAAATTAATGGGAGGGGGTAGGGGCGTCTCGGGTGCGAGCCAGGGGAGCAGGGGAGGGCTGGGTCGTGGCCGGGTTGGGCTGGAACGCGGGAACAGCAGGGGAGCCAGAGGAGCAGTGCGGCGGCGCTGAGCATGCCAGTGGTGACCACGCCACAGGCCATGCCGACAACGGCATCGCGATGGCTCTCTCGTCCTAGGACTCTAGAATAAAAACTAATCGTGTCACCTTGCGCCAAATTGAATTTTCAACAACTTTGCAGAACAAAGTTTTTGCAAATTCACAAGTCGGTGCGACTAATTTTTTTGAAAAACAGTACTGGACCAATTTGGATTTGGTTGTTTGGAGGGGCAAACGATTTTTGATTTGATCAAGACTTGGCCCAGAGGTGTAGGATCTCCTAGTGCTTGCATCTAGGTGCTCACCTCCCACTACAAAAATAATTTGGCTTGTTTTTGGAAACAATTGGGTTTTAGGGCAGAAACTTGCACAGGGAAAAAGTCCAACATTTTCCTAACAGGGTACCAAATAGTTTTACATAAATGGGTTACATACTGCCTAGGGATCAACCCCTAATTTTCATAGAATTTTTGGAGACATAAGAATAGGGGTTCCTTTGGAAATTGCAAAAAGGCATGAAAAGAGCATTACAAAGGAAGTACCTCAAATATTGCCCAAATGGGGTTGGGACAGTGGAGTGAAATGTTCAGGAGGTGGAATCATGCACCTTCCCAAAATTGCATAATTTCTGGATGAGTGGAAGGTGTCTAGATAATTTCTGGATCAGAAATGGCATTTCGGAAGATAATGTCCAACTTGGAAATATTGCATTGGAGTATGCAATATTTTTGCCTGCAATGTCTTTAAATGGATGTGAGAGTCCTATGGTATTTTTAGTGGAATTTATCTAGCTATGGAAATAGGTTTCCCTTTTGTAGGTGGAGGAAAAGGGCTTAAACGGTTCGATAGTCGGGGCTAGGGTTCTCGGGAGGAAACTTAAGCAACAAAATTATCACGGGCATTGGAGGGGTTCGTGGGTCACCGGGAAATTTTGAGAGAGTGATTCCCACGTCAATTCATACTCGAAAGAATTGAAGAAACACATAGGAAAATAGAAAAAGTTTTTCAGGTGTCAGAAAACACCGCTAAAATTTGGTTTGAATTTTCGGGGTGTTACAAGAACGTTGTTGGAGATATGCCCTAGACACAATAATAATTTAGTTATTATTTATCTCTAAGTTTATTATTAATATTTATATCTTTATGCTATAACTGTATTGGGCACTTGAATAGCAAATACAACGTGTTCAAGAGGAAAACCTTCAATACAGGTGTAGAGATACGAACAAGTAAAAGAGTTCCCGGTCTTGTCTCTAAGACATGCCTATCTTGTTGTTTGATGATCATGTTTTCCTGATCATGGACTTTGTATAAGTCACACAACTATAGGAGTTTATTGTCGGAATGACAATAGTACCGAACCGACCCATTGTATGATCTTGCTAAGAGACTAATCATCAACGATGAAGGTAGCAATTGATCATATGTTTAGTTTTCATTAGCTGTATTCCTTTGCTATGAGAATATCTGGTGACCGCTTATTCGACACTCATGCTTTGATTGTCACCTAACGTCTGGCCGTAACTAGGGACCATAACGGTGACTTTTGGGTGTGGACTAGAATAATGTATTGGAACATAGATTATTCAAGAATAGCACTTACTCCTCCAGACGATGGAGAGATACATCTTTTAGGCCATCTCAGTATTATTATTGTCACCCAATCGTCTGGCCAGACACAGCGTGATTAATCACGGGAAAATGAAAATACGGAATGAGAAAAGAGAAAGATATTGGTGCGAGAATTATATGTGTTATGATCAAATGGTTTGATCACACTAGAGCACATTGTCTCAATCTCGAGATATCATTGGTATCATGTACGTAAGGGGATTAGCATAATGAGAAACACACAAATTCTGTCGTTCACTCGTGAACACATAGGAGCTAGTACGGTCGTCTAGGTCCCAATGCTAGTTATTGTCTGGTAAGCTCCCGGACATGTCTATGTGTTACCGAACCTTTCGGGTCACACATTTAAGCTGTGAGTCAATCTTTTATTGAGAGAATAAAGTTGTAGTTTTGTGGTTATGAGAACTGGTCGGAGTCCCTCCGATGTCACAGGAACAACTCCGGAGTAATTTGGAGAAGTTCCAGTGAAGTTACCTTGAGAGGGAAATGATGCCGGTATGGGGCAGAATTTCCTAAGAGAGAAATATGGCAAACATGAGATGTTCCGGGATGCCGGGAAGTGTTTCCGACATTAGTGGATAGAGTGGATGATTCTATCTATAGAGTATATTCGGTTCCGGAAGAGTTTCGAAGGTTTGCCGGGAGGGGGGATGCATCGGAGAAGAGAGGGGGGGGGGTGCCCATGTGGCTGCACCATACCTAGTATGGGCCGGCCGCCTGGCACCACCCTCCAGGCTGGCCGCACCAAGTCCTCTCCTCTCCTTCCTTGTTTAAATTGGAGATTTAAATGAGTCCTAATTGAACTAGGAAAGGAATAAAGAAAAAAAGGCAAAAAGATAAAAGGGAAGGGAGGGAGTCCTTGTTGGACAAGGACTCCTCTCCCAAACCGACTTGGGAGAGGGGCCGGCCTCCCTAGGCCTGGCGCACCAAGGGGAGGGCTTTGCCCCTCCCCCAAGCACCTCCTCACCTTGCTTCCCTTTATATACTCCACCCCCTCCCACAAGGAGGAAACACAACATCCAATTGACTTGCACAAGTTTCTCTCTCTAGATATTGTGCAATTAGACGATGCTCTAATTTAGACGGCGCTCTAATTAGACATTGATCTAATCTCTCTCTAGTAGATCTCATGTGTTGAGAATTAGATCTCTCTAGTCTCATATAGATCTAATCGAGCCCGATTAGATCTACCATTAAATCTACGTCGAAAGGCAGTCTCTCTTCGTTGGTGCTAGTAGCTCTAGGTGGCGAACGTGCTTGACGGATTGGATCAGCGTACGTGTGGATAATGTTAGAGCGGGGCCGCACAAGTAGTTCCTCGACGATGGACCGGCAACAATCTCACCTCCCGGCGTGGACGTGAGATTCTTCATCAGGCTTCACCAACGTCTACTTCGACAAACACAAGATCTTCCGCAACGGTGTTTGTAAGTATCTAGATCTAGCATTATGGGTGCAGCATATCTTCGTAGAATAGATCTTGGCGGTAATGTTACGGAAAATTTTAAAATTTTACCCGCAACCCAATAAACGTCACCGAAGGTGCCGCCGTCATCGGCACCGCCACCGGCGATTGCAAAGCTTTCACTCGGAGCACACCTCCGCCATCGGACCACAAGAGGCCCGGACAACAGGGCACGACCATCTGCATAGGCCCTACGGTCAGCCACCAGCCGCCGCACGAGACTAGGGGCTATCCGTCGCGTAAGATCTGTAGTCGGGGCGCCAGAACCGCCGCCGCCCGCGTCGGGTCGCCTCCCACCTCGCCGGCCGCCACCACCAGAGCCTGGGGCCGCCGCCCCGGCTCCCTTCTTCTCCGCCGCGCCCGAGGTCTGGCACTACCACTAGGTCACTCTCTTCCCCTCGCGTCACCCCCCGACGGCGCTTGGGGCGCACAGCTCAAAAGCGGCCGGCCCGCCCCCGCCTGGCCACCCCTCCCGCTGTCGTCGCCATCTCCAGCCGTGACGGTGGCGGCACCCCTCTGCTGCCAAAAGGTGGCTGGGGGGAGGCCCTCGTTCACGTAGGAGGTAGACCGACCCGTGGGGGCGGCGGCGGTGGAAGCCGAGCCGGCGGGCTCGAGAGGAGGCAGCGACTGGAGCGCAGGCGGCGGGTGGCGCTGGTGGCAGCGACACCATCCCAAGCGCATGTGAGGAGGGCGAGCGACCGATGGGCCTGGCGGGCCCGATCTAGGCCTATCGGGCTCGGATGGCGGGTGGTTGCGTCGGACCCGTCGTTGCCCGTGGCGAGCCCTAGCGGGCGCTGTCGTGAGAGCAGGGCATCCTAGAGGCCGCCATCACCGAGGCCACGGGGACAGGAGGCCCAACCTCTACCGGAGCAGCCACCGCCGCGGGAGAGCGGGTCATCCCGAAACCCCAGTCCATGGGGTCCATCACGGAGGCTGCCGGCGCGGGAGCCGAGGTCATGGCGGACTTGGCATCGC
Organism: Poa pratensis; assembly: GCA_947311845.1. Lineage (NCBI taxonomy): Eukaryota > Viridiplantae > Streptophyta > Magnoliopsida > Poales > Poaceae > Poa > Poa pratensis. Next base: position 92,714,442 of record CAMZMU010000128.1, read on the forward strand.
CCCCCATGGCGGCAGGCACGGAGACGAGGAATGGCGAGGCATCGATGTCGAGCCATTGCTCGGCGGACAAGAGCTGCTCCGTGCAGCCCATGTGCGGCCTCATGGCCGCGACCTGTAGGTAGCAGCGGAGGCAGCCGTGATGCACGCCGTCACCGTCGGAGGTGACCCCACCCCTACATGCCAGCCGGATGGACGAGAATAGGGCGTCGAGGGGAGGCCAGATCCGGTCACGGAGCTCAGAGACGACGACGCATGAGAGAGGTCAGGCCGCCGGCGGCGGCAGCCCTGCCCTGGTCGGCATGGGTGGCTAAGAGTTCATTATGAGAAACAATATGATTGCAGATTTGAGGAATTCGGTGAAATCCTTCCTTTCACCTAATCCTTTGAAAACTCACCAAATATTTTTTTATCCCAATCCAATAATGCAGTTTTAAATTCTTTTCTGGTCTCTAAATTACAGCGTGTTGTAGTGTTGTTAGCCGTCGAACCTTATCATTTTTTACTTCTCCTCCAACCCAGTGCTAACCGCATGCCCCGTGCCCACATTCTTCCCAATCGACTGTACAACACAGCCCGATCATGCCTCATAGCGGACTTCTTTCCAGACAGACATATGGAACCGTACGCGGCGTCGACCACGTGTTATACCACGTGCGCCAACACCAAATCCCCCACCGACTAGGTTTTGTTCATAATATAAATGTTTAGAACATCATGCCCGTTACCCTTCATTATGATGAGGTATGTTGTAATCTCAACCGTCGATCAAATTGGTGGCGGGAAGGGGGGATTTAATAAAAAAAAATTATGAAGGATTTCAAAACTATGAAATCTACGACGACAATGTTATCTAAGGGGGATGCGAAGAAGAGGTTGCCTTTAGCTTTAGATTTACCCTAACTTGCAGTTAGCATACTATTTCAATATAGTACTCAGAGTTTTAGTTTTTTCCAAATGTATCATTTGGAAAACCGTCGGCCTTACTACGTCTATCCAGAAAGGCACAACGTTTTGTAAACCAACATATTTGGTGTCCAGTGCTCTGCCATTTAAAAAAAATATTTATATGATTTAAGAAATTCTTAAAAACATTCTGGACATAGCCAATGATATCTTATAGGTATTGAAAATCACAATGCGAACTTATCTGTAGTATGGGCTACACAAACTTAGAGATTTAAAAATATGCATACACATATCCACACTTTTATCATTTTTATGTAGCTGAAAATATAAATTCTCTGAAACTGAAATTTTACACGCTTGTGAGATACACTATTTCTTTTTTTAAAAAAACTTTTAAATATTATTTTGGAATTTTTAGAATCACAAAATCACTAGACCTCGGGAGCTCCCCACTCGCGTATAAATATTCGAGAGTCTCAACAAATAAAGCGTTCAATTGCTGTCAATCTTTCATTCTCACGCAGTTTCTCAGATGGTTGCAGTTGGAAAGGAGGTCACGAAGAGGGCGTGTCACGTGAGCCCACGTCGAGGGAATACGATCCGTTCAAAGAAACATGTGCAGTGTCACGTGCAAAGCCTCACGTCGAGGAACGTGTCACATACCAAGCCTCACTTTGAGCGAAGTTCATACTCCCTCCGATCCAATTAAATTGATGGAGGAAATGAACGCTGCACGCACAAGTTGGTAGTTGTACGGGCGATAAATATTTCGGATCAGAGGGAGTAATATATATGCAATATGTATGTTTGCGCCAAACTATAACTTTTCATGAGAAAATAAGACGTAATTAAGAATAAAGAAATTGTTCTTGATAAATCAATAAATGAGCACAATTGGCAGATTAGCTCGCAATAGCTAATTGCCCGTGCGTTGCAACGGGGCATAAAAAATGTTCATTGATGCACAAGTAAACATAAAATGCCATATATATATATAGGTATATATATTCATGTAAAGATTTCCACATAGTATTCCAAAAACATAATATATGTACGTCGTGCAGCTCGGGTGTCTGAGGTTTTCCTAGGCTTGAGGGTTGACCGACTCAAGTTTAGGTTGCCATCGGTGAAAGTCGGTTTTGACTTCAGTTTTCGAGGAGCTCCGCTTCAAATAAGCGAGCATCATATACAAAACAGTAGTGCAGCACTGCATTTGAAAAGTAGAGATGAAATCATATCTAAAACCGCCATTGTCTCTAGTACGTTAGTCGTTGTATTATAATTCATACTATCAGGGGGCGAAAAGGTTTGTTGCTTACCAAGGTACAATGCTTACGTGAAGAGTAGTGCTAACGGGGCACTAAAGAACAATGACGCAAGTAAGGCATGTCCCTGCACGCTATCTGCAAAAAGCATAGTCAATTGTAATGTAAATAAATGATCAAGGGAATGCTGCCGCAGGTAAACTTTAGTGCTGTAGTATTATTTCTATGAAAAAGCTCCTAACACTACGGGAAACCGTCAAAACGCCGACAAAAGCTCCTAACACTACGGGAAACCGTCAAAACGCCGACGGCGGGCCGCCGTCGGCGTAGCAACGATCGCCGTCGGCGTAGTCCTACGCTGTAACAGCCCGAAGTGGAAAACCTAAAAACCTGTGTAATTTTTCCACTTTTCTGTTAATTGCATCATGACATCCATGCATAAAACATGTCTCTTTTGAGTTAACACAACATTGATATCGAAATGTTATGAAGTTGCTAAAACCAAATTGCCAAAGGTGCTTCCACAAATTTCAAAACAACGAAGGCACTCAATCTTGCAAATAAAATTATTGTGACTTCTCATATTTGTCAAGGAAGTTCCAAGAGCTCCAAAACAATCTTTTTCACTTGCTCCAAATTGTTAAAGGAGCAACATCTTTGAATTTAAGAAAAATGCCCTATTCACCTTTCTAAACAAAAGTGGTCCAAACTAATTTATTTTGACACGCCAAAATTTGTGGAGTTCCTCCAGGTTAAGGGGAGCATCCCCAAATTTTCCATAAATTTTGGAGCAATGCAAGTGACCTAATTAAAACTATTGAAGAAACAGGTTTTAAAGTTAAAAACAGAAAAAGGGAGAACCGGATAATCCGGTCTGAACGACCACCGGATAATCCGGTCGAGGTCATCTTCTTCTTGTACCGACCACGCGCGTCGTTCCCGCCAGACCAGCTCGATGCCGAGCTCGCCATGGGGCCCCCGCGCCCCCTGCCGCACGTGAGGAGAAGAAGAGCACCTCTAGGCCCCTGGCTACCCTATCCACTCGCCCCCTTGCCCTCTCCCTTCCCCATTTCTTCTTCCCCACGAGCTTCACGTCGCCGTCGCCATGGCCGAACTCGCCGCCGTCGATTGAGGTCACCCCGAGCAAATCCAAGACCACAGAAAGCTTAGCCTCCTCCTCCTCTCCGTCCTCACCGCAAGAATCGAGCCGGGAAGCTGCACATTGCCCGAAATTCGAGTTCTTCTCCGACGAACTCCGCCGCACGCCGAGCTCGATTGACGCCGTTCCCGTCCATCCCCGGCCTAGCTGAGCACCCCCACGGGTTCGTGGTGAGCGCTATACCCTTGCTGACCCCTTTCCCTCTCCCCATTTGCTCTAGTTCGAGTTTTGACTGTAGCCATGGAATTTCAGCTGTAACTCGAAGATCTAGGCCGGATCTTCCGGCCTCGGACAAAATGTCCGGCTTGAATTTTCCGGCCGAGTCCAGTGGCTCGCGCCTTGAGTCCTTAGCCGTTTTCACGAGTGGCCAAGCTTGGAGACCGGATATTCCGGTCTGGCATGACCCGGATTATCCGGCCTCTGGGAGATTTTCGCCTATTTTGGCTAAGTTGCACATGGTCTCCTCACAACTTAAAACTTGCATCTTCTCATGAGCATGACATTCATATGCAAGTTAACCCTAGGGTTCATCGATCTTTATCAACTAGTAAAGTTGTTGTAACCCTTAAACCCCACGGTATAGTCGCGATGCACCGTGATGCATCCAACCTCCGTTTAAATTGTTTAGTTGAATCATCCTCGTCTCAGGGATTTAAAATGTCATGTCATCATGTGTTTGCGCATTGCACTCGCTAATATGTGTGGTGATTGATTGTTCTCTCCCGATGTTTGTTTTTCGTTAGATCAAGCAACCGGGGTTACTCCACAATACCCCGAAGACCCGTACTGCGAGCACCTTGATCAAGGCAAGCGTAATCCCCCCTCTGAGCATGTCTTATCCTATTTTCCGCAAATATTTTCTCCACTATAATATTGCATGCGGTTTCAAATGTCAATTTTATTGGATTAGAGTATCCTATAGTTGCATTAAGTTTCCGATGTCAATACCTGTTTTCCTTCCTATTATCCATAGGTTTGTATTGTTGGCCGAGATACCTACTATGCTATGTTGATGCTTAGTCATGCTTAGTTAATTGCATAGCTATACGATTGATGGTTTGTGTTGGAAACAGGTGATGAGATAAATGGTTGATGGTGGAGAAATTGTGGTGATGGATAATATAATGCTTAAAGGTGGGGATGAGAGGCCACATGGGATGTGGTGGGTTGTCTCGTTCTCGCCGCCTAAGTGCGAGTTCTCGCCTACGAGCCAAGTTGAGCGTGCAACCATGCGTGGGCATATGGAACCTCGTTGACCGACTAACTTGCGGCGGACTAGCCGAGGGTCCTCTAGTTTGGCTTTCCATTTGCGCGTGCGTTGAAGATGGTGGCCAAGACTGGATGAGGATGGTTGTGTCAGGAAAATAAGTGGCCGCGGGACAGGGTGCGAGAAGGTACCTCTTGTCCTACCGCCACTGATGATCCTGGGTTAGTCTTAAGCAAGGTAAAGGTCGTAGCCGCTCCCACCCAGCCGGCTTTCCCCGGAAGAGAGCTAAGAGCTAGGCAATGGGCCGGACGGTACGCATGGATAAGAAGCTGGGAGGTCCCTCGGGAACCTGGCGACTTTCACATTGTACACCCCTGCAGGGATAAATCTTTTCGAAAAGCCGTGTCCGCGGTTATGGACGACTTGGTGACGGATTCAGAGATCATAGAATAACTTTAACGGAATGATTAAAAACTGGGTACTAAGGTACCACTCAAGATTGTAAGGTGAGCTTCCTCGAGGGTGATTCGGGGAGGTGCCTTTGATGAACAGGTACAATGTTGATGATGGTGATGATGGTGAGAAATGTGATTCAAGAGAAAGAGTACTTCTTACCTCTTTTAAAATACTCTGATAGTCGATGCCATTGAGTTATGTTTTCATAAATAAAATCAGCTTTATGCAAAACAGCCATATAACTTTGAAAGCCTCATCGAGCTAAAGCTCTATATATAATCTTGCGAGTTCGTCGAACTCAACGTCGTTTGTTTTGTTTCAGAGGAGGACTTCACCGACCTCGAAGGTGGGTTCTTTGTGGACGTCGACGAGTAGTCTGGGGTTCCCAGGTGGCAGCTTGGGACATCCGGAACAGCTGGCGCTGGATGTTTATCTGTAGGCCTCTTAGGCCATATATTTGGTTCTTGTTGTTTAGAACAACTAATTTGCTTCCGCTTGTTGTAATGTTGGGTCTGTGACCTCTGGTTGTCATTTGCTATCTTTCTCTATTATAAGAGTTGAACTATATGATTTGTGTCGTAGAGTCTGTGATGTGCCAGTTGTTCCACAAGTCTTGATCTCTCTATTATGCTTTGATAGTGTGTCTGGTGGTATCGGATAACCGGGACACAGTATCACTGTATAGCAGTCGGGTCGGGGCGCCACAAGTTGGTATCAGAGCAGTACTGCCTGTAGGAAACCCTTCTACTGGTCGATGTTGAGTCTAGTGTTTGTGAAAATATTTTAACCTAAAAATGAGTTGTGAAAACCATCTTAGGATTCTTTTTACTCCTTATCTGGTTACCCTCTAATCTCGGAGCAATCTTACCTCGATTTGAGTTTAAAGGTTTTACTCCTCGTCTGTTACTTCAAAATGATTAGAAACGGGGTGGGTTCGACCTTTAGTGTTATGTGTCACGTTGCTCCCGCTGCGTTGCAATCCCAAATCAACTCAGATGTTTCTACCGAGTTAATCTTTGATCCTTTCTTTGGGTTTTAACCCACGGACTTGAACATAAGGTCCCGGATTGTGTCAACTAGAGTGTGTTAAGTTGTGATTTCTTAACTCTCACTAGTAGCACATGATGCTGATCTTTGACCCAAGTTCTATCTTGTTGTTTTCCTTCTCGCAAAGTATTATCGTCCCTAGTCTGTGTACTTGTGTAGACGCTAATGCTATTGTTCGACCATTCGGAGAAAGATACTAACTGTGTCATTGTCAAATCTCCAGAATGGCTCGAGGAGGCCGTGGAGGCCGTGGTGGTCGCGGTAACCACAATGATGATGAGGATGATCTGCCGCCACCACCCTCGATGGCTGAGGTCTTGATGGCCATTGAGGAGAACCGTGGGCGCAATGAGCGCTTGCTTGACAGTTGGTGCAGCAGAATGCACGGAGGAACGAGTGCAACACTCTCACGAGTTCCTGCGCTCGCAGCCACCCACTTTGCTGATGCTAAGGAGCCACTGGAAGCTGATGATTGGCTTCGTGCTTTGGAGCGCAAGTTCTCCGCGCTGCATGTCCCATTGGCTGAGCAAGTCAACTTTGCCACCTATCTCTTGGTTGGTGCTGCTGGCTGTTGGTGGGAAAGCCATGTGGCTTTGTTTCCAGCCAACCATGTCTTCACTGGGCTGATTTCGCACTGCCTTCCGTGCGGAGTACATTCCCCAGCCATCATGGACTTGAAGAGGAGGGAGTTCCTGGATTTGCAACAGGGACGGATGGACCTCCGCACTTATGGTCGTGAGTTCAACCATCTCTCTCGTTACGCCCCAAGGGACGTGACCAATGATGCTGACAAGCAAGAGCTGTTCCGCAAGGGTCTGACTCCGCAGCTCGCTATGAGTTGCCCCTTCAGGTTCCAGACCTATCAGGAGCTGTTCAACCAGGCTTTCACTCTTGAGCAAGGAAGAAAGGAACTTGAAGCTTCCAAGAGGCCCGCACATGGGGACCACCAGAGTTCCTCGGGTTCTGAGAGCAAGAAGCGCAGGGTGTTTGTCCCTACAGCGCCGTACCTCGTGCTCCATTCATGCCGAGAGCAGCAGGATATAGGCCACCTCCTCCGCCCCCACTACTTCGACACTTGGGGTAGGCGGAAGTGGGTACCGTCCTATGCTACCTGCTCCACCTGGAGTCACTTGCTACACCTGTGGCCAGGCTGGTCACTACTCCAGGGAGTGCCCCCAGAAGGCACCTCTCGCGATAACTCCTGCACGAGCCCCTGCCACTCCAACTGGCAAGGCTGGACCTATTGTGCGTGGTCGCCTGAACCACGTCTCTATTGAAGAAGCTGAAGATGACCCCGGCGTTCTTATGGGTGAGTTACGAATCAACGGCAATACAGCTACAGTTTTGTTTGACTCTGGAGCATCGCATTCATTCATATCCATAGCTTTGCAAAAGACCACAAATACCGTTCGAGAAAATGAGCCGTTCCTTGGTGATCGCTACTCCTGGTTCCAAATGGCAAACCGATGGTGTTACTCCTGAGGTCCAGATTAATATAGGTTCCTTGTCTTTTCCTTATGCCTTGGTAGCTCTGAAGTCCAAAGGCATTGATGTCATACTGGGCATGAACTGGCTAGCCAAATACCAGGCTAATCTCGACTGTGCCGCCAAGACCATTACTGTGACCGCTCCTTCCGGTGACATTGTGAAGTATTGGCCTGCAACATCAATACCTCCGTCCGCCATCGTACCCAGCTCACCTGAGATTCTCCTTTGCTTTATGGAAGGCGAATCCCCTCCTGAAATCCAGGACATACACGTGGTGTGTGACTTCCCGGATGTGTTCCCGGAAGAGTTGCCTGGCATGCCTCCTGACCGAAGTGTGGAGTTTGTCATAGATTACTTCCCGGTACGCTCCAATTTCCAAGAAGCCCTACCGTATGCCGGTGGAAGAGTTGGCTCTGTTGAAAGAGCAAATTGATCAGCTGTTAGCAAGGAGTTCATCCAGCCTAGCAGTTCACCTTGGGGTTGTCCGGTACTCTTTGTCAAGAAGAGGGATTCTACCGTGCCTCGTCTAGTCTCTGACTATCGACCGTTGAATGCGGTGACAATCAAGAACAAGTATCCTATTCCTCGCATCAATGATCTGTTGGATCAGTTAGCTGGTGCAACGGTATTCTCCAAGATGGATCTGAGGTCAGGCTACCATCAGATAAAATCAGAAAGGAGGATATTCCAAAGACGGCATTTGTTACTCGTTATGGCTCATATGAGTATACCGTCATGTCCTTTGGTCTCACAAATGCCCCAGCTACTTTCATGAGGCTCATGAACTCTGTCTTCATGGATTATCTTGACAAGTTTGTCGTCATTTACATTGATGACATCTCATCTATTCCAAAACCAATGAAGAGCATGAGGAACATCTTCGTTTGGTTCTGACAAGACTTCGAGAACACCGCCTCTATGCCAAGTTCTCCAAGTGTGAGTTTTGGTTGGATAATCTCATCTTCCTTGGTCATGTGATATCCGCGATGGTGTGGCTGTCATTCCTGACAAGATTCAGTCCATTCTGGATTGGAAAACTCCAATGTCAGTCAAGGACATTCGTAGCTTTCTCGGATTGGCGGGTTACTACCGCCGATTCATCGAAGGTTTCTCCAAGATAGCCAAGGCCTGACTGACCTTCTCAAGAAGGATAAAAAGTTTGTATGGTCGGCCGAAGCTGAAGAGAGTTTCCAAACACTGAAAGCCAAGCTCACGTCCGCTCCTGTGCTTGTCCTGCCGGACACAAGCAAGGATTTCGTCGTCTTCTGTGACGCCTCTCTACAAGGCTTGGGTTGTGTATAATGCAAGATGGCCATGTGGTGGCTATGCTTCTCGCCAATTAAGCCGCATGAGCACAATTACCCAACTCATGATCTAGAACTTGCCGCGTGGTCTATGCTTTGAAGCAATGGAGACCATACCTGTTTGGTAACCGTTGCGAGATCTTCTCGGATCACAAGAGTCTGAAGTACCTCTTCACCCAGCCGGATTTAAATCTCAGGCAAAGGCGTTGGTTGGAGTTAATCACGGACTACAATGTGAGTCTGAACTATCAACCCGGCAAAGCAAACGTCGTGGCTGACGCGCTAAGTCGGAAGTCCTATTGCAACAATCTGATGATTGAAGAGGCCCAACCTGCCCTCTATGAAGAGTTTGCCCGTTTGAACCTGGAAATTGTTCCTTCGGCTACCTTGCAAATCTGGAGATCAAATCTACTCTTGTAGACCAGATTAAGGATGCTCAGAAGCTGGATGAGGTATCTGAATATCAAAGAACATTGCTAGTGGCAAGGCAAATGTTTTCTGTCAATGAATCCGGAGTTGTTTATTTTGGTGACCGCTTGGTAGTGCCAAAGAACAGAAATTTGAGGGAGCTCATTCTCCAAGAAGCTCATGAATCTCCTCTCTCTATTCATCCCGGTAGTACCAAAATGTACCAAGACCTTCGACCACAATTCTGGTGGACTCGTATGAAACGAGAAATTGCCAAGTATGTTGCTGAATGCGACACTGTCGACGGGTAAAGGCTGAACATCAAAGACCTGCCGGCACTCTTCGCCCTATTACTACTCCGAGTGGAAATGGGATGAAATTGGTATGGACTTCATTACTGGTCTGCCGAAGTCTCCAAAGGGAAATGATGCCATTTGGGTCATCATTGATCGACTATCAAAAGTGGCTCACTTCCTCCCCGTTCGGTTGACATTACAGCTGCCAGGTTGGCAGACCTGTATGTTTCTCGGATCGTTGTGCTTCACGGTATTCCCAAGAAGATAATTTCTGATCGTGGAAGCCTTTTCACCTCTAAGTTTTGGGCTAGTTTCCAAGCTATGGGAACTCGTCTCAACTTCAGCACCGCGTTCCATCCTCAGACTGATGGTCAGACCGAAAGAGTGAACCAAGTTTTGGAAGACATGCTTCGGGCATGTGTAATCTCTTTTGGCAAGGGTTGGGAAAATATCTCCCTTTCGCGGAATTCTCCTACAACAATAGCTATCAAGCTAGTCTGGGCATGGCTCCATTCGAGGCTTTATATGGAAGAAAATGCCGTACTCCTCTAAATTGGTCCGAGACCGGAGAGAGAGCACTCTTTGGTCCGGATGTGATCAATGAAGCTGAGGAGAAGGTTGAATCATAAGAGAGAATCTGAAGATTGCTCAGTCTAGGCAAAAGAGCTACTATGATAAGCACCATCAGGAAATTCACTATGAAATTGGTGATAAAGCTTATCTCCGCGTCTCTCCCCTTCGTGGCGTTCGCCGCTTCGGAATCAAAGGAAATTGGCCCCTCGCTATGTTGGTCCTTTCACCGTTCTGGCAAGCGAGGAGATCTTTCTTATCAATTGGAGTTACCGGTCAAATTCCCAAATGTACATGATGTGTTTCATGTCTCCCAACTTCGCCGGTGTTTCAAGGATCCTATCCATGGGGTCAATCATGAAGAGCTAGACCTCCAGGAAGATCTCACTTATCGCGAGCATCCTATCCGTGTCTTGGATGAAGCTGAAAGAAAGACCCGAAACAAGACTACCAAGTTCCTCAAAGTTCAATGGTCTCACCATTCCGAGGAAGAAGCAACTTGGGAACGAGAATCTAGTCTTCGTGAGGAGTATCCCGACTTCTTCTCGCAAACTTAGAATCTCGGGACGAGATTCCTGTAAGGGGGGTAGAATTGTAACAGCCTGAAGTGGAAAACCTAAAAACCTGTGTAATTTTTCCACTTTTGTGTTAATTGCATCATGGCATCCATGCATAAAACATGTCTCTTTTGAGTTAACACAACATTGATATCGAAATGTTATGAAGTTGCTAAAACCAAATTGCCAAAGGTGCTTCCACAAATTTCAAAACAACGAAGGCACTCAATCTTGCAAATAAAATTACTGTGACTTCTCATATTTGTCAAGGAAGTTCCAAGAGCTCCAAAACAATCTTTTTCACTTGCTCCAAATTGTTAAAGGAGCAACATCTTTGAATTTAGCAAAAATGCCCTATTCACCTTTCTAAACAAAAGTGGTCCAAACTAATATATTTTGAGACACCAAAATTTGTGGAGTTCCTCCAGGTTAAGGGGAGCATCCCCAAATTTTTCCATAAATTTTGGAGCAATGCAAGTGCCCTAATTAAAACTATTGAAGAAACATGTTTTAAAGTTAAAAACAGAAAAAGGGAGAACCGGATAATCCGGTCTGAACGACCACCGGATAATCCGGTCGAGGTCATCTTCTTCCTGTAGCGACCACGCGCGTCATTCCCACCGGACCAGCTCGACGCCGAGCTCGCCATGGGGCCCCCGCGCCCCTGCCGCACGTCAAGAGAAGAGGAGCACCTCTAGGCCCCTGGCTACCCTATCCACTCGCCCCCTTGCCCTCTCCCTTCCCCATTTCTTCTTCCCCACGAGCTTCACGTCGCCGTCACCATGGCCAAACTCGCCGCCGTCGATTGAGGTCACCCCGAGCAAATCAAAAACCACAGAAAGCTTAGCCTCCTCCTCCTCCTCCGCTCTGTCCTCACCGCAAGAATCGAGCCGGGAAGCTGCACATTGCCCGGAATTCGAGTTCTTCTCCGACGAACTCCGCCACACGCTGAGCTCGATTGACGCCGTTCCCGTCCATCCCCGGCCTAGCTGAGCACCCCCACGGGTTCGTGGTGAGCGCTATACCCTTGCTGACCCCTTTCCCTCTCCCCATTTGCTCTAGTTCGAGTTTTGGCTGTAGCCATGGAATTTCAGCTGTAACTCGAAGATCCAGGCCGGATCTTCCGGCCTCGGATAAAATGTCCGGCTTGAATTTTCCGGCCGAGTCCAGTGGCTCGCGCCTTGAGTCCTTAGCCGTTTTCACGAGTGGGCAAGCTTTGAGACCGGATATTCCGGTCTGGCACGACCCGGATTATCCGGCCTCTGGGAGATTTTCGCCTATTTTGGCTAAGTTGCACATGGTCTCCTCACAACTTAAAACTTGCATCTTCTCATGAGCATGACATTCATATGCAAGTTAACCCTAGGGTTCATCGATCTTTATCAACTAGTAAAGTTGTTGTAACCCTTAAACCCCACGGTATAGTCGCGATGCACCGTGATGCATCCAACCTCCGTTTAAATTGTTTAGTTGAATCATCCTCGTCTCGGGGATTTAAAATGTCATGTCATCATGTGGTTGCGCATTGTACTCGCTAATATGTGTGGTGATTGATTGTTCTCTCCCGATGTTTGTTTTTCGTTCGATCAAGCAACCGGGGTTACTCCACAATACCCCGAAGACCCGTACTGCGAGCACCTTGATCAAGGCAAGCGTAATCCCCCCTCTGAGCATGTCTTATCCTATTTTTCGCAAATATTTTCTCCACTATAATATTACATGCGGTTCCAAATGTCAATTTTATTGGATTAGAGTATCCTATAGTTCCATTAAGTTTCCGATGCCAATACCTGTTTTCCTTCCTATTATCCATAGGTTTGTATTGTTGGCCGAGATACCTACTATGCTATGTTGATGCTTAGCCATGCTTAGTTAATTGCATAGCTATACGATGGATGGTTTGTGATGGAAACAGGTGATGAGATAAATGGTTGATGGTGGAGGAAATTGTGGTGACGGATAATAAAATGCTTAAAGGTGGGGATGAGAGGCCACATGGGATGTGGTGGGTTGTCTCGTTCTCGCCGCCTAAGTGCGAGTTCTCGCCTACGAGACAAGTTGAGCGTGCAACCATGCGTGGGCATATGGGACCTCGTCGACCGACTAACTTGTGGCGGACTAGCCGAGGGTCCTCTAGTTTGGCTTTCCATTTGCGCGTGCATTGAAGATGGTGGCCAAGACTGGGATGAGGATGGTTGTGTCAGGAAAATAAGTGGCCGCGGGACAGGGTGCGAGAAGGTACCTCTTGTCCTACCGCCACTGATGATCCTGGGTTAGTCTTAAGCAAGGTAAAGGTCGTAGCCGCTCCCACCCAGCTGACTTTCCCCGGAAGAGAGCTAAGAGGTAGGCAATGTGCCGGACGGTACGCATGGATAAGAAGCTGGGAGGTCCCTCGGGAACCTGGCGACTTTCACATTGTACACCCCTGCAGGGATAAATCTTTTCGAAAAGCCGTGTCCGCGGTTATGGACGACTTGGTGACGGATTCAGAGATCATAGAATAACTTTAACGGGATGATTAAAAACTGGGTACTAAAGGTACCACTTCAAGATTGTAAGGTGAGCTTCCTCGAGGGTGATTCGGGGAGGTGCCTTTGATGAACAGGTACAATGTTGATGATGGTGATGAATGGTGAGAAATGTGATTCAAGAGAAAAGAGTCACTTCTTCCCTCTTTTTAAAATACTCTGAATAGTCGATGCCATTGAGTTATGTTTTTCATAAATAAAATCACCTTTATGCAAAACAGCCATATAACTTTGAAAGCCTCATCGAGCTAAAGCTCTATATATAATCTTGCGAGTTCGTCGAACTCAACGTCGTTTGTTTTGTTTTAGAGGAGGACTTCACCGATCTCGAAGGTGGGTTCTTTGTGGACGTCGACGAGTAGTCTGGGATTCCCAGGTGGCAGCTTGGGACATTCCGGAACAGCTGACGCTGGATGTTTATCTGTAGGCCTCTTAGGCCATATATGTTGGTTCTTGTTGTTTAGAACAATCTAATTTGGTTCCGCTTGTTGCAGTGTTGGGTCGGTGACCTCTGGTTGTCATTTGCTATCTTTCTCTATTATAAGAGTTGAACTATATGATTTGTGTCGTAGAGTCTGTGATGTGCCAGTTGTTCCACAAGTCTTGATCTCTCTATTATGCTTTGATAGTGTGTCTGGTGGTATCGGATAACCGGGGACACAGTATCACTGTATAGCAGTCGGGTCAGGGCACCACATATGCCGATGGCCGCCGTCGGCTTATCTGCGTCGGCCTAGGACGCTGTCAGCGTACGAAAACTGCCATCGGTGTATCCGTCGCCGTCAGCGACGCAGCAGTGGGACCCACAAAACGGACGTCGAACGTCTCCGTCTGCTCCACCTATACGCCGACGGTAGTGCCGTCGGTCTAGGATGCCACGTGTGCTGATCTGGTGCGTCTGGGAGGAGTTGTACGCAATGCCGTCGGTGTAGGGATAACCATATGGGCATCCAGCGTCAACGTGGCGCCATCCTGTGCGTCCCCACAGCTCCTACGCCGACGGATATCTTAGACCATATTTTCAGTTTCTGAAACTTTTTGCTGCTGGTTTCTAGCGCATTTTAAATACAATTAAAATTGCACAAATTATAAAACATCACAAAAACATCAAATAAAACATCACATACATATCCAAATGACACAAACATGATTCAAATTCATCCAAACTCAAAAATGATATAAACATAGTTCGAATTCACACACGCTACACCCGAACACATCCTACACCTCCCGAGAGCCCGAGGTATCCATTTCTGACAGCGTGAGAATAGGCGACCGACCGCGTGGGCCAGTCGAACCACACAAGGAATCCGGCGAGGCACCACCAGTGCCATGCTCCACGAGCGCGCGCGTCGAAGTCGGCGAGGCGGAAGCACGACCAAAGGGTGCAGTCCTCGAGTATTCCGATCCCTACATGTTTTGAGTCCAAGTTAGCAACTTGGAAAGCACAGCATGGCGGTAACAACTTGTTTGGCAAATAACTTACCGGAGTCACTGGCTTGTATGTGCGAGCGACCGACTCCCTCGTTGGGCCGACGGGCATGATCCCCGGCCTAGGTGGACGCGTAGGCAGCTGCGACCGCTCTCCAGTGGCATGAAACTTCTCGTCAGCCTACAAGATAGTTTAGATGTCAGGAGTTGTAGAAAAAGAAGGTTCAAACTGAGGAAATGGGACTTGTCATATTTTGCAAATATAAAAGTTGAAACTTACAGCATCCCTCAACTCTGCCCACTCCTCATACTCCTGGCTCTTCTGTACCCACAACTGATACTCTCCCTCATAGCTCGCGTAAGCGGCATCGAAGGCCGCCTCGAAATGAGCCTACAGTTTTAAAAGGGAACGCATCTCGTCAACTTAGCCACTTAGCTAGGAACGAATGTCGGAAAGAGAATGAAATTGAGAAAAACTTACATCGGGCAAGCTCGGGAAGGCCGACGAGGCAGGACGGGAGGGTCGTCGGTGGTGAGGGTAGTCTTGACACGCGAGAGGCCCAACTCAGGAGTACGCGTGAGTACCGCACTAAGCATGAGAGGACGGCCATGCTCCCAACCGTTCCTGGCAAGGACCACCGCTCTCTCGTCGATGTCATGCTCAAGAGGGTTGTCCACCTCCGGATTTATACCCTTGAACGTCTCGACGTATGCCTTTAGCCCCTCCTTGGCAGTGCCGAAGTAATCGGGCTGCGAGGGCTGAGGCTCAGAAAAATTGGGCTTCCTCGAACCGTTAGGCCAGTGTACTTTTTTGCTTGGTTGTGTTATGTTAGGCCATAGGAAAGTATTTTACATGTGTTGTTTTTATTTATTTTACATGTATATGTTGTAGGGTTGGGTTCCGGAAAACTCGAACCGTTATTTTACGGGGGTGGGATACTGAAATTGGGCGGGAAATTATAGGTCCAATATATATATAAATTATAACTACATTAAATATTATATAGATTAATAAATAAATAAATATTATATAGAGAAATAAATAAAAAAAAAGTTTCATCTATACGCCGACGGCCGTCGGCGTTGCAGTACACGTGTACACCGACGGCACAGCCGTCGGCGTATAAACGCCACTGGAAGTTCCGTCACGGCGTCCTTTTGTACGCCGACGGCACGGTTTACGCCGACAGCTGCCGTCGGCCTTACCTGAATACGCCGACGGCTGTGTGGGCGGCTGCCCTAGCTCGCGCTGTACGCCGACGGCCCCGACATTTAGCCGTCGGCGTACAGTACGGCCGTCGGCGTACTGTGGCTTTCCCGTAGTGTAACAATTATTTGTAAAATTTGACATCAACTAAAAACACCAGAAATTCGTAGACGGTAAGATCACACGGACATGGAACAGAAAAAGAGTGCGGCGACTTTCATATGTTACATGTTTGAGAATGCGTTTTTTTTTCATGCGATCCAGTGATGCATCTTAACCACTTAATTAGGTATTATTTGAATCAACAATTATGATCTGCAACACTGCAATTCGATTCTAAAGCTATAAATACAGATGTCGAATGAAAATCGGCAATCTGATCATCTCTACACATAGGCTCCAACACACTCCTTTCTCTACTACCTCTCCAATACTTAACTTCATAACGACGTGGGAGGTGGTTGGCATGCAAAGTGTGTCCACACTCATAGTCAGACCGCAGTTTGTCAGCAACCTCTATGAAGTTTGCAAACTCAACTATAGCTGCATTGTTCTTGAGACCGCAGCTTGCCAGCAACTTGGATGTCTGTCTTTTTTTTTTTTTTGAGGAACTTGGATGTCTGTCTTTGTTCACCTTCACTTAAAAAAACAGTAAATGGTCTAAGTTTTCAGTGTCCCAAGTTGATAGCAGTAAAGACAAATCTCTGGGCCTGAATCTAGGAGTGGAGATCTGAGGAATCATGTCAAAGTTGTTGCATCAGATGTCAGAACAAACTACAACTATATTAGATCTGGTTGGTAAGAATAATTTTCCTAGTGAGCGATAATATATAGTATAGCAAGAATGATATGTTTTGTATTTAATTGTCATAGCTGAATGTGAAATGCTAGATAATTTGCAACGTTTCCTGATTATTTAGTGTAGGCATGAGAGTCTTGCACTTTAGCTCGTCAGATCCACAAAACATGACACTAAATTCCTCTTCACTAATCACTTTTCCAATTTCTATTATCTTATCAAGCACATTTCCAAATGCATTCCTACACGGTAGCACTTTGCAAAACTGAACTACATATTAACTGCCGTAATTTTGCACCTGTGTTTTTCTTTTTCAAAGATATGCACAAAATCCAGAGATTTAGTTCTTCTTCTTTTGAGCACCCACGGGAGATCACAAGCACTTAGAGGCCGACACCGATAAAATACTTGATGTTTCCCCTCAGCTCAATGAGCTCATTGTACAAACGACGCCGCTCTGCACAAACGGCGACCAGATGAGGCAACCATGTGCTTAATCTCCCAACTCCTGCAAGAACAAGAAAGTTAAACAGTATTAGTAAGTAGCAGAGTATGGAGATAAATAGAAAAAATGTCTTAGACGAATTTCTACTACCTAAAATATATGCAAGGTTCTCTGTTCTCGAGATCTGAGCGGAAGAACGCAATATTTCCCACTCCAAGAAGCCGCAGAGAGCCTCAACTTCTCCTCCGATCCTGCAACCGAAGCATGCATTAGCCATCATCAACAACAATAAAAGATAGCATCCCACAACCCGGTTGGCAAACCTTGAGGACGTACTTGCTCAACGGTATCCTGCGCTCCATCCGCACCAGCCTCCGACGCCGTAGCACCTGTCGCCATCGACGGAAGCCCACAACGTGGCGGCGGGGGACGGCTCTGTTGGCAATGGGTCTGCCGCCGAGAAGAGCTCGAGCGGCGCAATCCCTGTGTCAGGATGTGGCATCCCTCCAGATGTAGCCGTGTCAAGCTCATGACAGTCATGTCATGCTCATGCATCCCTTCGTCGCCCGGGAGAGCCTCCGAGGAGCCGATGCAGCTGACGACGTCGACCGCATCTTCCACTTTTGTAAGCTTTTCTGCAGTCATGCTCCCTCTTGATCTGCGTCTTCCCAAACTAAAGCGGAAAGAGCCAAAGTCTGATAGCGTGATCGTTATCGGTAGAGTAAGGTTGTTAAAGTGAGCATTTGCACATATCAATGTCTTAGATTTTTACCCAATCAATGAGACTATTAGTTTTACTCTCGTCCTGCAATCATAAACGTCGATGGAGATGTCCACCAATGGTCCGTGCGAGGAGGCGCCGGCGTCCACCGACGACACCTGTGTGGAGGCGGCAGCAGTGCAGCACCCACAGTGATGGCCAGCGGTGGCCGATCCCTGTGACAGACCCCAGTGGGCGAGCAGGAGGAGCCAGGTTGCGTGCTGGCCTTAGGAGCCGCGAGGCGGGTATCCGCAGCAAGAAGCTCAGGAGCTCTGGATGATGAAAACATCGACGGGAACGCCCGTTCCATCGCGCCGTGCCCGGACTCGCCGGTGCAGTCGATCAACCGTCGTCCCACCAGCCCCGCTGCTCCTGCTGCTGCTTCTTCCGGCTTGAGGATGCGCAGCGACAGCGGCAGCCTGACGCTACTTCACGCGGCCTCAGGTGCCGAGTGTAGCGCGACGGTGAGCTCCTGGATCCTCCTCAGAAACTCCTCGTTCTCCCCGATGTGGATCCCCACGTCGATGCTAGTGCTAAGGACACGCGTCACCATCGGGTTCTCGCTGCGCCGGCGGGCGATGCCGACGCTCCAGCTTGGCAGCGACGACGACCGGGCTCTCGGCAGCCTCGTGCAGTCGCCGCGACCAAGAACGACAAGACGCGACAAGGACGCGATGGCACAGGACGAAGGCGACGCCGGGGAGAGGTTGAGTGGGGCCCTGAATGACCACCACTACTAGGAAATAGCCTTTCCGTGGATCCACATTTTGTGGCGCACCATTGAGCCGTGCGTCACAAAAAAATATTCTGTGGCGCACCTAATCTGGTGCGCCACAGAAAGTTTCACATTCTGTGGCGCACGCAGCATGGTGCGCCACAGAAATAAGGTGGGGCCCACCACCAATGTTTGTATTGCATCCTCTGGTGATTTTTCTGTGGCGCATGGGCTAGATGCGCCATCGAATTTGACCTTTCTGTGGCGCATGGGTTGGGACGCGCCACAGAAAGTTAAATTCTGTGGCGCATGAGGCCATGCGCCACAGAAATCAGAACTTCTGTGACGCACCATGCCCCATGCGCCACATAATTTTTTTTAAATCAGATCCCACCCCTGTGGATCGTCTTTTCAGTTTTCCAAAAAAGAAACGAAAATGATAAATCCTTAAAAAAAATAAAATCATTTGAGATATAGTTAGGTTTTAGTGTCTAGATGGTATATAAATTTTGAAATATGAATTTTGACTTTTTTTGTTGCAAAAACAGAAAAAAAAAGTTTGAACGGCCATAACTTTTGCATACGATGTCGAAAAAATGCGTTTAATATATTAAAAAAAACTAGAGAAAAAAAGGAGCTCGATTTCACCCGGGTTTACCCGATGAACTTTTCTCAAATCCTTCAAATTCCAAAAGGAAAAAAAGTTATAACAAAAAGAAGATTTTTTTCTACAAAATCAAAAAAATTCAAAAAATTCAAAAAATTCAATTTTTTTGGATTTGTTGAATTTTGGGATTTTTTGTAGTTTTCTGATTTTTTTGATTTTTTTCTATTTTTCGATTTTTTTGATTTTTTTTGGATTTTTAAACTTCCTTCTCAAGTTTTTGATTTTTTTTTGAATTTTAAAAACACATATATACACATACCACACATAAACTACACACATATGTACACATACACAAGGGTTAAGAGGGTTGATATGATACTATTATCAATAAGAACTTGAGTAGCATGAGAATAGTTGAATTGAATAGAACTTAGAAGTTAAACGTGCTTGGGCTGGAACAATCTGAGAATGGGTGGCCTAATGGGAAGTCATCATTTGAGATATGTTTGGAGTGTTAAAAATATTCAAAAAATTCAAATATTTAAGGTTTTCCAAATTATTTCATTTTCTGATTTTTTTGATTTTTGGATTTTTTGAAAATCCAGATATAGATCTGGCCGCCTTTTTTTAAAATTCGAAAAAAAATCTGTGGCGCACCGGGTAGGGGTGCGCCACAGAATTGTTGTTTTCTGTGGCGCATCTAGTGTGCGCCACAGAAATAAATTTTTGTGGCGACGGTTATGTGGCGCACCCACCATGCGCCACAGAATGGCAAAGTGGGTGCGCCACAGAAGGGCTATTCCCTAGTAGTGCACGATATATGCGAGGCGGCCGCTGCGGCTAACGTCCTTTGGGCGATTTATTAGGCTACTATCAGAAAGATGTGTTCGGTGGGATAAACGAGATGGCCTGCGAACCACCACCATCACCTCTTCACCGCGAACAAGAGATCCATAATTTGAGGAGAAAAATCGGTGGTTTTTTTCCATGCGTGACAACAGAGAGGTGGTGTGCGGTGGCATTTGCTCGTAATTTTTTAAATGTGTGGCACCAACGATGGACTCTTCTTTAATAATAAAGATATATAGTTACATGTTGCACAAAGTATTCTGAACTAAACACATTGACTTTTTAGATTGACATGTGTATATGTCTGAACGGAACTTCATTAGTCATCAAAGCTAAAGGCATTCAGAAGTGAAGCAATCGATGCATACCCTTAACTTGAGATACTGGATGCCCTTGATGCGAGCCAATCGGAAACGGACGCAATCAACGGACCACGTTGACAACGTACTAACCCGACCGATGATTGCTCAGTGACGATTGCATGGTCGACTAATCTAACAAGCCGTTACGGCAGGCGCTTGCCCTTCTCGTCGTCCATGCTCCCAGCCAAAGTGACCTCCTCGGAGCGCGTCACCTCCAGCTGCCTGTACACTCTCACAGATCGAACATGCAATCGTATGAGCTTACACAAAAACAGATCCAAAAGTAGAATACGAGAGAAAGAAGAAGAAGTCATCCGCTTTATTGTCATCCATTTCCCGTTCCACACTAATCCAAGTATCTAATATTTGACCGAACCCGTGGGATCCCGTGTATCCGCTACCTACTACTCCCTCCGTTATACAATATAAGATGTTCTAAATGTTCTACATGTTGTCTACATGCATATTAAAATGAGTGAACATGCACACTAAAATGTGTCTATATATATTTGTATACATATATGCATATGGACAAATGCTAAAACATCTTATATTATGGAACGGAGTGAGTATCACACTAATCCCAATAAGCCCAGTGAGAAACCATAGACGGGAGGTGGGTATCCCGAATCCGCGTCGCTTGCATCCATATAGTTGGGGGCCCTTTGCACACATGGGCCAAGGGGTCGTCATCCTTCTTGCCCTGCCATAGAGATAGCCTGACGCCGGTAAACAAATGTGGGAACTGCCCTGAACCTTTGTAGCTTAAACTTGTCGGCTCTTTCTTTTCATTTTCCCTTTAATCATTGCCCTAAGCACTACTTGTTATTTTTTATCTTTATATTTGCTATTACTTGAAACGTCAGCATGTTGATGAAACTTTCTACAAAAAATGGTTCCGCTTTATCTCGGGCAAATAATAAGAAGACGAGATTCGCTTTATCGCCATCCATTTCCCGTTCCACTGCTTCCAGAAATATACAGCGGCTCTCGTAAGTTTCGTAGCAGTTTCCATACTGCTTGCTCGTGGTATTTGGAACGGGGTGCAAATCTTAAGAGTGTCTGAGAAAATTGTTCGGTATCCGAACAAATGTTGTTTTGTAGCGCCTGGACATTTGTCTGGACCGATGGGGGGCGACTGCCCCTCCACACCACAGGTGCGGCGATGCCACTGTCTGACCATCCCTTTCTTAGTTGCGGCGAGGATATATGCCACTCCTCTCCCTAAGCGCTCCACTTCTACCACGTGTGCGGCGCATGACCCGTTATGCTAGATCCGAGCCGACCCCTCTCTCTATCTAGATACATATAGTAAAAAAAAGGTATCTTGGGAACGTCGATCTAGTTGGTGTGGTGCCGCGTACGAGTGGTCTCCAACCGTTCTAGATAGGTACTGGAACAACCGCTTGGATTAGTCATCCCTATGTAGTCTAGATGACTTCCAAATTGAGAGGAAGCTTTGGACGAAATGGGTCAAGAGTTTTTTCAAACCCTTTGGACGAGCTCTTGAAGATGCCCTTGGCTCTATTTTATCCAAAAATGAAGATGTCACGAGACGACAAGTCTTACGAATTTACGATGACGATATGTAGCCCAGCAGAAAAAAAAAGATCGGAGTTCAGTGGAGACAGATGCAAGGTGGGGAAGACGAATCGTACGGCCGTCCATATGCTTTCGCGACGCCATGATTCGCTCCCAACTCCGTCGTGCGGTGGCGCGCCCACGTCGTCAGGCCAAATCAACAAAATTGACCCTCGAACAAAAGTTTAACATGAAATAAACCGTCTTCGAAAATTTAGTTGGATCTGACCATTTTTAATACCGCTCAACATACGGGCGGTAAGATTAGAAGGGTACCGTTGGTTGTTTTGGCGGTAGCGTCTTAAATTGAAATCGAAAGTATAAGTAAGGCCTGTACCCATAAGTATGGCTCCAGTTGTGGAGATCTGGCCTGAGCTGTAGGATTATTGTGGGGAATCATCTCTGGTGCTCCCAATTGAGCGGGGCCTTTTGGAGCCTTTGGTGGTGGACAATGCGCCATCCCCACCTTCGTCTGAGTCCTGCCAGCTGCCCTCCTCTGTGGATAGTGCATGTCCTGTTGGTTCCGTCACTTTCTCATCCTTGAGTGACCAAGTTGTTGATGTGATAGCTATGTTGGTGCCTAACTCTGAGGCCCTGTTTGGCAAAGAGGTTTGCGACTTGCTTGTCGATTTGGAGGCGGCTTGCCCTGGATATGGCAAGGATATTGCTTCCGTCTTGGCAGGGACAGCTTCAGACAGTGTATTTATGAAGGTGGAGAAGTCTCTCAGAAGGAGGGCAAGGAAGAAGCTTGGCTTCGCTTGAAAATCTATCGCCTTTTCTTGATTGTTGAGCCCATTTGAGATTGTCGTGTTGTCAGTTCGTGGTTGTGATAGGTTGGGCGAGTCGTTGTTTGGTTGTGTGGGCTCCTCCCCTGTGATGTTGGTTGTCGGTGTTCGTTGTATGGTTTTCGCCCGATTTCTTCCGCAAATAAATCGGGCACCTTCTTCTTAATTAATATAAGGCAAAGCTTTTGTCTTCTTTTTTAAAAAAAGTACACAGAAAAGAGCTAATAGACTAGTGTTATCGCTGCTGCGTTTTTGGACCAGGTGCTGGGTTCGAACCTCAGATTACTACTTTTTTGTCGCAAAGTTGTTTTTTTCATAAATACCCAAAAACATAGATGGGTTTAACCAGCTGAACAACTTTTACATATATATAATATACTAGTTGAATGCCCGTGCTTCGCTACGCGATATAGAAACAGCTCCTGCAGTTTTATGGAAGAAAGTAAGCACATTTATGGAGCATTTTCACTCAGATTCTGAATAAGGACAGATACATTTCTTCATCAATGGGAGAAGAACAACTTCAGTAAACCTTGCCCAGTCTGCAGGTGCATTCACATAAACGGCCAATATGACAATAATCTAATTTGAAATAGCCAAAACTGGAAGATATTAGCAAGAATGCAGGAACATATGGCACACCCTATGTTTCTAATTCTAATGATGGAATCATGCCTGTAGCGTTGCACACAGCAACCAACTAATTAGCCAACAGTACCATGGCATGAATCTTGATCGGACAAAATTGAAACTCTTGTTATGTCCAGGATTACATGAATTGTCTAAACCTATAAAAATATCAACCTTTCTCAAGAACATATAGAAAATGACATGCCTATCCATAAATTCCATCAATAAGTTTAAAACTGATGTCCTCTGGCAGATTTTTCCGTGTATCAAAAACTTTAAAACTGATGTCCGGACACACTAACATTGGCTGAGCCTGCTCATCATCCTGAAGAAGTGTGTATATACTTTCTTCTCTCTTCTCCTATATACTCTCATTTTGGGCTGTCCTTATAAATAAATTCCCACGAAGTAAGCAATGCATACTTGCAATAGAACTCCTTCTAAACATGGAATTTTACAAGTTGAAAATGCAAGTGATAAACATGGGCAGCAGCAGTAGCATTCAATACCAGCGTGAAGGATTTGTAACAGTATTCTTTCATTTCAAAAGACTACACATGAAGACTTGATTTCACTTAGGGAATCCGTTGTTTGCCAAGTTTGTACGCAGATCATACAATTAGAAAATAGCGGGGAAAACAGAGCAGACAAAATTTAACTGATTATTCATCTATATATTATATATAGTTATGTACCCTCTGCAGATGTTATGTGCATCAATACCCAAAGCAGAAGATATGGTCTAATTAGCTAGATGCCTAAACTGATAATTAGCTAGAGAACATATTTCAGGGAGAGAAAGAACATCAATACCCAAAGCAAAAGATATGGTCTAATTAGCTAGATGCCTAACCTGATAATTAGCTAGAGAACATATTTCAGGGAGAACATATTTCAGAGGAGGCAAAGGAGGGGCACCGGCGGTTGCGACTGGTGACCAGTGAGACAGCGGAGGTCCCACGAGGTGAAGGAGGAAGGGGAGGGGGTGCTGCCCTGCGCATCGCCGGAGACGCAACAGTGTTGCCTGAATCGACTCGAGTTGCAGGACGACCTAATCCGCGGGACGGTGGCGGGCCCTTGCCGGTGTCCAGTGCAGGTGGGGCACCGGGCTGACGAAGCTTAAGCCGTGGAGTGCGGGAGCTCGGCAGCCATCGGCGCGCGTGGACAGGGGCGACGCGCGCAGAAGTGGAGATGGAGGTCGGTGATTCGCCGGCACGCACGGAGGTGGGGAGGGGCGTCGCCGTGCTGTGGGCTCTGTGGCCCGCCGGTGCGCAAGAGGTGGGGTAGGGCGGCGGCGCTGGTGAGTGGGCGAGATGCGCGCAGGTGGCTGGGGACAAGCGGCGGTGGTTGGCCGGAGGCAGGCGGCTCTGCGGGAAGCCCCGGGCCGGCACGAGACGGGGCGGGAGGCGCCGGAGTTCAGCGAGGCGAGGGGAGGGCGGGCGCCGTCGGGGAGGCGCAGCGCACGGGTGACGGGTGAAAGTGCATGGTTGCCCCCATGTGTGGTTTTGGTAATTAATGATACTTCTTATGGACTAATGTTTACATTGAGATATTCTTATAGATCTTGTCCATTGGAGTTCATGTGTTGGACTCTTGAAGATGGCATGATGACCAATGCTCTATTTAAGGGTTTATATGAAGAATGGTCATGTGTAGAAGATGAAGTGCAAAGGAGACATGAAGACGGAGCTTAGCGAGGCTTTCCCATAATGGAGTATGGGGGAGCATTTGGAGAAGTCTTCATCAAGCATGTGCTAGCAAGCACAATCAAGAAAGGTGTTCCAACTTGAGAGAGTCAAGATCGTCATCATCGAGCTCAAGTGGAATGCGCAAGGCAAAGGTATGATCTTGATAGGTTTTCTATTTTACCGGTCTCATGTTGTTAGTGGGAGACCGGGTTTTAGGATAGACGGCGTACTATCAAGAGGGGTTCTCAAGTGAGTAACTTGATCGCATCTTTGTGGAGAGCTCATACCTTTGCATACTTAGCATATCATCTTTCTTGGTTCTTATTTGGCTTTTCTCCTTGTTGGGTTTTGGTGCTTGTTGTGATCTTCATGACAAGCCCAAGTTCTTCGAAAACGTATTTCTTATTGAAAACTTGTTGCGTTTTCGTGTTGGAAATATTACCGGTCCACCTTCGAGTTAGGGTCCACACCTTCCCATGTGTGGTATCCCCTCTATATTTGTGACCCTTAATATTTCCAACGCAATTGGTTTCACCTGATTTGGAGTTCATACGAGAAAGTTATTGCATTTCAGACTTTGCAGTTTCACTGCTTTCAGGCCGGAGTCTCCGGTCTTCTGGCCGGAGTCTCCGGTCCTTGGTTTTCCTCGGAGAGTGTTTTCTTGTTCAGCCCCTGGTGGGGGCTGGAGTTTCCGGCCCAATAGGCCGGAGTATCCGCCCCAGGCCGGAGTTTCCGATCCCAGGGGCCGGAGTTTATGCCTGTGCTTTTCTCGTCTGGAAATGGTTCACCCCCTGGTGGGGGCCGGAGTTTCCGCCCCCAGGGGGCCAGAGTTTCCGGTGCAGGCCAGAGTCTCCGGCCACTTTGGCCGGAAACTCCGGTGTGAATCTGGCTGCAACGGCTACTTTTCTGGGAGGGGTATAAATACCCCTCCACCTTCCTCCAGCCAGTCAGCTGAGCCCAGCAACCTTTGCTTTCTCTCTCCTCCATTGTTGCAAGCTCATTTCCTTGATATCTCCCAATCCCTCCACCCAAACTCTTTGATCTTTGGAGGATTGAAGGAGAAGACCTAGATCTACATTTCCACCAATCAATATCTCCTCTAAGTGAGGGGAACATAGTGGATCTAGTTCTTGGAGTTCTTGAGTGTTTCTCCTCTTTGTTCTTCCTCTCTTATTCCCCCATAAGCATTTGTTGCTTTGTTGAAATTTGAGAGTGGAGGACTTGAGCACTTGTACTCTTGCCTTTTGCATTTGGTGCATCGGTGTGCTCTCCACGAGGATTCGTGGAAGTTGAAAGCTTGTGAACTTGTTACTCTTGGGTCCTTGGACCCTAGACGCCTTTGTGGTGGTTGGAACCTTGTGTGGTCACTTGAAGCCGTTCGGGAGCCCCCAATCCCATTGTGGGTTGTGCCTCGGATTGTTGTTGAAAGCCGTTCGGGTGCCCCCAATCCCTTTGTGGGTTGTGCCTCGGATTGTTGTTGAAAGGCTCCGGATTCCGCCTCGAAGGAATACCGATAGTGGAAGGTGAACCAAACCTTTGTGGTGCGGTTCATCGGAGAAGAGGGTGAAACCTTTGTGGTTGTTGAACCGTTGTGTCGGTTCACACCTCTCCAACGAGACGTACTCCCTTTCAAGGAGGAACTCGGGAATACTTCCTCGTCTCCACGTGCTTCGGTTATTTCTATACCCGAGCTTTTTACTTATGCACTTTACATTGTGATAGCCTTCGTGCTTGAAGTATTCTATTGCTATCACCTTGTTGCGTGTCTTGCTTAGCATAAGTTGTTGGTGCACATAGGCGAGCCTAGTTTATTTAGGTTGTTGGCTTGTTAATTTAAACACCTAGTTTTATTCCGCAATTAGCAAGCCTAAACCGGAAAAGTTTTAATCGCCTATTCACCCCCCCCCCCCTCTAGGCGACATCATTGTCCTTTCAACGGGGCAGGGGACCAAGGAAGAGGATGAGGAAACTGGATTGCGGGTTGATTTTAGTGTTTATGAGGGGCTAAAATGCAAAATTTCCGCGACCTACCATCATCACCACCGTTACTGATATTATATAGTAGAGATATATCCAGAGGTTTTATCTTTATTAACATTTAGAATTACAAAAGGAAATTACGCAAAGGCAACTTTCAATGACCTATAAATAACAATGTACATAAACGCTATCCAAGAATTCCATATTTTAGGTATAGTTATCTGTATTACTAAGTCATGCATGTTTCATGTAATCGAAGTTGTTAGTGTAATTTTTTTTCCCATATTGGAAATTATAGCCAGCTTGGATTCTCGTTTAACTCTCCGGGCCAATTATTTTTCCCACGTGCTTTGTATTTTTAGCGGGACATGAAGTGGTCCGTGAAATAATCGTGTCGCCTTGGGTATTATATGAAAATCCAATTGGGGCCTTAGTACGAAAAATTACCACCGTGTGAAAAAAAATTGTGTGCTTTTTCCGAGAGTATCGTGGCAAAATCGGGTAAAATAAATACTAAAACGGCTAACCAAGCGAGTTTTTTTTTGCTCTCGACCGAAATATTTTACCGATACAACTAAGAAGTACAAGCCTTTTACTAGTAGCCAAAAAAGATAGATGGGATTCTAGAATTCGAACTCGTGAACGAGTTCACAAAAAAATACTAGCAACCGCACAAGTTAACAATTATGACATAAAATATGTACATACCTTACTTATTTGTATACACCTAGACCACTGTGCTATCAAAACACATCTTGTCCAGTAGCGGGTTGCAATGCTTATATAGTTTTATTGAAGCCTTACCGTCAGAACTGTTGGCGGTACCACTCTGACCTTATCGCCAGTATGCTGAGCGGTATTAAAAAGAGTCAGATCCGACTAATCTTTCGAATATAGTTTATTTCGTGTTAAACTTTCGTCCGTTGGTCAATTTTGTCGATTTGGCCGCGTCGCCATGCGGGCTGCACAGCGACAATCCAATCGAATCCCGACGCGCCAGGCGCTCCGTACGGGACCAGGTTTATCGATCCGGACGTGGGAGCCCAGGGCCAGGGCCAGGGCTTGGCCCACCGAAGAACCCATGCTGCCACAGCGTAAAAAGGCGGGCCACACTGCTGCGTTGGTTTGTCGTCTCGTCAGCATTCCACTCATGTTTGCCTCAGGTGGGGGTGGGCACGTGTTGCCTCGCGGAGGTGCCCAACTTGGTGTTTGCTGGATATACCTGCATGCTGTGATTTTTCATTCTCTTCTCTTCCTCTCTTTTTCTTCTATAGAAAACTCAGTCATTTTTATAAGCATTTCCCCCATATATTTTGCTAAAGGCGCTAACTAACTATTTTTTGTAACATGTGTAATTTTGTAGATGTATCCGATTTTGAAACTTTCACGCAGTTGACAATTAGTGTGAGTGGCTTGGGGGTGCTTCCAAGCTACTAACAATGTTACCAAAAATTCATTATTTATGGAAACATTTGGTAGATGTGCGACACATATTTATCATCACATCATATTTTACCTCTAAATCCGATCACACACGATGAATCAAATTTCCTACTTAAAATTTATAGCATTGCAGACGTGTCATATACTAACCTAGCTAGCTCTTATGGAATTGCTTCATGATTTTTTGGTTAAACCTGCGTTGTTTTGAAGCACAATATCATCCCAAGCCACGCTAGCGCTAGATACTCTCTCAACTACACCAATGATGTTTCTAATCTTCCGTGGCTTGTGGTGTTATGACTTGCTACCAAGGCACATAGAGTCATACTGTTCTTCCGTACCTATCTAGATAGGTACCTAGCATAGACATATAGTCATACTGTTTTTCCGTAAAAAAAAAAGAGTCATACTGTTTTTGTTGTTTAGGTGAATGGCACAATGTGTATTCACCATATGACCAAAAATGAACATAAGCTCCACCACGGGTTTATAAACAAATGAAAAAAATGTTATAAATAGTAACAATGCATTGCTTGCTGAAAATGCTACCATTCACATCATTTTTGTAATGTTTATAAGGAAATTGAACACAAAGTTTTCTAGTAGGTATGTGCTCCCTTTCCTAAGGTATATAATATAGTAAAAGCAACTGAAATTGTGGCAAAGTGGAGGTTGATGTCATATTTGTGGGGTCGATGCTTTATTTTTCCAGAAAGTCTTGACTCTTTGAAATAGTTTTCATTTATTTTACGGCCACATCTTGATAAATAGTTAACTTACAGATAGTTAAGTACTATTCGTCTAGCGGCCGGCTTTTTAAAAATTGCCTAGTGATGTGACACCCTATAATCAACTTCACGACCACCAAATTTAACTATAAGGTCATATGTCCTTTATTTAGAATGATTCTTAAGATATATTTTATGTCTCGAAGTGCCCGTAGAGTCAGAATGATCTAACTTTATCTAGCAATATAGCATACGATGCATATTATTTAAGTGAAAATGTGTACATCCATCCGGAGTAATAATTTTAGCATGTACACATGATGTACTACTCCCTCCGTTCGGAAAAAGATGTCACAAAAATGAACTATAGATAGATCATTTTTGTGACATCCTTTTCCGAACGGAGGGAGTATATTTTTAGCAATGCACTTATGTAGAAAGTAATCGCCACGCCAAATTACATGTAGCGCCAGGAATAATTCCCAAAGCGTGTACCCAATTTGCTCTTTTCACCCTTTTCAACTTGCAATTACCCCAGGTAAAAAAAAAACTCACACGCCGTGCACACACTTCACTAGCTTGGACTAGAAACAGGAGATCAGCGACGAGCGTTTAAAAAAGGGAAAAGGTGGAGCGATGCACTGTGCGCACATCTTATAGGCAGTCCACCCCTTGAATACTACTCCGTATATTAATGTCCACATTACAAACTTACACACCTAAATCCACGTAAACAGTGCATAAAGGCCTCCTCGTAACCCACTCGACATTTTAATGAAGTATCCCCCAGCAGCTTTATATACTACTCTACCATGGCCGGATACTTCAAAGAGAGCCCAAGCCAGTGAAATGGGAGACCTTTTCCCTTCTTGCTTTTATCAAGCTAGAAGGTCCAAAACACTTCATCAAAAAGAAAGGGGGAAATAAGATAGAGAGGGGGAAACAGGACTGAACAGATCGGGGTAGGTCATACATAGGCCAAACCCCAAATCTGCAATGCAATCACCGGAGAGAAAAAACGGGGCTCCACACCGGGTAAGTGCGTCTTCCTTACCTCTCTCTCCCCATTATTTCAGCTTCCAAGTTCCAACTTCAGTAGTAGTAGTGCTGCTGTAGCAGCAATAGCGCAGTAGTGGCTGTATAGCAAAGCGAGACCATGATC
Source organism: Poa pratensis (assembly GCA_947311845.1). Classification (NCBI taxonomy): domain Eukaryota; kingdom Viridiplantae; phylum Streptophyta; class Magnoliopsida; order Poales; family Poaceae; genus Poa; species Poa pratensis. The sequence continues at coordinate 92,744,805 of CAMZMU010000128.1, forward strand.
GCGATGGTCGATCTACGGGTCACGGTAGCTCCAGAGGCTCTCCCGGCCTCCGAAGGGTCTGGGTATTCGTCCGAGGAGTCCGGGCTGAGCCTCGGCGGGCTCATCATCATCCCGGCTGCCATGTTCTGCAGGAACAGCGTCGTCTCGAAGAGCGCCTCCTCGTCCAAGAAGTACTGATTGTACCCAATGCTCGCTTGATCCTGCTGCATCGCGCTGCCCGACGAGGCGGCGGCACTGCTCCCACCGAACTGCTGCTGCTGTAGTGCTGATCCAGCAGCGACGGGGGCAATGCCGCGGCCAGCGCGATCGTGCTCGATGGAGGCGGCTGCAGCGGCCGCAGCCGCGCGGATGTCGTCCGCGGATGTGGACGCCGGCGCCGGGCGAGTGGCCGCTAAGGCGGGAAGTTGAGTGCCGCGTCGGGCCCTCGGAGCGATCAGGCGGCCACGTCGTACGCCACGGCGGCCATCTCGGCCGTCGGGAAGGTGCCGAGCCAGATGCGGCGCGCCTTCCGCGGCTCTCGGATCTCGGAGACCCACTTCCCGCACCGGCTCCGGATGCCGCGGTAGAAGGGTGCTTCCCCGAGGACCCATGCCCAGACATTGACAAGCTAGGGCAATGAGCACTACACTATACTTACATAGGTAATGGCTATGAGTCTATAATACTCCATATGGTATATGTGTAGTTATGGATCGATGAGTGTGTAGGTGGGAGTGTGCGCGTGCATGCTGATGCAGTTCGCCGGCAAGCGCGGAGGAACTCGGCTTATATAAGTGGACCGCCAGGCGAGAGAAGCGCGCGGGCGGGAAGCGTAGGGGACGCCATGGCGCTCGCTCTCGATGAGCTGGTGCCCCGGAAGCAAACAACTCAAAATCGCAGCCACAGCAGCTTACAGTTCTTTTCGGGCGTGTGGGGAAGAATCACGTCGCTTTCAGGTTTTCTAATCATGGAAGCTAGAGAGCGTGTTGCTTAAATTTGCGTGGGTATTTTTTTAAATCACGGCGTAACTATTTGCCTTTTGTTCCAGCTCAAACCATTGTTGCATCAGTTTAGGACTTAGGTTCCTCCTAAAAGTAAGTTTGAGGTCGCCTCCGTCTAAAACCTGGCTAACAGTTGCTAGGCTCTCATTGCAAATTGAGATAGATCCCAGAATTGGACTAATAAGGGAGAGGATCCAAACCATGAGTCCTCCCAGAAACGAACTTTCTTGCCATCTCCAACTACCCATCTATACCCAAATTTGATGGCTTTAGCAGCCCACATAAACCCTTTCTAGAAATTGGAGGAATTTAACGTGGGGCTGTAAAAGATATTTGGGTTGCAAGTATTGTATTTGGCATCAACTAAATTCTTCCAAATTTTACACTCACCATTTATATATCTTTTCACCCAGGAGGCAAGAAGACACATATTAACATCTCTAAGGTTTGGAATACCAAGTCCACCGAACTCTTTCGGTATCCAAATAAGGTTCCAATTAGCTAAATGTAATTTCCCTTTTTTCTTTAGTATCATTCCAAAGGCAGTGAGACATATGCGTGTTGATTAACTCCAAAGCCCACTTGAGGAATTTAAAAAAAGACAATAAATAAACAGGAATACTAGCTAAACAAGATCTAATCAATGTAACTCTGGCTGCATAAGAGAGGAGCTTTCCTCTCCAACCAGCGATTCTTTTCAAGATCTTATCAATGATTGGTTGTAGATCCTCTCTGCGGAGCTTGTCATGATGAAGAGGAATCCCTAGATATTTTATAGGGAAAGAACCTACCACACATTCAAAAGTGTCTCTAAGTTCTTTTATTTCTTCCTCCTCTAAATTAATAGGAACAAGCTCAATTTTATTGTAATTAATTATCATCCCTGAGACTTGTTCGAAACAAGACAAGACCCCTTTCAGGTTTCTCGCTGTATCTATGTTGTCTTCTAGGAAGAGAATAGTGTCGTCGGCGTACTGTAAACTAATTACCCCTCCAGGATACAAGTTTGAGCAGAGGCCTTTTATGAGATTACTAGCCGCAGCTTTCATCAACATGCGTGTAAAAACATCAACCACTAAGTCAAAGAGGATGGGCAACATGTGGTCTCCCTGCCTTAGACCTCTGGTAGTGGTAAAAAAATTACCCAAAGAGTTGTTTATTTTTACAGCCACCGAGCCCCCTCGGGTAGCCAGGTGAACCCATTTCCTCATATTTGGGTCAAAGCCTCTCTTCTCTAGCATGTCATCGAGGAAATTCAAATCTACTTTATCAAAGGCTTTTTCATAATCTAGTTTGAGTGCTGCGCCTTTCTCCTTGCCATGGAAAACATAATGCAACACTTCATGAGCTGTGACAACGCTTTCTAGGATATATCTACCCTTAATGAAAGCAGTTTGATTGGGGGCTATTATGGAGTCCACGATGCACCCAAATCTGCTGGTAATAACCTTGGTAAAGATTTTTAAAATGCAGTTAAGGAGACTAATAGGCCTGAACTTTTTCATGGAAGCAGCATTTCCCTAGGAAGAAATCTTGGAACAGTGCCATCACATCGTGTTTTACAATGTCCCAATTTTTTTGATAAAAGACAAAAGATAAACCGTCTGGACCAGGAGCCCCATCAGCATAAGAGCTGAACACGGCTTTCTTAACTTCTTCCTCAGAGAAGGGACCTTCCATAATAACATTTTGGGCAGGGGTAATTTTTTCAGTTTTAGAAAAGAAATCAGCTTCCAGAGAGAAACCTGATTTCGTCTCTGCACAGAAAAGGTTTTTATAAAAATCTGAAGCGATATCTAACATCTCTTTTAACTCAGAAGTAGGACCATCGGGTCCTTCCAGAGATAGGATCATAGTTTTCCTTCTACGCTGGTTAGCAACCGCGTGGAAGTAGGCTGTGTTTCTATCTTCCTCTACTATCTCTCGGTCACGAGAGCGTTGCTTCGCTTTGATCTCTTCTTTTAACCAAAGTTTCTGCAAACGATCATGCTCAGTTTCGGATAGATCTTCGGCCTCAGCCTTAGGATCTAGCTCATCATATTCTACCATCAGATCTCTCTTCAACCTACGGAGTTCTGATTCTATATTTCTATTCCACCCTGTGGAGTTTCTCCTAAAACGCCTGACTTTTTCCTGCCAAATGCCTATGGCAGACGAGCTACTAGTAGGCGCACTCCAGGATTTCTCCACAACCCCTTCAAAATCTTCTCGTAGTAACCACCATTTCTCAAACCTGTATGGTGGTTTTTGTTGAAAATGTTCAACCCCGGAGTCCCACAGGATCGGGGTATGATCACTTCCAATCCTAGAGAAAGCTAGAGAGCTAGCTAGCAGATATATAGCATCTAAATCAGTAGTACAAAAGATTCTATCAATAACTGACATAATCATGTTCTGCTGATTATTTGACCATGTAAACTTCCTATTTGATAATCTAACTTCTATAAGACCCCAAAGTTCAATCCAGGTGTTAAACTTGTCACACCATTTCTGGTTGACCACACCATTACTTTTACCTTTGAGTATCTAACTAATTGAAATCACCAAGGATCAGAGTGGGGTAAGTGTTATCAATGAAAAGGCTATGCAATTCAGAAATAAAACTCTCTTTTCCTTCTTCACACGGTGATCCATATACTGAAATGTGTCTCCACACTTTACTGTCTTTTTTGTTTCTTAAAATGCAGGAAACTGAAAATTCTTTAATATCCCACGAGAGGACTTCAAAGAAATTCGAATCAATGCCAACTAGAATACCTCCAACTGTACCTAACCATGTTGTGTATGTCGTTTGGTAGACTGTATTAAAGAATGTGACATCGGTTGGCCTAACAACCTCTCTTCGTTTGATTGAATGTAAATCTTGGTTAGTCTCAAATATTTTCACATGATTTTCACATGGGTGAAGTTACCATCCATCACCACTCTTGGACATGAATATCAATGGAGCGACGACGACGCAGCATGATGGCAGGAGAGCTCGACGGAGATGACACGCCACGGCATGGCCGCGACGTAGCTTGAAAAACACAATGCGGCAAGGCAGCAGCGGAGTTGGACGCAGACAATGAAGTGTGTTTGTGATGCTTCGCCGCTGCCGCACACTTCGCGTGTTTATGTTTAATTTGACGAAATTCACCAAAAAAGATTCAAACATAAACACGAAATTAGTAGTTAACAATTAACGGAAGTCGGAACCGATTGTCAAAATGGAACCAAATCATCAACGTGAATCATTTTCATTTAGAGCTTATTTTGATTTGAGGACTCTACCTTACTTGGAAGGAAGAAGAAGGAGGTGAGGGGAAGCAAACTCATGTACGAGCAAGTAGGAGAGAGGGCTCGGTTTGCAGCTGGCGGGCATGGTTCCACGGTCACGCTCCATCTGAGCGTGCCTGCTGGGTCTGGCCCGAGCCTGATTTAGTTAGCGTGCTGGCCTGCAACTTGCACATGCAGCTGGCGGGGCACCGATTGACAGAATGGAACCAAATCATCAACGCGAATCATTTTCGTTTAGAGCTTATTTTGATTCGAAGATGTTGGAGTATATTACGGCTAGGTTTATTTTGGTAGTTTAAGTTTAGTCCAATTCTATCTCTATTAGGCTTCTTGCCCCCCAAGTCTTGTACTTCTATATAAACAGCCCAGGAGGCTTATTGTAATCATCAATCCAATTATCAATAGAATTCCGCAATCTATCATGGTATCAGAGCGTTTCGCTCCTTGGCCTAGGGTTTAGCCACAAATCGCTTCCGCCGCGCCGCCCCCGGCGAGATCTCCATGATCGCCGGGGGCATCGCATCTCGTAGTTAGTTTTTCTTCCAAATTCCAATAAATCAGTTCATAGTTCTAGCAATTTTCGTTTCTAGATTAGATCTATTTTCCCTAGCCATCAAAATCCTATTCAATTAGCTATCTCGCCTGTGCAATAAGCCAGCTCTGCAGATCCAATCTCGTTGGCGACTCCACACGCATCATCTCCGTGGGCGGAACGATCTACATCAACTAATCCATCCACCACGTCCCGGATCAGCTGCAGGCCCCAAGCTGCATGCAAAACCAGGAACCCATGTTGCGTGCGTGCGTGCATGTGCATGGGACAAGGATGGACCAGCTCTTCATCGACAAACTGCATCTGCCCCGACCTACTGCTGCACGTCTCCATCGCCATGTTGTCACCAAGCTGAACTAGTCCGAGCAATCGGCTCCGATCTACAGCGCCTCGCTGTCAGCATACCGCCGATCTACTCCGACCTTTCGGCTCCGATCTGTCACACGTGGTCATCATCGCCGACAACCATCTACATCAACATCACCGCATCGTCGCCGCAACCACCGATCGTGGTCATCGTCAACGGCAACAACAAGTTCTTCTTCTTCACCAGCGACACCGCACTGATTACAAGCGGAAAACACGGGTCTAATCCCGGAAATCTACTGCCGCTACAATTCAATCTCCATCAACAACTACTTGTCGTCTTCGTCCACCACGACCTCGTCGCCATTGTTGCAGTCTATTTTTATTTTTTACTTTAACAATTTTCTTCTTGCAACTATTTCGTCTACTCCGGCGTCAATGGCGGACAACTTATTCGCACCGACCGGTCACGGAGAATTTCCTTGCTGATCCCTCCAACTCTGGCTTGCATGGCTCATGATGGTCCCTGTCTTCGCACGTCCGGCATTGACACCACCGACGCGTGCCTTCATCCCCGGCGCACCCCCGAGTCCGGCAAGCTCGGAAAGGCGTGTCGCCTACCTCGACTACTCCGACTCCAACAACTTCTAATACTTTACTACGTACGGCGAATTTCTCCAAGGCTCAACGACGACATCGACCACAACACCACGACAACACCAACTTCTTCGACTTCATCAGCGGCGACTACAACACCAACGGCACTATCGACCACGACTACAGCGCCCCACTCCGGCTACATCGGCATCCACCGGCATCCTCTCCAGTCGCGACTTTGGATTATGTTCCAGTCAGACCGTCCGCGACGCTCCTGCTGTTCGCGTCACTACCGATCCGACTGCGGGGGGGGGGGGGGGGGGGGGGTGTTGGAGTATATTACGGCTAGGTTTATTTTGGTAGTTTAAGTTTAGTCCAATTCTATCTCTATTAGGCTTCTTGCCCCCCAAGTCTTGTACTTCTATATAAATAGCCCAGGAGGCTCATTGTAATCATCGATCCAATTATCAATAGAATTCCGCAATCTATCAGAGGACTCTACCTTAGTTGGAAGGAAGAAGAAGGAGGTGAGGGGAAGCAAACTCATGTACGAGCGAGTAGGAGAGAGGGCTCGGTTTGCACCTGGCGGGCATGGTTCCACGGGCACGCTCCATCTGAGCGTGCCTGCTGGACCTGGCCCGAGCCTGATTTAGTTAGCGTGCTGGCCTGCAGCTTGCACATGCAGCTGGCGGGGCTGGCCTGGCCTCATGCAGGCCACCAAACACACACTTAAGGATAAGCCCTATGTGCTATTTTGTATAAAATAATACAGTTTTAACAATTTTCATAAACAATACGATGTTTTGAGACATTTACATAAATAATACACCCTCGACCATGTTAAAGCTAGCAGGCCTGACGGCCACGGCCCAGCCGAGCAGGCCCATGATCGACAGGCATGTCAGTCAGGCGATATTATATAGTTGGTCCGGTAGTAATTTTTATTTCCGTAGAGTGAATCGACTATTTAGTTATATATCGGTATGGCAGTATTTTTTAGGTGGTCCGATAGTAATTTTTATTTTTGTAGAGTGAATCGAGTATTTAGTTATTTATCGGTCTTGTGGTATTATTTAGTTGGTCTGGTAGTAATATATTTTTCATAGAGTGAATCGCGTATTTAGTTATTTATTGGTCTTGTAGTATTATTTAGCTTGTTCGGAAGTAATTTTTATTTCGTATAGTGAATATTATAGACATTATTATTTCATGTTGCTTAATAGTTGAAGAGTCTTATTTTTTAGGTCAGCTGAGATGTCTAATTTAGTGAAATGTATTTTTTTACTATGGTGCTGGTACTGTCCAAACAAATGATTTCAGAGCTGATCTGAGCCAATTTCATACTACGGAGTTGGATCTTATTGCCGCCTTAAACATGGTCTCTTAGTCAGTTAAAAGACTGGTTGACAGGAAGTTCAAGGCTTAATCCTGAAACATACACCCTTGGTGTGCATGCATTGTGGACCAGCTCAAGTTCAAAGATTTTCTTGTTTTTGAGCCAATTGACCGGATCTCTCAATGGGCATGTTGGTTAGAAGGTTGCAAAAGAATGGGAACTAACCTTGTCGCCCTAGTACTTCCCGTCGCGAAGGAGGTCAACCCCCTGAAGGCGAGGGTGGGCACGATCCTAGCTAGAGCAGTTAAGAGGTGCATTTAGGAGGACATGGTGATAGTCAGGCAGATGTTGGAGGTGGTGGTTACGAATCAGAGCATAGCAGTCAGGCAGTAGGAGAAAATAATGATAGTATCGAGGCTGATGCGGACGAGGTAGATGGGCGCATGTAGAACCAGATGGAAGATGAAGATGCCGATGGTGATAGTGGTTATGTCGATGATTCCGATGAGTCGGATGAAGAATAGAATGACAAAGAGGTGCCTAACTCTGCATCATTGAATCAGGACTTCTCTTCTGCAATGACCGTGAACGATAGCCATGATTCTACCTAGCAATATCACCAGAACACATGGCTAAGGGTGCTAGATATCCCGACAAGAAACTTCTACAAGAAGCAATCGTTGCGTGCGCAATGTCCACGTCGAGGGTTTTTAAAACTAAGGTATCAAGTAAAAGATATCTTACAATGGAATGTGAGGACATAATTTTTCCCGGAAGAGTGCACGGCTATCTCCCTAAGTTTGACGCCCCAGGAGCAGCCGCAGCCGACGCCCTAGCAGCTGACGCCTCGACAGCACCCGCATCCACGTTTAGCACCGTAGTCGATGCCTAGACCGTCCCCCTCCTAACTAGGCAAGAGGTTCATCGTGCCAACAGCAGCAGAGGCCCACGTCGACCTTCGTGTTTCGTCCACAACCCAGCCGCATGGTATCTATATTCCTATCTATTCTTTTCCATATCAATTGAGGGACTACATAATTCGTCAATACTTATGTTGTCGCATGCATGAGCCTACAGATATCAGGCGGCTATGTCCGGACATCAGTCGTCTATGTCTGGACCCATGTGAGGGAGCGATCATGTAGGTCGGCAGAGCATGGAGGATTACATCGTCCACAACGAGTGAATGAACATTTTTGCGACTCCTCCACCATGTCCCGCACATGATACACAGTATCACGAGGACAGGTCCCATATTCCTACTCGTAACGTTGGGCCATCCCACAGGTCTGGATGGTCGATGCCGCCTAATCCACCACCTCGGCCTTGTGGCAGACGGCGTGGCTGACACTTCTCTATGACTAGAGGCATGTCTATCTACCTATGTATGATACATCTATATTTGGATGAGACATATGTTTGAGACTTATTTATATCTATGTACCATTAGACATATTACTATGTATTATAAATATTACTATGTCTAGAGCAAATTAAGATACAACTGAAACATAGATACATCGGTACTAGCAACGCTATAAATTAAATAAAAACGGTTTGACTTAAATTAAAAACTTCACCTAGCAACATGAAGTCATCTCCCGTCGATGTAGCCTACAACCTCTGTCGATGCAGCACTGTTGCCCTTCGACGATGCAACTCTCTTGCCCGTTCTGCTCGGCATGAAAATACCAACATCGTCGTCGCTCTCGTTCATCCACAACTAAGGATTCTTTGCTGCACAGCTCCACGAAGATTCACTTCTATGCTTTTTGCGTCTTCCACCTTTCCATGCAACATGAGAAGTTCTTGGTGTGGTCCTCGATGGCCCCTCGTGACATCGTAATGCCTCCCTGATACGTCTCAAACGTATCTATAATTTTTTGTTGTTCCATGCACGTTATATATCATTGCCACATGTTTTTTATAATGTTTTTATATCATTTTGGCACATTTTATGGAACTAACCTATTAACAAGATGCCCAGTGCCAGTTCCCGTTTTCTGCTGTCTTTTTTTGTTTCAGAAAAGCTAGTCGGGGAACTTTCTCGAAATAAGCTGCCAATTTACATGATTTAATTTTACGAAGAAACAAAGACTGCGCCAGGAGGAGACCTACAGGGGGGCCCACAGGCCCTAGACGCCACCCAGGCGCGGTCAAGGGTGGACCGCGCCTAGGCCCCACCTGGTCGCCTCGCGAATCTTCCGACGCCGCCCTTTCGCCTATAAATTCACTTCCTCCCGAAAACACTCGGGACCCGATCATATTTTCCAGAAAACGTCTGAGGCCGCCGCCGTCGCCAACCCTAGATCGGGATGGTTCTGAAGCTCTTCCCGGCACCTTGTCAGAGGGGGAGATCGTCACCGGCCGGTGGCATCTACACCACCATGCCTGCCTCCGGAGTGATGCGTGAGTAGTCCACCACGGGACTACGGGTCCATGGCAGTAGCTAGATGGTTGTATCTTCTCCTTGTACTCCATTGTTTAGATCTTGTGAGCTGCCTATCATGATCAAGATCATCTATTTGTAATGCTGCATGTTGTGTTTACGGGGATCCGATGAATTATGGAGTCATTGACATTATTGTTCAGTTTATCTATGATATGTTTTATTTATGATCTTGCATGCTCTCCGATGCTTGTGTATGATTTGGCCGAAATAATTACTTATGTTCGTAGAGGGAGTATTTATGCTAGATAGTGGTTTCATGCCTCTCTTGTCTGAGCTCGAGTTGACATAAACGATTAAGGATTGAGATGTGATCTTGCTACTAGGGATAAAACATCGGTGTTTATTGATATATGTTGTAACCATTGCTTACATTACACACCTTGCTTATTGCAATTATCTGTTGCTTGCAACTTAATACTTTCGAGTGACATGCTGGATAGCGATCCTGGGGTTGATTATTAGTCATAGATGTAGTTGGATAACGGTCTATATATTTTGACGTAATGCCCATATTAAATGAAACGGTGAACTTTGTGTCGTGATAGTATTGTGTTGTGCCCATGTTTGTCAATTGCCCTGCTGTAATTTGTTCACCTAACATGTTTATCTTTTGGAGAGACACCAGTAGTGAATTGTAGACCCTGGTCCTATTTTCCTATATTGCTTACAACCGTTTTAATAGCTTTTCCAAGTCATTTGCTCGCTGGTCATATTTGCTCTCATATTATTTTCTACCATGCGATTAATCCTTTGTGTTCAGCAAGCCGGAGAGATTGGTCGCCTAGCCGAATGTAACACCCCACTTTTTGGAAGCCAGAAAAACACGGTTGTTGGAGAGCCAAAAACCAGGGCCAACAAAAACTTTTTAAAATGCTTCACTAATGCTTGTGTTTCACTTCCCATTGCTTTGTTTGACTTTGTGTGCTTTGTTGTTTGTGATTGTTAACACCTAATAGTAACCTTGTGAGCACAACCTACTTAAACCTTACCCCTTGTGAGCAAGTCATGACAAGAGAACTCACCACCTTCATCTACCACCTTATTTTGGGCAAACACTTTTAAAGATGTTTTGGTTTTAGCAACAACCCAAAGACCTACTATTTGAGAAAGTAAAAGTATTTCAAAATTTAAGTGTTTCCAAAACTATGAAGATCTATGTACTATCTCCTACTTATTTTATACCTTGTTATTTTTTTGCAAGTACTTACAACCCTTATTTTGTTAAACTCCTTCTCACTCCTTTTGGAAAGCTACAAGTGAGAAAATATACTTTCTCATATACTTCCTAGGTGACCAATTCTTTGGAAAAGAATATCAAGATGTGATTAAACCCTATTTTCTAAAATATTGTCATGATTATGTCTAGAAGCACCTCACAAATAAATTGGATTGCTTAGAAAATTGAGTGCTTATTAATTTGTTTGATGTGTTGATAATGAATGACTTGTGCTGATTTTTATGTGAGGTTGCTCCTTTTTGTGTATGTGGCTTGCTTGTCTTGAATTCATCATCCTTGTGGCTGTTGTGTGTTAGTGGGTAACAAAACAAGAAACTAGCTTGTATCAAGTTTTTATTCTTCAAATTATGTCAAATTCAAATTCTGCCCTATCTTCCTTTATGATAAAGGATACCATTTCTAGAGCCTCACAAATATCACAAATCTTGTTAATTAGTACAATGCACCATTTTAGATCCCATGTACTCCATCTTATCTAGCTATCCAAGCTGGAACTTGAATCTTTCAAATTCATTTGCTTATCTTTCCATGTTCACCTTGTGGCCTAGTCAAATCAATGACCATTTACTCCTGTGATCTTTACCATTTTTGCACCTCCGGAAATATTTGAAATAATTTTCCTTCTTCAAATGCACCAACATAGATCTCATCTACTCCATCTTATATATCCATTAAAATTAATTTTGTCTTATTTGGAATTTGTCTGCTTAGTTATCTATGATGCTTTTGTGTGCTAGTCAAAACAGTGGCCTTTCCAGTATTTTATACCATTTTGGAACCTATGTTTTTATTCGAAATCTTGGCCATCTTGAAAATTCACCAGATGTTCATGCACCCTTGGCACATCCATTCTGTCCATTTCTCTTACTTTGTCCTTTTTACTAACCTTCCTCTCAAGGTTTTGAGGCCTAATTAATAATCTCCTATTTTCACCATTTTCTTGTGAAATATCAAATATTTTCAAAGTAGTTGTTCATTAAAAATCACTTCTGTGATCCAAATTATATACCCTCTCATCCCAATTCTAAAATATTTGTTTTGAAAGCATTTTCTTATTTATTATAATTTTTCTACCAAAGGACATAAATGGATATTAAAATATTTTGTGAATAAAAGTATTTCCAAAATTCTTAGCAAAATTACTCAAAATTCCTATGGTCATATGTGACCCCTTTATTCAAAAATATTTGCTTGTATTACTCAAAATTTTGGATAAAACACTCAAAAATAGATACAACAATTTTTGGAAATTTCAAAGTTTTCAAAGAAAACAATTTCAGAAACATGTGAGACCACCACCCCTAGACTCCATTTTTCATTCTCTACCTCTTAGACATGTTTTCACACTTGTGTTATGTTTAACGTTTTGGAGAAAATGACCAAAACCTTCTCTGCCCCAAACGTGGATGTCATTGGATTCCTCTTATCCTGGTAATTTATCCATCTCTCTCTGTATCTTCCTTTCACCCCAGCGCAGTAAACTTCTGTGTTAACATCCTGGACATAATTCCTACACCCCTACTCTCTCCTAGCTTCTTGATTAGAGCAAAGCAATCATCATTTTCTTAGGGCAGAGCACTTGACCACAACCTCATCGTCCAATCCACGCCCTCGTTCCACCTCGAGAGACAGCAACGCGCAAGCACTCTTCCCTCTCATCCTTTGCCTCGCTGGCGAAGCACCACTCCCCCTCGATGCCCTCACCTCTCTGCCCGAGCACTGCCGAGACCCTCCAGCGCGTGGTGACCACGTCACAGTGCGCACGCGCGTTCTGACCGAACCAGACCGCGCACCGCTCCCTTCCCTCGTTCTAGTGCACGCCCAGCTCCTCTGAGACCCCCACAACACCGCCCGGCTCACCCAATCGACAGCCCGTGCTCTCTCCGCTCCTGCCCGTGCACACCGTGCACCATGGACTGGCCTCCCCCTCGTTTTAAGCCACGGGCCATCTTCTCACCCTCTCTCCTTGTCCATTCTAATCGCAGACCACCCCTCTGTCATCCAGGAAACGAGAGCAAGCTCTCTCATGCTCTAGCTCGGTGCTAAGGTTTTCTCCCTCGCGGCCACCACCTTGCCGGGAAGATTGCGAGCGACTCTGTCCCCCGTTCCTCTCCATTTTTGCACCTCCGTGTTCCCCTTGTTCTTCTCTTCCTCATGCTCCATTTCTGTTTGTCCAGGAAACCACGGAACCGTCGCCGCCGTCCAGTTCCCATCCCGGACGACCTCGACCGCGCCGTCCACTGGGAGCCCGCCGGCAAGATCTTCTGCCACCCACGCCTTCCCCAAGCTCTCCGCACCTCGTTTCCATCCTCTCCTTCGACACGCAGAAGCCCTAGATGAGAAAATCATCCTCACCCGCGTCTAGGGTTCGGCCTCGCGTCTATGCGCGTCACGGCGGAGAAGACAACCATCGGCCGTCGATCTCCGTATCCACGGCTCTGTTTGAACCAGGCGGCGTCTATTCCTGGCCGTCGATCTGGAGATCGACGGTGACTTACCCCTTCGCCTACGCGCGCTCCGTCGTGGGCTGGCCCGGCGCAGTTCGGCCCAGCTCGCCGTAGATATGGCCCGTGACCTTTTTTCTATCATGTTAATTCTTTTATCCACGGATCTGTTTCAGGCACCTGGGTTTAAATCCAGTTAAATTAGTTTAAATTAGTTTTTGGCCAAACCAAAAATCACAGTGCTACTAGATTGGGCCCGCCAGGACGATCGGTCGCTCGCCCTTCCTCACATGCGCTTGGGACGGCGTCGCTGCCACCAGCGCCACCCGCCGCCTGCGCTCTAGTCGTTGCCTCCTCTCGAGCCCGCCGGCTCGGCTTCCACCGCCCCGACCGCCGCCGCCCCCACGGCTCGGTCCACCTCCTACGCGAACGAGGGCCTCCCCCAGCCACCTTTTGGCAGCAGAGGGGTGCCGCCACCGTCGCGGCCGGGGCCGGCGACGATAGCGGGAGGGGTGGCCAGGCGGGGGCGGGCCGGCCCTTTTGAGTTGTGCGCCCCTAGCGCCGCCGGGGGGGGGGGTGACGCGAGGGGAAGAGAGGACCTAGTGGTAGTGCCAATATCGTTGCCGAGCGTCCCGGCTTTGGCCGCTCTTGTTACTGGCCACTATTTCGCTGCTTTCATTTAGAGACAACAGAAGTTCTAGTGAAATGCACATTTTAATGTTTCTTTGCAAGTCAACAAGAAAGTTACAGTGCAATGCACTTTAAAATAAAACAATATATACATGAAAATTATGCGTGTCCACGAGTATGTTCCATTCCTGTACCCAGTTTCGAGTTTCACAGATTGTAACTTCTCAATTTTGAATCAATGTTCGAAAAAATTTAAATTTTTATCAATTCGTCGTACTTGGTTGACCGTTTGAAATACTAGTTGACGAGGAAGGTTAACCTCAACGTTTCGCAGAACTTTCGTGTTCTAATTTTTCGTTTTGATGGTCATATACGAGATAATCTTGTACATTTTTTAATATGAACATTTATATTATTAGAACGATTATTAAAATCTAAACATTTATGTTATTGAACGATTTTTCACTATTAACACTTATTTTATTTGAACCGTTTTTTAAATATGAACATTTATATTATTTGAACGATTTTCAAATATGAACATTTATGTTACTCGATTGGTTTTCAAAATAAGAACATATATTTCAATTGAACTTTTTTCAATTAGAACATTTACCTCATTTGAACGGTTTTAAAAAGTGAACAGAAAATGGCGATGAAAAGTATATTTGAACGATTTAAAAAAATGAACATAACATGGTGGTGAACGGAAACTATTTTAGAACGATTTTAAAAGTAAACGGAAAAGGACGGTAAACGAAAACTATTTTTCAACGATTGTAAAAATGAACAGAAAATGACGGTGAACGGAAACTATTTTGAACGATTTAAAAAGTAAACAGAAAAGGCCAATGAACAAAATCTGTTTTTGAACGATTTTAAAAAGTGAACCGAAAACAATTATATGATTGTAAATAATTTTTTGAACGATGTTTGAAAATGAACATTTTTCAAATATGAAAATTTTCAAATCTAAACATTTTTTAATTTGAACATTTTTAATAATAATAAAATTAAAAAAGGAAATAATATATAAAAAGAAAACAGAAAAGATGAACGAAAAAAGAAACAGCAAAAAAAAGGAAAAACAAAAAAGAATAAAGAAAAAAAAAAAACAACGAAAAAGAAAAAGAATCAGGTGCACTTATGGGCCGGGCCATAAACTACTAGAGATTGCCCTTCTCCGCCACCCAGCGTACTCGAGGGGTATTGCAAGCTGGGCTTCTGGCCCAATTGCCTAGGTTTTGTTTACTAGAGGTGTGATTTTATTTTCTAGGGAAGATTGCAGATTTTTTTGAAACGAAGGCAAAAGCTTTGTTTATGTATTAATTAAGAAGAAGGTGCCCGTTTATTAGCGGAAGAAACCGGGCGAAAACCATACAACAACACCGACAACCAACATCACGGGGAGGATAAAGCCGTCCGCCACAAAGTCGCCCACCTACTACAGTCGCGAACAACACGCCGCAAAGAAACCCCACCACTCGGACACGACAACCCGATATGAGCCCATCTATCAAGCAACTCCAGAAACTCTAATGACGCCTATCTTTCTTGTCCTCTTGAGAGATTTCTCCACCTTCTTGATTACGCACTCCGAAGCCGTCCCCGCCAACACGGAAGCAATCTCCTTGCCATATCCAGGCAAAGCCGCCTCCAAATCGACGAGTAAGTCACAAATCTCTTTTCCAAAGAGAGTCTCGGAGTTAGGCATCAACACACCTGTCTTATCAACCTCGTCACTCAAGGGTGACTCTGATGTAGCAACCACACCACCTACAGGAACCACACTCCCAATGGACTCGGGCGAGAGAGACGCTACACCGTCCACAACACCACTCTCCTCGAAGTCCAGCGCTTGAATCGGTGGTGAAGTCACAACTGAGATCTCGAGCGAGTCCGCCTTCACTTGCTCGACAGAAAGAGGCAGAACTGGTTCCCCACACAAGTCAAGGAGTTCAGGCATGATCTGAAGCACCGGAGCCATGACCATCGAGCTGGCCCTAGCACTAGGAGAGAAACAGCCATCTCTCTGGTCTTCCACGAGGGCCTCCTCGACACCATCCTCAGGTAATGCGGCAATCTGCATCTTCTCGGAGCACACTCCCACAGGCAAGTCTCCCTTGTCCTCATAAGCGGCACAACAATCCCCACGATAGGCCACCATCGAAGATGACGGCGAGGTGCGAAACAAGGTGAGCAAGGACCGAAGAAGCCACCTATCCCCGCGTCTACTGAGGTGGTCTACGTAGGGTCCAAGGCAACAACACGTGAAGCCTCTTCACGCAAAGGCGGATTGCCTCAGCCACAATGTCTTGTATCTGGGAGCGAAACAATGCCAACTGAGTTGCAAAAGCTACCTGCAACTGATCCAATGCATCCTTATCAATGCCATCACATACAAAAACAACAGCACGACTGGCATCAAGTGTCGTGACCCTTTTCAACATGGTGGAAGGCGCCATGAACCTCCGAATGTCGCAGCGAAGCAGAGCGATCAGCTCCCACAGGCGGCAGCGGCGCAACCTCGGCCCACGAGCGAGGATGTGTTGACCCATGAGGCGGGTTGTGGAGGTCGCGCGGAGTGCATCCGGCATGATCCGGTGGCGATGACAGTCCCGCTCCCGGTGGCCTGGACGCAAGCAGCCAAGACACCTGAAAGGCTCACGGCAATCACGCACGAAATGGTCTCGCGCAAGCACCAAAAGCATCTCCCATGCGCCCACCGCTTGAAGGCGACGCTGCGCGTAGAAACGGGTGGCCGCGGTCAATGGCGCCTCCGGCCATAGCAGGTTGGACGGCAGTCTTCACAGCCGCGAGCATCAACTGCAGGCTGGAGGAGCGCCGGCGAGGGGAGCAGCGCCGACGGAGGCGGGACAGGTTGGACGGCAGTCTTCACGGCCGGGGCATCAACTGCAGGCTGGAGGAGGCGTCGGCGAGGGGAGTAGCGCCGACGGGAGGCGGGGCCGGAATCTTCGCAACCGCGGGCGTCAACTGCAGGCCGGAGGAGGCGCAGGCGAGGGGAGCAGGGGCCGGAGCGGCAGTCTCCGCGGCCACGGGCGAGGGCTTCACAAAAATCCTGCCACGAATCGCAGGGTCGACTTGCGGAGGCGAGAGCAGCTGCGGCGAGTGCGGTGGACGGTGAAGCCATGGAGACCGCCATCACCGAGGCCACGGGGACAGCAGGCCCAACCTCTGCCGGAGCAGCCACCGCCGCGGGAGAGCGGGGCATCCCGAAACCCCAGTCCATGGGGTCCGTCGCGGAGGCCGCCGGCGCGGGAGCCGAGGTCATGGCGGACTTGGCATCGCCCCCCATGGCGGCAGGCACGGAGACGAGGAAGGGCGAGGCGTCGGTGTCGAGCCACTGCTCGGCGGAGAAGAGCTGCTTCGTGCAGCCCATGTGCGGCCACGTGGTCGCGACCTGTAGGTAGCAGCGGAGGCAGCCGTGATGCACGCCATCACCGTCGGACGTGACCCCGCCCCTACATGCCAGCCGGATGGACGGGAAGAGGGCGTCGAGGGGAGGCCGGATCCGGTCGCGGAGCTCGGAGACGACGACGCAGGAGAGAGATCAGGCCGGCGGCTGCGACAGCCCTACCCTGGTCGCCATGGGTCGCTAAGAGTTCATTATGAGAAACAATATGATTGCAGATTTGAGGAATTCAGTGAAATCCTTCCTTTCACCTAATCCTTTGAACACTCACCAAATATTTTTTTTATCCCAATCCAATAATGCAGTTTTAAATTCTTGTCTGGTCTCTAAATTACTGCGTGTTGTAGTGTTGTTAGCCGTCGAAACTTATCATTTTTTACTTCTCCTCCAACCCAGTGATAACCGCATGCCCCGTGCCCACATTCTTCCCAATCGGCTGTACAACACAGCCCGATCACGCCTCATAGCGGACTTCTTTCCAGACAAACATATGGAACCGTACGCGGCGCCGACCACGTGCTATACCACGTGCGCCAACACCAAATCCCCCACCGACTAGGTTTTGTTCAGAATATAAATGATTAGAACATCATGCCCGTTACCCTTTATTATGATGAGGTATCTTGTAATCTCAACCATCGATCAAATTGGCGGTGGGGAAGGGGGATTTAATTTTAAAAAAATGAAGGATTTCAAAACTATGAAATCTACGACGACAATGTTATCTAAGGGGGATGTTAAGAAGAGGTAGCTTTTAGCTTTAGATTTACCCTAACTTGCAGTTAGCATACTATTTCAATAGTACTCAGAGTTTTAGTTTTTCCAAATGATACATTTGGAAAACCGTCGGCCTTACTACGTCTATCCAGAAAGGCACAACGTTTTGTAAACCAACATATTTGGTGTCCAGTGCTCCGCCATTTAAAAAAATATTTATATGATTTAAGAAATTCTTAATAACATTCTGGAAATTCTTAAAAAAATATCTTATAGGTATTGAAAATCACAATGCGAACTTATCTGGGCTACACAAACTTAGAGATTTAAAAATATGCATGCACATATCCACACTTTTATCATTTTTATGTAGCTGAAAATATAAATTCTCTGAAACTGAAATTTTACACGCTTGTGTGATACACTATTTCATTTTTTTCAAAAAACTTTTAAATATTATTTTGTAATTTTTAGAATCACAAAATCACTAGACCTCGGGAGCTCCCCACTCGCGTATAAATATTCGAGAGTCTCAACCAATAAAGCGTTCAATTGCTGTCAATCTTTCATTCTCAAACAGTTTCTCAGATGGTTGCATTGCAGTTGGAAAGGAGGTGACGAAGAGGACGTGTCACGTGAGCCCACGTCGAGGGAATACGCTCCGTTCAGAAACATGTCCAGTGTCACGTGCAAAGCCTCACGTCGAGGGACGTGTCACATACCAAGCCTCACTTTGAGCGAAACCTCACGTGCAAGGACCTCTAAGTTTGCGGAATATTTCCTACATGGGCTTGCCACTTGCGCGAGTTTCTTCGCTGTTTTCAGTAGACGACGATCGCGACGCCATGACACCATTTCATTGTCTACAAGAATAACAAATTTAGTATTCCGCCCTCCGCAGCGAGACCACATCCAGCAGATGTGGACGGCCTCCGGTCGCCACCACCGGGACGGCGTCAGCTCCCTCTCTATGGCGGAAACAAACGACCGACCGCGTATTTCGCGATACAGAGACTTCCCTCTAGCGACCGTGTTCCACTTATCCTAGATTTACCGCGAGGCATGCAGTAGACTACCGATCGTGGCAGGTGCATGCATGTTGTAGGCCATTCAATTCTTGCGCTGGTTGCTTACACGTGATGAGATATTTGACCGAACCCGTGGGATCCGTGTATCCGCTACCTACTACTCTCTCCGTTATGAGGCCACTCAATTCTCTGTCAAAAATAAGAGTCTCAAAATTGGAAAAAATGAATGTATTTAGAACTGTTTCACGTATAGATACATCCAATTTTGGACAAATTTGAGACATTTATTTTGGAACGAAGGGACTACAATATAAGATGTTTTACCCCTTTTCCATATTTACATGCATACACATATATATAGACACTTTTTAGTGTATATGTACATTCTTTTTAGTATGAATTTAGACATGCATGTGTAAACTTTAAACATCTTATATTATGGAACGGAGGGAGTATGCCACTAATCCCAATTAGCCCCGGCGGGAAACCATAGACGGGAGGCGGGAATCCCAAATCCGTGTCGCTTGCATCCATATAGTTGGGGACCCGTTGCACACATGGGCCAAGGGGTCGTCGTCCTTCTTGCCCCGCGTGCCATAGAGATGGACTGACGCCGGCGCCATGACACTTTGTAAACAAATGTGGGAACCGCCCTGGACCTTTGTAGCTTAAACTTGCCGGCTCTTTCTTTTCATTTTCCCTTTAATCATTGCCCTAAGCACTACCTGTTATTTTCTATCTTTATATTTGCTATTACGTGAAACATCAGCATGTTGATAGATCTTTCTACCAAAAAGGGTTCGGCTTTATCTCGGGCATATAAGAAGAAGAAATTCGCTTTCTCACCGTCCATTTCCTGTTCAACTGCTTCCAGAAATAGACAACGACTCTCGCAAGTTTCGTAGCATTTTCCATACTGCTTGCTCGCAGTATTTGGAAATGAGACGCAAATCTTAAGAGCGTCTCAGAAAATTGTTCCGTATCCGAACAAATGTTGTTTTGTAGCGTCTGGACATTTGTCTGGACCGATGGGGGGCGACTGCCCCTCCACACCACAGGTGCGGCGATGACACTGTGTGACCATTCCTTTCTTAGTTGCGGCGATGATATATGTTCGTCCTCTCCCGAAGCGCTCCACTTCTACCACGTGTGCCCGTTGTGCTAGATCCAAGAGGGGTCGCGCATACCCCTCTCTCTATCTATATACATATAGTAAAAAATGGTACCTTGGGAACGTCGATCTTGTTGGTGTGGTGCCGCGTGCGGGTGGTCTCCAACCGCTGGGACATGAGCGACCGCTCGGATCGCTATGTCACTACTAGAAAAAGGGTGATAGGTAGGTTGGCATTCTGTAAGGGTGCGCCACAGAATTATTTGGAATCACTTTCTGTGGCGCACCGGTGCGCCATAGAAATTTGGAATTCTGTGGCGCACCAAATCCAGATGCGACACAGAAAGTCATATTTCTGTGGCGCACCTGCCCCATGCGCCACATAAATATGACTTTCTGTGGCGCACCTGGATTTGGTGCGCCATAGAATTGCAAAATTCTAGGTGCGCCACAGAATTGCAAAATTCGGTGGCGCATGTGAGGAGGTGCGCCACAAAAAAATCAAATCTCAGATCTCAGATCTATCCTATCCTCTCTCACATGAATAGGCCCACAGCCACAGAAAAAGTCAGCCACGATCCCCTCCTCTCTTCTCTCTCTCCCTCACGTACGACTCTCTTCTCTCTCTCCCAATTCCCCACCTCCTCTACTCCCCATCCCCTCACCTCCGCAGCCGGCCGCAGCCCTCACCTCCGCCGCCGGCCGCCGCGGACGCGCTCTCCTCCTGGCCGCCGCGCCGGAGCTGTTCCCGGACCTCGTCCCGCACGGCCTCGCCACCTCCCTCTCCTTGCTCCTCACCCACGACAACGCCAACCTCGCCGCCGCCGCCGCCGCGTCCCTCCTCGCGACCTCACCGACTCCGACGACCCCTCCGACCTCGCGGGCGTCCAGGTCCTCGCCGACGCGCTCGTCGGCGCCAACGCGCTCGACCTCCTCGTCCACAACCTCTCGCGCCTCTCCGAGGCCGACCACCACTCCCTCGCCATCCTCGAGAACCTCATCGACCTCCGCCCCCACCTCGCCGACTTCGTCTGCGACCGCACCAAGCTCCTCCGCTGGCTCCTCGCCCCCACCTCGCCGACCTCGTCTGCGACCGCACCAAGCTCCTCCGCTGGCTCCGCGCGTACGCCTCCGAGATCCTCGCCATCCTCCTGCAGAGCAGCCCCGCCAACCAGAAGCGCCTCGGCCAGATGAACGGCGATGTGCAGGGGACGGCGAGGAGGTCGTCGGCTCTGCCTCACGGCCGCATCTGGCTGGACGTGGTGGAGCGGCGTATTTTTTTTTAAACTGAAAACAACATTCTGTGGCGCATGCCTTCCGAGTGCGCCACAAAAAAGGCTGATTATTTCTGTGGCGCACGGAGAGGGTGCGCCACAGAAAAAAAAAATTAGTGACGAGAATTCTGTGGCGCACCCAGCAATTTGGCGGGTGCGCCACAGAATCCCAATTTGGTGCGCCACTAATAAGGGTTTTCCTAGTAGTGTGTAGTCTAGATATGGACTATATGACTTCCAAATTTAGAGGACGATTTGAACGAAATGGGTCAAGAGTTTTTTCAGACCCTTTGGACGAGCTCTTGAAGATGCCTTTGGCTCTGTTTTATCCAAAAACGAAGAAGAAGTCACGACGACTAAGTCTTCCGACGACGATAGATCCCAGATCGCCATGTAGTCCAGCAGAAAAAAAGATTCGGAGTCTAGTGGAGACAGATGCAAGGTGGGGAACCCGAATCGTACGGCCTCCGCACAGCCATGATTCGCACCCAGCGCCGCCCTGCACAGCGGTCGAATCCCGACGCGCCAGCCGGCCCGTACGGTTCCATCCAGGGGTCAAGCAGCTGGGTTGGGTTTATCGATCTGGACGGACGTAGGGCCCCTGCGTGGGCTGCGTCCCGCGCAGAGGCTCAGGAGCCCAGGGTCTCAGGGCCTGGATCACCGAAGAACCTGCCGGGCCACAGCGTAAAAGGTGGGTCACGCTGCTGTGTTGGTTCGTCGTCTCGTCAGTATTCCACTCATGTTTGCCTTAGGTGGGGGATGGGCACGTGTTGCCTCGCGGAGGTGCCCAACTTGGTGTTTGCTGGATATACTACTGCATGCTGTGATTTTTCATTTTCTTCTAAAAAAAAGTTGTTTTAAAAGCATTTGGATAAACATATTTTGCCAAAGGCGCCAACAATTTTCTTTTGGTAACATATTTAATTTTTAGACGTCTCTGATTTTGAAAACATGTGAGTGGCTTGGGGTGTAACCGTGCTTCCAAGGTACTAACAATAAAAATTCATTATTTATGGAAACATTTGGTAGATTGCGACACATATTTATACTCACATTCACATAAGATTTTACCTCTAAATCCGATCACACACGATGAATCAAATTTCCTAGTTAAAACTTGCGTTGTTTTGAAGCTCAATATCATCCCAAGCCACACTAGCGCGATATTTTCTATCAACTACACCAATGATGTATCTAATCTTTCGTGGCTTGTGGTGTTATGACTTGCTACGAAGGCACATAAGCATAGACATAGAGTCATAATGTTTTTGTTGTTTAGGTGAATGGCACAATGTGTATTCACCATATGACCAAATTTGAACATAAGCTCCACCACAGGTTTATAAACAAATGAAAAAAATGTTATAAATAGTACCAATACATTGTTTGCTGAAAATGCTACTATTCACATCATTTTTTTTAGTGTTTATAAGGAAATTGAACACAAAGTTTTCTAGTAGGTACGTGCTCCCTTTCCTAAGGTATATAATATAGTAAAAACAACTGAAATTGTGGCAAAGTGGAGGTTGATGTCATATTTGTGGGGTCGATGATTTATTTTTCCAGAAAGTCTTGACTCTTTGTGATAGTTTTCATTTATTTTACGGCCACATCTTGATAAATAGTTAACTTACAGATAGTTATGTACCATTCGTCTAGTGGTCGGCTTTTTAAAAATTGCCTAGTGATGTGACACCCTATAATCAACTTTACGACCACCAAATTTAACTATAAGGTCATATGTCCTTTATTTAGAATGATTCTTAAGATATATTTTATGTCTCAAAGTGCCCGTAGAGTCAGAATGATCTAACTTTATCTAGCAATATAGCATGCGATGCATATTATTTAAGTGAAAATGTGTACATCCATCCGGAGTAATAATTTTAGCATGTACACATGATGTACTATATTTTTAGCAATACACTTACGTAGAAAGTAATCGCCACGCCAAATTACATGTAGCGCCAGGAATAATTCCCAAAGCGTGTACCCAATTTGCTCTTTTCACCCTTTCAACTTGCAATTACCCCAGGTAAAAAAAAAAAAAAACTCACACGCCGTGCACACACTTCACTAGCTTGGACTAGAAACAGGAGATCAGCTTGCAAATATGCCTAAGGAGAGCATAAGTAAAGTTTTGATGACACTTTGGCGTGCATGGCATATTCGCAATGAGATTGTACATGGCAAGCATCCCCCGCCATTGGATGTCTCCAGGAGATTTTTGCTAAGCTATATGGAGTCCCTGCTAATGAACAAGCATCACTCGACTGAAGATATATCAAAAGGAAAATTCGTTCTATGTGCTGATGTGGTGAGTAGCCGACAGGTGCAAGTGATTAAATCACCTTCGTGGACTCTTCCCCCGGAGGGCTGGGACAAACTCAATACTGATGGATCCTTTGGATCAAATGGAGACGCAGGAGCAGGAATCATTGTGCGTGACCACAATGGTGAGATACTTCTGTCTTCATGTCGACAGATCCTGTCATGCAAGGACCCTCTAGGTGCTGAACTATTTGCTGTCAGGAAGGTCTCTCGTTGGCTCTACACTGGTGCAATAATCCCCTTATCATCGAGACAGACTGTTTGGAGATAGTCAGCCTACTCAATAATAAGGAGATAGATCGATCGCAATATGCAATGTTGATTGAAGAAACAAAAACCTTGCTGAAGGTTCGTCAGTCTTGTATTACTCATGTTAAGCGATGTCAGAATACTAGTAGTCACTTTTTAGCAAACTATGCTAGAACTAACGCAAGAACGGCAGTGTGGCTTGCCTCTGGCCCAGAGGGACTACTGGACATTTGCCATAGAGATTGTAATAGCTGATATTTTTGTGTAATAAATGATCATTCGCAAAAAAAAGAAACAGGAGATCAGCGACGAGCGTTTAAAAAAGGGAAAAGGTGGAGCGATGCACTGTGCGCACATCTTACAGTCAGTCCACCCGTTGATACTACTCTCTCGTCCAAAAATAATTGTCTTAGATTTGCCAAAAAGTGGATGTATCTAGACATGAAACATGTATAGCTACATTCACTTTTCTACAAATTTGAGACACTTATTTTGGGACGGAGAGAGTATATTAATGTCCACATTACAAACTTACACACCTAAATCCACATAAACAGTGCATAAAGGCCTCCTCGTAACCCACTCGACATTTTAATGAAGTATCCCCAGCAGCTTTATATACTACTCTACCATAGCCGGATACTTCAAAGAGAGCCCAAGCCAGTGAAACGGGAGACCTTTTCCCTTCTTGCTTTTATCAAGCTAGAAGGTCCAAAACACTTCATCAAACAGATCGGGGTAGGTCATACATAGGCCAAACCCCAAATCTGCAATGCAATCACCGGAGAGAAAAAACGGGGCTCCACACCGGGTATGTGCGTCTTCCTTACCTCTCTCTCCCCATTATTTCAGCTTCCAACTTCAGTAGTAGTAGCGCTCTTGTAGCAGCAATAGCGCAGTAGTGACAATATAGCAGAGTGAGAGCATGATCGCGAAGGTCCATCTACGGGTCACGGTAACTCCAAAGGCTCTCCCCAGCCTCCGAGGGGCCCGGTGATTCGCAGGAGGAGTCCGGGCTGAGCCTAGGCGGGCTCATCATCATCCCGGCGGCCATGTTCTGCAAGAACAGCGGCGTCTCGAAGAGCGCCTCCTCGTCCAGGAAATACTGATTGTAGCCGATGCTCGCTTGATCCTGCTGCCTCGCGCTGCCCGACGAGGCAGCGGCACTGCTCCCACCGAACTGCTGCTGCTGTAGTGCTGATCCAGCAGCGACGGGGACAATGCCGCGGCCAGCGCGATCATGCTCGATGGAGGCGGCTGCAGCGGCCGCAGCCGCGCGGATGTCGTCCGCGGATGTGGACGCCGGCGCCGGGCGAGTGGCCGCTAAGGCGGGGAAGTTGAGCGCCGCGTCGGGCCCTGGAGCGAGCAGGCGGCCACGGCGGCCATCTCGGCCGTCGGGAACGTGCCGAGCCAGATGCGGCGCGCCTTCCGCGGCTCTCGGATCTCCGAGAACCACTTCCCGCACCGGCTCCGGATGCCGCGGTAGAAGGGGTGCTTCCCCGACGACCCATGCCCAGACATTGACAAGCTAGGGCAATGAGCACTACACTATACTTATATAGGTAATGGCTATGAGTCTATAATATATGGTATATGTGTAGTTATGGATCGATGAGTGTGTAGGTGGGAGTGTGCGCGTGCATGCTGATGCAGTTCGCCGGCAAGCGCGGAGGAACTCGGCTTCTATAAGTGGACCGCCAGGCGAGAGAAGCGCGCGGGCGGGAAGCGTAGGGGACGCCATGGCGCTCGCTCTCGATGAGCTGGTGCCCCGGAAGCAAACAACTCAAAATCGCAGCCACAGCAGCTTACAGTTCCTTTCGGGCGTGTGGGGAAGAATCACGTCTCTTTCAGGTTTTCTAATCATGGAAGCTAGAGAGCGTGTTGCTTAAATTTGCGTGGTTTTTTTTTTTAAATCACGGCGTAACTATTTGCCTTTTCACCCTCTTTTCTTAGGGACTGTGGCAGTTTTTTTTTGGCAGGTTACAGTTTCTCTACAGTCATTGATTAGCTTTATTAAGCGGTATCCCCCACAAGTCCCTTCCGTAATATCCATCTCATGCTTCCTTTTTTTCAAACAAGGCAAAAGGCTTGCCATTTCATTAATTAAGAAGAAGTTTTATAAGCCAAAGTCTTGCCTCAAAAAGAGGCAAAACCACCGAAACCATAAACACCTACTCTCACGGCATTACATTACACAACGCTTTGGCACTGGCGGTAGACCACAAAACCACCTCGCTTTTGATCTTTTGGAGAAGCATAGAAGCCGTGATCGCCATGTTTTGAAAAACCCGGGCATTCCTCTCCAACCAAATTTCCCATGAGACAAGCATGGCAAGCGAAGCAAGAGCCTTCCGGTTAGCTCCCCTTCTATGGATGACGTTAGTCCACCATTCCTTCACACTTTGTAGAGTATCCCACGTCGATGGATCAAGATCATGAAGCCCAATCCAATCCCTCAAAGAGGACCAAATTCTCTTGGTAAACCGGCACTTAAAAAAGAGGTGTGCCGCTGTTTCTTTTGCATGGTTGCAAAGCTTGCATTGGCCACAATTTTGCCACCTCCTTCGCTCAAGTCTATCCGCCGTCCACTCCCGGTTTTGTAGAATCAACCATGAGAAGATTTTGCATTTGGGGGGCGCCCATGGTTTCCAAACCAATGAGGGCATCATAGAGTTGGTGTGCCCCAAGAATTGCATGTTGTAGGCTGAGGACGACGAATATTTCCCACTCTTGGTGAACTTCCAAGTGATCTTGTCTGGAGTCGCCGGATCAAGTTGGACATCATGAAGTGCTCTCCAAAGATTGACAAATTGGGATATGTGCTCAATGGTGAGACCATCTTGTGTATTTATTTGAGAGACCCAAAAGTCATTCTCCAAACCCTTATGAACCGAGAACACCTTTCTCTTGGAGAGATCGAAAATGAAAGCAGCCCAATCCTTTGGCCGTCTTCTATCAAGCCATGAAGAGTGCCAAAAGCTAGCTTTATCTCCATTGCCCACTTCCACTCATGCTTCTCACTGCGATGTGTATCTTTTCTCCTCAGCAATAGGCAGCTCTCCTTAATGACCTCGGTTGAATTTTCTACATTGAATCTGAATCTGCGTCTCATATATTTTTTGATTGTGACAGCCAAAGTGACCTGGATAAATATCTCCAGATTATGAGGGGAAAAGTTGGGCAAAAGTATGAATCCAATGGAGGGAAGGAGCACCGGGACGGTTGAATCGGGTACTATTTGACATTTGGTCTCTGTGGTGGAGTGTACATTGATCTGTACACGGAATAAGGGTCAAATAATTACAGTTTGGCGCATCCTATAAAATACGCCTATTTGATACAGTCGGCTGAGTATGACACTTCCAAGAGCGGCTACCAAAAATGATCCGCCCACCACTCAAACAAAAAAGTCTTAGTATGACTCTAACGGATCGACGCATCGAGTCCGTTTGTGTCCGGATGGCAAAAATCAGCCCTCAACCATGCGATGCATCCTGTCCGTTTTGTGTCTATTTTGTGTCCGACGCATTCCTGACCTAAATTTGGGCTAGGTTTGGGTGGAGGACGGACAGAAACGGAGCGAGAGACGCGTCCGCAATGTCCGCGCACGTCCTCCGCTGTCCGCACGCTGCCCCACATGCCAGCCACACAAATATCCTCTCTCCTCCTCCCACCTACCTCACTCTTCTCTCCTAGAAAACTCCCCACCGCATCGAGACGAGACGGCAGCGAGACGCCCGAGCTCCTTCCCCACTCGGCGCTGTGGAGCACGCGCCGTCGCCGCCGCCAAGGAGCTCGTGCGTGGAGCCGGCCCTCGTCGCCGCCGCAGGGCAGGGGCGTTCGTCGGCGGCGGCCATGCGGAGGACGCCGGCAGGAGCTCGTCACTCATACGGTTGACCGCGACGGGGTGCTGGTAGCTGTGCGCTCTTGCCATGATCCTTTCGGATGGGTTTTCTTGGAACGAACTTGCAGGAATCATTGGATTTAAGATCTCTTGATGTTCCTCTTCCTCCGTACTGTTGGCTAGTTTGATTTCGATTTCGTTTTTCTTGGAACAAACTCCGGTTGTCTAGTTGGCCTCGAAGCAGCCATGGTTGTTCGATTTTGATTTCGTTTTTTTGCTCGTGCTGCTGCTTGCCTCTTTCTCGAGAATCTTTGGTGTCGCCGCACCACTTCTTTTCTCTCTATTTTCTTGTATCAATTATCATCTCCAAATTTGCTAGCTCTTTTGTGTTTAAAAAAAAAGAATGCGTCGACCAAATGCTTCGATCACCGTTGTGGCCACTCGACGCAAATGCGTGTGCGCTGCTGTCCGCCTGCCGGACCACGACCCAAACGGATATAAATCGGTGTCCGTTTGCGTCGCATGGTTGGAGTCATCCTTAGAGGCAACCATACTTCAGGTAATTCGCTGAAATAAGAGCATCTCCAGTAGGGGTGCAGAAACGGCCGCCCAAAGGCATTTAGAACATGTTGGACCAAAAACGGCTCCCACTCGCGGCGCCTAAACGTGAGTTTGGTCCGACGTGGCCCAATTTTTGGTCCGGGACACCCTCCAGCTGGGGAGCTGCTGGGCTACAACGGAAAAAACCGCGCGCGACGCCACGCGGCCTCCGACGTGCTGACCATGTCTGTCATTGACACAGAAAAACCCAACAAGACCCCGGCTTCCCCCCCAAATTCTCCTCCCAAATTTCATTTCTCCCGCCGCGCCGCCCGCCCAACAAAAACCCTCGCTCCCGCCTCATTTCCATGGAGCCGCCGCGCGCAACCAAGGTTCCAAAGGCGACGGGGAAGGCGCCGGCAAGGGCAAAGCAACCGAGGTCGATGCTAGGCGGTCGCAAGAAGCGCAAGCCTCGCCCACCCATGGAGCAACCGGAGGGGATGTCGGACACCGATTGGCAGCTGGACGTCCTTCGACACAGATTGGAGACGGAGAGCCGTGGTGGTTGGCGCGTCGCGCAGAAGGCTAGGGGTAGGGCTCTCAGCGGGCAGCCACCATTGACGGTGAAGAGCATCCATTGACGGCGAAGAGCATCCGCCACGATCATGAGGTCCAGGGCGACTGGACACAGGACAACGACGACCTGGCCCAGCCCGGCGAAAGCTACGTGCCCTAGCCCGGCGACCCCATCTAGGCGGCGGCAGCGCATCCGGTGGCCGGCAATGACATCTCCCGGTGTATTTTGGCATAATTTGGCTTATTTTGATGACCCAACCTTCGTGTTTGTGGCCGAGTGTGGCCGAGCGTGGCCGAAACTCTGAAATTGTGGCCGATCGTGACCGATGGCGGCTGAAATATTGAATTGTGGCCGTTATTTTAGGTTCCTCTAATTTGAAGTTGCAAAAAAAAAACTTTCGTTTGCCGATTTGGGCGCCGCGAGTGGGGAGCGACAGCGCCCATAGCCTGCAGCTCGTCCGGACGAAGCCCAAAGGGTCCGTCTGAACGGCCTTTGGGCTGCCATTTGGACGTCGTGAGTGGAGATGCTCTAATTTGCCACATATGTCTCCTATCTCTTGCGATTCGTCGGGGCGGTTCTGATGGAACCATACATTATTGGCCATCACGTCTAACGTGTGGTAAACCTATGACCTATGGGGATTTCGAACCATGAGAGATGGTATGTATCTGAATCACGTCTCCAATCTATTAGTTGTGTGATTTTTTTAGAATACTATTGTGTGATTATAAGAAGGCACTACAGGGGCTAAAAAGTAGAGAAGCTGTCAATGTGAGGACTTATTTAGATGTAATCTGGATTGTTCACCTCAAAGAAACACCAATGTATTGCTCCACATGCATTGATGTATGAGTAGTCCTTACTGTATTCTAACTCTAGAAGTTTTTGTCCCAAGTGTGAGGGTTTTTAGACTATAGCAAATCTTCCCTACAGTAAGATTATCGGTTCGCAAGAGGTGATAG
The DNA here is from genome assembly GCA_947311845.1 of Poa pratensis. NCBI lineage: Eukaryota > Viridiplantae > Streptophyta > Magnoliopsida > Poales > Poaceae > Poa > Poa pratensis. The sequence goes on from CAMZMU010000128.1 coordinate 92,774,685, forward strand.
GTAGATTGTACTTCCCTCCTCAAAGAACCCCCAAATAAATACAGAAAATATCCTATCCTTGTGTCCCCTACTCATCTAATGTAGTTGTCAATTGCACTTCCTGCTTAGTTTCATAAGAGATCACAAGATAATAGTATTAATTCTTTTTCTTTGTAATTTGTGATGAATTAATTGCAGAAGATCTTTACAGAGAAAATTGCAGAAGATTTAAAGGCACATATGGAAAGAATAAGGTGGTTTCTTATGTGGAAAATAGGACAGGTGTTTTCGTAGGATATGTACAGTTTCATCATGACCAAAACAAACAGTACTATAATGTATTTGTAAGTTTGTTGTACAAATTTACAAAAGTGGCTTAAATGGTGTCATTTCTTTTGAGTCAATTTGAGTCAATGTTGCTATTTTTGTTTTAAGGTTGTGTGTAACTTTGTTGCATTGATGCTGGCGGGGTAGCAACCTGCAGGGTGACATCAGTACATCGAGACACAGTCGAGCGTAGTCAGCAGGGTGACATCAGTACATCGAGACACTTTGTTCCTTCTCGTTAGGAATAAAAACTAAAGTAGTGGACTCACGCATGTCATGGGGCCCAGCAACAAATGCCAAATGGTCCTCCGCAACCATCCACACAGGGAGACACGCACACGTGGATGCCCTTTCAGCTCACACAAAACCCAAGTTACAATACGCGTATGTGGATGTGGCCGCGCGTCATGCGCAGGGGACCTGCTCGACCAGGACGCGAGTTGGGTTCGCGGCGGCGGCCCCGACGATGCCATCCGCTGTGTTGTACTACCTGCCGTCGCCATCTCTGTTTGTTTGGTTGAGTATAAATCTTGGTTAGTCTTACATATTTTCACATGGATGAAATTACCATCTATCATCACTTTTGGACATGAATATCAATGGAGCGGCGACGACACAACATGATGGCAGGAGAGCTCGACGGAGACGACACGCCACGGCGGCGGCGGAGGTCGACAACAACGACGCGACATGACCGCGGCGTAGCTCGACAGACACAATGTGGCAAGGCGGCATCGGAGTTGGACACAGACAACGAAGTGTGCGGCAGCAGCAGAGCATCACAAACACACCATAAACGCCATCACAACCATACGGAGGTTAAAGAAGATACTACAACAAGAACAGTCTAAATACGCGCACATACGACACAATATCTATTCATCTACGATCGTCGAAACGAAAAACTTACAACATGAGAGTTGTGTGAAATGACGAGATGAACCTACTCGTCAAAGGAAACTTCAAACGGTCAAGCGCGTGCGATTAATTTGACGAAATTCGTCAAAAAATATTTAAACATAAACACGAAATTAGCAGTTAACAATTAATGAAAGTCGGAACCGATTGTCAGAATGGAACCAAATCATCAGCACGAATCATTTTCGTGTAGAACTTATTTTGATTCGAGGTCTCCACCTTAGTTGGAAGGAGGAAGAAGGAGGTGAGGGGAAGCAAACTCATGTATGAGCCAGTACGAGAGAGGGCTCTGTTTGCAGCTGGCCGGCGTGGTTCCAGGGGCACGCTTGATCTGAGCTGCCTGCTGGCCTGACCCGAGCATGATTTAGTAGCGTGCTGGCCTGCAGCTTGCACATGCAGCTGGCGGGGCTCGCCTGGCCTCATGCAGGCCACCAAAGGCGCCCTTAAGGACAAGCGGCTGATGCTCCTTTGTGCTATTTTGTTTAAAATAATACAGTTTTTACAATTTTCATAAACAATACGATGTTTTGAGACATTTAGGGAAATAATACACCCTAAAGCTGAGCAGGCCTGACGGCCACGTATAGTTGGTCTGCTAGTAATTTTTATTTCCGTAGAGTGAATCGACCATTTAGTTATATATCGGTATGGCGGTATTATTTAGGTGGTCCGGTAGTAATTTTTATTTTCGTTGAGTGAATCGAGTATTTAGTTATTTATCGGTCTTGTTGTATTATTTAGTTGGTCCGGTAGTAATATATTTTTCATACAGTGAATCGAGTATTTAGTTATTTATTGGTCTTGTGGTATTATTTAGCTTGTTCGGAAGTAATTTTTATTTCGTATAGTGAATATTATAGACAATATTATTTCATGTTGCTTAATAGTTGACGAGTCTTATTTTTTAGGTCAGCAGAGATGTCTAATTTAGTGAAATGTATTGTTTTACTATGGTGCTGGTATTGTCCAAACAAATGAGTTCGGAGATGATCTGAGCCAGTTTCATACTACGGAGTTGGATCTTATTGCCGCCTTAAACATGGTCTCTTAGTCAGTTAAAAGACTTGTTGGCAGGAAGTTCAAGGCTTAATCCTGAAACATGCACCCTTGGTGTGCATGCATTGTGGACCGGCTCAAGTTCAAAGATTTTCTTGTTTTTGAGCCCAATTGACCGGATCTCTCAGTGGGCATGTTGGTTAGAAGGTTGCGAAAGAATGGGAACTAACCCTGTCGCCCTAGTACTTCCCGTCGCGAAGGAGGTCAACCCCCCTGAAGGCAAGGGTGGGCACGATCCTAGCTAGAGCAGTTAAGAGGTGCACTTAGGAGGACATGGTGATAGTCAGGCAGATGTTGGAGGTGGTGGTTACGAATCAGGGCATAGCAGTCAGGCAGTAGGAGAAAATAATGATTGTGTCGAGGCAGATGCAGACGAGGTAGATGGGCGCATGTAGAACCAGATGGAAGATGAAGATACCGATGGTGATAGTGGTTATGTCGATGATTCCGATGAGTCGGATGAAGAATAGAATGACAAAGAGGTGCCTAACTCTGCTTCATTGAATCAGGACTTCTCTTCTGCAATGACCGTGAACGATGGCCATGATTCTACCTGGCAATATCACCAGAATACATGGCTAAGGGTGCTAGATATCCCGACAAGAAACTTCTACAAGAAGCAATCGTTGCGTGCGCAATGTCCACGTCGAGGGTTTTTAAAACTAAGGTGTCAAGTAAAAGATATCTTACAATGGAATGTGAGGACATAAATTTTCCCGGAAGAGTGCACGGCTATCTCCCTAAGTTTGACGCCCCAGGAGCAGCCGCAGCCGACGCCCCAGCTGCTGACGCCCTGGCAGCACTGAAAGTGCAAAGGATGTCGCCTAGAGGTGGGGTGAATAGGCATTTTGAAATAATTACATTTTAGGCTTGTATAAATGCGGAATAAAACTAACGTTTAATTTATCAAACACAAAACCTAACCAATCTAGGTTCACCTATGTGCACCAACGACTTATGCTAGACAAGAACAACCACTAAGTGATAGCAAGATAGATAACTTCAAGCTCGATGGCTATCACAAAGGTAAATGCATAGTAAGAGTTCGGGTATAGAGATAACTGCAAAGTGGACACGAGGAGATGTTTCCCGTAGTTCCTTTCAAAGAGAAGTACGTCTACGTTGGAGGAGTGTGGAGCTACCTAGGCGCTCCAATAGCACGGATGTGCTCACTCTATTCTCCGTGAGCTTTGCCGGTGAAGGCATAGCTCTTCCACTATGAGGTCACCTTCGAGGCGTTGGCCAAGCCGTACACAAAGGTCGGGGAACTCCACAATGAGTTGGAGCCTCCCAACAATGTCCCGGAGCACCTCGCAACAAGTTGAGGCTTCCGAAACCCACAAAGGCTTCCTAGGGTTACAAGCAACCCAAGAGGCAATCCACAAAGAGTAATAAGCTTCTCAAACTTTACTTCCACGTATAACCGTGGAGAACTCAAACCGATGCACCTAATGCAATGGCATGAACACAAGAAGTGCTCAAAGCCCTTCACTCTCAAATCCCACCAAATCAACTAATGCTATGGAGGAAGATGGGAGGAAGAGCAAGGAAACAACCAAATGAATCCCAAGATTTAGATCCAAAGACTACCCCTCACTAAGAGGAGAGATTGATTGGTGGAATAGTAGATCTAGATCTCCTCTCTCTTTTCCCTCAACAAGGAGCAAGAATCATCGGAGGGATAGAGAGATAGGAAGCTCAACGAGGGTCAGCAATGGGGGCAAAACATGAGCTCTATAGTTGGGGAACCGTTGAGGAAGAAGACCCTTAAATAGGTCCCCCGAAATTCTGACCGTTATGTGCAGTTCTCTTGCCCAGCGGTACTACCGCTGCGGGTATCCTGGCGGTACCCAGTGCAGCACCGCTTCCCAGCGGATGCGGTACCGCAAGGGCTACCGCTGCCTCCAGGTAGCGGAACTACCGCCGGAGTTGCCGGTACTACCACTGGACTTAAATGAATAAATCCAGCGGTACTACGAGGCCACTAACGTCGGGGTACCGTAAGGATATCCGAGGCAAAATCCCTCCTAGCGGTACCTCTGGCGGTAGCTCCAGCGGTAGTACCACTGCCTGATGGGCAGCGGTACCGACCGCGGTACTACCACCATAGGAAGTCCTACTGGGCACTGCAGCAGTTCCGCTCCAGGAGGAGCGGTACTACCGCTGCAACTAGCGGTGCTACCTTCAGGTGAAAGTTAGCCTGGTATCAGAACTGCAATAACTTTCGTAAGGAAACTCCAAACGAGATGAGACCAATGAGGTTGGAAAGATAAGGACAAGAGCTTCCTTACTTGATACGATTAAGTTACTCTCTACGATGATATGATCAAGTTACTCATTTGAGAGCCCCTCTTGATGGAACAGAAACTATCCTATAACCCGGTCTCCCAACTAACACCATGAGACCGGTAAAATAGAAACCCTATCAAGATCATACCTTTGCCTTGCGCATTCCACTTGAGCTAGATGATGACAATCTTGATCTCTTCAAGTGGACCACCTTTATTGATTGCGCTTTGCTTGATGAAGACTCACATGTCGCTCCCCATACATCATTATGGGAGAGTCTCTCTAAGGCACGTCTTCACTTCGACCATTATCCTGATGACGCCCACCACTTGACGTCATCCTCCATAGGTTATATGAAATCTTCCTTTTGATGCGAACCCATGGGAAGATACCTAAACCCACATGGATACTCCACACATACACATCATGGGTTAGTTCACAAAGCTATATAGACAATTGCTTACCATACCATTGGATCACATGATCCCACATGGTGCAACATTTAGCTTTGTGTGTTGATCACTTGAATCCACATTCTTTTCAACTTCGCCTTGATCAACATTATATCTTTTCTTCTTTCTTGATCATCTCAAATATGTTCATTATATCCAATGACCTTCAAGGCGTGCAACCTTGAATCCAACACATGAAGTTCAAGTGTTGCCTATGGACAAACCTACAATGATATCTCAATATACACATTACTCCATAAGGATTGTCATTAATTATCAAAACCATACATGGGACAACCATGTTCTTTCAAGCACCCGCATCCACGTCTAGCACCGTAGTCAATGCCTAGACCCCCCCTCCTACCAGGCTGGAGGTTCGTCGCGCCAACAGCAGCAGAGGCCCACATCGAGCTTTGTGTTTCGTCCACAACCCAGCCACATGGTATCTATATTCCTATCTATTCTTTTCCATATCAATTGAGGGACTACGTAATTCGTCAATACTTATGTTACCGCATGCATGAGCTTATGGATATCAGGCGGCTATGTCCGGACATCAGTCGTCTATGTACGGATCCGTGTGAGGGAGCAATCAGGTAGGTCGGCAGAGCCTGGAGGATTACATCGTCCACAACGAGTGGATGAACATTTTTGCGACTCCACCATGTCCCACACATGATACACAGTATCACGAGGACGGGTCCCAGATTCCTGCTCGTAACGTTGGGCCATCCCACATGTATGGATGGTCGATGCCGCCTAATCCACCACCTCGGCCTTGTGGCAGACGGCGTGGCTGACACTTCTCTATGACTAGAGGCATGTCTATCTACTTATGTATGATACATCTATATTTGGATGAGACATATGTTTGAGGCTTATTTATATCTATGTACCATTAGACATATTACTATGTATTATAAATATTACTATGTCTAGAGCAAATTAAGATACAACTGAAACATAGATACATCGGTACTAGCAACGCTATAAATTAAATAAAAACGGTTTGACTTAAATTAAAAACTTCACCTAACTACACGAAGTCATCTCCCGTCGATTTAGCCTACAACCTTTGTCGATGCAGCATTGTTGCCCTTCGACGATGCAACTCTCTTGCCCGTTCTGCTCGGCATGAAAATACCGACATCGTCGTCGCGCTCGTTCATCCACAACGAAGAATTCTTTGCTGCACAACTCCACGAAGATTCACTTCTATGCTTTTTTGCTTCTTCCACCTTTCCATGCAACATGAGAAGTTCTTGGCGTAGTTCCTCGGCGGTCCTCGATGGCCCCTCGTGCCATCGTAATGCCTCCCTGACACGTTTCAAACGTATCTATAATTTTTTTTTGTTCCGAGGCCGCCTAATACGTCTCAGACGTATCTATAAATTTTGATGTTCTATGCTTGTTTTATACCAGATGCTACTTGTTTTATTTGCATTATATATCATTTTTATGCATTTTCTGGACTAACCTATTAATAGTTGCAAAAGTACACATTGTTCTTGTTTTACACTTTGATGTGTAGGAATTGACAAGAACGCAAAAGAAGCCGAGTTGGAGTTGGACTTTGATCTTCTGTAATCTGTCTCCACCAGACAGTTTTTAAAGATGTCCACGAAACGACCCAAAGATGATGTCAAATGGAAAAAGCCTAGGCGTGAAAGTTTTTGGAAATTTTCCGCATATCGTCGTGGACTCGGACATCGCCCAAATCAGAGCCCGTATGGCTCAGACGACCCCTGGGCGCGGTAGAAAGTGGGACCACGCCCAGGTGGCGTCTGGCGGCCTCCTCCACCGCCTCGCGTAGCCTCTTTGCCCATAAATACCTCCCCGACATAAAAGTTACGCATGCCAAAGGATTTCCCCTAAAAGAAACCAGAGCTCCTCCGCCATCGAAACCTAGTTTCGAGGGTCAGAAGTTACTGTTCCGGCACCCTGCCGGGACGGGGATCGACCCCCGGAGCCATCTCCATCGACTACGCCGCCTCCATGACAGTTTGTGAGTAGTTCCCCGCTGGACTACGGGTTCTAGCTGTAGCTAGTTGATACTCTCTCTCCCATGTTGTTCAATACAATAGTCTCATGAGCTGCCGTACATGATTGAGATTCATCTGATGTAATTGGTGTTGTGTTTGTTGGGATCCGATGAATTGTGGAATTGTGATCAATTTGTTCATCATGTTATCATACTTATGTTTTATTTAAGATCTTGCATGCTCTCCGGTACATGTGGTTACCTTGATCAAGTAGTTGCTTGTATCTCCAAGAGGGATTATTTATGGTAGATAGTGGATTCATGTCTCCAGTAACTTGGGCTCGAATGACAGAAATGACTAAGGTTGTGGATGTGCTGTTGCCACTAGGGAGAAAACAACTTTGCTTTGTCTATATGCGTTGCTTATATGTCATTTGCATTGTTTACATTACACACTTTGCTTAAGATGATAATCTGTTGCTTGCAACTTAATACTCGCGAGAGACACAAAAGTAATTTCACAAGTGGATTATTAGTCATAGATGCAGCTAGCAAGCGGTCTATGTATTATGTTGTAATACCCAATTAAATACTATAGTGAACTTTATCTTATCATAATATGCATTGTCATGCCCTCACGATTTTATCAATTGCCCAACTTTAATTTGTTCACCCAACACATGTTCTTTGTTTTGAGAGTTACCACTAGCAAAGCTGGGAACCCCGGTCCATATATACGCCAGCAACTATTTTCAATGCCATTGTCTCCGCTGTTACTGTTACTACTACTACTCTACTGTTAATATTGTTCTCATATTACTGCTGTTTTCATGTCACTCTTGTTACTAGTGTTTTCTCAGGTGTGGTGGAATTGACAACTCCGCTGCTAAGGCTTATAAGTATTCTTTGTCTCCCCTTGTGTCGAATCAATAAATTTGGGTTTTACTTCCCTCGAAGACTGTTGCGATCCCCTATACTTGTGGGTTATCAAGACTATTTTCTGGCGCCGTTGCCGGGGAGCATAGCTCTACTCATAAGTTTACCTGGGGAGTACACTCTAGCTCTATCTCCTTTTTTTTCTTAGTTTAATTTTATTTAGTTTATTTTATCTTAGTTTACTTATGTTTAGTTTATTTTTGTCTAGTTTATTTTTGTTTAGTTTTATTTTTCTTATATACCCGAAAATCCATAAAAATTTGAAAACCGAAAAATCTAAAAAAAAACTGTTGCTATGGTTGACTTCTATGAAACTGTATCTTATTGGCAAGGTGGGTTCACGGAGGATGAACAAAAATGTTATAAGGAATACCGCTTGTCTCAAAAGGGAAATATTTATGGGGACAAATAAATACATTGACTGGTTTTGCTAGAAACTTGTGCTCTACATATGATGAATCCTGATGCTTTAATGAATTTTTTTGTTGTAGAAGGCATAAACACCTCCCATTCAAATGTGATTATAATGATAATGAAACTATGACTTGGATAATCTTGAATAAATTGAAGAATTTGTTGCTTTTATGGGAGCTTATGAAATTGATGCTTTGCTTAAAAATAAAGATGATGCTCCTTATAAAACTAAGAATTTTTCTATACTTGGATGTTGCCTTGAATATTATAATGATAATCATTATATTACTGAATTCCTTGAGAAAACTTATTCTCAAGAAGAACTTGTTGCCTTTCAGGAACCTATGGAAGAAGAACTTGTTGCCTTTCAGGAACCTATGGAAGAAGAACTTGTTGCCTTTCAGGAACCTGGGGATGAAAAAAAATGAGGAGAGTGATGAACAAAAGGAGGAAGAGTGGATTAGCTACCCATGCCTACCTTCTAATGAGAGTAAGTCTTTAACTCTTACATTACTTGATTGCCCCCCATGCTTACCAAAGGAGGATGAATGTTGTGTTCCTATGGATTCTCTTGAAAACTCCCTTTTTGATGAAACCGAAGCTTGCATTGCTTATGGCCATGATGCCCACGTGAATGAAACTTGTACAAATGATTATGCTACTGTTATTTATGACAATCCATGCTATTTTTATAAATCTTATGATAATCCTCTATTTGTGCCTAATATCGAAATGCATGGTAATGAAGAGTCTTGTTTAGAAAAAAATTATGATAAAGCTCTAGATGATGGTCCTATGTTGCTTGATAATATTAATTGTACTACTATTGAAAATGTGATTGGAGAGGTCTTGACTTTATCTAAATGGAGTCCCATACTTTTTGAGAGTGATCCATCATCTTGTCATAAAATTGTTAAAAGTGGGTTTGGAGAGGTCATGCCTTTAGTTAATTTTGACCCCACTACTTTGGAGCTTGATAAAAATTATGTGTTTGTAGATCATGAAAAGCATGTTTTATGTGATACTTATATTATTGAGTTTGTCCATGATGCTACTGGAAATTATTATGAGAGAGGAAAATATGATTGTAGAAATTTTCATGTTAATAAAACGCCTCTCTTTATGTTGAAAGTTCTGAAGTTGTTCTTGTTTTATCTTCCTATGCTTGCCACTATGTTCTTCATGGATTTATTTGTTTTCAAGATTCCTATGCATAGGAACAGGGTTAGACTTAAATGATTTTTTATATTTGCTTCTTGATGCTCCCTTTTGCTTCATTTTCTATTCTTATGTGAGCATCATTAAAATCTTCAGGCCTAGCTAAAAGGCATTATAGAAATGCGTTTGTGGGAGGCAACCCATGTTATTTTTGTTTTCTGTTTTCTTTTTGTTTTTGTTGAGTCAAGGAGATTTTTTCCTCTGTAACAACTCTTTTGTATCTTTTATTTTCGTTTGTTGTGCCACTAAGAGCCTCTAATGGCAAGAAAGTATTAAAGTTTGGTTTGCTGTCCAGGAACAGATTTCTGAGCTTCACCGTAAAATCCGCGAACAATTCACAAATTATCTTTTTGATCTGATATTTTTTGTGCAGAAGCCTGAGCTTTATATCTATCTTTCGTTAGTTTATCATTTTCTGATTTGAGCAACGTAAGTGTCTCGAAACAATTCGCCTTTACGGACTGTTCTGGTTTTGATATATTCTGTCTTTATTTTACATTCTCTTTTTTGCGAGTGTTAAGTGAAGTTCTTTAAGTGTGGATAGCTTCACATAAGGCTAGTGCACAGTAGATAATGTTTAAAATAAATGTTTTTAATGTGTCTCTACAGAACCAAGTGAGCTTATGTTTTGATGCACTAACCCTCTAATGAAGTTTATGATGAGTTTTGTGTGAAGTAAGTTTTCCAGTGTCAAGAGAGAGGATGATTAAAGAAGATCAAGAAGGGATAAAAGATTAAGCCTGCGGATGCCCCGCTGCACCCCAAGGAAATATTCAAGAAGTCACAAGCATCTAAGCCTGGGGATGCCCAAGGCATCCCCTTCTTTATCAACAATTATCAGGTTTTCTCCCGTGGAAATATATTTTTATTGCCTCACATATTATGTGCTATTCTTGCAGCGTCTTGTGTGTTTTATTTTCTCTTTTGTTTTTGTTTTATTCTCTGATCATATCAATGTTGGATCCTAACTATCTTGTTTGGGAGAGAGACACGCTCCGCTTTTTGGTAGAATACTCCTGTTCTTCACTTATATTTGTTGAGTATTTTGTCTAGCTCTGCTAAGCTTCTAGCTCTTGTTTTTCATGTATCTCTTGTTCAGAGCTATTAGTTTTTTTTATAGAAAGTACTCTCTTACTTCACTTATATTTGTTTGGAGACTTGGTTAATATGTTGGTACAGAAAATGTCATGCATGTGGTTTGGTATAATGAAAAGCTTACATAGTCTTGTAGATCATTTTGAATAACTTGATACTTTTCAATTGTTTTGAGATATCAAGTAAGTAATGTTTAAACTTGTGTATCATGTAAGTAAAGGCTCACTAGTGAAGAACTATCGTTAAAACTTGAAATTGTTTGGTTTGTCATACTTGGTAGTTCCAAAGTCTAGATATTCTCTCATCAAAAGTTTGTTCGGTTGACAAGGGAGACAGTATGGAGTCTTATGGTTTTTCTTAATGTTCATCATATGCATATTCTTGTACCGGTTGATATTATGTGTTTGCTTCAAAATACCTTGCTAGCCTAAACTCTGTACTGAGAGGGAATGCTTCTCGTGCATCCAAAACCTTGAGCCAAAATCCATGCCATCTGTGTCAACCATACCTACCAATATGTGGTATTTTATTGACACTACAAGTAAATTTATCGTGTGCTACCTTTAAAATATTCAAAATTGTTACTACTTCTTATTTGTGTCTCTGTTTCCAGCTCATGAGGAAGTGGTAAATGGTCTTTATTACACTTGTCAAACAGACTTTACGCATGACTTGCATGCTTCATCTATTTGTCTATAATTTTGCAAAAAGAGTTGGCAGCGGGGTGCCCAGCCCCCTAAAATATAATTAACAACATTCACCAAAAACTCTCCTCACATTTTGTTCCTGAGCATTCAGTCAAACATCTGCATGTGTAAACAAAGGAGATAAGAGGGATGATCTACTTGATGTAGAAATAATGTTCCTCAATGGGAACCGCTCTTAAAAAGTCGGGTTGGCATGGGTAATATTTTATTCTTTGTTACCATTCGTTGAACATAACATGCACCTCTTAAAATATTTTTACTCTCCATATGTTTTTAGAAACAAAAAAGCTCTAGCACATGACATATTCCCTGCTTCCCTCTGCGAAGGGCCTTTCTTTTACTTTTATGTTGAGTCAGTTTTCCTATTCCTGTTTCTTTCTCCACAAGCAAACACTAGTGTCAACTTTGGTAAAATAATGGTTATATGCTAACATTATGACTAATTATGATGCTTTGTGTTGACAATGTCCATGAGATAAATATGCTAAAAGTTGAAGCAAATGCTGAAACTTAAATCTTCCTTTGTGTTGGTCAAGCACTTTTGATTGGAAAATGTTGCTTGGTGAGCTAACTTTTATGTCAAAGTCTTGTAGCTCCATGTCTCCAAAGTATTATTCGTGAAAAGTTTTTACTTACATGATGCAACTTGCTTACTCACTGTTTACTTTATATCAAACTATAGACAATTGTTTTGGATCACTTCATTCACTTCATGTGCTTTACATTACTATTGGATCAAGGTTATGTTTGTAGCATGTCAATTCAAAAATTATCTTTGTTATCGTTTACCTACTCGAGGACGAGTAGGAACTAAGCTTGGGGATGCTGATACGTCTCAAACGTATATATAATTTTTGAAGTTCCATGCTTGTTTTATACCAGATGCTACATGTTTTATTTGCATTATATATCATTTTTATGCATTTTCTAGACTAACCCATTAATAGTTGCAAAAGTGCACATTGTTATTGGTTTACACTTTGATGTGTAGGAATTGACAAGAACGCAAAAGAAGCCGAGTTGGAGTTGGGCTTTGATCTCCTGAAATCTGTCTCCACCAGATAGTTTTTAAAGATGTCCCCGAAACGACCCGAAGATGATGTCAAAAGGAAAAAGTCTAGTCGCGAAAGTTTTTGAAAATTTTCCGTAGATCGTCGTGGACTCAGACATCACCCAAAACAGACCTCGTAGGGCCCAGACGACCCCTGGACGCTGCTGAAAGAGGGACCGCGCCCAGGCGGCGTCTGGCGGCCTCCTCCACCGCCTCGTGTCGCCTCTTCGCCCATAAATACCCCCCTGACCTAAAAGTCACGCTCGCCGAAGGATTTCCCTCGAAAGACACCAGAGCTATGCCGCCATCAAAACCTAGTTTCGGGGGTCAGAAGTTCCTCTTCCGGCACCCTACCTGGACGGGGATCGACCCCCGGAGCCATCTCCATCGACTACGCCGCCTCCAGGTTGCCTCCATGATGCTTTGTGAGTAGTTACCCACTGGACTATGGGTTCTAGTTGTAACTAGTTGGTACTCTCTCTCTCCCATGCTATTCAATACAATAGTCTCATGAGCTGCCAGAATTATGATCAGTTTGTTCATTATGTTATCATACTTATGTTTTATTTAAGATCTTGCATGCTCTCCGGTACATGTGGTTACCTTGATCAAGTAGTTGCTTGTATCTCCAAGAGGGAGTATTTATGCTAGATAGTGGGTTCATGTCTCCAGTAACTTGGACTCGAATGACAGAAACGACTAAGGTTGTGGATGTGCTGTTGCCACTAGGGATTTGCTTTGTCTATATGCATTGCTTATATGTCATTTGCATTGTTTACATTACACACTTCGCTTAAGGCGATAATATGTTGCTTGCAACTTTATACTCGCGAGAGACACGGAAGTTATTTCGCGAGTGGATTAATAGTCATATGCAGCTAGCAAGCGGTCTATGTATCATGTTGTAATGCCCAATTAAATACTACAGTGAACTTTATCTTATCATAATATGCATTGTCATGACCTCACGATTTTATCAATTGCTCAACTGCAATTTGTTCACCCAACACATGTTCTTTTCTTTGTTTTGAGAGTTACCACTAGCAAAGCTGGGAACCCCGGTCCATATACACGCCAGCAACTATTTTCTGCGCCATTGCCTCCGCTGTTACTGTTACTACTGCTACTCTACTGTTACTATTGTTCTCATATTACTGCTGATTTCACGTCACTCATGTTACCAGTGTTTTCTCAGGTGTGGTGGAATTGACAACTCCGCTGCTAAGGCTTATAAGTATTCTCTGTCTCCCCTTGTATCGAATCAATAAATTTGGGTTTTACTTTCCTCGAAGATTGTTGCGATCCCCTATACTTGTGGGTTATCACCACTGCCTCGGCGTCCATCCACCGTCTGGAGCCGCCACCCCGGCATCCACTGCCCTCGACCGCAAAGCACGTGTGTAGCTGTCGCAGACCTGCTATGCCACAAGTGTCAAGGACTCCAAGGCGACGCCTTCAAGAAGGCATAACAGAATGTCGTTGTCGCCCGCTCCAAAGGAGCTCAGGTTTTCACCCGGAATACACTTGATGCTAGCGATGACAGGAGGTGCAGCTCCACGATAACGCCTTCAAGAAGGAGAACATCACCGAAGGTACCGCCGTCATCGGCACCGTCACTAGCGAGTGCAAAGCTTTCACTCGGAGCTCACCTCCGACATCGGGCCACAAGAGGCCCGGACAGCAAGGCACGACCATCTGCACAGGCGCTGCGGTCAACCACCAGCCGCCGCCCAAGACTAGGGGCTGCCCACGTTAGCCGCCGCCGCCCGCGTCGGGCGGCCTCCTGATACGTCCAAAACGTATCTATAATTTTTGATTGTTTCATGCCACTTTTATGCTTTTAGCACTTGTTTTTATACTAAGTTTATTATTTATTTGGACTAACCTATTAATGGTTGCAAAAGTGCACAATGTTCTTGTTTTACACTTTGATGTGTAGGAATTATCAAAAATATAAGAGGAAACCTTGTTGGAGTCGAATTGGGACTTTCCTGAAATCTGTCTGGAAACATTTTTCGGAGATGGTCACGTTTCGGCACAAAGACGACGTCAAACAGAGACATTACCGAAGACAAAGTTGGTGGAATTTTCCATACGCTTCTTTTAAGCCCAAGATCAGCCCAATCGGAGGTCGGACGCGGTCTACAATCCCAATATACTGAAACCCTAAAAGGGGATGACTTTAATCCGAGAGGCTATATAAAGGGAGGAAACGTAGGTCGTGGAGTACACCTCATACCCACGAATTTCCAGCCACCAAAACCACGTTTTTGCCTCCCCCATGGATCTCATCTCCATGAGGTAGGGCTCGCAAGAAGCCATGGAGGAAGGGGGCTACGGGGCGGTGCATCCCCTTGATGCCGGTGGCGTGGGAGGAGTTCCCCGCGCCACCGCCGGTGCCGGCGCCGCCCTACGCTCCTCGCTGCCCCTTCACCGTCTTCACCGCCATCTCTATCGACAAATCCTCCTTGTATACAGTGGTTCATCGTCCCACACACCTCTGTACCGCTCTATGTAAACATGGTGTTTGATGCTATAACGTATTTTCCTATGATCTATGTCATGTTTGTGTAGTTTCTTTGTCTATTGATTGCATTGTTGAATGTCTTTGGTTCATTAGAGTTGTATGTTGATATGGTATAGTCCTTTGGTGTCCATTATATTTGTGCACGCATGGATCCAACATTATAGGGTTTGTAGTATGTCTAAAGGAAGGGGGTAGTCCTGCCGGAGTGACAGAAACCAGAGGACTCGAACCGGTGAGTTGCACGTATGGGAGTAAGCGGACCATTAACTTAAGGCTATGGTTGGGGAAACCTTAATTTATTGTTAGCATTCGCGGATGCCCGCTAACAATACAATCATATAGTACGTGTAATCGCAAGTAGTCGAGTGCATGTATATTTAGCCTCTCCCACATGGAAAAATGCATCGAAGACAATGAACTAAGTATCTTCACTAATTAATCTTGGACAATTGCATCAAACTTTCACCACTTTTCCACACTCATGGTACTGTTAGTTTATGGTTCGTTAGTGTACTTTATTGCTGCAACAACTAACATTTACTTTCTTGTTATTTATTATCTCGCAAAGCTATCTTTTATACCCGTATTGTTACTCTAGTTTTATTTCCTAGTTAGAGCAAACGTTTAGTTGCGTAGAGTTGTATCAGTGGTTGATAGAACTTGAGAGAATACTTATCCTACCTTTAGCTCCTCATTGGGTTCGACACTCTTACTTATCGAAAAGGCTACACACGATCCCCTATACTTGTGGGTTATCAAGACCTTTTCTGGCGCCTTTGCCGGGGAGCAATAGCGTGGGGTGAATATTCTTGTATGTACTTGTTTGCTTTATCTCTAAGTAATTTTTACTTTCAGTTTTAAGTTATTTTCTATCTTAGTATGGATAGGGAATGCGAATTATAAAAAAATTAGTTGTACTTGTTATCTAAAAACGTTTTCAAAAGGAGAGTGATTGGAAAGATAAGTAATGGTTAAGTGGGGGTCGACCTTGAACACTTGTGTTCATGCCTATGAAACCAAAGCAAATCTTTCATGAAGCTTCTCAGCTAAAAACATGTAAATATTGTGTATATATCACTGTACATAAAAATAAAGTGCTAATAATAATCTCTAGTTAATTAAAAGTTGATAGTTTTACTTTGCTGTCCAGAAACAGATTTTCTGTGCTCCACCGTATAAAATGTTTAAAATCATAAGAACGTTATCTTGATCTGAAATTTCTTGAGTGCAAAGTACTGCTTATTATCTTTCTTTTATTAGTTTTGATTTTTCTGATTTGAGTTACGTAGTTGTCCCGAAAAATTCGATCTTCACTGACGTCAGTTATAACAGATTTTCTGTGCTTCTCTGTAATAAAATCGTGATAAATATCAGGATAGTATTTTGATCTGAAAATTCTTGTGCTTAAACCTGAGCTTATTATCTGTCTTTCATTAGTTTTGAGTTTTTTGATTTGAGCTACGTAACTATCTCACTGAGTGCCATCTTTACAGCTGTTCAGTTTTGGCAGATTGTTGTGTTTATTTAGTATTGTGCTTATACTCAATGTTTATAATCTTTATTTGATCGATAAAAGTTATAAATTGGCTAGTATACAGTGGCTAATGTTAAATTAAAATTATGAAACTTGCCAATACTTGAACATGAGTGGATTTTATTTAATGAGTACTAACCCTACTTATGAGTTTTTATGAAGTTTTATGTGGATATAATTTGGTGATACGAGATGAAGACACAAGAGCTCAAGCTTGGGATATGTAGGTGCATCCCAAGAACATATTCAAGAATATTCAATCATTCAAGCTTGGGGATGCCCGAGGCATCCCCTTATTCATCAACAAATATCAGGTTGTCTCGTTTATGATCTATATTACCCGTTAACATGATATGTATTGTCTTAACTTGTATTATAATTTTCTTTTATTTAGGTTTTCTCTTATTTGGTTTTATCTGGTTCTTTATTTGGTTTTATTGCTTCTTCTTTTGCTTTCACTTATAAATTTAAAAACAACATTTTTTTTTTGCTTCTTTATTTGGTTCTTTGTTTGAATTCTATTTGGTTTTTACTTTTGATTTTTTAGAGTTTTTCCTTGCTGTAGCTAGAGGGTTTAGGTCTTGTTTACTCTCTGGTCTTTTAGTTTTCAAAAATAAAGTACCAAGTTTTACCCATTTGGTTTTAGTTGATACATATTCAAAAATGGTTTTTCTGTTTTCAGCATCTGCTGCTCACTGTACGATTTTTCATATTTTACTGGAAACTCTAAAAATCATGTAAATTTTATAGATTATGTATGACCTAATCCTCTGCACGCAAAAAAATTGGCTAAAATTTTCGACATGTTTAATTGCACCTAACAATTACATTTTTCAGCTGCTGTTTTTCTGAAAAGATTCTGACTTTTGTTGCAAGAGTGACCTATTTGCGTTTTCATTTGATTCTTTTTGGGTCTTACCTTTTATTTAGAAGTTGGCCACTTAAGTAACCTCTCTGTAACTCGAAACAAAAATTGATTTGGTTTAATAGCAGCACTTTGGAAATATTATCTATTGCACTAATGTCTAACCGCAGAAAAGAATGGGAAATTTTTTGTGTTGAAGTTTTTTCACAGAGAATGAAGGAACACCAAACTGAGAAATATTGAAGAATGGTCAAAGCCATAAGCTTGGGATGTCTCCGCATCCCTCTTCATCAACAACCACTCGGTTTGCAAACCTTTAAACTTTGTTTTTCGAGCAACATAGAAACTTGAATAAACTTGGCGCGTCTGTATCTTATTATTTATTTGTCTTAGCATCAAAACACCGGTTACATTAATAAGGTGATTATCATATCTTTTATTTACTTAGTTGCTGGACTATTTGATGAAACTTAAAAATGATGTGTGCATAATATTTAGTAGTTTATGTTTTCTTATGGTTAGTCTCAACTAGCTAATAGTGTATATTATGTTATTTTGATGTTAACATGCATTGTCCTGTTCATAAGATGGTATGGTATTGTAGTATCCTCCTCTGAAGAGTTTATTTGGATCGACTTGGCGCATGTTTACACATGTTTATGACTACAAAGAAAAGTCTATCAATCCTCTATGAACTTTGTGACTCAAAGTGGTAATATCACTTCTTATGCCTCAGTTAATATTATTTTGTCGCAGGCATGATTATGACAGTTATTGCTCTCTTTGTCGCTTCCCAGTCTATTGCTAGCCTCCACTTGTACTGAGCGGGAATGCTGCTTGTGCATCCAAAATACTTTAACCAAGTTTTCCATGAGAGTCTACTATAAATTCCTATTCATGGTATTTGTAAGCCATTCTAAGTAAATTTTCATGTGCTACCTTTAAAACCTTCAAAATACTTCTTATTTTGTGCCATTGTTTTTAGCTCATGAGGAAGTAGTTGTTGTGTTTGTTATCTTCCATGCTAAATAAAGTTTTCCCGACTTGTATGCTTCATCTGCTCGTCACTAATTTTGCAAAGAGCTGGTTAGACCATTGTAATATATAAAAGAATAAAAAATATAGACACTCCTCCATGGTATGTGATTGTTGGCAGGCACCCGAGGATTCGGTTAGCCATGGTTTGTGTAAGCAATGGTGGGGAGGAGTGTCAAGCTATATAAGGTGCGCATATTATAAGTGCAAAGTATACATATTTCGGAACCGCTCTCAAAACTTGTTTATCATGGAAGATAATAAAAACTCTATTGCCATTCGTTGACAGGAACAACCACCTCTCAAAACAATTTTACTTCTGTTTTAAAAGAAGCTCTAGCACATGTTAATCCCTACTTCCCTTTGCGAAGAGACTATCTTTTACTTTTATGTTGAGTCACCATCCTTTCTTTGAGCACTTCTTCGAGAGCATAGTTGTCATTCTTAGTATAATGTACTTGTCCCAGAATACTATAAATTGTGGCATGGCTGTGATGTTTCTATCTTTGATATCTTTATTTCTAGTCTCCACTTAAACTTCAGAGGTGCTCTGCCATTTATGGTTTGCTCCACAATAAAGGGCAAGCGAGATATCACTCTACCATGCTTTATTATGATCTTTACAATCTTATTGATGTTTATAAATTTCATATTAAGAACTCGTAGTTCGTTGACATCCTTTCATTAGGTAACATAATTACTAAGTTTCATTATCGATACATCATTTGTCATACAACTGTTAAAGACCTGATCATAGCATTCAACATAAAAAATTATCTTTGTTATCATTTACCTACTCGAGAACGAGTAGGAACTAAGCTTGGGGATGTTGATACGTCCAAAACGTATCTATAATTTTTATTGTTTCATGCCACTTTTATGCTTTTAGCACTTATTTTATACTAAGTTTATTATTTATTTGGACTAACCTATTAATGGTTGCAAAAGTGCATAATGTTCTTGTTTTACACTTTGATGTGTAGGAATTATCAAAAATACAAGAGGAAACCTTGTTGGAGTCGAATTGGGACTTTCCTGAAATCCGTCTGGAAATGTTTTTCGGAGATGGTCACGTTTCGGCTCGAAGATGACGTCAAACAGAGACCTCACCGAAGACAAAGTTGCTGGAATTTTCCATACGCTTCATTTAAGCCCAAGATCAGCCCAATCGGAGGTCGGACGCGGTCTACAAGCCCAATATACTGAATCCCTAAAAGAGGATGACGTAAATCCGAGAGGCTATATAAAGGGAGGAAACCTAGGTCGTGGAGAACACCTCATATCCACGAATTTCAAGCCACCAAAGCCACGTTTTTGCCTCGCCCATGGATCTCATCTCCATGGGTGAGGGCTCCCAAGAAACCATGGAGGAAGGGGGCTAAGGGGCGGCGCACCCCCTTCATGCCGGCGGTGCGCGAGGAGTTCCCCGCGCCACCGCCGGCGCCGCCCTGCGCTCCTCGCTGCCCCCTTCACCTTCTTCACCGCCATCTCCATCGCTAAATCCTCGTTGTATACAATGGTTCATCCTCCCACACACCTCTGTACCGCTCTATGTAAACATGGTGTTTGATGCTATAACGTATTTTCCTATGATCTATGTCATGTTTGTTTAGTTTCTTTGTCTTTTGATTGCATTGTTGAATGTCTTTGGTTCATTAGAGTTGTATGTTGATATGGTACAGTCCTTTGACGTCCATTATATTTGTGCGCACATGGATCAAACATCATAGGCTTTGTAGTATGTGTAAAAGAAGGGGTAGTCCTGCCGGAGTGACAGAAACCTGAAGACTCGAACCGGTGAGTTGCACGTATGGGAGTAAGAGGACCATTAACTTAAGGCTATGGTTGGGGAAACCTTAATTCATTGTTAGCATTGCGGATGCCCGCTAACAATACAATCATATAGTATGTGTAATCGCAAATAGTCGAGTGCATGTATATTTAGCCTCTCCCACATGGAAAACTGCATCGAAGACAATGAACTAAGTATCTTCACTAATTAATCTTGGACAATTGCATCAAACTTTTCACCACTTTTCCGCACTCATGGTACTGTTAGTTTATGGTTCTTTAGTTACTTTATTGCTGCAACAACTAACATTTACTTTCTTGTTATTTATTATCTCGCAAAGCTATCTTTTATACCCGTATTGTTACTCTAGTTTTATTTCCTAGTTAGAGCAAACGTTTAGTCTGCGTAGAGTTGTAT
The DNA here is from genome assembly GCA_947311845.1 of Poa pratensis. Lineage (NCBI taxonomy): Eukaryota > Viridiplantae > Streptophyta > Magnoliopsida > Poales > Poaceae > Poa > Poa pratensis. Next base: position 92,795,278 of record CAMZMU010000128.1, read on the forward strand.
TAGTGGTTGATAGAACTTGAGAGAATACTTATCCTACCTATAGCTTCTCGTTTGGTTCGACACTCTTACTTATCGAAAAGGCTACACATGATCCCCTATACTTGTGGGTTATCAAGATCTTTTCTGGCGCCATTGTCGGGGAGCAATAGCGTCGGGTGCATATTCTTGTGCGTACTTGTTTGCTTTATCTCTAATTAATTTTTACTTTCAGTTTTAAGTTGTTTTCTATCTTAGTATGGATAGGGAATGCGAATTATAAAAAAATTAGTTGTACTTGTTATCTAAAAACGTTTTCAAAAAGAGAGTGATTGGAAAGATAAGTAATGGTTAAGTGGGGGCCGACCTTGAACAGTTGTGTTCATGCCTATGAAACCAAAGCAAATCTTTCCATGGAAGCTTCTCAGCTAAATACATGTAAATATTGTGTATATACCTCTGTACATAAAAATAAAGTGCTAATAATAATCTCTAGTTAATTAAAAGTTGATAGTTTTACTTTGCTGTCCAGAAACAGATTTTCTGTGTTCCACCGTATAAAATGTTTAAAATCATCAGAACGTTATCTTGATCTGAAATTTCTTGAGTGCAAAGTACTGCTTATTATCTTTCTTTTATTAGTTTTGACTTTTCTGATTTGAGTTACGTAGATGTCCCGAAAAATTCGATCTTCACTGACCGTCCTGTTTTAACAGATTTTATGTGCTACTCCGTTAATAATATCGTGATAAATATCAGGATAGTATTTTGATCTGAAAATTCTTGTGATTAAGCCTGAGCTTATTATCTATCTTTCATTAGTTTTGAGTTTTTTGATCTGAGCTACGTAACTATCTCATTGAGTGCCATCTTTACAGACTGTTCAGTTTTAGCAGATTGTTGTGTTTATTTAGTATTGTGCTTATACTCAATGTTTATAATCTTTATTTGATCGATAAAAGTTATAAATTGGCTAGTATACAGTAGGTAATGTTAAATTAAAATTATGTAACTTGCCAATGATTTAACATGAGTGGATTTTATTTAATGAGAACTAACCCTACTTATGAGTTTTTATGAAGTTATATGTGGATATAGTTTGGTGATACGAGATGAAGACACAAGAGCTCAAGCTTGGAGATGTGTAGGTGCATCCCAAGAACATATTCAAGAATATTCAATCATTTAAGCTTGGGGATGCCCGAGGCATCCCCTTATTCATCAACAAATATCAGGTTGTCTCGTTTATGATCTATATTACCCGTTAACATGATATGTATTGTCTTATCTTGTATTATAATTTGCTTTTATTTAGGTTTTCTCTTATTTGGTTTTATCTGGTTCTTTATTTGGTTTTCATTGCTTCTTCTTTTGCTTTCACTTATAAATTCGAAAACAACAAAAATATTTATTTTTTTTGCTTTTTATTTGGTTCTTTGTTTGAATTCTATTTGGTTTTTTACTTTTGATTTTTAGAGTTTTTACTCTCTTGACTTTTAGTTTGTCAAAAATAAAGTACCAAGTTTTACCCATTTGGTTTTAGTTGATACATATTCAAAAATGGTTTTTCTGTTTTCAGCATCTGCTGCTCACCGTACGATTTTTCATATTTTACTGGAAACTCGAAAAATCATATAAATTTTAAAGATTATGTATCACCTAATCCTCTGCACGCAAAAAAATTGGCTAAAATTTCTGACATGTTTAAGTGCGCCTAACAATTACGTTTTCCAGCTGCTATTTTTCTGGACAGATTCTAGAAGGTCTAGAAGGCCCATAGAGGCGCTCACCACGGCGTCGCTGTCCACGCCCGCACGACGAGTGCCCTGTCGCTGCCGCACCAGCTTGGGCTCAAGACGGCTCCCGCTTGGGCTCGCCACGGGCAACGACGGGTCCGACACAACCACCCGCCATTCGGGCCCGACAGGCCCATCGGTCGCTCACCCTCCTCGCTGGCGCTTGGGACGGCGTCCCTGCCACTAGCGCCACCGGTCACTCGCGCTCCAGTCGGTGCCTCCTCCCGAGCCCACCGGCTCGGCTTGCACCGCCCCGACCGCCGCCGCCCCCACGGGTCGGTCTACCTCCTGCGCGAATGAGGGCCTCCCCCCAGCGACCTTTTGGTAGCGGATTGGTGCCGCCACCGCCGCGGCCGGGGCCGGCACCGATAGTGGGAGGGGTGGCCAGACGGGGCCGGCCCGGCCGCTTTGAATTGTGCGCCCCTAGCGCCGCCTGGGGGGCGACGCGAGGGGAAGAGAGTGACCTAGTGGTAGTGCCAATATCGTTGCCGAGCATCCTGGCTTTGGGCGCTCTTGTTACTGGCCACTGTTTCGCTGCTTTCATTTAGAGAGTGGCAACAGAAGTTCTAGTGTCACGCACTTTTTCATGTTTCTTTGCAAGTTCTGGGTCAACAAGAAAGTTATAGTGCAATGAATTTAAAAATAAAACAATATATACATGAAAATTATGCGTGTCCACGAGTAAGTTTTCCTATACTCAGTTTCGAGTTTCACACATTGTAACTTCTCAATTTTGAATCAATGTTCGAAAGTTTTTAGCAATTTTTTTTATCAAATTCGTCGTACTCGGTTGACCGTTTGAAATACTAGTTGACGAGGACGGTTAACCTCAACGTTTCGCACAACTTTCGTGTTCTATTTTTTTCTTTCGTTTTGACGGTCATATACGAGATAATCTTGTACATTTTTTTAAAATGAACATTTATATTATTAGAATGATTATTAAAATATAAACGTTTATGTTATTTGAATGATTTTTCACTATTAACACTCATTTAATTTGAGCAATTTTTTAAATATGAACATTTAAATTATTTGAACGATTTTCAAATATGAACATTTATGTTACTCGATTGGTTTTAAAAAATACGAACATATATTTCAATTGAACTTTTTTCAATTCGAATATTTACCTCATTTGAACGATTTGAAAAAGTGAACAGAAAATGGCGATGAAAACTATATTTGAATGATTTTAAAAAATGAATATAAAATGGTGGTGAACGGAAAAGGATGGTAAACGAAAACTATTTTTTCAACGATTGTAAAAAATGAACAGAAAATGACGGTGAACGAAAACTATTTTTGAACGATTAAAAAAGTGAGCAGAAAAGGCCAACGAACGAAATCTATTTTTGAACGATTTTAAAAAGTGAACCGAAAACAATTCTATGATTGTAATTAATTGATGAGGTATGTTGTAATCCAACCGTCGATCAAATTGGCGGCGGGGAAGGGGGGATTTAATTAAAAAAATTATGAAGGATTTCAAAACTATGAAATCTACGACGACAATGTTATCTAAGGGGGATGTTAAGAAGAGGTAGCCTTTAGCTTTAGATTTACCCTAACTTGCAGTTAGCATACTATTTCAATAGTACTCAGAGTTTTAGTTTTTCCAAATGTATCATTTGGAAGACCGTCGGCCTTACTACGTCTATCCAGAAAGGCACAACGTTTTGTAAACCAACATATTTGTTGTCTAGTGCTCCGCCATTTAAAAAAATATTTATATGATTTAAGAAATTCTCAAAAACATTCTGGACATAGCCAATGGTATCTTATAGGTATTGAAAATCACAATGCGAACTTATCTGTAGTATGGGCTACACAAACTTAGAGATTTAAAAATATGCATACACATATCCACACTTTTATCATTTTTATGTAGCTGAAAATATAAATTCTCTGAAACTGAAATTTTACACGCTTGTGTGATACACTATTTCTTTTTTTTTAAACTTTTAAATATTATTTTGGAAATTTTAGAATCACAAAATCACTAGACCTCGGGAGCTCCCCACTCGCGTATAAATATTCGAGAGTCTCAACCAATAAAGCGTTCAATTGCTGTCAATCTTTCATTCTCAAACAGTTTCTCAGATGGTTGCATTGCAGTTGGAAAGGAGGTGACGAAGAGGACGTGTCACGTGAGCCCACGTCGAGGGAATACGCTCCGTTCAGAAACATGTCCAGTGTCACGTGCAAAGCCTCACGTCGAGGGACGTGTCACATACCAAGCCTCACTTTGAGCGAAACCTCACGTGCAAGGACCTCTAAGTTTGCGGAATATTTCCTACATGGGCTTGCCACTTGCGCGAGTTTCTTCGCTGTTTTCAGTAGACGACGATCGCGACGCCATGACACCATTTCATTGTCTACAAGAATAACAAATTTAGTATTCCGCCCTCCGCAGCGAGACCACATCCAGCAGATGTGGACGGCCTCCGGTCGCCACCACCGGGACGGCGTCAGCTCCCTCTCTTTGGCGGAAACAAACGACGACAGCGTATTTCGCGATAGAGAGACTTCCCTCTAGCGACCGTGTTCCACTTATCCTAGATTTACCGCGAGGCATGCAGTAGACTACCGATCGTGGCAGGTGCATGCATGTTGTAGGCCACTCAATTCTTGCGCTGGTTGCTTACACGTGACGAGATATTTGACCGAACCCGTGGGATCCCGTGTATCCGCTACCTACTGCTCCCTCAGTTATACTCCCTCCGTTCCAAATTATTTGACTTGAGTTTGTCTAACGGATGGAGTACAATATAAGATGTTTTAAATGTTCTACATATTGTCTATATCCATACTAAAATGAGTGGGCATGCAATTAAAATGTGTCTATATACATTTGTATATATGCATATGGACAAATGCTAAAACATCTTATATTATGAAACGGAGGGAGTATCACACTAATCCCAATAAGCCCAGCGGGAAACCATAGACGGGAGGCGGGTATCCCGAATCCGCGTCGCTTGCATCCATATAGTTGGGGGCCCTTTGCACACATGGGCCAAGGGGTCGTCGTCCTTCTTGCCCCGCCATAGAGATGGCCTGACGCCGGTAAACAAATGTGGGAACTGCCTGGACCTGATGAGGATCGACCTAGGCAACTAAGGTGGTTTAGCTACAAGAGAATTTTATGCTTCCATAACAAATATCAGGTGCATCATATTTCAATTCCTTCTACATTTACTATACGAAACAAAGCAGAACTACTACTTTGCTTGAATAATATTTGTAGGCATCACAAGAACAACATGACAAGCGCCCCGTTTATGAACAAGGAGCAACTAGTACGGGCTAGATAAATTCACTGCCAAGAACAAATATGCATTCTTTGACTGGAAAGAATTATTGAGCCATGTCAATGATCAGGTGAACGCATATACTTTGGTTTCACTATTTTCTATGACAAAAGAGGCAGAGCTACTACTTGAGTTAAATTTATGCAGGCCCCTTGATGATGATCAACGCCAACTAAAAGTCAAGATGAAAAGGAACTCAAGATCCATGTTGCTTGCCATTGATCACAATAAGAAGAACACTTCAAGAATGAAGAAACGAAGATTAGCAAGGTGCCCCAATCAGCAAACGTCGCATGAACATCTCCAGATTTCGTCACTTATATTGCTGGACAATGGCACTCCAACATGGACGTGTCTAGCACGTTTGGAGGGTCATACTGGACAGGAAATCAAGTCTACTTTCCAGCAAAACAAACGGTGCATCATTTGAAGACCCAAGTCAAAAGATATGTGATTTCCAATGCAAAGCTGTCAAGACATTTATTGCTGCGCGAGGCTCCACACTTCTGCTCCCCAACCACCCAAGTAACCACGAATTGAGCCTCATTTTCGTGCTGGTTTCACACCTAAGCTAGGAGGGATGTTCCTAGTATAAGTACCCCTTTCCCCACTTCAACAGAACTCTTTGGCAATTTGTTTTCAGCATAGGTTAGCTAAGTGCAACCAGAATATTGTTTGAGAGTTCACTTCCTCCTTAGCTCTTGTAAACTTGCCTTGTGAGAGGGTAAACTCACTTTGTGATTTACAACAGCAGCCGTTGAGGCGGCGACCAGTTCGTGCTTCCAACTTCGTGCGTGGTTGTGTGGATTGGAAACTGAGAGTGTGGTTGGGCGAATACTTGTTGCTGGTTGTTGCATTGCAATAGTTAGCTTCGGTTTTGTCAGGTTGCACTACTTCTCCATTACCCGACAACGTTGTTGGCTGGGATCGAGGGTTTCCTTCGTACCCTTCAGGTGGCGTTGATTCTATCATCAAGCAGATCCTTCGTGAAGATCGGGCACCCCCGCATCATCTTGGTATCAGAGCCTTGATTGACACGGTAGGATCTTGTATCCCTTGTTTAGTTTTAGTTGTTTTCAATCCTATAGTCCAGAAAAAGCCCCACAAAAATATTTCCCTTTACCTAGAGCCTTTTGCAGCCTTAGATCTGTTGTTTTGGTGAGTTTTATCAGGTTCTTGTCCATTAGATCTTTTGTTTTAGTTGCTGAGTGTTTCCCCATCCATTCTGTTCTTTTGTGTTCATTTTCGTCCAGAAATTTCAGATCTGTATCCTACGAAATCGTGTTTATCTTTCAAATCCGGAGTCCGTTTTTAGTGTTCTTGTGCTTTTTGGAAAGATCTCTTCGTGCTCCATCCATCCATCCTCGTTGCATCTGATTATCACCTTGTTTCGATCTGCAAAAATCAGATCTGTTCGTGGTTGTTTGCTGCCAAAGTTTCAGCTCCTGTTTTGTTGTTGAGTTCATCCATTGCAAAAAAAATTCGTGAAGTTCCACCAAGTGTGTGTTCAGATCAAAGTCCCCTGTTGAAAAGTTTGTCAAAAAAAAAGAGAAAAAAAGGACAGAAAGAAAGAAAGAAGAGAAAATCTGGGACTGATCTTCACTTATATCTTGAGAAATCCTTGTTTATGTGGTGTGAGCTGAAACACTAGTCAAGTGTGTATCATCCAAAAATTCTTGCTGCAGCAAATCTGATTCATTGGTGTGTGTTCTTGTTCTACACTTATATCCTATTCAGCAACTAAGGCATTCGAATCTTGTGTGGATGATTACTTGGTTTAACAAGAACTAGACTGCAGATTAGTGTGTTGTTTTCCACATATATACCCCACCCAAAGCTCCACAAAACAGCCCCTGCATGTGCAACCCTAGACTTGTATTCGCTTAATTATCTCTCTTTGTATAACAACCACCGGCACCACAGTTGAGCACGATTTGTTCTCACTTGGAAGTTGCAAGAGCTTTGGTTGGTAAGAGAGGGTGAGATTGAGTGTTTCAGATTTTTTTTCCACATATCCAAACACAATGTAGAAATACTTGTTTGTGCAACTAACTATGGCAGGTCACGAGTATGTTGAGCTTCCCTTCTATGGAAGTGATGATCCAGAAGAGTACCTTGAATGGGTACAAAACATGGAGTTAGAGTTGAAGAAATTTTCTGAAACCAAACAAGTGCTTCGAGCAACCCTGGAGTTTGATGAGTATGCTAGCAAGTGGTGGAAGTGTCACCACAAAAGGCGTGTTGTCAAAACATGGAACGATCTGAAAGTGATCATGAGGAAAGAGTTTGTACCTCGTTCTTATGAGAATGATCTGCTCGAATACATGAAGAGCATTAGACAAGGTTTCAGATCTGTTAGAGCATATTATGATGAGCTGAAGACTGCAATGCGTCGCGCCAATATTTTGGATGCATCAACAGCAAGGGCGTATTTCAAGAGAGGGTTGAATCTTGATGTTGCTGCTACTGTTCGTTTGAAATATGATGGTAGTATGCAAGACCTTGTGACATATGCCATAAAAGAAGAAAAGAGGATTCAGAAACAGCGTGCACCTAAGTTCAGATTGGATATGCAGAACCGGTCAGCAGCACCATGTTTGAAGAAGCTAAGTTGTGAGATGATAGAGCATGACTCAATGGCTGTTGTGGAAGATATTCGAGATGGGAGAAGGTTAGTTGCAGTAGAGAAGAGTGAAGTCCATGGTGAAAACACCACTCTTGGACAAACTTCTGTTATGAAGAATGCATATAAAACCCCTTGGGAGAATGAGAGCCACATAGCCAAAATGAGTGAGAGTGATATTTTAGAGAGTGAGTTGTGTGATTCCACCAAATGTGAGGCTGAGAGCATAAAAAGTGAGAGCTCAAGAGATACACAAAATAGTTTGAGAGATGATACAAAATGTGAGGACTTTGCTAACACTAACCTAATCATTTCTACTATTGGTGTTATTTCTTGCAATGTACAGGTTGGCTTTGAAGAAAGGGAGATAAGTGCTACTCTTTTAGCACAAACCCCAAAGGAAAAAGATGAGAAGCCGACTTCAGGAGGAGAGAGCATGCAATGCAATAAGATAGTCACAATACAGCAAGAGAATAGTTGTGAGTATAACCGTGATGTTGTTTCCCCTTCTAAAATTTCTCATTCCTCCACTATGCACGACATATCAAATGACATGATTGCCTCTCATTTTGATAATGTGAAATTATTTACCCATGAGGAAATGCTTGATAGAATAGATCCTGCCCATGTTTTATGTTATGTCATGTTTGCTGAACCTATTCATTTGAAATCTGCTATCAAGAGCATTTGTGAACTCACAAATTTTGACTATCTAATTAAAGGAAACACCTTCTGTTATAAATTTCACTTCATTGGAAATTATGATGTGCAAAGAAAATTTATCGTGCACGGCATATGCATTACTTGTGATCAACTTTCTGCCTTAAAAGCTCTTGTCTTGCCCCAATACCATTGTGTGCACAATTCTGCTGCATGTGAAACGAATATGAATGTTGATATTTATGCTAGTTGGCATGATATGAATAATTCTGCTATTACCCTCACTAATATTTTCAACCGTAGTTGCAACTTTTATGATCACAAAACTTCAGACTTGTTGATTTTTCAATGGGGTGGTCCCTTGAGTACAATAACTTGCTGCCATGAAAACTATTGTTGTGAAATTTGGGAGGAACAAAAAGAACAGAACAATAAAATGTGTGACATCTACATCTACCATGCATATACCTTGTTTCTTTCCATTAGTGGAGCTACAGGATATCAAAAACCGAGGACGGTTTTTCTTGAAGAAAGGGAGGATGATGAGGATCGACCTAGGCAACTAAGGTTGTTTAGCTACAAGAGAATTTTATGCTTCCATAACAAATATCAGGTGCATCATATTTTAATCCCTTCTACATTTACTATACGAAACAAAGCAGAACTACTACTTTGCTTGAATAATATTTGTAGGCATCACAAGAACAACATGACAAGCGCCCCGTTTATGAACAAGGAGCAACTAGTACGGGGCTAGATAAATTCACTGCCAAGAACAAATATGCATTCTTTGACTGGAAAGAATTATTGAGCCATGTCAATGATCAGGTGAACGCATATACTTTGGTTTCACTATTTTCTATGACAAAAGAGGCAGAGCTACTACTTGAGTTAAATTTATGCAGGCCCCTTGATGATGATCAACGCCAACTAAAAGTCAAGATGAAAAGGAACTCAAGATCCATGTTGCTTGCCATTGATCACAATAAGAAGAACACTTCAAGAATGAAGAAACGAAGATTAGCAAGGTGCCCCAATCAGCAAACGTCGCATGAACATCTCCAGATTTCGTCACTTATATTGCTGGACAATGGCACTCCAACATGGACGTGTCTAGCACGTTTGGAGGGTCATACTGGACAGGAAATCAAGTCTACTTTCCAGCAAAACAAACGGTGCATCATTTGAAGACCCAAGTCAAAAGATATGTGATTTCCAATGCAAAGCTGTCAAGACATTTATTGCTGCGCGAGGCTCCACACTTCTGCTCCCCAACCACCCAAGTAACCACGAAATTGAGCCTCATTTTCGTGCTGGTTTCACACCTAAGCTAGGAGGGATGTTCCTAGTATAAGTACCCCTTTCCCCACTTCAAGCAGAACTCTTTGGCAATTTGTTTTCAGCATAGGTTAGCTAAGTGCAACCAGAATATTGTTTGAGAGTTCACTTCCTCCTTAGCTCTTGTAAACTTGCCTTGTGAGAGGGTAAACTCACTTTGTGATTTACAACAGCAGCCGTTGAGGCGGCGACCAGTTCGTGCTTCCAACTTCGTGCGTGGTTGTGTGGATTGGAAACTGAGAGTGTGGTTGGCGAATACTTGTTGCTGGTTGTTGCATTGCAATAGTTAGCTTCGGTTTTGTCAGGTTGCACTACTTCTCCATTACCCGACAACGTTGTTGGCTGGGATCGAGGGTTTCCTTCGTACCCTTCAGGTGGCATTGATTCTATCATCAAGCAGATCCTTCGTGAAGATCGGGCACCCCGCATCAGGACCTTTGTAGCTTAAACTTGCCAGCTCTTTCTTTTCATTTTCTCTTTAATCATTGCCCTAAGCACTACTTGTTATTTTTTATCTTTATATTTGCTATTACATGAAACATCAGCATGTTGATGGATCTTTCTAAAAAAGGTTCCGCTTTATCTCGGGCAAATAAGAAGAAGAAGAAGACAACCACTTTATCGTCATCCATTTCCCGTTCCATTGCTTCCAGAAATAGACAGCGGCTCTCGCAAGTTTTGTAGCACTTTCCATACTGCTTGCTCGTAGTATTTGGAAACGGGACACAAATCTTAAGAGCATCTCTGAAAATTGTTCCGTATCTGAACAAATGTTGTTTTGTAGCATCTGGACATTTGTCTGGACCGATGGGGGCGACTGCCCCTCCACGTGTGTGGCGATGACCCTGTCTAACCATTCCTTTCTTAGTTGCAGCGATGATATATGTCAATCCTCTCCCGATGCGCTCCACTTCTACCACATGTGCACGTTGTGCTAGATCCAACAGGGGTCGCGCATACCCCTCTCTCTATCTATATACATATAGTAAAAAATAGTAAAAAAGGTATCTTGGGAACGTCGATCTTGTTGGTGTAGTGCCGCGTGCGGGTGGTCTCCAACCGCTGGGACATGAGCGACCGCTCGGATTAGTCATCGCTCTGTAGTGTAGATATGGACTATATGACTTCCAAATTTAGAGGACGATTTGAACGAAATGGGTCAAGAGTTTTTTTAGACCCTTTGGACGAGCTCTTGAAGATGCCTTTGGCTCTGTTTTATCCAAAAACGAAGAAGAAGTCACGACGACTAGTCTTCCGACGACGATAGATCGTAGATCGCCATGTAGACCAGTAGAAAAAAGATTCGTAGTCTAGTGGAGACAGATGCAAGGTGGGGAACACGAATCGTACGGCCTCCGCACGCCATGATTCGCACCCAGCGCCGATGTGCACAGCAGTCGAATCCCGATGATTTTTTTACAAATATAGCCCCCTGCCCAATGCAATTGCTAAAAATAGCCTCCTCTGAATTTTTTTGTCAAAAATGGCCCTGGCGGGAAGACAGGGAAGCGACATGTGTCCTCCCGCCATCTGGAATGGCGGGAAGTCTCATGCGGCGAAATTGAGAGGAAGCTTTGGACGAAATGGGTCAAGAGTTTTTTCAAACCCTTTGGACGAGCTCTTGAAGATGCCCTTGGCTCTATTTTATCCAAAAATGAAGATGTCACGAGACGACAAGTCTTACGAATTTACGATGACGACATGTAGCCCAGCAAAAAAAAGATCGGAGTTCAGTGGAGACAGATGCAAGGTGGGGAAGACGAATCGTATGGCCGTCCATATGCTTTTGCGACGCCATGATTCGCTCCCAACGCCGCCGTGCCAAATCAACAAAATTGACCCTCGAACAAAAGTTTAACACGAAATAAACCGTCTTCGAAAGTTTAGTCGGATCTGACCCTTTTTAATACCGCTCAACATACGGGCGGTATGATTAGAAGGGTACCGTTGGTTGTTTTGGCGGTAGGGTCTTAAATCGAAAGTATAAGTAAGGCATGTACCCATAAGTATGGCTCCAGTTGTGGAGATCTGGCCTGAGCTACAGGATCATTGTGGGGAATCATCTCTGGTGCTCCCAATTGAGCGGGGCCTTTTGGAGCCTTTGGCGGTGGACAATGCGTCATCCCCACCTTCGTCTGAGTCCTGCCAGTTGCCCTCCTCTGTGGATAGTGCAGGTCCTGTTAGTTCCGTCACTTTCTCATCCTTGAGTGACCAGGTTATTTATGAGATAGCTATGTTGATGCCTAACTCTGAGGCCCTGTTTGGCAAAGAGGTTTGCGACTTGCTTGTCGATTTGGAGACGGCTTGCCCTGGATATGGCAAGGATATTGCTTCCGTCTTGGCAGGGACATCTTCGGACAGTGTATTTATGAAGGTGGAGAAGTCTCTCAGAAGGAGGGCAAGGAAGAAGCTTAGCTCCGCTTGGAAATATATCGCCTTTTCTTGATTGTTGAGCCCATTTGAGATTGTCGTGTTGTCAGTCCGTGGTTGTGATAGGTTGGGCGAGTCGTTGTTTGGTTGTGTGGGTTCCTCCCCTGTGATCTTGGTTGTAGGTGTTCGTTGTATGGTTTTCGCCCGGTTTCTTCCGCAAATAAACCGGGCACCTTCTTCTTAATTAATATAAGGCAATGTTTTTGCCTTCGTTTCAAAAAAAAAAGTACACAGAAACGAGCTAATAGCCTAGTGTTATCGCTGCTGCATTTTTGGACCAGGTGCTGGGTTCGAACCTCAGTTTACTACTTTTTGTCACAAAGTTGTATTTTTTGGTAAATACCCAAAAACATAGATAGGTTTAACCAGCTGAATAACTTTTACATATATATAATATATATATCCAGAGGTTTTATCTTTATTAACATTTAGAATTACAAAAGGAAATTACGCAAAGGCAACTTTCAATGACCTATAAATAACTATGTACATAAACGCTATCCAAGAATTCCATATTGTAGGTATAGTTATCCGTATTACTAAGTCATGCATGTTTCATGTAATCGAAGTTGTTACTGTAATTATTTTCCCATATTGGAAATTATAGCCAGCTTGGATTCTCGTTTAAGTCTCCGGGCCAATTATTTTTCCCACGTGCTTTGTATTTTTAGCGGGACATGAAGTGGTCCCTGAAATAATTGTGTCGCCTTGGGTATTATATGAAAATCCAATCAGGGCCTTAGTAGGAAAAATTACCACCGTGTGAAAAAAATTGTGTGCTTTTTCCGAGAGTATCTTGGCAAAATCGGGTAAAATAAATACTAAAACGGCTAACCAAGCGAGTTTTTTTTTTTTTGCTCTCGACCGAAATATTTTACAGATACAACTAAGAAGCACAAGCCTTTTACTAGTAGCCAAAAAAGATAGATGGGATTCTAGAATTCGAACTCGCGAACGAGTTCACAAAAAAAATACTAGCAACCGCACAAGTTAACAATTATGACATAAAATATGTACATACCTTACTTATTTGTATACACCTATATGTAAAAGTTGTTCAGCTGGTCAACTCTAATTTAGAACGGAGGACCAAAATGGTGTAAACAGTAAAACTTGTTCAGCTGGTCAACTCTAATTTAGAACGGAGGACCAAAATGGTGTAAACAGAGGTTCGAACCAAGTACCTCGGTAGACACCAGCGTAGCAAGACCGCTGTGCTATCAAAACACATCCTGTCTTTTAGCGGGTTGCAATGCTTATATAGTTTTATTGAAGCTTTACCGCTAGAACTTTTTTTTTTGAAAGCCCACGTATATTCAACAGAGTACCACATACACCGTACATAGTACAAATACAGAATACAGAAAACCATACGCAGGGATACAGAACCAGAGCAAACATCGGCAGCTCCTCCGGCGTGGACGACGAAGACCGCCGACCCCCTCCTAGCCACGGCCCGAGGGCACCTCCTTCCTTGAAGATCGCCGCAAGGCCCGTCCGCCGCGCAGCGGCGGAGCTTATGCCGGTGAACGAACACGGCGAGCACCCTCCCGCTCCAGCTACTCCACCTTGCCGCAGTCGTCTTCGTCCCCAACGCTGGCAGAAGCCGCCAACCTCGCCCGGCCCTGAGTTCCAACCACCGGATCCGCCGCCTACACGGATCCGACGGGAGGCAGAAGAACTCGAGCACCGCGTCGGGCCTCGAGCACCTGCAAGTCGAGCGCGACGACGACGAGCCCCGAGGAGCTCCACCGCCGGAGAAGGCCGCACCGACACCAAACCACCCGCCACCAGCTCCACCTCCTCCAAGGCGCCGCCGGCGGGATCTCCACCCTACCCTACCATATATACAGGCCGCAGCCGGGGATCCCCCATCCTCCCGCCGCCGAAGCGGCCGGCGGAGGAGGGGAATCCCACGACTCAGTGGCGCGCACGCGGTGGATCGACGGAGGACGCCCAAAAATCGCCTTCTCCTCCTGCAACAGAGACGGGGAGGGGATAAGGTCTGGAGTGCAATGCCTTACCGCCAGAACTGTTGGCGGTACCACTCTAATCTTACCGCGAGTATGTTGAGCGGTATTAAAAAGGGTCAGATCCGACTAAACTTTTGAATACAGTTTATTTCTGTTAAACTTTCGTCCGTGGGTCAATTTTGTCGATTTGGCCGCGTCGCCATGCGCGTTGCACAGCGACAATCCAATCGAATCCCGACGCGCCAGGCGCTCCGTACGGGTGCCAGGTTTATCGATCTGGACGTAAGGCCCATGCGTGGGAGCCCAGGGCCAGGGCTTGGCCCACCCAAGAACCCATGCTGCCACAGCGTAAAAAGGCGGGCCACACTGCTGTGTTGGTTTGTCGTCTCGTCAGTATTCCACTCATGTTTGCCTCAGGTGGGGGTGGGTACGTGTTGCCTCGTGGAGGTGCCCAACTTGGTGTTTGCTGGATATACCTGCATGCTGTGATTTTTCATTCTCTTCTCTTCCTCTCCTTTTCTTCTATAGAAAACTCAATCATTTTTATAAGCATTTCCCCCATATATTTTGGAGAGAATTCCTTATTTGGCCCTTCCTTAAATTCGTCTTCCTTATGTGGCCCTAAAAAATAAATTCTTCCTAATGTGACATCTAAATTTCGTTTTCTTCCTAATTTGGCCCAACCGTTAGTGCTGTTTCGTTTTGCCGTCAGTTGACTTTTAATTGGACCAAAATACCCTCCCTAACCAGAACCAACTCACCTGGCCCGATCGATCTCGTCTACTTTCTCTCGCATCCCCTTTCGAACCCGACCAACGCACACAGTGAACCCTACCCCTATGGCGGCGGCGGCGTGAGCTGAGGGGATGAAGAGATGGCTGCGGCCGGCGGCGCGGGCGCGGGCACGAATGCGGCCGGCGGCTCGGGCGCGGGCACGGAGGCGAACGGCGTCGTGTGTGACGAGATGCCGGCGGGCACGGCTCAAGGCGGCGCGGCCACGGATGCGGCCAGCGGCGCGACCACACCTGCGGGAGGCGGCGCGGCCACGGCTGCGACCACGACTGCGGGCGGCACAGCCACGGCTGCGGCCAGCGGCGCGGACACCGCAGTGGCCGGTGGCACGGGCGTGGCTCCAGGCACGAGCACGGATGCGGCCGTCGGGTGAGTTTCAGCTACTCCTAAGTCTTGAAATTGCAGGAGTAGATAGCCATTCTCATAGCCATATCATTAGCAAACTAGCAACCTTTATGCCTATATTTGTGTTCCATTTGTAGGATGGATCCGAATTCAAGTTATTTGCTGAAAATTAGATTGGTTAGCAACCAGAAAAAGGCTAGAAAAGGAATTTTAGTTTTCTACTTTGAGAAGATGATTGATTCTGACTTCACAAATTATAAGGATTTGGTTGAATCAATTGTAGACCAGTACCCGCCAAGATATTTGGAAGTTGCACATGTTCAATACTACGATGATGTTCTGAAAATATTTTCAGAAGTAGAATCTGACCAAGAGTTGATGTTTATGTTTGAGAAATTCTTCAAGACAAAGGTTGTGCAGATGTTTATTTCTTATTGTGATCCTGCTGAGCCATATGAGCCTATAACTGAAGATTCGGCTGCTGTGTTTACCCAACCTGAACACAACATAGACGAGGATAGTTACCTTCGCAACCCAATTCCCGAGAATGAGCATGTTGGTATTGATGAGGAGAATCTGTACCTAGAGAAAGAACCACCTACACCTCTAAATGTGGTTCTTTTTCTGGTAATGAGAAGGACAAGGAATATGTTCCGGAGGATGACAGCGAGGATGGCGGCGAGGATGGCAGTGAGGAGGGCCATGGGCATCATTGGCACAATTGTAAAAAGGGTAACCAAGATGACATCGCTGCAATGTTGACAGTGAGGTAGTATAGGTTTAATCTTTCTTGTATAATTTATTTTCTAACCAACTATACATATTGACTGCTTTTCTTATTGCTAATGCAGAGGGCCACCAAAGAAAGGATAAAGAGCACCAAAGCAACTGATTCGGCCATTGTGCCATGTGTGGATGAAGTAACAACTAGGATGTGTTTCCCACCTAGGTAAATCATTTTACATTTATGCTCATGATTACATGAAGCTGTTTTTGACCTGAACTAATTAGCTTCTATCTCACCTTAGCCAAATCCTTGAAACTACAACAAAAAAGGAAAAACATGGAAAATCTAGTGCTGGAGCTTTAAAAAGGTAATCAACTAGTTCTGATTTCACATGTTATTTATTGTTTTCTCTAGTATATATTCATATAACTGCTGCTGCCATACGTGCATGAGTGCAGGTCAAGCGAGGAGAACCTTCCTGTGAAGGCAAGAGCCAAGAAAAAGAAGAAAGATGCTGTTGTGATTCCTGCTAGCCCTGCAATGAGTACAAGAAGCAAATCTTTCATCCCTGCTAGCCCTGCAATGAGCACAAGAAGCAAAAAAGGCTCAGCATGTGATTCCCATCTCTTCTCTTCGTGTCCTGAGTCGTGTGAGAGGTGCTTCTATGCTTTGCCGTGTGATTTTTGTGGAACTTACCTCATGTACGTGATGTAAGTGAGACCAAGTGAAGTGGTGCTGCTTTTGTGCCCTGTATGTGATATAAATTGTAGAACCAGTAGTGATGTTTCGTTTATGTGATGTGGACGTATTGCTATAAAATGTCTATGCATATATGTTTATTGTGTACAGAGAATGGATAAATTATAGGGAAGTTCTGCCAAAAAATTATTTTTTAAAATTACAATCTATTATATAAAATGGTTCCATGCAGTTCGCTACTTTCAACTTTTTTGAGCTGACCGGTACATTTCTTATTTGCTTAAATGTGTAACGAAAATTAGAGAGTTTTTTTTGTCACATAATTTGTCAGGGGTAAAAGAGTCTTTTCACATCCCAATTTAACACTGTTAGTGCTGAGAATGCACTACGGGGTCATATTAGGAAGGAAACAAAATTAAGAAGATTTTATTTTTTAGGGCCAAATAGGGAACAAGATTTTAAGGAAGGGCCAAGGAAGGAATTCTCTATATTTTGCTAAAGGCGCTAACTAACTTTTTTTTTGTAACATGTGTAATTTTGTAGATGTATCCGATTTTGAAACTTTCACGCAGTTGACAATTAGTGTGAGTGGCTTGGGGGTGCTTCCAAGCTACTAACAATGTTACCAAAAATTCATTATTTATGGAAACATTTGGTAGATTTGCGACACATATGTATCATCACATCATATTTTACCTCTAAATCCGATCACACACGATGAATCAAATTTCCTACTTAAAATTTATAGCAATGCAGACGTGTCATATACTAACCTAGCCAGCTCTTATGGAATTGCTTCATGATTTTTTGGTTTAACCTGCGTTGTTTTGAAGCACAATATCATCCCAAGCCACGCTAGCGCTAGATACTCTCTCAACTACACCAATGATGTTTCTAATCTTCCGTGGCTTGTGGTGTTATGACTTGCTACCAAGGCACATAGAGTCATACTGTTCTTCCGTACGTATCTAGATAGGTACCTAGCATAGACATATAGTCATACTGTTTTTCCGTCAAAAAAAAAAAGAGTCATACTGTTTTTGTTGTTTAGGTGAATGGCACAATGTGTATTCACCATATGACCAAATTTGAACATAAGCTCCACCACGGGTTTATAAACAAATGAAAAAAAATGTTATAAATAGTAACAATGCATTGCTTGCTGAAAATGCTACTATTCACATCATTTTTGTAATGTTTATAAGGAAATTGAACACAAAGTTTTCTAGTAGGTATGTGCTCCCTTTCCTAAGGTATATAATATAGTAAAAACAACTGAAATTGTGGCAAAGTGGAGGTTGATGTCATATTTGTGGGGTCGGTGCTTTATTTTTCCAGAAAGTCTTGACTCTTTGAGACAGTTTTCATTTATTTTACGGCCACATCTTGATAAATAGTTAACTTACAGATAGTTAAGTACTATTCGTCTAGCGGCCGGCTTTTTAAAAATTGCCTAGTGATGTGACACCCTATAATCAACTTCACTACCACCAAATTTAACTATAAGGTCATATGTCCTTTATTTAGAATGATTCTTAAGATATATTTTATGTCTCGAAGTGCCCGTAGAGTCAGAATGATCTAACTTTATCTAGCAATATAGCATATGATGCATATTATTTAAGTGAAAATGTGTACATCCATCCGGAGTAATAATTTTAGCATGTACACATGATGTACTATATTTTTAGCAATACACTTATGTAGAAAGTAATCGCCACGCCAAATTACATGTAGCGCCAGGAATAATTCCCAAAGCGTGTACCCAATTTGCTCTTTTCACCCTTTTCAACTTGCAATTACCCCAGGTAAAAAAAAACTCACACGCCGTGCACACACTTCACTAGCTAGCTTGGACTAGAAACAGGAGATCAGCGACGAGCGTTTAAAAAAGGGAAAAGGTGGAGCGATGCACTGTGCGCACATCTTATTAATGTCCACCCCTTGAATACTACTCCGTATATTAATGTCCACATTACAAACTTACACACCTAAATCCACGTAAACAGTGCATAAAGGCCTCCTCGTAACCCACTCGACATTTTAATGAAGTATCCCCCAGCAGCTTTATATACTACTCTACCATGGCCGGATACTTCAAAGAGAGCCCAAGCCAGTGAAACGGGAGACCTTTTCCCTTCTTGCTTTTATCAAGCTAGAAGGTCCAAACCACTTCATCAAAAAGAAAGGGGGAAATAAGATAGAGAGGGGGAAACAGGATTGAACAGATCGGGGTAGGTCATACATAGGCCAAACCCCAAATCTGCAATGCAATCACCGGAGAGAAAAAACGGGGCTCCACACCGGGTATGTGCGTCTTCCTTACCTCTCTCTCCCCATTATTTCAGCTTACAAGTTCCAACTTCAGTAGTAGTAGTGCTGCTGTAGCAGCAATAGCGCAGTAGTGGCTGTATAGCAAAGCGAGACCATGATCGCGATGGTCGATCTACGGGTCACGGTAGCTCCAGAGGCTCTCCCGGCCTCCGAAGGGTCTGGGTATTCGTCCGAGGAGTCCGGGCTGAGCCTCGGCGGGCTCATCATCATCCCGGCTGCCATGTTCTGCAGGAACAGCGGCGTCTCGAAGAGCGCCTCCTCGTCCAAGAAGTACTGATTGTACCCAATGCTCGCTTGATCCTGCTGCATCGCGCTGCCCGACGAGGCAGCGGCACTGCTCCCACCGAACTGCTGCTGCTGTAGTGCTGATCCAGCAGCGACGGGGGCAATGCCGCGGCCAGCGCGATCGTGCTCGATGGAGGCGGCTGCAGCGGCCGCAGCCGCGCGGATGTCGTCCGCGGATGTGGACGCCGGCGCCGGGCGAGTGGCCGCTAAGGCGGGGAAGTTGAGTGCCGCGTCGGGCCCTCGGAGCGAGCAGGCGGCCACGTCGTACGCCACGGCGGCCATCTCGGCCGTCGGGAAGGTGCCGAGCCAGATGCGGCGCGCCTTCCGCGGCTCTCGGATCTCCGAGACCCACTTCCCGCACCGGCTCCGGATGCCGCGGTATAAGGGGTGCTTCCCCGACGACCCATGCCCAGACATTGACAAGCTAGGGCAATGAGCACTATACTATAATTATATAGGTAATGGCTATGAGTCTATAATATATGGTATATGTGTAGTTATGGATCGATGGGTGTGTAGGTGGGAGTGTGCGCGTGCATGCTGATGCAGTTCGCCGGCAAGCGCGGAGGAACTCGGCTTATATAAGTGGACCGCCAGGCGAGAGAAGCGCGCGGGCGGGAAGCGTAGGGGACGCCATGGCGCTCGCTCTCGATGAGCTGGTGCCCCGGAAGCAAACAACTCAAAATCGCAGCCACAGCAGCTTACAGTTCTTTTCGGGCGTGTGGGGAAGAATCACGTCGCTTTCAGGTTTTCTAATCATGGAAGCTAGAGAGCGTGTTGCTTAAATTTGCGTGTTTTTTTTTAAAATCACGGCGTAACTATTTGCCTTTTCACCCTCTTTTCTTAGGGACTGTGGCAGTTTTTTTTGGCAGGTTACAGTTTCTCTACAGTCATGCTGATTAGCTTTATTGAGCGGTATCCCCCACAAGTCCCTTCCGCAATATCCATCTCATGCTTCTCACTGCGATGTGTATCTTTTCTCCTCAGCAATAGGCAGCTCTCCTTAATGACCTGGGTTGAATTTTCTACATTGAATCTGAATCTGCGTCTCATATATTTTTTGATTGTGACAGCCAAAGTGACCTGGATAAATATCTCCAGATTATGAGGGGAAAAGTTGGGCAAAAGTATGAATCCAATGGAGGGAAGGAGCACCGGGACGGTTGAATCAGGTACTATTTGACATTTGGTCTGTGGTGGAGTGTACATTGATCTGTACACGGAATAAGGGTCAAATAATTACAGTTTGGGATGCGATCATACCAGCACTAAATCACGGATCCCATTAGAACTCCAAAGTTAAGCGTGATTGGGCGAGAGTAGTACTAGAATGTGTGACCTACTGGGAAGTTCTCGTGTTGCATCCCTCCTTTTTCCCTCGCAAAAAAAAAAAGATACAGTCGGCTGAGTATGACACTTCCACGAGCGGCTACCAAAAATGGTCCGCCCACCACTCAAACAAAAAGCCTTAGGATGACTCCAACGGGCCAACGCATCGAGTCTGTTTGTGTCCGGATGGCAAAAATCAGCCCCCAACCATGCGATGCATCCAGTCCGCTGGTCCGTTTTGTGTCCAATTTGTGTCCGACGCATTCCTGACGCAAATTTGGGCCAGGTTTGGGTCGAGGACGGACAGAAACGGAGCGAGAGACGCGTCCGTAGCAAACATATGCCGGATACATTAAATTTGAGTCGTCCAATATCAAATCAACGTATCAGATTGTTCGGTCCGTGTTGAGCAACTCAACACATCCTATACGAAACGTTATTTTTGTTTTTGCCCGACCGAATAAACTTTGCCCACGACGAGCGCCAATACGCCGTGGCTCCCTCCGAGAGCGCTTTCTCGGTCCATCACCGCCGGATCGAGCATCCGCGCGTGACTACGGTTGATTTGATTGATTCCCGTCGCCGGCCGGATCCGCCGCGTTCGCAAATCCACGCACGCCGGCTGTCGGAGCTCCGCGCGCCTCCTGCTTTCCGTCGCTGGCCGGAGCCGTATATGTACAAGGGAAAAGGAAAAAAGAAACGCAAGGACAAATTCTGTCGCCTGCTGGTCACCCGGCAGCGGCCGCTCCTCCGGTCAGTCCTCCTCTCCCTCTCCCACGTTCTTCCTCTATCTCTTCCCTTCCCCTCCCTCCGCCGGCACGAGCTGCAGGAAGTATACGCCGTCCATCCCCTCCACTGCCCCGCCCCAAACCCTAGATCAAACAGACGGGATGGGAGCGGGGGGGGGGGGGGGGGGGGGGGGGGGGGGGGACGACGGCCACATCCTGGCCCTTCCCAAGGCGTCCACCCCCGCTGGCCCTGCCCAAGCTGGCCACCTCCCTTTCCATTCATTCCAAATTTCCAATACAGCTGCCTATTTGCCTTCAAATATTCATGTTGATGCATGATCAGGGAGCCTGGGGATTTGTAGTACGAGATGATCAGAGAGAATTTCTTGGTGGTGGTGCCGGGAAGATCCCTCATGTTCGTTCTGCTCTACACGCAGAAGTCATTTACCAATTTTTCTGAATGTTGGTTGGTCCAAGAATAATTTGGTACTTGAATCAATTGACAGAATAAATAGAAGTGTAGTCAACATTATTTAGAGTCATTTACCAGTATTTATGGATGTTGGTTGGTCCTAGAATAATTTGTTACTTGAATAAGTTGACAGGATAAAGTGAAGTGTGGATGGGAGCTTGCTGATGCATGATAATTATAAATATGAACTTGCAGACAATTGGGTCATATATGTACTCTGAAGAAGATGCATGTATCGATGTGTGTGGAGACCATGGGGCGTCAGTGCGTCATATACACCTGCGTCCAGCAGCGCCAGGGGATACATGTGAGTGAGGTTAACACTTTACACTTACAGTATGTTTCTTTTATCTTTCAGACATATATTTCTATGATGATGCCATTAGAACGTGAGATCTCAATAAGGATATTGTTGCTCTGTTACAGTTTTTTAATCACTTTTTTCCGTGTCATTGTGCATAGAAGAAGATTTTATTTCATTTACTCATGTTTGCTCAGTTTGGTTGTTTGTCTTGAAAGATTATGTGGTGCTAATGCTTCAAGACTACTTCCTGTCCACTCGCAATGCAGAGAGGTAAGGAGGCATTATATTTCTAAAGGGATTAGCAGCATTACTATATTTCATTGGTACAGAAAATAAACTTACTAGCATCGATAGTCTAAATTGTAACTACTTACACATCTGCATATATCCGTACATAAATGACCTATTAGGCATTTGCATGCACATCTCAATTGCTATCTATATTCGAACGAACTAACTTGATATATAACAATGGTTTTCCTTTGTGTTGTACGATCAGTTTGTCAGTTTGTCGATTGTAGGGTTAATTGTTCCTGTACTTAATTGTTCCTGTATTTGATTATAGACTTTAGCTCTTTGGATAAAGAGACATTAGAGTGTCCAATTTTTTTTGAAGATACGAGCTTTGCCAGTTCCCTCTGTTTTGTGAGATTTTGACTCGGTATGAATTTTGATTAAAGCATGTCCATGATATTTCCTTCAGTATCAATTTCTGATTAAACATGATAGGACGCTTCAACCTTGGGTTTCACGATCAACTATGAACAGGAAACTGATCTCCTATAGGTAATTTGACTCTATACAGAGGAGCTCCTCCCATTACAATCATTTACCAAAAGAGGTTTTAAACCATAATCTTAAATGCTAGAAGTATTCTCTGCTGTGCTATTACAATTTGCAGGAAGGCAATATTGTTACCATGTCTGATCAAATCAGTCACCGTTAGACTCGAAGCCACCCTCACCATTGACGGGGGCGTCAAATTTGTCAACCAAGTGACCAGCTGATGACCATAGTTGCGACACGATCCCCAGGCCACACGTCGAAGTTAGCGTCTGATTGGTTGAAGAGCAGGACACCCAGGGGCCCTTAATAAGAATGACAGTTGCATAACATTATTTTGGTTAAGTGCATAGTTTGTCCTCTGAATCAATAAATGTAATTGTTTTTCTTAAGGCCATTTGGATTCAGATTTTAATCTGATCCAAGCATCCTTTTGATATCATGACATGCTCTCAAAATGCCTACATGTTGTGGTTGTTGGCTTGGGGTGAACACAAATTTCTTTCCTCTTATCCTTGATCACTTCGTTAGTTCATAGTTCATTTGCTCTACTGGGACAGGGTACAACACTGTTGTATCTATGCTGAACCTATGTTAACATTATTGGTGATGGTGTACGAAAATTCTCGAAGGGAAATTTCGCATTTTACGTTCAAACGTGAGATATGTGTGATGACAGAAAAAACTTAAAAGACCGCGTCAACGCGCTTCTCACAAAAAAAAATCTTTCCATCCTAATGAGCAATTGACCTAAACATATTCCTGTCAGATTTTTTGTTTTCATGTCAATTAGTATATATAAACATTAAAAGACCTTGAAACCCATTTAAACTAAAAAAACAAGGATATATTTTTAAAAATGGAGACGTGCGTTGCACGTGCACCTTCACTAGTACAGAGAAAATTGCAGAATATTTAAAGGCACATATGGAAAGAATAATGTGGTTTCTTATGTGGAAAATAGGACAGGTGTTTTCGTAGGATATGTACAGTTTCATCGTGACCAAAACAAACACTACTATAATGTATTTGTAAGTTTGTTGTACAAATTTACAAAAGTGGCTTAAATGGTGTCATTTCTTTTGAGTCAATGTTGGGTTCGCGGCGGCGGCCCCGACGACGCCGACGCGGAGTCGACGCCATCAGCTGTGTTGTACTACCTGCCGTCGCCTTGCGCTTGCACTTTGCGTGGTCCAGTTGCAATGCAGAAAGAGATTCCAGGCATCGAGGGCATGGACTCAACGTCGAGGCCAGCAGTGTACTTGGTGCGCGTTTAGTAGGCTGCATGGCCTTTTAAGCCGCACCAGATTAGGTCGCTTAGGATTAGGTCTCACAAAACCAACCTGGCCCATGTTGTGTACGTCAGCCTGTATTTGCTTAGGGTTGGGCTAACAACCTCTCTTTGTTTGGTTGAATACTAATCTTGGTTAGTCTCACATATTTTCACATGATTTTCACATGGGTGAAGTTACCATCCATCACCACTCTTGGACATGAATATCAGTGGAGCGACGACGACACAACATGATGGCAGGAGAGTCGACGGAGACGACACGCCACGGCGGCGGTGGAGGTCGACAACAACGACACGACATGACCGCGGCGTAGCTCCACAGACACAACGCGGCAAGGCGGCAGCGGAGTTGGACGCAGACAAGGAAGTGTGCGGCAGCGGCGGAGCATCACAAACACACCATAAATGCCATCACAACCATACGGAGGTTAAAAAAGATACTACAACAAGAACAGTCTAAATACGCGCACATACGACACAATATCTATTCATCTACGATCGTCGAAACGAAAAACTTGCAACATGAGAGTTGTGTGAAATGACGAGATGAACCTACTCATAAAAGGAAACTTCAAACGGTCAAGCGCGTGCGATTAATTTGACGAAATTCATCAAAAAAGATTCAAACATAAACACGAAATTAGCAGTTAACAATTAACGAAAGTCGGAACCGATTGTCAAAATGGAACCAAATCATCAACGCGAATCATTTTCATTTAGAGCTTATTTTGATTCGAGGACTCTACCTTAGTTGGAAGGAAGAAGAAGGAGGTGAGGGAAGCAAACTCATGTATGAGCGAGTAGGAGAGAGGGCTCGGTTTGTAGCTGGCCGGCGTGGTTCCACGGGCACGCTCGATCTGAGCGTGTCTGCTGGGCCTGGCCCGAGCCTGATTTAGTGAGCATGCTGGCCTGCAGCTTGCACATGCAGCTGGCGGGGCTGGCCTGGCCTCGTACAGACCACCAAACGCACACTTAAGGATAAGCCCTCTGTGCTATTTTGTTTAAAATAATACAGTTTTTACAATTTTCATAAACAATACGATGTTTTGAGACATTTACAGAAATAATACACCCTCGACCACGTTAAAGCTGAGTAGGCCTGACGGCCACGGCCCAGCCGAGCAGGCCCATGATCGACAGGCATATCAGTCAGGCGATATTATATAGTTGGTCCGGTAGTATTTTTTATTTCCTAGAGTGAATCGACTATTTAGTTATATATCGGTATGGCGGTATTATTTAGGTGGTCCGATAGTAATTTTTATTTTCGTAGAGTGAATCGAGTATTTATTTATTTATCGGTCTTGTTGTATTATTTAGTTGGTCCGGTAGTAATATATTTTTCATAGAGTGAATCGAGTATTTAGTTATTTATTGGTCTTGTGGTATTATTTAGCTTGTTGGGAAGTAATTTTTATTTCGTATAGTGAATATTATAGACATTATTATTTCATGTTGCTTAATAGTTGACGAGTCTTATTTTTTATGTCAGCAGAGATGTCTAATTTAGTGAAATGTATTTTTTTACTATGGTGCTGGTACTGTTCAAACAAATGAGTTTGGAGCTGATCTGAGCCAGTTTCATACTACGGAGTTGGATCTTATTGCTGCCTTAAACATGGTCTCTTAGTCAGTTAAAAGACTCGTTGGCAGGAAGTTCAAGGCTTAATCCTGAAACATACACCCTTGGTGTGCATGCATTATGGACCAGCTCAAGTTCAAAGATTTTCTTGTTTTTGAGCCCAATTGACCGGATCTCTCAGTGGGCATGTTGGTTAGAAGGTTGCAAAAGAATGGGAACTAACCCTGTCGCCCTAGTACTTCCCGTCGCGAAGGAGGTCAACCCCCCTGAAGGCGAGGGTGGGCACGATCCTAGCTAGAGCAGTTAAGAGGTGCATTTAGGAGGACATGGTGATAGTCAGGCAGATGTTGGAGGTGGTGGTTACGAATCAGGGCATAGCAGTCAGGCAGTAGGAGAAAATAATGATAGTGTCGAGGCAGATGCGGACGAGGTAGATGGGCGCATGTAGAACCAGATGGAAGATGAAGATGCCGATGGTGATAGTGGTTATGTCGATGATTCCGATGAGTAGGATGAAGAATAGAATGACTAAGAGGTGCCTAACTCTGCATCATTGAATCAGGACTTCTCTTCTGCAATGACCGTAAACTATGGCCATGATTCTACCTGGCAATATCACCAGAACACATGGCTAAGGGTGCTAGATATCCCGACAAGAAACTTCTACAAGAAGCAATCGTTGCGTGCGCAATGTCCACGTCGAGGGTTTTTAAAACTAAGGTGTCAAGTAAAAGATATCTTACAAAGGAATGTGAGGACATAAATTTCCCCCGAAGAGTGCACGGCTATCTCCCTAAGTTTGACGCCCCAGGAGCAGCCGCAGCCGACGCCCCAGCAGCTGACGCCCCGGCAGCACCCGCATCCACGTCTAGCACCGTAGTCGATGCCTAGACCCCCCCCCCCCTCCTAACCAGGCTGGAGGTTCGTTGCGCCAACAGCAGTAGAGGCCCACGTCGAGCTTCGTGTTTCGTCCACAACCCAGCCACATGGTATCTATATTCCTATCTATTCTTTTCCATATCAATTGAGGGACTACGTAATTCGTTAATACTTATGTTACCGCATGCATGAGCCTACGGATATCAGGCGGCTATGTCCGGATATCAGTCGTCTATGTCCGGATCCGTGTGAGGGAGCGATCAGGTAGGTCGGCATAGCATGGAGGATTACATCGTCCACAACGAGTGGATGAACATTTTTGCGACTCCTCCACCATGTCCCACACATGATACACAGTATCACGAGGACGGGTCTCGGATTCCTACTCGTAACGTTGGGCCATCCCACAGGTATGGATGGTTGATGCCGCCTAATCCACCACCTCGGCCTTGTGGCAGACGGCGTGGCTGACACTTCTCTATGACTAGAGGCATGTCTATCTACCTATGTATGATACATCAATATTTGGATGAGACATATGTTTGAGACTTATTTATATCTATGTACCATTAGACACATTACTATGTATTATAAATATTACTATGTCTAGAGCAAATTAAGATACAACTGAAACATAGATACATCGGTACTAGCAACGCTATAAATTAAATAAAAATGGTTTGACTTAAATTAAAAACTTCACCTAACTACATGAAGTCATCTCCCGTCGATGTAGCCTACAACCTCTGTCTATGCAGCACTGTTGCCCTTCGACGATGCAACTCTCTTGCCCGTTCTGCTCGGCATGAAAATACCAACATCGTCGTCGCTCTTGTTCATCCACAACTAAGGATTCTTTGCTGCACAGCTCCACGAAGATTCACTTCTATGCTTTTTCTTCTTCCACCTTTCCATGCAACATGAAAAGTTCCTGGCGTAGTTCCTCGGCGGTCCTCGATGGCCCCTCGTGCCATCGTAATGCCTCCCTGATATGTCTCAAATGTATCTATAATTTTTTGTTGTTCCATGCACGTTATATATCATTGCCACATGATTTTATAATGTTTTTTATATCATTTTGGCATATTTTATGGAACTAACCTATTAACAAGATGCCCAGTGCCAGTTCCCGTTTTCTGCTGTCTTTTTGTTTCAGAAAAGCTAGTCGGGGAACTTTCTCGAAATAAGCTGCCAATTTACATGATTTATTTTTACGAAGAAATAAAGACTGCGCCAGCAGGAGACCTACAGGGGGGGCCCACAGGTCCCAGACGCCACCCAGGCTCGGTCAAGGGTGGACCGCGCCTGGGCCCCACCTGGTCGCCTCGCGAATCTTCCGACGCCGCCCTTTCGCCTATAAATTCACTTCCTCCCGAAAACCCTCGGGACCCGATCATATTTTCCAGAAAACGTCCGAGGCCGCCGCCGTCGCCAACCCTAGATCGGGAGGGTTCTGAAGCTCTTCCCGACACCCTGTCGGAGGGGTAGATCGTCACCGGAGACATCTACACCACCATGCCTGCCTCCGGAGTGATGCGTGAGTAGTCCTCCACGGGACTACGGGTCCATGGTAGTAGCTAGATGGTTGTATCTTCTCCTTGTACTCCATTGTTTAGATCTTGTGAGCTGCCTATCATGATCAAGATCATCTATTTGTAATGCTACATGTTGTGTTTGTGGGGATCCGATAAATTATGGAGTCATTGACATTATTTTTCAGTTTATCTATGATATGTTTTATTTATGACCTTGCATGCTCTCCGATGCTTGTGTATGATTTGGCCGAAGTAATTACTTATGTTCGCCGAGAGAGTATTTATGCTAGATAGTGGGTTCATGCCTCTCTTGTCTGAGATCGAGTTGACATAAGCGATTAAGTCTTGAGATGTGATCTTGCTACTAGGGATAAAACAGCGGTGTTTATTGCTATATGTTGTAACCATTGCTTACATTATGCAACTTGCTTATTGCAATTATCTGTTGCTTGCAACTTAATACTTCCGGGTGACATGCTGGATAGCGATCCTGGGGTTGATTATTAGTCATAGATGTAGTTGGATAACGGTCTATGTATTTTGACGTAATGCCCATATTAAATGAAACGGTGAACTTTGTGTCGTGATAGTATTGTGTTGCGCCCATGTTTGTCAATTGTCCTGCTGTAATTTGTTCACCCAACATGTTTATCTTTTGGAGAGACACCAGTAGTGAACTGTGGACCCCAGTCCTATTTTCTATATTGCTTACAACCGTTTTAATAACTTTTCCAAGTCATTTGCTCGCTGGTCATATTTGCTCTCATATTATTTTCTACCATGCGTTTAATCCTTTGTGTTCAGCAAGCCGGAGAGATTGACACCCTCTCTGTTTCGTTGGGGCAATGTAGTTTATTCGTGTGTGCGCAGGTCCACGTCAACAGCTCTTTTCGGCGCCATTGCCATTGTCACCTAGCCGAAGCCTTCTCTGAATCCTACTGGTTTGATAACCTTGGTTTTGCAATCAAGGGAAAATTGCTGCTACGCTACATCATACCTTCCTCTTGGGGTTCCCAGCGAACGTGTGATCCACGCCATCAAGCTCTTTTCTGGCGCCGTTGCCGGGGATTAGGAAGCTACAGCGAGGGGATTTTCGCACATCCTTACACTCTATTTTGTTATTGTCTTGCTTAGTATATTTTTATTAGTCTAGTTTTGCTTTTCGTTTGCTTTAAAAATCAAAAACACAAAAAAATAAAAATTCCAGCAAGTAGTTTATTTCGGTTTTGCTTAGTATCTTGTTTTTATTTTTGCTAAAATGTGTTCAGAGGAGAACACTAAGTTGTGTGACTTCACAAGCACAAACAACAATGATTTTATATTCACACCAATTGCTCCACCAGCCTCTAAGGCAGAGTTCTATGAGATAAAACCTGCTCAGCTAAATTTGGTTATGAAAGAACAATTTTCTGGTGCTAGTACTGATGATGTTGCTTCTCATTTGAATAACTTTGTTGAGTTATGTGATATGCAAAAGTATAAAGAAGTAGAGGTGACATTATTAAACTGAAACTTTTTCCTTTCTCTTTGAGAGGACGTGCTAAAGAATGGTTGCTATCTTTGTCTAGAAATAGTATTGATTCTTGGACTAAATGCAAAGATGATTTTATTGGGAAGTACTATCCAGCTGCTAAAATTATATAATTGACGAGTAACATTATGAATTTTAAACAATTTGATAATGAACATGTTGCTCAAGCTTGGGAAAGAATGAAATACATGGTTAAAAATTGTCCCACTCATGGACTTACTCTTTGGATGGTCATCCAAACTTTTTATGCTGGCTTAAATTTTTCTTCATGAATTTGTTCGATTCAGCTACTGGAGGCACCTTCATGTCCACCACATTGGGTGCAGCAACAAAGCTCTTGGATGATATGATGGCAAATTATTCCCAATGGCACGCTGAAAGAACTCCAACTGGTAAGAAGGTAAATTCTGTTGAGGAGATCTCCTCTTTGAGTGATAAAGTGGATGCTATTATGTCTATGCTTTCTGGTAATCAAGTTCCTATTGATCCAAATAATGTTCCCTTACCTTCTTTGGTTGCTCAAGAAGAACAAGTTGATGTGAATTTCATTAGAAATAATTTCAACAACAATGCTTATAGGAACAACTTTGGTAATAATAATTATAAGCCATATCCTCCAAGTGGTAGTAATTCTTTTGGCAATTCTTATGGTAATTCCTACAGCAACAATAAAAATGTGTCCTCTGATCTTAAAAGCATGCTTAAAGATTTTATCACTTCACAAAAAGCTTTCAATAAAGTGTTGAGGAAAAGCTAGGAAAATTGGATATTCTTAGTGCTAAAGTTGATAATCTTGTTCATGATGTTGATATCTTAAAATAAAATTTTGCCTATTGATATTAAGGAACATAAGTCTCTGAATGCTATACAAATTAAAATTGATAACAACATAAGGATGTTGGCCGAATTACATGCTAGATGGGAAAGAGAGGAAAAAGAAGCTGAAATTGCTGAAACTAGTAAGATTGCTAATGTTTGCACTATTTTTACTGATGATGATATTAAAATTTTGAATGCTCATGAGTCACCTACAGTCCTAAATATGCTAATGGTAAAAAAATTGGAGTAGGAAAGATTTCTATTACGCCTATTAAAAATCAAAATCTCTCCAATAGTGCTAAAACTGTCTCTAAAGAAGTGCTGAAATTAATCCTGATGATAATGATCCTTTTAGAGAAAATGCTCCTGTTATTTTTTATGACAATGATCTTGATTTTGATAATTGTAACCTTACTGAAGTCATTAAGTTTTTACAAAAGCTTGCAAAAAATCCTAATGCTAGTAAATTGAACCTTGCTTTTACCCAACATATCACAAATGCTTTGATTAAAGTTAGGGAAGAAAAGATCAAGTGTGAATTTTCTATCCCTAGAAAATTAGAAGATGCTTGGGAACCAACTATTAAGATGAAAGTTAATGATTTTGAGTGCAATGCTATGTGTGATCTTGGTGCTAGTGTTTCCATTATGCCTAAAAAGTTGTATGACATTCTTGATTTGGAACCACTAGAAGATTGTCCTTTGAGTGTTTATTATCTTGATTCTACTTTGAATAAACCTGTGGGAAAATAGATGATGTTCTTATTATGGTTAATGGTAATTATGTCCATGTAGATTTTATTGTCATGGATATTGAATGCAAACTTTCTTGCCCTATTGTGTTGGGAAGACTTTTCTTAGAACTGTTGGTGCTATCATTGATATGAAAGAAGGAAACATTAAATTTCATTTTCCACTTAAGAAAGGGATGGAACACTTCCCTAGAAAGAGAATGAGGCCATCTTTTGGGTCTTTTGTTAAGTCAAGTGAGGATTTTGATGTAGGTGATATTGATAATACTTGATCTTTTTGCCATTGTGCCTAGCTAAAAGGCGTTAAAGAAAAGCGCTTATGGTAGGCAACCCATTGTTTTTATTTTCTGTTTTTTTATTTTTCTTTGAGTCAAGGTTGCCGTTACTTTGGTAACACTTATTTGTATCCTTTTATTTTTGTTTTGTGTGCCAAGAATAGCCTCTAATGGGAGAAAAGTAAAATTTTGAGTTTGCTGTCCAGAAACAGATTTCTGTCGTCACCGTACGAAATCCAAAAAATCACAGAACGTGATCTGGAGCTATAAATGTTTGAAAGTAAGCATCTGGGTTTTGTCTACCTTTCGTTAGTTTTGATTTTTCTGATTCGAGGTGTCCTAGTGTCTCACAAAAAATCATCTTTGCGTTCTGTTATATTTTTGACAGATTCTGTCTTAGTTTTGCATTGTGTCTTTTACGAGTGTTGTGTGAGGTTCTTTTGATCAAATAGCAGCACTTAATGCATTGTGACAGTAGCTAATGTGGAAATAATTATATGCAATGTGCTAAATGAGAACTGAAGGTGGATTATTTTGTTTGAGGACTAACCCCTCTAATAAGTTAGTGAGAAGTTTTGTGTGAAAAAAGTTTTCAAGTGCTGAGAAAACAAAGTGATGAAAGAATATCAAGAAGGGATTAAAGCTCAAGCTTGGGGAGGCTGCCCTGTACCTCCACCAAATATTCAAGAAGTCTCAAGCGTCTAAGCTTGGGGATGCCCAAGGCATCCCCTTCTTCATCAACAATTAATCAGGTCGATCCCATGAAGCTATATTTTTTATTCCTTTGCATATTACGTGATGTTCTTGGAGCGTCATTTATGTTTTTCTTTCAGTTTTGTTTTATTTTGTTTTGTTTGCTGGTCTTTTCAATAAAGGATCCTTGCATTCTTGTGTGGGAGAGAGACACCTCCGTTTTTTCATAATACACTCTGTTCTTCACTTATATGTGTAGAGTGTTTAGCTTTTTATTATCTTAGCTTATAGCTCTTGTTTTTAATGTATCTCTTGTTCAGAGATATTAGTTACTTGTAGTTAGGTTGTACTCTCTTGTGTTACATGCATATTTGCTTAGAGAGTTGTTTCAATTAAGTTGATTGGTGTTTGGTTGAAAGGGAACTATCATGTAGGATGTGGTAAAAGAAGTTTACAAATCATTGTCTTGAATAATTTGATACTTGTCAATTGTTTTGAGATATGAACTAGATGAATGCTTAAACTTGTGGATCATTTACTTAAGAATGGATTAGTGGAGAAATACCGTAAAGCTTAGAATTATGATGCTTGTTCTGATTGTTATTTCTCAAAGTCTAGATATTCTTTTTGCAATGGTTGTTTGGTTGACAAGGGAGACAGTGTGGAGTCTAATAGTTATGCTTAATGTATATCTTGTGGTCATTCATGTATTGGGTTGATGATATGTGTTTGCTTGACACCTTGTTAAGCCTAAAACTCTGTACTGAGAGGGAATGCTTCTCGTGCATCCAAAACCTTGAGCCAAATATCCATGCCATTCGTGTCCACCATACCTACCTACATGTGGTATTTCCTTGCCACTCCAAGTAAATTTTTTGTATGCTACCTTTAAAATATTCAAAATGTTATTACTTCCTTTTTGTGCCTCTACTACTAAGCTCATGAGGAAGTAGTGGGTGGTCTTTATTGCATTTGTTGGACAGACTTCTTTCAGGACTTGTATGTTTCATCTACTTGTCTATTAATTTTGCAAAAAGAGCTGGCAACGGGGTGCCCAGCCCCATAAAAGATAAATTACAACTTTCACCAAAAACTCTCCTCACATTTTGTTCTTGTGAATTCAGTCAAACATCTACATGTGTAAACAAAGGAGATAAAGAGGAATGACCTGCTTGCTGAAAAAATAACGTTCCTCATGGGAGCCTCTCTTATAAGTCTGTCTAGCAAATGTAGTAATGCATTGCTCACTAGCATTCGTTGACCATAGTATGTGTAACGTCCCAAATTTTGGAAAACAAGAAATACTCTGTTATTAGTGACCCAAAATTTGGAACCAACAAAAACTTTTTGAAATACTTCACTAATGCTTGTGTTTCACTCACTATTGATCTGCTTGACATTGCCTGCCTTGTTGTTTGAGTTAACAACCACTACCTTTGAACTCAACTAATAGAATCTATCATTTAATTTTGGTGATCATGTCATGACAAGAATAATGATTCATATATCTTCTCTAAATCTTGTTTTGGCCAACTCCCTTTTTCATTGATGTTTTGATTTTATCAACTAACCAAAGACCTACTATTTGAGAAAGTAAAAGTATTCCAAAATTTAAGTGTGTCCAAAACGATGGAGATCCATGTACTATCTCCTACCTATTTTATACCTTGACATTTTGCAAGTATCCAAAATCTCTTATTTTAAAGATCCTGTTTTCAACACCTTTTTGAAAATGATACAATTGGGGAATATACTACCCCATATATTTTCTCTTTATCAAACCTTTTGAAAACTATCAAGTTACGAGTTGAGATACTTTAAAAAAAACACCATCTTGTCATGATCATGTGTGATCACTATATCACCTCATCGTATTTAGGGCTATGTAATTTGGTGGTTCATTTTTGGTTGTGTTTGAGTGGTATTGATAACTGCTTGAGTTATTTAGTTGCTTGTTTGTTGTGGCTTCTTGAATGGATTGATTTTTGTTGACTTGCTTGTGTGAATTAGTATTTTAGTCCTGGCAATGTGATTCCACTCATGCAAGTCCATCCTTATTAACCTCACATGGGTGGGGAAACCTAAAACTACTCTTATCACCTCATCTTTGACTTAAAAATTTATCTTCCTTGTTTATAAACCAAAAAGCCTAATTCAATGTTTTACATGAATTGAGGTATATTTTCAAAGTAGGATTTTACTAAAAAAAAGAAACTTTTTGTGATCTATGTTATGTACTCTCTCACCTCACTCAAACAAAAATAATTATCTTTAATTGTTTTGTTTTAAACTATTTTCAAAAAGGCCATTATTGTTTATTAAATTATTTTGTGAACAAAGGTACTTCCAAAAATCTTGAGAACAATCCTTTGGCATGCTCATTGTCATGTGTGACCTAACTAAGCATCAATACCACCTTCCCTAATTAAAATCTTGAAGAACTTTGGCGAAACCATCTCTGTACCTATCTTGGTCATGTTAAAAGATACCATTTTGCACACTTCCTCCTAATCACCCATGAACTCCTTTCTGCAATGCACCTTCACCACTCTCTTGTCCATCATCTATTCTTGCTTAGTGGTGCATTGTTTGCCAAAATTGAGCACTTGTGTGACTAGTGCTTGATTGCAAAGTGGGCATCATGATAACATTCGGTAACAATCTTTTTCTTAACCAAATTGCATCAAATCACTTCCTAACCATCCTCTCCTCTCTCCCACGGCCTGGACAACCTCCACCCCACCCAGGCCCACTTGTCATTCCCTTTTTTCTTCCCTCCACCACTCACCACCCCTCACTTTCCACCATGGCCGAATGGGAGCTCACTCCCCTCCCATTCTATTGGCCAGGACACGCCACCCCGACCACCTCCTCTCTGTCCCCCTCTCCACCGCACCCTGGAACCAATCAGAAGCCCCCAAGCTCCCCTCTCTCCCTCAAATACCCGAGCAAACCATAGATCGGGTCCCTGCTCGCATTTGCTCTCCTCTGCCTCCTGAGCCCACCTCTCTGCTCCAGAGCATGTCCCTGTACCTACTCTCCCCTCCCTCGAAGCCGAGCTTGCTCCCGAGCTCTCTGCTCCACGAGAGAGGCAAGTGCACCTCGGGAACCCGACGGCGTCGAGCGCTTCTCGCCGGCGCCACACACCCTCTTTCTTCGCCATTCTTGGCTCTGTGGACGTGGTGTATCCCCGGCAACCTCACCCCTCTTTTATTTTCGTCTCTAGGTGCTCGAGCAGGCCACACCAACTCCGACCTGAAGAAACCCGAGCTCGCCGTCGCCATGGACTCCGACATGTTCTCCGGCACCTAGGACGTCGACGAGCACGCCATCGACCCCTCTCTCACCTCCGACCTCTCCCGCAGACGTGCCCGAACCCTAGGTGAGCGCACCGCCGACGGCTGCCTCTTTTCTCTCTCTCTGCAGGAGCACGGCGCCGTCGCGCCGAAGACGAAGGCCGTGAGTCGTCGATCTCCAGATCGACGGCAATGTTTGAACGCGGCGCGGTCGTTGACCGCTTTCACGGACCGCGCACGTGAGGAGGCCGAGTTGGGCCGAGTTCGGCTTGCGCAGGCCCAGATCTAGGCTGGCTTCGACCAGATCTGGCCCAGGAGCGGCCCGGAGACATTTTTTTTCCGCAGTTTATTCCTTTTTCCAGAGATCTGTTTCTGTGCTGTAGCTTTAAATCGTTTTGAAATTGGTAAACATAAAATTAGTGCAAACCAAAAATCACAGTGGTAGCCCGATGGGTTTAGAAGCATCTCCAACTTGCAGATCTGAAAAATATTATTTTGAGTGTCCTTGAAAAATGTTTTGCTATCACTGGTCTGAAAAAATGTTTTGTTAATTACTTGAGTTTGGCAGATCCAAATTGAGTGAATCCAATTGTTTTGGAAAGCTATTGACAGTAGCTTTCAGTATAAATTCGTCTCATGTCTTTTGGATGCTTAGAATTAAAGTTGTGTGCATGTGTAGATTAAGGCATTGAGCACTTGGTGCATTTTTAGTAATTTTTGTGAAATAGATTTTGGAGTAAATCCACTTGTGTTAGTCCCTGATAGTATCCTAGAGTTTAGATCCAAGTTTGTGGAATGTTTTGTTTAGTAGAACTCTCTGAATAGAATTGTTAGTGAAACTAGTGTTTCTGCCCCTTTCTAGATTAATTAAATTAAGTAGTTTATTTTTAGGACTTTGTGTTTTAGGTGTTTTGGTACTGTTGTTAGCACAATAGAACTGTTTTGTTTGTCTTAATATGTTAGTACTGTTAGTGGCTTGTGTGAGGCTTGATTTGAGCTTAAATTGTGTTGGTTAGTGGTGTTTGAGGTCTCCAACTTTTAGCTAGTTATGCTTGTGTTACTGGGTATTTTGTGTTAGCTAAATAGTCTTTTTAACTAAGTTTGTAGCTTCTGGTTGTGTAGGTTTGTTAGAAGTTCTTAGCCTTGCAAGTTAGTAGTAGTCCCTAAAAGGTATTTAATCACTACTTTAAGCCTATCCTTATAAAATGGGAGAGTGTGGTGATTGCTAAACTTGTTTGTTAGATAATAGTCTTGTGTCTTGTTTATTGCTTGTTAATTAAGCTTGATGTTTGCTTTGTTTGGAATGCCTTGCTGTACGATTGATTGTGTATTAGTCAGAGAGTAGCATCTAAGTCACCCTGGTGTGTAGGAGTACTTTAGATATCTAACTTTTGTCTGAAGTATTTCCTTATGTTTGAATGCCAGTTGTCACTTGTTTGCTTGTTTACTTTAGATTGTTGTCAACCCGCATTCGTAGTTTTGACGGTAGCCCGTTTACTATCCGGTACATTAGGACCGTGAGAGGAGGAGTTGTACGTGGGAACTGAACCCGTGTACGAGGAAGAGCAAGACCAGGGACACTTTGCTGAACAAGGCAAGCCACCTCAACCACTCCATATGCCTATTATTTTACAAGCATGTTTTGTTTCCAAAAAAATAAAATAATGCATGTTTTATTCTTTTGTGGCAACCTGCCACCCAAAAACTAATTTCAAAAATGTTGTTTGGCCAAAAATATCTACTAGTTTACAATAGGTTTATTAAAGTAAATCTTTACTTGAGAAGCCTTTTACCGAAGGCGCTATCAAGAAAATTAATTTCTTTATATATATATATCCTTACTCTTATCTCAAAACTATAGGATGGGGACCTGGTTTTTAATAAAAATGTTTTCGGAGGAAAAACCCGAGTCGCTGGGAGCACTCGGAGAGAAAGTGTTTTACAAAAACCGGGTGCTGGGAGCAACCGGAGAAGTTTAGGAAAACCCGAGATGCTGGGAGCAAATCGGAGATGTTTACGAAAACCCGAGCTGCTGGGAGCAGTCGGAGAATGAGATGTTTTTGGAAAACAAAGTACAGCCCTAGCGGATCGTGCCCGACAATTTTAACAGTACAACCACATTACTCCAAAATGGGCACGGGGCCTTTCGGAAGCTTGTTTGTGCTAGTGCGCGCTTTGCCTCAAAATTGCTAGACGGGGTTCGAGTCCCCTAAACCGAATGCCGCAATAAGGAAATTGGTCATACAAACGTGGGGTTAAAGTCCCTACCGGGAAGCAGCGGTGGGTCTCCTGTCATGGTGGTGTGAGACTAGGGGTAACCGGTTGCAAACGGCTAGCTCACTCGGTGCCGGGGAGGTACAAACCCATCGAGGAGGTCGACCGAGGTACTAGCATCGACATAGTGGAAGTTAGGATTGGCGGTCTGATGGGTGCATGCTGTCTCTGTGCAGTCCGTGGCTATCCACGGCAGACTGTCCATATCTTGTGGTGAAAGTGTACAACCTCTGCAGAGTGTAAAACTATTCGAGTAGCCGAGTCCTTGGTCATGGACGGTTGGAAGGCCACCGATCTAGGCGTGCGGGCATTTTTGTTTTAAAAGGAAAACGTGGTTTTGTTGGAAAACAAGGAGGCAGCAAGAAGGTACCTGGGAGGTACGGGTTTTGGGGGAAGACAGTTGGTCTCAGGGAGTCAACTGGTCAGAACCCGGAGAAAGGAAAAAGGGGTACCCCTATCCTATTGTTATAAAAAGGTTTGCAAAAGAATTTCTAAATTCGTGGGGACAGATTCTTCTATTCCCACATTTTTGACAAAGGCGGGGATATGTGTAAATCCCTTTGCCCAAAAGCAACTTTTCGAAAACTAAGCCGCATAGTCGTATATAGCAGCCAACCAAGTTTTCGAAAAATGTTTTTCTTCTGCTTTACCATGAAAAAAAACTTAAACCCTGAGGTGGATTTGCAAGTGCATCATTGTACTTACGGCTGTGTCCCTGGATATTCAAATGTCCAGATTTTCTTTGAGGAAGTTTATGCCGGAGAAGAGGAGCACGTCTATGACCACGCTGACTATGCCGTCACCGGTCAACTGCACTGGTGGGAAACGCGTCCGGTGGTTACGAGGGCCGACGTTAGTCACGAGCTTCCGCTGTATCGTAATTACTTCCGTCCTGCGTGACGGTGTCTGATAGATTGGGTCATGCGACCATTCATGTATGTAAGTTTTGTATGTCCGTTTGAATGATGTAACTTTGAATACCATGTCGGTTATGTGATCACGATGCACTGATCATTGGGATCGTGATCTGTTTACATAACGTGGGTACTTCGGACGGTGGTTTCGGAGGGGCGCCTACAGACTTGGTATCAAAGCCATCGTTGACCTTAGGAGACCTTAGTCAGCATGGTCGTTAGCTTAGTAAGGAAATATTTTGCTAAAACTTATTTCCCTATAATCTATTTTCTTCAAGGTAAGCCTAGTATGGTTTCCACCCCCCACCTAGGCTCAAAAATTTATTGATCTTACCTCTCTAATTTCAATTATTTCAAAAAGATTTTTCTGTACTCTCTGGTCCCTATTCAACTTGTTTAGGCTTGACGATGAACCCAAATAAGACCTAAGTAGCTAGCACCCAGATGGAGAAGCTCGTTATCAAGAAATTACAATGCAGCAAGGAGCCTTTAGATGCCCAGTCCGCAAGACCAAGGTCGTCAATGACAACAAAGCCAAGACCTCCAAACACTTTGGAATGTGCAGAATGCAAGACCAGAATGCCCCATCACTTTCGCTCCCTCGACTCAGCCGCAACAATGTTACTCCATCAGCAAACTGGACAACCTCAAGCTTTCTGGCAAGAACCTAAGGTGATGAAAGGAGGACTTCAGTAACCATGTGACACCAAACCCCATAGGATGAAGTAGGATATGACCCTTGGTTGGATTACCCGACTATCACGATTGTTGAGTGCCCTTTTGGTACTATAAGTGTCGTGTGTGCTCTTTTGCTGGTATGCTTTTTGCTTAAGTGTGTGTCTTGTTTGTATGTTTGTTGTTGGGGTGTTGTTTTCTGGTATCTTTCGCAAGCACGCCTTGTCGGCAACACATATTATGCACATACTTCCCTTTTGTTAAAACATCTTTCTGCCGCTACACAAAATACCTTTTTGGCCATTTTTTTAGCATTTGATGCATCGGGATGCATTTCAAAACTTGTTT
Organism: Poa pratensis; assembly: GCA_947311845.1. Classification (NCBI taxonomy): domain Eukaryota; kingdom Viridiplantae; phylum Streptophyta; class Magnoliopsida; order Poales; family Poaceae; genus Poa; species Poa pratensis. Next base: position 92,835,052 of record CAMZMU010000128.1, read on the forward strand.
AAAAAAACCTCCCTAAAAATGTTTTGCCTCTGATCTAAACTTCGACACGTGAGAGCTTTTATCCGCTCCGGATACAAAAGGTCACCCCGAGAAAGCCCATCCCAGTGTGGTGACAAGCCTTGCCTAGCTTAATTAACTTTTCGAATTATCAGTATACCATCACTAACTTAGCGTATCTACCTTTAGAATAACATATAACACGAGTGACTTGTTACTAGCTAACCTCATCGAGACCTACGAACGGCAACAAGAAGGACTCAAAGAACGCCAAGGGCCACCACTTTCTGAAGATTTTATGAAGCCCCCAATGCCGTGACAGTCAACGTCAGCAACAACGAAGACAACCAGCACTGAAGATCGTCTACATTAAGATGTACCCTGAAGCAAGAGTCATACGTGCCTTCTAGGCGCCAACCTTATTAACTCGACTTGACCGACCTGAGACTGATAGCAATAAGTGTCTTAACTAATCTTCCAGGCTAACTAAAGTTTGAATCGACCTCTGAAGGTTAGTATGTGGCGTCATGAAGTCAACAAACCAAGGCGGCCTTCATCAACTGTGATCGTCAGCTAAACTGAAGATGGGCACAATAGAAGACATCATATCTGACAAGACGCCAAGAAACGACGAAAGACCTAAAGACTGTTGCTGTTGATAGCACACTAAGCAAGTTAGACGCCTTTGGTAGCTTGTAGCACCCTTTGACTTGTCAGAGAGAGTCAAGTCTACGGACCTGACACCCGTGTGAAGCTTGACGACTGTCGGTGGACATTTAAATTTACTAACCCCTCAAGACGGAAACATCTGGACAAGTGTCTACATCCACCGCAAGCGCCACGGAGCTACGACCAAGACAAAGATCGCCGTGATACCCAAGAAAAACAACATAGTGAAGTCGGCGACAACTTATACTTCCAACAGCTACCCTTCAAGGCCCCTTATTAAGGGGGGAAGACATATACTCGTTTTATTAGGGAGTTTTAACAGGTTGTCCTTTGCACCTTAACTCTGGAGTATTTGAAGCCAATTCGACAAGAACACTGATCAGCATCAACCTTCATGACATCACCTTCAGTAGAGACAAGAAATCTTCCAGAAGAAATCCGATGACGTATCGACAAGGAGACCCCAATTGAGAATCAATAACCCCGGAAGATGAAGGAGCAACAAACTCACTAACCTTGCACTCTCTTAAAATACACGCTTAGGAATCTCGGGACGAGATTCTTTTAAGGGGGGAAGGTCTGTAACGTCCCAAATTTTGGAAAACAAGAAATACTCTGTTATTAGTGACCCAAAATTTGGAACCAACAAAAACTTTTTGAAATACTTCACTAATGCTTGTGTTTCACTCACTATTGATCTGCTTGACATTGTCTGCCTTGTTGTTTGAGTTAACAACCACTACCTTTGAACTCAACTAATAGAATCTATCATTTAATTTTGGTGATCATGTCATGACAAGAATAATGATTCATATATCTTCTCTAAATCTTGTTCTGGCCAACTCCCTTTTTCATTGATGTTTTGATTTTATCAACTAACCAAAGACCTACTATTTGAGAAAGTAAAAGTATTCCAAAATTTAAGTGTGTCCAAAACGATGGAGATCCATGTACTATCTCCTACCTATTTTATACCTTGACATTTTGCAAGTATCCAAAATCTCTTATTTTAAAGATCCTGTTTTCAACACCTTTTTGAAAATGATACAATTGGGGAATATGCTACCCCATATATTTTCTCTTTATCAAACCTTTTGAAAACTATCAAGTTACGAGTTGAGATACTTTCAAAAAAAACACCATCTTGTCATGATCATGTGTGATCACTATATCACCTCATCGTATTTAGGGCTATGTAATTTGGTGGTTGATTTTTGGTTGTGTTTGAGTGGTATTGATAACTGCTTGAGTTATTTAGTTGCTGTTTGTTGTGGCTTGTTGAATGGATTGATTTTTGTTGACTTGTTTGTGTGAATTAGTATTTTAGCCCTGGCAATGTGATTCCACTCATGCAAGTCCATCCTTATTAACCTCACATGGGTGGGGAAACCTAAAACTACTCTTATCACCTCATCTTTGACTTAAAAATTTATCTTCCTTGTTTATAAACAAAAAGCCTAATTCAATGTTTTACATGAATTGAGGTATATTTTCAAAGTAGGATTTTACTAAAAAAAGAAACTTTTTGTGATCTATGTTATGTACTCTCTCACCTCACTCAAACAAAAATAATTATCTTTAATTGTTTTGTTTTAAACTATTTTCAAAAAGGCCATTATGTTTATTAAATTATTTTGTGAACAAAGGTACTTCCAAAAATCTTGAGAACAATCCTTTGGCATGCTCATTGTCATGTGTGACCTAACTAAGCATCAATACCACCTTCCCTAATTAAAATCTTGAAGAACTTTGGCGAAACCATCTCTGTACCTATCTTGGTCATGTTAAAAGATACCATTTTGCACACTTCCTCCTAATCACCCATGAACTCCTTTCTGCAATGCACCTTCACCACTCTCTTGTCCATCATCTATTCTTGCTTAGTGGTGCATTGTTTGCCAAAATTGAGCACTTGTGTGACTAGTGCTTGATTGCAAAGTGGGCATCATGATAACATTCGGTAACAATCTTTTTCTTAACCAAATTGCATCAAATCACTTCCTAACCATCCTCTCCTCTCTCCCACGGCCTGGACAACCTCCACCCCACCCAGGCCCACTTGTCATTCCCTTTTTTCTTCCCTCCACCACTCACCACCCCTCACTTTCCACCATGGCCGAATGGGAGCTCACTCCCCTCCCATTCTATTGGCCAGGACACGCCACCCCGACCACCTCCTCTCTGTCCCCCTCTCCACCGCATCCCGGAACCAATCAGAAGCCCCCAAGCTCCCCTCTCTCCTCAAATACCCGAGCAAACCCTAGATCGGGTCCCTGCTCGCATTTGCTCTCTCTGCCTCCTGAGATCACCTCTCTGCTCTAGAGCACGCCCATGTACCTACTCTCCCTCCCTCGAAGCCGAGCTTGCTCCCGAGCTCTCTGCTCCACGAGAGAGGCAAGTGCACCTCGGGAACCCGACGGCGTCGAGCGCTTCTCGCCGGCGCCACACACCCTCTTTCTTCGCCATTCTTGGCTCTGTGGACGCGGTGTATCCCCGTCAACCTCACCCCTCTTTTATTTTCGTCTCTAGGTGCTCGAGCAGGCCACACCAACTCTGACCCAAAGAAACCCGAGCTCGTCGTCGCCATCGACTCCGACATGTTCTCCGGCACCTAGGACGTCGACGAGCACGCCATCAACCCCTCTCTCACCTCCGACCTCTCCCGCAGCCGTGCCCGAACCCTAGGTGAGCGCACCGCCGACGGCCGCCTCTTCTCTCTCTCTGCAGGAGCACGGCGCCGTCGCGCCGAAGACGAAGGCCGTGAGCCGTCGATCTCCAGATCGACGGCCACGTTTGAACGCGGAGCGGTCGTTGACCGTTTTCACGGACCGCGCGCGCGAGGAGGCCGAGTTGGGCCGATTTCGGCTTGCGCAGGCCCAGATCTGGGCTGGCTTCGGCCAGATCTGGCCCAGGAGCGGCCCGGAGACATTTTTTCCGCAGTTTATTCCTTTTTCCTGAGATCTGTTTCTGTGCTGTAGCTTTAAATCGTTTTGAAATTGTTAAACATAAAATTTGTGCAAACCAAAAATCACAGTGGTAGCCCGATGGGTTTAGAAGCATCTCCAACTTGCAGATCTGAAAAATATTATTTTGAGTGTCATTGAAAAATGTTTGCTATCACTGGTCTGAAACAATGTTTTGTTAATTACTTGAGTTTGGCAGATCCAAATTGAGTGAATCCAATTGTTTTGGAAAGCTATTGACAGTAGCTTTCAGTATAAATTTGTCTCATGTCTTTTGGATGCCTAGAATTAAAGTTGTGTGCATGTGTAGATTAAGGAAGTGAGCACTTGGTGCATTTTTAGTAATTTTTGTGAAATAGATTTTGGAGTAAATCCACTTGTGTTAGTCCCTGATAGTATCCTAGAGTTTAGATCCAAGTTTGTGGAATGTTTTGTTTAGTAGAACTCTCTGAATAGAATTGTTAGTGAAACTAGTGTTTCTGCCCCTTTCTAGATTAATTAAATTAAGTAGTTTATTTTTAGGACTTTGTGTTTTAGGTGTTTTGGTACTGTTGCTAGCAAAATAGAACTGTTTCATTTGTCTTAATATGTTAGTACTGTTAGTGGCTTGTGTGAGGCTTGATTTGAGCTTAAATTGTGTTGGTTAGTGGTGTTTGAGGTCTCCAACTTTTAGCTAGTTATGCTTGTCTTACTGGGTATTTTGTGTTAGCTAAATAGTCTTTTTAACTAAGTTTGTAGCTTCTGGTTGTGTAGGTTTGTTAGAAGTTCTTAGCCTTGCAAGTTAGTAGTAGTCCCTAAAAGGTGCTTAATCACTACTTTAAGCCTATCCTTATAAAAGGGGAGAGTGTGGTGATTGCTAAACTTGTTTGTTAGATAATAGTCTTGTGTCTTGTTTATTGCTTGTTAATTAAGCTTGATGTTTGCTTTGTTTGGAATGCCTTGCTGTACGATTGATTGTGTATTAGTCAGAGAGTAGCATCTAAGTCACCCCTGGTGTGTAGGAGTACTTTAGATATCTAACTTTTATCTGAAGAATTTCCTTGTGTTTGAATGCCAGTTGTCACTTGTTTGCTTGTTTACTTTAGATTATTGTCAACCCGCATTCGTAGTTTTGACGGTAGCCCGTTTACTTTCCGGTACCTTAGGACCGCGAGAGAGGGAGCTGTACGTGGGAACTGAACCCGTGTACGAGGAAGAGCAAGACCAGGGACACTTTGCTGAACAAGGCAAGCCACCTCAACCACTCCATATGCCTATTATTTTACAAGCATGTTTTGTTTCCAAAAAAATAAAATAATGCATGTTTTATTCTTTTGTGGCAACCTGCCACCCAAAAACTAATTTCAAAAATGTTGTTTGGCCAAAAATATCTACTAGTTTACAATAGGTTTATCAAAGTAAATCTTTATTTGAGAAGCCTTTTACCGAAGGCGCTATCAAGAAAATTAATTTCTTTATATATATATATCCTTACTCTTATCTCAAAACTATAGGATGGGGACCTGGTTTTTAATAAAAATGTTTTCAGAGGAAAAACCCGAGTCGCTGGGAGCACTCGGAGAGAAAGTGTTTTACAAAAACCGGGGTGCTGGGAGCAACCGGAGAAGTTTACGAAAACCCGAGATGCTGGGAGCAAATCGGAGATGTTTACGAAAACCCGAGCTGCTGGGAGCAGTCGGAGAATGAGATGTTTTTGGAAAACGAAGTACAGCCCTAGCGGATCTTGCCCGACAATTTTAACAGTACAACCACATTACTCCAAAATGGGCACGGGGCCTTTCGGAAGCTTGTTTGTGCTAGTGCGCGCTTTGCCTCAAAATTGCTAGACGGGGTTCGAGTCCCCTGAACCGAATGCCGCAATAAGGAAATTGGGCATACAAACGTGGGGTTAAAGTCCCTACCGGGAAGCAGCGGTGGGTCTCCTGTCATGGCGGTGTGAGACTAGGGGTAACCGGTTGCAAACGGCTAGCTCACTCGGTGCCGGGGAGGTACAAACCCATCGAGGAGGTCGACCGAGGTACTAGCATCGACATAGTGGAAGTTAGGATTGGCGGTCTGATGGGTGCATGCTGTCTCTGTGCAGTCCGTGGCTGTCCACGGCAGACTGTCCATATCTTGTGGTGAAAGTGTACAACCTCTGCAGAGTGTAAAACTATTCGAGTAGCCGAGTCCTTGGTCATGGACGGTTGGAAGGCCACCGATCTAGGCGTGCGGGCATTTTTGTTTTAAAAGGAAAACGTGGTTTTGTTGGAAAACAAGGAGGCAGCAAGAAGGTACCTGGGAGGTACGGGTTTTGGGGGAAGACAGTTGGTCTCGGGGAGTCAACTGGTCAGAACCCGGAGAAAGGAAAAAGGGGTACCCCTATCCTATTGTTATAAAAAGGTTTGCAAAAGAATTTCTAAATCCGTGGGGACAGATTCTTCTATTTCCACATTTTTGACAAAGGCGGGGATATGTGTAAATCCCTTTGCCCAAAAGCATCTTTTCAAAACTAAGCCGCATAGTCGTATATAGCAGCCAACCCAGTTTTCGAAAAATGTTTTTCTTCTGCATTACCATGAAAAAAACTTAAACCCTGAGGTGGATTTGCAAGTGCATCATTGTACTTACGGCTGTGTCCCTGGATATTCAAATGTCCAGATTTTCTTTGAGGAAGTTTATGCTGGAGAAGAGGAGCACGTCTACGACCACGCCGACTATGCCGTCACCGGTCAACTGCACTGGTGGGAAACGCGTCCGGTGGTTACGAGGGCCGACGTTAGTCACGAGCTTTCGCTGTATCGTAATTACTTCCGTCCTGTGTGACGGTGTCTGATAGATTGGGTCATGCGAGCATTCATGTATGTAAGTTTTGTATGTCCGTTTGAATGATGTAACTTTGAATACCATGTCGGTTATGTGATCACGATACACTGATCATTGGGATTGTGATCTGTTTACATAACGTGGGTACTTCGGACGGTGGTTTCCGAGGGGCCCCTACAGTATGCACCTCTCAAAAATATATTTTTATATCTCTATATGCTTCCAAAAAACTAAAAAGCTCTAACACACGATTAATCTCTGCTTCCCTCTGCGAAGGGCCTTTCTTTTACTTTTATGTTGAGTCAGTTTTCCTTTCCAATCTTTATCTCTCAAGCAACACACATAGTATCAATTGCAGTACAAGTCTAGTACATTTTATCTTTTTGTTTAACTATGAAACTTTATATGGACATTATCATGAGATAAGTATGTTACAAGTTGAAGCTTCTGCTGAAAACTTAAATATTCCGTTGTGTTGGTTAAACACCTTTGCCAAAAGTATATTGCTTTCTGAACTATCAAGCTTGACAAGTCTTATAATTTTCTAGTCTCCAAAGTATTATCCATGAAAAATTCATGCTTAGATGTTACAAATGGTTAATCATTATTTGCTTTATGTCAACTATAGACCATTGTCTTGGATCACTTCATTCAGTTCATATGCTTTACAATATTTGATTAAAGATGTGTTGATGGCATGTCACTACCAAATATTATTTTGTTATCATTTACCTACTCGAGGACGAGCAGGAATTAAGAGCCCCGGATCTTTGCACCCCCCGGAAGCATGGGAGTGCGGTGGTGACTCCTCGGCGGACGCTTCGGACGAGTGGCCCGGAGCCGAGGGAGGAGTCTGACGTTCGGCCCCCTCTTGAGGCCTGGAGGACACAGGCGTCGAACCAGCAGCGTCTGGGGGCCTCGCCACAGAGCTCGGGGTTCCGCGGCAAGGGACCTCGGCCTCAGGAGCAGGAGAATCCGCCTCGGGAAGGTCACACCGGTTGCACGCCCGGACGTCGATTTCTTCCTGGAGCGCAGAAGCAGCGGACGGAGACTGGACAGAGGCCCCAGCTTGGCGCTCTGTAGGAGAATCCTCCTCCGACAGATGCGGGAAGGACTCAGAATGTTACGCGAATGGGGTCGGAATCACCGCCTCATCCTCAGCACCCACCTCGACCACGGCCCGCTCGGCGGAAGCCGCGGGGAGATCATCCATCATCGTGTCCGATGCCTCGGCGGACAAGCTTTCGTCCCGGGTCCTCGGCTACGGGGAGCGAGAGTTCAGGCTCTTGCGGCCCGCCGACCGCCTCTTCTTCTTTTGTCCCTCCTGAGGCTCCCTGCTAAAGAGGAAGAATGCGGTCATGGGACCGAAGGAAGGATCAAGCAGAGCAGAATTAAGTGCCAAGCACTCACTCATCGCGAGCCACCCACCGGCGTCTTTTCAGTCCCGGCCCGGAGGCCGTCATAGGGGTCACCGCCCGGGCAGTCACAAAGGCGTCGTGACCTTCGTGGGAGTAAACGTCGCGAACCGTCATGCCACGCGTCCGTACTCCTATTCCCACGCCCCTTCGCATCCAACGGCCAAGATGCGTGCACGACGCGGGCCCGGGGCTACTGTCGGACCAGTGGAAACCAGGGTACCACGGCCCGTGTGCCTTTGGCCCAGAAGACTACGCGTGGAAGTCCAAGTCAAGTCAATAGTCAATGAAGCACGACACGTGTAGCAGAGCCTCCTGAAGGCACGGTGATGACGTGAAAACACACGTTCGTTGGGAGATCCCAAGAGGAAGGTATGATGTAGTGCAGCAGCAATTTTCCATTGATATCTGCCAAGTTTATCAATCGAGTAGGAGTCAAAAGTGCTTCAGAAGGTTGTCAACAGCACCAAAAAAATATGGCAAGGCGCAATGTCAGATGATTTGGTGGTTGACGTGGACCTGCACACAACACAATAAAACTATTTTGCCCCAACGAAACAGGAAGGTTGTCAATCTTCCCGGCTTGCTGAATACAAAGGATTAAACGTATGGTGTGGAGAATAATAATAAATGCAGAAAGTAACAGAGAACAGATGATTGCAGTTGGTGTTTTTATCAGTGTAAAAGAATGGACTGGGGGTCCACAGTTCACTAGTGGTGTCTCTTCATAAAAGATAACATGCATGTTGGGTAAACAAATTACAGGTGGACAATTGACAAATAGTAAGCGCATGACAATGCAATATATGACAAGATAATTTATTTTAGTATTTATTGGGCATTACAACATAATACATGGATCGCTTACCAGTTGCATCCATGCCTAAATAATCCACTTCCGGGATAGCATCCGTGTCTCCCGTTATTATTAAGTTGCAAACAACAGATTATTGCATTAAACAAAGTGTGTAATGTAAACAAACGCATTAGACTTAACAGCAATACCCTTAAGCTAAGCATTAGTTATTTTATCACTAGTGGCAACAACACATTCACAACTTTAGATGTTCTAGTCACTCACCCAGATTACTGGAGGCATGAACCCACTATTGAGAATAAATACTCCCTCTTGGAGTCACAAGCATCTACTTGGCCAAAATATCTACTGGCAACGGAGAGCATGTAAGAACATAAATAAAACAGTAGATAGATTGATAAACAACTTGATCATAACATCACTATTCATCGGATCCCAACAAAGACAACATGTAGCATTACAATAACATGATCTTGATCATGTTAGGCAGCTCACAAGATCTAAACATGATAGCACAAAGTGGCGAGACAACTATCTAGCTACTGCTATGGACCCGTAGTCCAAGGATGAACTACTCACGCATCACTCCGAAGGCGGGCATGGTGATGTAGAGCCCTCCGGTGATGATCTCCCTCTCTGGCAGGGTGCCGGGAGGAGCTTCAGAACCCTCCCGAACTAGGTTTGATGACGGCGGCGACGACGGAACTTTTCGTGGAATAATGCTTGGGTATTTAGGGTTTTCGGGACAGAGGCAATATAGAGGTGAAAGGGCGGCGCGTGGGGCCAACCGAGGGCCCCACACACCACCAAGGCGCGCCAGGCAGGTGGGCCGAGCCCTAGTGGTGTCTGGCCCCCCTAGGTCGCTTCTTCATGCGCCCTTCGGACTTCGTCTTCGTGTCGGTGAAAAACTGGGCTCCGTTGATTTTCGTCCAATTCCGAGAATATTTCCTTACTAGCTTTGCTGAAACGGAAAAACAGCAGAAAACAGAAACTGACACTGTGGCATCTTGTTAATATGTTAGTCCCAGAAAATGCATAAAAATGCTATGAAGTGTATATAAAACATGTAGCAATATGTATAAAACAAGCATGGAAAGTCAAAAATTATAGATACGTTTGAGACGTATCACATGGTCCCCTGAAGACCCCGGCCTCGAGAGGCCAAGGAAGCAGTCAGCTAGGTCAGTCCAAGAATCAGCCTCGCGAGCCCACCCTCGCGAGGGAAGCATTCCCGCCAGGCCTCGGGAGGAAGAAGACAAGCAAACAGCGCACCCGTGACTCCGAGTCAGGGACCATGTGCGCTGCATCTACTTTAGAGTTACGCGTGCGCCTACGCCCCATCGCAGAGCGTGCCGGCCAAAGCTTTCCTCTTTGGTGATTAAAGGACGCCGACCATCCTCGGCAAGCAAAGCGAAGCCCAAGACCTTCTACTTTGGTGCAAGACCGCCGGACCGACGCTACACGCCACCGCATGCGTCACCGACATGTCCTTGCGTCTGCGCCATGGACGGTGGCTTTAGCTGTGCTAGGGCAGTACGCCGGTACCGCCTTTTGGTGCTATGTGGCGACCCTTCCCACCAATGTTTTTGGGGGAAGAGGACCGGAGCACTATGAAAGGGGCTGTGCCCCAACCTTAGCAAGGATCCCATCTTCGATCCATCTACAAGCACATGTACTGTAACCGCTACAAGCAGGGCAATCCCAGACAAGCAGGAGTAGGGTTTTACACCATCACGGTGGCCTGAACCTGGGTAAACCACTGTGTCTCCTTGCCGCGTGTGTGTGTTCACCGAGGTCGCCGAGGGTCTTTATTGAGAGCGTGTTTCGGTCCCCTGTGTTCGAACTCACTACCCCGTGGGACTTTTCCACGACACCCGCCTCGCCTAAGGTAAACCCCTAAACAACCGCTGTATTTGCCATGTATTCTTAGCTATTTAGCTAGTTTGCTCTATTGTTTAGCTCTGTATTTGCTCTATATTCTTAGGTAGTTTGTTCTGTTATTTAGCTCTGTTTGCTATGTATTTGCTCTGTTAGCTACTTATTTAGCTATGTTTGCTCTGTTATTTAGCTTTGTTTGCAATGTATTTGCATTGTTAGCTACTTATTTAGCTATGTTTACTCTGTTATTTAGCTCTGTTTGCTATGTATTTGCTCTGTTAGCTACTTATTTAGCTATGTTTACTCTGTTATTTAGCTGTGTCAGCTCTGTATTTGCTCTGTTTACTGCTTATTGGTTCCGTTTATTAGCTCTGTTTGCCGTTTTTAACAATGAATATTTATTGTGTGAAGCGCTTGGTGGATGCTTGGTGACGATGTTGCTGCCGTAATTAGGATCTGGACACAAAAAACGTTTGCAACTGCGGCCATTTCTCCGAGCCGATTCAAAAATTGTCTGATACCCTCAAGCAAACCACATACTCGCCTACTCGGGTGGGCGCGAACTTTCAAAACGACAACGCATGATGACTCATCGCCACCTTTTGGGCTGTCACAACTTGTTCTGCCCACGTTGCTACTATCTCCCCTCCCCCTCCCCCACGCAAAGTGTTTGGCCGTTTGCCAATTCATTTCAATATTTTTGATTCGTTGCATAGCAACGATGGAATCTTGTTTCACCAAATGATGGAAGAGGACGCCGCTCTCGTAGCCGATGATGAAGAGAATCAGATGGTTCCCAACGTTCTTTTAGGTGCGCAACATGAGATGGAAGCCACTCCCAAATGCGGAGGATTAAGAACGGGGCGACTAGCCAACAAGAACCGTCCAAAGGGACATGTGTCGCTATTCAATGACTATTTTTTATTGAACCCATCAAACAATGATCGTGATTTTCGCTAGCGCATTAGAATGAAGAGGCAAGTGTTCCTAATCATTTTGCATTGTGTTCGGGACTATGATACTTGATACTTCAAGATAAAAAAAGATTGAATTAGAATTTTTTGGATTCTCATACAATCAAATGTGCACTGCTAGTATACGATGTTTTGCATAATAAGCTCCTGCAGATCGACACTTTGGACGACTGCCTCCGTAGGTTTGAATTCACAACCATTGAAGCCACGTGCAGGTTTTGTGTAACGGTGGTGGCAGTGTTTGGTTTGGCTTGTTTGAGAGCACCAATTGCAGCAGACACAACTCGGTTCATGGCACAAGTTGCGACGAGAAGATTTCCTGAAATGCTTGGAAATATCGATTGCATGCACTGCCGATGGAAGAATTATCCATTCGCTTGCCACCTTGCATCTACTTTAGTAAAAAAAATGTTTATACACTCACTTTCATGCAGAGACCAAACATTTCAACCTTTTTCAAGAAAAAAAAAGCGAGACTAGTAATACCCGTGGACTAGAGATTTCTGATTCCTCGGATTTAATGATATCTTTATTTTTTTTAAATAGAAAATAAATTTATTAGCTTAAAGAAATCTGAAAAATTATGCATCTTGTAAACGTAAGAAACCTTGACAAGATTTCACACATTTTAGGATACATCATTGACATCACGCAAAAACAATTGTAGGTTTCTCTGAAACTTACAAATATGATTTTTAATAAGAGGCAGCAATGGTGCTGAAGACCCAAAATGATTTTCCGCTACTCGTGAGGTGTGAAGATACGGAACTCGTGTATCAAGGTCCCAGCAATATATATCGGCGTCCACGACCTTGTAGACACGCATCCGGATCTTTGTTAGCCTAGAGGATGCGAGCAATTGGCAACGTCACGTCTGGGCACCTCCAACATGGAGAGCTATCGACCTGGACATGAGTTGGGGTTGGGATCGGTGAGGTGTACGTTGCGGTCGAGGCCCGAGTTCCCGAGTCCCGACGACTGATCGGCGGGGGTGACACCCTCAAGGCTATACGAGACCCTTCTCGTGCTTGCACTTTGCATGGTCCCCATGTTATCGAGAGGGCTTTTTTGACGCCCGAGGGCTACGTGAGTTGTTGTCTTTGGCTGACAGTGTCTCGGTTACAAAGTCTGCGACGTATCCTTACAGGGGCGGACCTAGAAAATATTAGGAGTGGGAGCAAATCAAGTTACTGGGGCATTCTTTGTATAAATTTGCAAAATCAGAAAAAATATTTGTAAATTATGGACAAATATTATAGGAATTCAAAATTTTGAGTGGGGGCATAGGCCCCCACTGAGCTACACTTGGGTCCGCCCCTGTATCCTTAAAAGAAGAGGGTTTTTGACGTTGAGGACTACGAACAAACTGGGCGCACCTCGTTGGCGACATGGACGGTCTTGTAGGTATATTCTTTTTTCATCAATCGAGGAATTTTTTAAAATATACTATTATTCTCTTACGTAATCACTATGTGATACACACCGATACAAAAAAAAAAACATGTGATACACATAAACAAGAAATGGCTTACGACCCATTTATGTACACAATTAAACTTCATTACTTTTTATGTACACAAACGGTCATATCGGATGATTATTAGTGTCGGCTTCAAGATAATTTCGTCTTAGTTTTCTGCAAAAGGAGTTTTATGGATTGAAATATCACATCAAGCTGGTAGAATAACCGAGTTCATGTCCGAACTCTCTATTAGAAAGATGCACAACCGTGAAACTGAAATTATGAAAGGTAACATAACTCAAAGGAAAAAGAAGCACACAACCTAAGACGACAGATTTAAGTCCAATCCCCGGCCCAGGTACGCGAATGCATGTAAAAGAATTTTGTTAAAATTTCAAAAGAATTTAACGAAACTAGCGATTTTTGGTAAAAGGTTGAGAAAATATAATCACGGTCAAAATTTCAAATAAAACTGAGTGATTACACTTCAACACAAAAGACAAGAGCTTAGTATTTATGTAGTGATTGAGGGCCTGTGCAGTTGTTTCGTAGGTCTAAATTCGATTCCACTTGTTCCTATTTTATTTTTGAAATTTATGTAAACACCCGGCTATAAATATGACCACATTTTTTTTGAAAAAGTTCTACGAAATTTTGCTCGAAATTCGAGAATCTCTATGAGTTGCAAAACGTAATACAAAAATGAAATGTAAAACCCTGTGAACGAACACATCCTCCAACTCTACTCTCTCTAGGGAGCGGGCAGTCGGGCTCACGCGGGTATTTACAAACAATCCTGCCAACGCCGGAGGCGGTCACCAACAAGTCGGAGCTCCAAAGTAATTTTTGGTTGGATGTCTAGATGCTAGTTGCACTCCCAGCACATCAAAGTTCAAACCTCATATTTGAAATTGACGTTTATCATTTAAGCCGGAATATTTTTTAGCGGGAGACGACGTATTCGTGGATAGCGAGGTGTGTAGTAACTTCGTCAATTTGAAGTCAAGACCCGCTGGCTCAGCCTTTTGCAGATGCTTATAGTGGTGTGTGTGAGTTCATGAGGTTAGTGTAGGGTGGAGCTATACTGGAATCACCGGGGTCAAATGACACCGATGACTAATGCACAATCCCTTGTACTCCATCCGTTCAGATTTAATCGACACACATTTTGTTACACATGGATGTATCTAGACATCAAACAAGTATAGATACATCCATATTTGGAGAAAACCAAGTCAATTAATTTGGAACGGAGGGAGTAGCTACTAGTAGTTATGTGCGTTACATATCAATATATCTGAAATTTACATAATCATAGATTAAATATGTTTTAGGGGTCAATCTCGCAACCATGATAGGCGTCGGCCAGCCTGGCTGTTCTTTGGCGTAAGCATTGCAGTTTTCCAGGCGTAAAGCAAGGTTTTGGATTTCCCAAAGGTTTGGCTACAGAAGATTGGCTCGTCTCTCATCCGTGCATCATACTCAAGATTTCTTCATTTTGGGTAAAGTGTTCGTTGTGATCCTTCTTTTGCAAATTGTCATGGATCACCTGATTATAAGAAGACACTGGCCACCGCCGGTACCAAACCACAGAAGAGTAAGATAAAGTAAGAGAAAGAGAACGGTGACGACCCAGAACTTGGAGCTGTATTAAAGAATACTAGGAAACGTGCACGTGCGTTGCAACGGGAGAAAAAAATCTATGCATTCATGCCCATAAAGTAACTTCTTGTTGACATTATGGGGGCGCTGGGTTAGATGACATTGGACGGAAGTAAAGAGTGAATGTATTTTACATGCAAATATGCCCGTACGTTGCGGAACAATAGAAATAGCATTGCAAATAATGGTGGACAAAAATACACATGACAATAATAACTTTGCTCACCCACAGTTTATATACTGTTTGCTCTTTGCATGGGATTTGTTTATATCTTTGCTCTTTAAACATCACCGGCGTATTTGATTCATCTTTCTGACATTGCTAACACACACTCAGAAACATTGGATAAGCTGGTCATATTATTTATAATATTTCTTATGAGCTATCAAGCACGACATTGTTAAGAAGTAGATCAGAATATTGACGTATTTGACCGATAAAACAGCTCCTCTCGTTTCTCCCTAACAAATTGACGACGCCTTCTATGGGGGATCGCCGTTGTGAGGGCTCGCAAGGTGGGTCTCAGTGATCACGACTCCTTGGAGAAACAGACAAACCACGTAATAACCTAACAAAAATCTCATAGGACAACCTCCCACCCCTCTTGTTTCCTTCTTTCACACCATTTGTCTTCTACTTTACTTAGTTTCAGTCGTGGAACTCCAGCTTTTCACCTCGGAAGTATCTCCAGCGTGGTCCAATTTTATTTTTGAATAATTTCAAACAGATTTTTGACATATCTCAAATTTAGCAATATATTATAATTTGCAAATAGTCTAATATTTCCACCGTGTTGCCTGGACTATAATTTGAACCGCTTAGATTTTTTCATGTGTGCAATGTAAATCCCAAGTGACTGTCAACATAGAAACGTAGATAAATTGTCAAAAAGAAAAACTTAGTCATAGTCTGAGACACTGGCACAGTCTGAGACACTGGCACTCCTGTGCTTGTCCTCGTATATACAAAAATTGATCGACGTCTCATTGGAGAAAACATGTGTTGCCATTTTGTTGCAAAGCACTTTTTTCCAACGTTAGAAAGCCAACTTTAGTCATTGTTAAGAATCACACACGGGTCATCATCGCCGGTTTTTCTCAACCTGAAGTATTCGGTGCAAAGTTGTCCCCCAAAAAAACAAAGACCTACCTGACTGGAGGGTATCGATCAGGAGGGGGAAAATTGCACTTCCTTGCCAGAGGCGGAGGCAAAATCTCCAAAATCACAAGAGACCTAGACCTGAAGGGAAGCTTGGCGCCAGCGGCTAGCTTGCGAAGTGGACAATGCAACGCGCGAGGATCCAAGCCACCGGTGCAAGCCCGCACATGGCAAGGACGTGGAGGTTATCTCAAGAATCAGCGGAGGAGAGAGAGTGCACTGAAACAACGCTGTTCGTCCTTGCTTTGGGAGCTCCTCTGCCCACGGACCAAGTTGACATCTCGTTTTTACCTGCAGGAGACATTGGTACCCGGACAAACTCCATGTCGGTCTTGCACTCTGCCGGGAGGGAGGCTGACGACGACAGGGGACAGCCTCGGCTGCGCGGGGCTCCACCGCAGTCGATGAAATCCCCGCCACACCGGTCTCCTCTGGGCATTCTCCCGGCTGCAAGCACATCCCGCAGTGTCGCGGCGTTCCGGCGGCCGGCGGCGGGGACGACGAGCTCTGGGCGATTCCCTGTTGCGACCACTTCCTTTAACGTCGACGGCCGACGACGGGGATGTCGTTCTCCGCAACTTCTGCGTGCTCCCCAGCTTCGAGCACCTCCGGCTGCGTCCTGCGTTCCTGCGGACGGCGGTGCGGATGGCATGCTCCGCGAGCTATGGGCGCTTCCGGCTGCGAGCACCTCCCGCAGCGTCCCGTCGTTCCGGCAGCCAGTGCGGGGACGTCATGGAGACAGTCGGAAAAGGAGAAGGGAGGAGGCAGCGGCGGCGCCCTGGGCCAGGTCAAGTACGATGGAAGCAAGGACGAGCGTCACTACCGCCGCGGACCCGAGCCTAGCTCTTCCGCGCCCGTCGCTGTGGCCATGCGCAACCACCGCCAGCTCTTCCGCACGTGAGCGTGCCCTCGCCTTTGGCCCCTCCGTCCCCGATGGCCGGCCGGCCCGTCGCGCGCCGTCGCCCAGCTAGCCGCCTCTCTGTTTTCGACCCGAGCCTAGCTCTTCCGCGCCCGTCGCCGTGGCCATGCGTAACCACCGCCAGCTCTTCCGCACGCGAGCGTGCCCTTGCCTTTGGCCCCTCCGGCCCCGATGGCTGCGGCCGGCCCGTCGCGCGCCGTCGCCCAGCTGGCCGCCTCTCTGTTCCCCTTTTTTTACTTGGCGGTGCCAAGTGCTGTAAATATGATCAAAGATAGGGGCAAGACGGGGAAAAGAAAAAATTGAACCGGTACCTGACTTATGGGTGGCAGTGGTGGGTAAATATGTGATTTGTGGGAGGGTAAAATCGGAAAGAAAAATGACGTACCAACCATCACCTGTAGCCATATTATATAGTAGATACTCCATATGAATTTTGTGTACAGTGAATGTTGCCCTTGTATCGTACAACAAACATATAGCATGAGAGAGCACAAAACAGGGCTGTTTTACTCTATAACCACTTCGGTTTTTTTTTGAAAGCCCACTTATATTCAACAGAGTACCACATACACCGTACATAGTACAAATATGGAATACAGAAAACCATACGCAGGGGATACAGAACCAGAGCAAACATCGGCAGCTCCTCCGACGTCGACGACGAAGACCGCCGACCCCCTCCTAGCCACGGCCCGAGGGCACCTCCTTCCTTGAAGATCGCCGCAAGGCCCGTCCGCCGCGCAGCGGCGGAGCTTATGCCGGTGAACGAACACGGCGAGCACCCTCCCGCTCCAGCTACTCCACCTTGCCGCAGCCGTCTTCGTCCCCAACGCTGGCAGAAGCCGCCAACCTCGCCCGGCCCTGAGTTCCAACTACCGGATCCGCCGCCTACACGGATCCGACGGGAGGCAGAAGAACTCGAGCACCACGCCGGGCCTCGAGCACCTGCAAGTCGAGCGCGACGACGACGAGCCCCGAGGAGCTCCACCGCCGGAGAAGGCCACACCGACACCAAACCACCCGCCACTAGCTCCACCTCCTCCAAGGCGCCGCCGGCGGGATCTCCACCCTACCCTACCATATATACAGGCCCACCCTCCTGCCGCCGAAGCGGCCGGCGGGGGAGGGGAATCCCAAGACTCAGCGGCGCGCACGCGGTGGATCGACGGAGGATCGACGGAGGACGCCCAAAAATTGCCTTCTCCTCCTGCAACAGACGGGGAGGGGATAAGGTCTGCTCTATACTCTATAACCACTTCAGTTTGTTATGTTATAAACATCATTTACATGACAACCACATTCAAATAGGCTATTTCACATAGAAGTACCAGGTATTGACATTTTAAAATATTACATTTATCCTGATTCAACACAACACAACCGTGTCATGAAAGAAAATATAATCATGAAATCACAAACTGCAAAATTTACACAACCATTTGGCTCAGATGTCAAAACCAATCAGTGCAAGAATTAGTATAATCATCAGGGTGATAAACTTTGAACCAATAGCAAGTGTGTGCGTGCAACACACGCCTCGAGTCTCGACTATCATAAATTAACTATGGCAAAAGTTATCCTAATCCATCCACATCCAGTTAGAGATTATCATGGATATCCCGATCAGAACTGGCTATGTCATTTATATCTTTGCTACAGACTGACGAAGGAAAATGAGTGCAAACTGCTACATTGCATGAAGAAATAGACGTCGAATATTTGTTCAATACATTAGTGATGCCGATCCGAAAAGAAAATAATGTACAGTGCTACATAACATAGATACGCGTGGCTAACTACTATCTCAGTCCAGAGCCAAAAACTGAAGCCATGCTCAAATAAGACTCTCCCACTTTCACTATTATAGCATCATTAACAAAGCCTGAATAAAACAAGAACACGGACGAAACATGAAAATTCAATAGGTAACATCTGCAATGGAGAATCACATTAACCTGATATTTTAACTTCTAGCATAGTAATAACCACTTGTCCACAAGAAACACATAAACAAGCAATATCTTAGTCATGGAGTATAAAGGAAAAAAGCACAGCGCTTCAGCTGCCATGGACTTGATATACTGAGACAAGCACATAGCTTGGAGTCCATCTATCAACTACGGTTTCCCACTGACATTGCCTTGATACATGGAAGATACTAGTTAATAATTATTGTCCAAGTAATTCAGAAATATGGTTACTAATGCATACCATGTACTACAATTCAGTATAGATGATTTCCCACTGTGATGCACGGAATAGATTCTTAGACTTACATACTTCCAGATCAGAGAAGATAATCCTACCTCATGTGAGGATCACATCAGAAACTAAAGATGGAACCACTGAGCCAGAAGCGGGGCAAGACGAAGGACGACGGAGCAGTTACATCGGACAGCATCAAACATGTCTTTTTTGTTTGTTGTGCTAGCTTGAACTTGCGCAAGAGAAGTACTTGCAAGTGGGATAGGGTCGAACTCTGCAAAAACCTACAGCACCAGGATGAGGTGAAAGAGAAACTTCATGTCAGAATCTCTTTTAAACTAACAATACAAGCTGAGCATAATCCATGATCTGATTCAATATTCAAGCATGAATAATATTTCGTTGGAAACTTCACAAAGCAAGGCCATTCAGAATTTGGGGTTCTGTTAATTAATCGACCATCATTAATCGACCACGGAGTGTAGGAAAAGACAGGGAAGGATGACACGGAACTACTCCCTCCGTATCAAAATATAAGACTTTATACCTACTTTCCACACACATGTATCTAGACATGTTTTAGTGCAAGGTTCGAACATCCCGTGCTCCTCCTCTGCATCTCTTCAGCATTGACACCCACATCGTTTGCAGGTACTCCTTTGGCACCACATACTCCTAGAACAAGTAGCTCATCCTAAGAACAAAACTACGCGATCTAACAGATAAAAGGAACCCGCCAACGACCAAACCCATTTAGAGTGTCGATATAGAGTCATGTGCTGAACGAGCTTGATGTAGATGCGGCCGTTTCGGGCGTTGCTCTCGCCACTGTCATCAACGGCATCGTGCAATCGCGAGGAATTTCACGAGTCTCGCAGTGGTTAGAGATCAGAGGCGGAGAAGCGTCGCCGGATTTGGGGGAAGGAGGCGTCGATTCCAGCGGGATGGACGTCGAGCATGGCAGCAGTGTCTACGTGGTCGTCCTCTACGAATTGGCGTGCACGTCCTGCTGGCAGGATCGCTAACGAAGGCGGCGGCGCGAGCTGAGGAGGCAGCACATACGTGCGACTGAGACGGGGCAATGTCGCCTGAATTGGGTAAGGGCACGTCCAGGGATGGAAAGGAACGTGATTTTCGGAGGGGAGAACAAATGATTCTGGGCCGTTTGATGGATGTGTATGGACGGTTAAGATCCAATCTTCCTGCCAAGTTTGCTCTTTTGTAAGTAGTGGAGATATTGTGTAGTAAGATAAAAATGACCCCATTAAAAGTAGTTACAATTGTGTGTTACTAGTTTTTTTCTAGCGGCCACTTATTCTGCCTTTGGCCCTGGGTGTGTATGCACGTATTAGCCAGCGTCTACTTTTGTGTTTCGCAAAAAAAAACGTCAAACGCGAGGAGACTGGTTGATACATACTCTATGCCGGACGCCACGGCGGCTGTGAAATGAAGATCGGCGACTTGGTCCCACTCAGCTCGCGGCCTCTTCAGATGATTTCCGATGGACCGCGACGGCGGCGCCATGACTGCGCCGCGTTCTTACCGACGATGCGACGGGCGACGTCGACCCCTGTCCGGCTCAAGTGTGTCACGTACGGACTGTCAGTGCTTCGGCAGTTAACACGGTTACACCTGGCGTTGCATAGTTGCCAACTGCCGAGTGTAATTAAGCTGCTAATGTAACCGCTGTGAACGGTGAAGCTCACCTCACCTCAGACCGCGACCGTGTCAACGCGGAGGAATTAGTGGGTAATGATGTTTATGTCTGCATCGGGAAAAGGACAAACCACACACGTCACTCGTCTCTTACCAATGAAAAAAATCACCCATTTTTTTAATGAGAACGAGCCGGATCCGTACATGATAAAAATTACACCCTCCATCACGCTATTTTTGTGCTGGTCTTCGATGTTCAACTTTGATCATTAATAAATAATAAATTATTTAGATATAGAATGTATAAATGGTACCATTAGATTCGTCTTGCAAAATTCTTTCATTTCATATATTTTTATAATAATTTTATGGTCATAGTATAAGTACAAATTATGATCAAAGTTGGAAGTTGTTGACCAGTGAAATTAAAGGGCGCCTTGTATTTTGGGATGGAGGGAGTACATCGAAATGTTTGGACCAGTATTGCCGCCAGAGCGAACTATCAACGCGCCATTTGTCGCCGCTCTCCTAACAATGTCCGCTTGACTGTTGGTGACAGCCGGGAAAACTCCGTGCACGTGCGTTTAAGGAGCAGCGTTCCGCTATTAACCCCTTAAATCGATCTGAATCTCTTGACACCAAACATCTAATACGTAGATAAAACGAGATTCATCACTCACGGACTGCTTTGACGAGACGATTATCTGCCCTCCTCAACGTCACCAGTGAGATCGTCGCCGACGAGGTGGACGAGGAGCCGGGTAAACCTTATTGTGGAACAGACGGGTACATGTTTTTTTCTCTCTTAGTCGGCAAAAAAAACACATTGTGTGTCAACAAACTTTGTTAGTAGGTGTGTACTTTACTGAAAATCACTTTGATTCCTGAGCTCCAGTGATCCTTTATTTTTAATTTTCAAAAACTTGTCATTTTCAGTAAAGTGATTTTTTGTGCAATTTTTTCTAAAACAAATGTCGTGTAACTCGAATATAAACTATTTCAAATTGATATTTTACACATTTGTGTAATACATCATTGACAATATGAAGGATTCTTTTAGATTTTAAAATTTAATAAATATGTTTTTTAATTTTTTTAATAAAGGGATCACTCAAACTCTAGGAGAAATTTCCGCATTGTACTTTAACTTCACACCTCATGAGTACAATTTATTTTCACCCAATATCAAATTAGAAAGTGAATTCATAAACTTGTTGTGAGCCGTGTGCACTTCTATTCCAGAATCACACGACGTTGTCATGATTTGCCATTGTTGACAGCTAAGGTGATTTTTTTGCAAATACCCTTGCCGATAAAAGGTACATAAACTACATAGATATGTCGTATTTAGATCTTATTGATGATGTATGTGTATACGAGTCCGAGGATATCTTACACTCCCTCCGATCCATATTAATTGTTACTGAATTGGATGTATCTAGTAATAAAATATATCTACATATATCCAATTATAACGACAACTAATATGGATCAGAGGGAGTAAAAAACTTGAGCCTTGAAAGATCTTCTTTGTTAGAAAAATGAAAAACCAAGTCTGGTCCGTTGGATCTTCTACTTCAAAGAATTTGAGTTGCATTTAGTCGATAGATTTAGCTGTATTTTACCATGCTTGTGCGCCCTGTTTGTCTAATTTTGCCAGGATCTTAGTTAAGGTGTCTCGAAAATTCTCTGGAAAATATAAGCTTTATGGCGGAAATACACTTATTGGACATAATAAAGACCTTCCTAAGGAAGAAGCAAACCTCTCAAATGAAACATGCTCAAACGGATAAAAAATGGGACATTCGGCGGAAAGTGTTTTGTGCTCCCGAGCTGCAGTGATCCTGATAGTTTAAAAAATCAAAAAAATATTTATGAGTTTTACAAAATAAAGTGAAAAAAATCCAAGAGGTAGCCAATAGTGTATTCAACAATTGTACCAAAAATCACCTTCAAATACTGTGTATTTTGGGCTACCCAAAAATAAAAAATGTGATAAATTTGGAGATTTGAAAATATGCATATTCAGACCCACACTTTTATCTTGTTTATGTAGACCAGAATACAAAGTATTTGCATATGATTTTTGGCACGTTCGTTGAATACACTTTTGGCTACCACCACAATTTTTTCGATTTTTTTGAAACTCATAAATAGTTTTTATGATTATTTAAACTACCGGGCTCATTGGAGGTCGGGAGCACGAAATCTTCTCTCAACCTTCGGGCAGAATTTTGGGAGCCATCTAGTATGCCTACTTAACTCCTGTGCCTGTTCGCCGCCCTCACATGTCACAGATCCGAGCGATGTCTCAAAGTTCTAGTACTCATCGAAAAACACTTCTTACTATCTTCAAAGAAAAAACACTTCTTACTCATGAGCTACGGTGCTCCCGTTTTATTTAAAAAAATAAAAATATATTTTTTGCAACTCAAAAAATTCTGAAAAACATATAAGTACATAGATATGTATAGTATGTACGACCAAATCTGCAGCAACATATATTTTCGTACGTGATTTGTACAAAAAAGACAAATGTAGCAAGTAACATGATTTTTTCTCACCTTTTTCAGAGCTGTGATTTTGTGTACCCTACAATACAACTTATTATGGAAACTGTGTATGTATCCACTTGATTTTTCATTTTTCTTGAAACTTTAAAATGCCAGTTTTCGAATTTTTAAAATATCAGGATCATTGGGGCTTGGATGCAAAAATCCCCTCTCTGCAGTGATAAGAAAGTACTACAGCCAATTGATACCCTGATCGTAATCGCCCCAACTTCTAAAATTGCGCCGCGAACTAGTGGTGGCACAATAGGACCTGTGTGATATGACCCCGGATCAGCTCTCCACTTTTGCTTGGATTGGGTACACAGAAATAGAATCACTGCGAGTGTGTGTAGAAAGAAAACGAATCACTGCAATTGGGGACTTTGACGCCTGTTAATCTGTTATTAGAGTGCGCAGCGTACATTGGTGTCTTCTTCCCCCAGGCCTCCACGCACGCACGACGCGTCCCATGACACTGGGGGCAAAAAGGGTAGGAATCGCGCGCGACGTCTGCAGCGGTCGCGGCCCGAGGTGACGCCAGCTTCGCCGTTCACAGCGGTTACAGTAGCAGCTTACGCCGGCGGCAGCGTGCACCACCAAACCGGCGAACTGCGACAGATGCGACGGCAGCAGCCGTGTAGAGCTGGCTGCCAAAAGGAGATCCCACTCAGCAGGGGCGAAGCTACTCAGTGCTACCCTGGTGCACAGGCACCAGGGTCGAAACAATTTGTTACGATTGATTAGCTATAGTCAGTGGTCACGTCAATCCCCATCTACCTGTCAATCGCGATGAGCCTCCCTGCCTGGTTGCTTGAGTTCTTCAACAAGAGGATCAGAGCTTTCTTCTGGAAGGGTACTGATGCTGTTTCGGGCGGCCACTGCTTGGTGGCCTGGGAGAACGTCTGTCGGCCCGTCGAGTATGGCGGGCTAGGAATCCTTAACCTGAAGCTCCTAGGGTTTGCGTTGCGTGCCCGTTCGCTGTGGCTACAAAAGAAGAGATAGGGCTGCTGGTACGGGCTAAACCTGAAGACGGAGCCGGAGGTCGAGGCCTTGTTCGAGTCCTGTGTGCGCATCGTTGTGGGCGATGGATGTCTGACGCTGTTCTGGACGGATTCGTGGATCGATGGCCGATCAATAAAACAGTTTGCACCGGCCCTCTTCGCTGCAGTCGATACGCAAGTCTGTCAGACTCTGACTGTCGCTGAAGCCCTGACAGATCGTCGATGGATACGAGGAATCACAGGCCCCCTTACTATCCCCGTGCTCGTACAGTTCCTTGATTTGGTGGATACGCTACATCCCATTGTTCTCGACCAAGGAACCCCAGACCGAGTGGAATGGAAACTGACGGCATCTGGCACATATTCTTCGAGCTCCGCCTACAAGATCCTCCATGCCGGGCTAGAGCTGTTTCCATGCGGGAAGACAATCTGGCGCACTTGGGCTCCTGCGAAGTGCAAGATTCACATCTGGCTCGCAATGCAATGTCGGCTCTGGACTGCAGATCGGAGGCTTCGCCATGGACTCAACTCCCACTCCGTCTGCCCCCTTTGTGACCAGGAGCTGGAGACGGCGGATCACCTCGCCGTAGGGTGTGTCTATGCCAGAGAGGTGTGGCACACCCTGTTGCGGTGCTGCAATTTACAGGCCTTGGTTCCACCTGCGGATTCGCAGCTAATCGAGTGGTGGCCGGAAGCGCGTCTACGGGCACCAAGGGAGCACAGGAAGGGTTTCGACTCCCTTGTCCTACTGATAGTTTGGACCCTGTGGAAACTGGAAAGAGCGTAATGCCCGAGTTTTCCAGCACGTCGAGGAGACATCCACCTCCGTTTGCCGCAAGATCACTGATGAGGTCGAGCTTTGGAAACTCTCGGGCGCTGTAGGGCTGGCCTCTTTGTGGCGATAGCTCTTTAGGGTTTGGGCGTTGTTTTTCCTTAGCCGTGTGTGTTGTTTGCCCTACTTCCTAGCATGGCTATGTAACTGCATCTCTGATGCCGATAACGCTGTATTCTGGGCTTTGTCCCCTTTCTTCTAATAAAAGTGACACGCAAGGCTTTTGCGTGTTCGCAAAAATTAGCTATAGTACTTAGCGTGTGCACCAGGTTATGGCAGCATCCGTGCACCAGGTTCAACAAAAACTAACTTGCAGCCTCGTTTAAATGTTGGCACTAGGCCTCTGTTGGACTTTTCGCAGTGTAATAGGCAACCTTGAAGGCACCAAGGCCCGTAGAGGCATAGGCGTAGCATTTCTGCATGTGCAAATAGCCAGGCCAGAGATAAGCACGCTCACAAAAGAAAGGCCAGAGATAAGCAATAACACATCCTAAATCCCTTCATCTCCTTTTTTTTGCGTGCCCATTATTTATTTTTAATTATGTATAGCAAGATTTTTGTCAAACACAACACTGTTAATACTATTTTCTCAGTTACATACATTGTCGAGTCAGAGATGTGCACCAGGGTAATTTTTTTCTAACTCCGCCCCTGTGTGCACCAGGGTAATTTTTTTCTAGCTCCGCCCCTGCCACTCAGCTCCCGGCCGCTAGGTCCCTCCAGATGCTTTCCAATGGAAAGCAGCGAAAGCGACGGTGGCGCCATGACTGCCGCGTTCTCGCCGTCTCATCCTGCGACGGCGATGCGAGTGGCGATAGAGTGATCCCTACTGCTTGTCAGTGTCTCGACCGGTAGTTAACACGGTTTACACCTGGCTTTGGCATCGTTGCCAAGTGTAAGCTGCCACTGTAACCGCTGTGAACGGCGAAGCTCGCGTCACCTCAGGCCGCGACCGCTGCAGACGTTGCGCGCGATCGCGCTTGCAATGCGCGGGAGAAGCCACAGAGGAGGGCGATGGCTGATATTTTTGAGTCATTAGTGGGAAATTTTCCTGTCTGCGTCGGAAAAGGACATAGATATTACGTGCGGCGCTTGTCCATAGAACTAGTAATCCAAGATTACACATCTATAGTTCTGCTGTATCTGAACATGTTCCTTCTTTTATTTATAGTATATTACAAAATTTAGAAAAATAAATTCTTGAATTCTCCATAGAAATTTGTGGAAAAATAGAAAAGGGTCAGTTTAGAATTTAAATTAAACATTCATATTTTAAATTCAGCCTCAGGGACGCATACGAAGAGGAATTGTTGCCTAATTTGGTAGATAGAGTATGTGGTAAATAAGGCAATCATTTTCTTGGCATCTGGAAGAAATAGGCTTTCGCCCCGCTATATTAATATAGCAACCACACCGATACAATCGAACCATACAGGAAGAAGGGGCAAGGAGAATGCTGGGGCAACAGCAGATACATGCCCAAAAAAAGGAAATGAAGACTAAGGCGAATTGACAAAACGAAAACGACCCGCCACCGGTGCGCCCTCTCCATCTTCTCCCACCACGATCCAGGCACTCCGAAGTGCTCCGTGCCAAGCAGCCCCTATAGGAGGGGAAGCACCGTCGACACGGCGCTGCTACCCGGACCATAGGTCCTAGGGTTTCCCCCGGCACGCAGAGTACAGTGGGTAAGGGATTCCCACGACGTCCTCCAGGAAGGAATAGTGCCACACACCGGTGGCACCACGTCATGGTCAGACAAGCTGATAGGGATTTCTCCCGACACCTATCCACAAGGGCACCCTGACACAAGGGAGTACACCCACCCAGCAACGCCATCCACCAACATGCGCCACGCCGATCTTGAGTCATCTTCATCCGTCGCTTCGTGATACCGGCAAGTGGCCTGAAAGGCGGCAACACACTACAGTGTCGGGACGAGAACAACAGCCTCGCAGCCACGTGGGAGGTACCCACCTCCACCGCCGAGAGGCAGTCACCGATCGGACAGAGCAGCGGGGGCACACCAGGCCCCAGCGGGGCCCAGCCGAGCCCGGATGGGCCCGTAAAGCCCCTGCCGCCCTGCTGCAATAAGCAGGCCGCAAAACCGCCGTCGCAGTCCCAGACATTGTCGTCGTCACCACCTCCAAAAAACCCTGCCACAGCAGCAGCCGGCCCGCCCAAGCCCATCTAGGGCCCGAGGCGCCCAGATCCGGGCCAAGCCAGCCGCCGGCGCGCTGCCGAAGAGCTCCGTCGGACGTCACCGCCACCAGCTCCGTCGGACGTCACCGCCACCAGCACTACCCGGCCGCGCCGGACCAAGACCTTCCGAAGTACACCGCCGCCAAGGAGGGAGAGGCCCCGACCGGCCTCCATGGCGCGGGGAAGGGAAGGCCGCCGCCGCCGGCGTCGCCCGGGCTTCGCCCGACGACCCCTGTCGGCGGCGGCGACGGGGGGAAGGAGATGGAGAAGGGGGCGCGGCGGCGCGGCTGGAGGCGCCCCGTCGCCCTCGGAGGGGCGAGAGGGGGCGGGGTTGGGGAAAGGGGGATTTTCTTGGCATCTTAAGAGATAATCTCCAAGTGGTGAACAAACATCCAACATCACATATAGTTATAAGAGTTGTTCTAGGGAGAAATTTGACTCTTTTTTTTTTTTGCTATAGGGACCGTCTCCTACTATACAGAAAAATGGAGAAAGATAAATAGATGATCAATAGACAAAATCAAAAGAAGCCTACAGAACAGGAAGTCCACAAAGGAGAAAACTGCACACATACTCCCACGGTCCCACCAGTTCTGGATAAACATTTTTCGAGATATGTAAACGTAAACATTTTGCGGGGAAATGTTTCATATATCTCAAAAAAGTTGGTCATGCTTTATAGAAAATGTTCATGTGTTGAAAAAATATCACGGGTCCGAAAAAACTTGCATTCATATATTCAATACAATGTTCACATGTTTGAAGTAAATGCTCACCGGGTTCGAATTGTTTTTCACGGATCGAAAAAATGAACATTTTCAAAAAACGTCCACTGGTTCTTACATTCGAGACTTTTTTTACATTACAAATATTTTATATATTGTCAAACCAACTTTGTAAAATAATTAAGAATGTGATATATATTTTGTGATTTTTTTTTTAAATCCAAAAACTTTTAGACATGTCATAAATTAGACGTTTTATATCGAAAAAGTTCTAATATACCATTTTTTAGGGATATTCAAATTCAGGCGCATCACGGTAGCTTTGTCTTTTTTTAATCAAACATGCATATATAGTCAATTGACTTTTTTTCGTTGATGGTCACTTGCAGTAGCGCGGCAAAGTTTGATACTAAATGGGCCGGTCCACTCTACCTAGTTAGTTAGCGACAGGCGAGTCAAATAGAGGACCCTGGTACATTGGGGCGATTTTGCAATGCGTTTCAGTAGCATATGGCTATTTTGTATTAGTGGTTCGTATTTAGCTATTAAAGCATAAGAAAAGAGCATCAAGAGCGTCAACCGTCAAGTGTCCTATAATATAATACAATATGCTAATCTACAATGTAAAGTACATCCAATAACCGTTTACTTGCAACAAGGTTCCATACAATTCTAGTTTTACTCTGATGCTGAAACAATGCAGTGAAGCAATGATGGGCATGTTGCAGAAAGTTTAATTGCATATTCACATCTTTTTCTTCCATAACAATGTCATGGTGTATTTACTGTCGGATCTCAATAACCATTTCCACTGGCTCTTGCCTGCCTGAACTGTTCTGCTGGCCTCTCTGAAGTTGATGAGTAGGAAGGAACCACTCGGGTGTTGGATTGACAGTACTCTCTGGGTCTGGGAGGGCGGGAGGTTGAGGGATGCCACATGCAGGTATTACCTCACTTTTCCCCCCAGGCAGCCCTTTCAGTGAGACTCGGCACATTGGGCAAGTCGTTTGCTTCTGCAACCATACATCTAAGCAGGTAAGGTGGAAGCTATGACGACATGTTGGTATGATTCGTAGAATCTCTTTCTCGGTGTATTCACCTAAACATATGGAGCACCTGCCAAAAGAAAAACAACCGTTAAAAAGCTTAAACTAAGAAAATTCCATAATATCTAACGCAAGACTACAACCAAACGTGTAAATGCCCAATGATTACTTGATAAGACGAACAAAACAGAACAAACCAATGACAGACGAGAAAAAGTCCGGGTAAATCAAGCTAAGTGACGAAGATCTTTCTTTTCTATCAATAGATAAGAATGAGTAAACAGGTGCAACTATTACTGACACGACCGTAAACATAACAGTTACAACTTATCACACGAATAACTTAAAAGAGAGATGCTTTCTATAATTCATAACAGTAATTTCATAAGAAATATACTTTTATTGAACTGACATGTAATGTAATTAACATTAATCTGAAACACACAAATTAGAAAATTGGAAGGACAAGCTTAGCGCAGTGGTGAAGTACACCCCACTTGTGCCAAGAGGTCCTTCGTTCGACCCAGCCTCTATGCATTGTACTTTGCAGAGGTACGGCTTGACTAGCATAATCCGTCCCTACACCCCGACTAGGGTGGGAGCTTCTAGTACTAGGTCTGTCCTTTTTTACACAAATTAGAAAACTGCCATTTGTACTCCATCATCAAGTTTACTCACAAGGTGCTGCACAATAGAAGATTTTCCTTTTCTCAAGCACCAGTGTATAAATAGAAAACCTATTTTATGTTCATAGGCCATGTGAAGGAAAGAAGTATCAATGATACATTTACAAATGAATATTTCATCATCAATGAGCTTTCACCCGCTAATAGCTAATGGTTTAGCACTACCAGAAGAAGAAAAATTCACATATATCTTTTTGAACAACCAAATAATGACTGGCTAATGGCCCCTCGGCTCTTTTTAAGAATTGAAGAAAACATCTTATGGTTGGTTCAATCACGTTGCATTCCCATTCCCATGTGAGTGCTGATATGTTAGGGCTTCACAGCTAGCTGATATCACCGGCATACATGAAACATAACAAAAAACTGTTCTATCTTTGCTGGTATGTGAGCGTCGTACATTTAGTTAGCACATCAGCTCAAAACTCTGAATAAGTGATGTGCACTTAGTATAACAATCAGCACACCTTGGACAAAAAGGTATACCGAAGAAAACAACGAGACTACTAGTTTACTCATAAGCATCATTAGATTTTAGAAACTAGAGATGCTCTCCATCTCCTTTCTATTCAACAACTTCAATGCAAAAATGCACATATTAACTTCCCGCAGGTCAGTCTTTTGCACTCCACTTCCATGCACGAACTCGTCCCAACCTGTAGTAATAACCAACCAATCTTTTTTGCCTTTCCTACACAATATCCTGATTGACCATTTCTTCCCCGTCGACTAGAGAATCTTCTTCCTTTTTTGCACTCCTTCAACGTAATTTTTAGTTGATTTCTCGTATTTTGCAGATAGAAAAATAAGTTTAATCTTTCTAACATAAATTGAAGATATAAAAAGAGTTGATCTTACAATTTTCTCCTCTATCGACAAAAGAATTATCTCCCTTTTCTTGTTTCGAAGATGTACAGCTTCAACGTATTTTGTACAGAATTTCTGGTATTTTGCAGATAGAAAAATAAATTTAATATTTCTAACACAAATTGAAGACATAGAAAGAGTTGAGCTTACAAGTTTCTTATCTCAAAGTTCGCCCTTCAGAACTACTACGTAGGTGTCATTTTCGGATTTGATATCTCGCCTTATCTCATCAACTCTCTTCTTCTGCGATGTAGTTAGACTAGTGACTTTGTAAGATGATATCAACCTGCCCAGAAGGACCATGAACGTTTTCCTCATCATCCAAGAGTTCAGTAAGAACACCATGAATGGTGATTTCCGAAGGACCATGAATGGTGATATCATCTTACGAA
This sequence comes from Poa pratensis, assembly GCA_947311845.1. Classification (NCBI taxonomy): domain Eukaryota; kingdom Viridiplantae; phylum Streptophyta; class Magnoliopsida; order Poales; family Poaceae; genus Poa; species Poa pratensis. The sequence continues at coordinate 92,865,936 of CAMZMU010000128.1, forward strand.
GTCACACTAGTCTAACTACATCGCATAAGAAGAGGGTTGATGAGATAAGGCGAGATATCAAATCAGAAAATGACATTACGTAGTAGTTCTGAAGGGAGAACTTTGGGATAAGCAACTTGTAATCTCAACTCTTTCTATATCTTAAATTTATGTTAGAAATATTAAACTTATTTTTCTATCTGTAGAATACCAGGAATTCAATACAAAATATGTTGAAGTTGTACATCTTCCAAACAAAGAAAGGGAGATAATTCTCTGATCGATAGAGGAGCAAATTGTAAAATAAACTCTTTTATATCTTCAATTCATGTTAGAAAGATTAAACGTATTTTTCCATCTGCAAAATATCAACAATTCACTACAAATTCTGTTGAAATGGCCAATCAGGATGATGTGTAGGAAAGGTAAGAAATATAGGTTGTTTATTACTACAGTTTGGGACGAGTTCGTGCATGGTAGTGGAGTGCAGAAGACTGGCCTGCGAGAAGGTGATATGTGCATTTTTGCATTGAAGTCGTTGAATAGAAAGGAGATTACAATGGAGGTCTATGTCATTCCACGAGAGCATCTCTAGTTTCTAACATTGAATGATTCTTAGAAGTAAACTAGTAGTATCGTTGTTTACTTCGGTAAACTTCTTTGTCCAAGGTCTGCTGATTGTTATACTAAGTACGCATCACTTTTGAGCTGATGTGCTAACTAAATCTACGACGCTTACATACCAGCACAGCTAGAACATGTTTTTGTTAGGTGTCATGCATGCCGATGATATCAGTTAGCTCTGAAGGCCCAACATATGAGCACTCCCGTGAGAATGGGAATGCAACGTGATTGGACCATAAGATGTTTTTTCATCAATTCTTAAAAAGAGCCGAGTGGCCATTAGTCATTCATTGTTTGGTTGCTCAAAAAGATATATGTGGATTTTTTTTCTTCTTCTGGTACTGTTGAACCATTAGCGATTAGCCGGTGAAAGCTCATTAATGACGAAATATTCATTTGTAAATGGATCATCGATACTTCTTTCCTTCACATGGCCTATGAACATAAATGGTCTTTCTATATATATACTGGTGCTTGAGAAATGGAAAATCTTCAATCCTGTCAGTTGGCTACTTGTGAGTAAAAAAAAAAGCACGGACAGAAGTTGAACTATACAGACTAAACTAGTGTCATGTAAAGTTCTTGAGATTAGGCCGAAGAGCCTCGTTGATTGTGTCCAATCAAAGATTGGTTAAAATTTGAGTTCAGTCGTTTTTAGTCCAATAAAGTTTGGTTAAGGCCAAAAGGCTTGTTTGAGTAAAGCCTTTTAACGCTTAAACATATTCATTGGTGAACAGGGATCCCTGCACACTTGTTCGGTACTCTGGTGCACCCCAACAAAGTTTAGAAACAACTTCTAAAAGTCGAAAAGCTGAAATCCAACTGAGTACATAGACACAACACTAACCTACCGTATCACAAAAATCAATCTAAACTGTGACTTACAAATCTCAAAAAAAAAAACTGTGACTTACAGATTGAGAAACACATAAGACATGTAATGAATGGTAGTTAATTCAAATTTGGCTGTAACTGAGCCCCCTGAGACCATCGTAGCCGAATTGGAGTATATGTGTTTTGTCGAGCCATGGTTTAAACTTGCACTTGAAATTTGGTAAAATGATTGATATATGTCGTGATTTTCTCCGGTTCTTTTCTTTTCATCTTTTAAGGGGTTCACCACAAGGCTGGATGCACCAGTACGTCCTCTCCTACACACCTAGCAAAAAACACATGCCTATCCCAAAATAACCCCAAAGAATATGGATGTCCTACAAGCAACATTTAACTTGTACAGCATATGATAGTGTGTGGTTGCTACTACGTTTTGGTACTGCACAACATGGATAAATCTTTATATTTAACTTTGGCAGGTTTACAAACTTAACAACTACTTTGCCGCATGTTATTTTCACCTACCAATAAATGCGTGACTGTAAGGTTTTGTTCAAACAGAGGCATGCAATCATTTCTCACCAGGATGCATGTAATACACCAAACTATACTTCCAGAATGACACATGTTAACCAGCACAGCCAAAACACGTACATATTTACACACACACGTGGATTTCTTATGTGCCGTCTAACTGAAATTTCCAGTTAAGCTTTCAAACGCTTGAGAAGGACATGACTGTACATATCAAATTGATAAACATCGGGCAGTGAATAAGAGATGAATCCCTCCTAGTGGCAATAATTCTTAAACATTGGCGTTGAAGATTTTGTACACTATAGCAGAAATCAACCAAGTCAACTAATCTTTAGCTCATACAGGATAGTTGCACTCACTGGGCATCATCTTTTGAATGAAAAGCCTCAAAGTTATACTTCATGGTAGGAATAGCAGCAATAGCCCAAGGTTCCAATCCACAACGAGCATGCTCTATCTGAAAAAGGATAGTATCATTTTTGAAGTACAAAAGATACTGATAGTGTATTGGACATTGACTCCGACATTCTGTTCTCCTGATTGTTTATACTCTATGTACTTGCTCAATTAGGAATAAGAAAGCTACATCGACCAGTATAATTTCACAAGTTACTGTTTTATACATTTCTTATCTTTGCGATGACGGTTTTATATACTGTTAAAGTGTTAATGTAAACAGGTTCAACTATTGCTGAGATGATTGTAAACATAACAGTTACAACTTATCACACGAATAACTTAAAAAAGAGATGCTTTCTAAAATTCATAACAGTAATTTCATAAGAAATATACTTTTGTTGAACTGACATGTAATGTAATTAACATTAATCTGAAACACACAAATTAGAAAATTGGAAGGACAAGCTTGGCGCAGTGGTGAAGTACTCCCCACTTGTGCCAAGAGGTCCTGGGTTCGACTCAGCCTCTCTGAATTGCACTTTGCAGGGGTACGGCTTGACTCGTATAATCCGTCCGTAGACCCCACCTGGTGTGGGAGCTTCTAGCACTGGGTCTGTCCTTTTTTACACAAATTAGAAAATTGCCATTTGTACACCATCATTAAATTTACTCACAAGGAAGTGATATGCAAACAAAGAAGACGAAAATAAGACTGAGGTGACAGCTGACAGATATCAGCAAAGAACAGCCTCCTTGAACACACCGTGTAGAGTCTACGGTTTATGTAGCTTCTGAGTTCTTCCCGGAACTATATAGCTTACTATTTCCCTGCGAGGCTTGTTCGTTTGTTCTTATACCATAAATTAGGATGTGATCATCGTAAGGGTCATACTACTATAGTTTCTTCGCTCCCTTTGTGGCGAAAAGCCACAAAATACTACTTACATACTTTCTTTGTCCCAAAATATAAGACGGTTTCGTAGGCTATTTTGGGACGGAGGTAGTAAATCCTACAGGGAGCTTAGAACCTATCGCTCAGTCAGTAGAACAGAGACGTACAAAAAGCAGTTCAAAATCAGAGAGAACCAGAAAATTAAATATAAGCCTGCCTATATCAGGTCTACCAGGCTAAAGCTTCTGACTCTCTAGTACTCCCTCCTTTCACAATAATAAGATGTTTTAGATATTTCAATGTGAAATATATACAGACCAAAATGAGTGAATCTACACAATGAAACGCGTTTAGATATGTGTGTTTAAGAAAAAAGCTAAAACAACTTAGAATTGTGAAACGGAGGGAGTATCTACTAAAGTTTCAAAGTGGTCCATTATCAAATGCTGACCATGAGTGTAATACCTAGAAATGGAATATGTAGTACTCCATGAACATAGAATTTTAGTAATCGAATCTTCCCATTTTGAGTAACTATAGCAAACAGAACATAGACACTTCAAGCTATGTACGTAGAGACACCATGGCACTACAATTACCAGTAGTACAGCAACTCGAGCAATGAATTGATTGTTCCCCTTTTTTTGAATTGATTGTTCCCCTTTTGGGACCTGCTGCGCAGTAGAGTCAAAGCAGCAGAAGAAATGGGTGCGGCACGCACCGGGCGGTCGAGATCTGCGGGAAAGTCAGCGTCGAAGTCCAACGGCGGCTGCGCGCCGCCGTCGTCCGCGCCGCCCCGGGCGCTGTAGCAGATGAACCGGGCGCAGACGAACGCTACGAAGACGGCCGTCATGCCGAAGCCGAGCGCGGCGCTGAGAAGATTCCGCTCCGAACCGAACATCCTTCCCTGTCCCCCTCGCGGCCTCGCCTAGCGCCGGTGCACCGCCGAGTCCCCCTCCCGCAACCCACGACGGCGAGCGAAACAACTACCGCTCGAACAGGCGCCCACCGCTGCGACGAATCGCGAGAGCGGTGAGGTTGGGGGCGGGGGAGCCCATTGATTGGGCGGGCCCGCGGAGGCCGGAGTCGGTACGGTGATCGGTAAGCACGGTCTGTGATTGGCGTGATCGCTTGACGGCGATGGGGCGGCGCGAACGATGGAACGGCACTGTGGAAGGGAAGCGGAGCGGAAGGTGAGCCGAGCGGTGGCCCGCGGTCCGCGGAGGCTGGAAGAGCTGATTGGTGTGAGGTCAGGCGGGTGGGGGAACTGCGACTTGCGCGAGATCGCTGGCGTATCTGCGTCATCCCGGGAGGCGTGGGGCCGGCGAGAGACAGCTCGTTTTTTTTTCTCGCTGAGAATGTATTTTTGCAGGAGAAAATCAGTCGCGCTAGTTTTTTTTTTGACAGAATATCAGTCGCGCTAGTTGGCCCGCACGCGCCATTCAGCCCACTCCGCGCGCTACCAGCCCAACATCGGTATGCTACCTACCGCGCCTTCTCTCTAAAAAAGGCCCGGGCTCAACATACGAGCAGGCCCAGTCAAGACAAAAAAAACGAACAAGCAGAGTACTGTCATGTGTTACAGTTTCTTACGTTGTCATGTGTTTAAAAGACTTGTTTCTTTTTTTGCAGTCAGAATTGTTTTTTTAATGTTCCATAGGTACTTCAAATTTTGAGAAACACAGTACAAACCCAAACACTCACATACACATGTACACACTCACCCCTATAAACGCACGCACGTACACCCTATCCCTATGAGCACCTCCGAAATACTAAGTCGGCGGATCGAATCTTCAGATTGACGAAGTCACCACGGGCGTCTCGCTGTCGACGGGAACGTCGCCTCCCACTGAAAGAATATTCCGCCTAAATGCAACACACAGATGTCAAACCTGGGGTTTGAACTCTAGTGGGCTGAGTGTACAACCACCCTACTAACCATCCAACCACAGGTTGGTTTGCCATAGGTACTTCAAATTGGTAACAAAGTCGCACGGATTTTGGTTAGAAAGCAAACACGAGATGTTATAAGATATTCTAGGTGCCCCCCACCCCCAATTTTTTGATGTTACATATGTGCTTCCCAATTGGAGCAAACTTGAATGACTTTTGTTGTGGAATCACACGCTAGATGTTGCAAGGCTTCCTAGGCGTTTGCTGCAATTTTATGTGTGTTTTCAGATTTTTCGAGGATGTTTACATGTTTTTCAAAATGTTGCAAACACATGGATTTTTGGTTTATATTTTTGTTATTTTGTCATTGCAGTTGGTGATTTTTGTATAAATGACCCTGCGGCTAATATTTGTTGCTTAACACTTTTTGTTGTTGCAAACACATAGTTTTTGTTGTAATTGTTTGTAATTTCTTTTTAAAATTTGCATAGTCTGAACATCGATCTTCATGGTGCGAGACAGAGGTAGAATCTGAATCCCCTACTCAATTACTGCCGGAAGCAACTGATAGCGTGGATCACACGTTCGCTGGGAGACCCCAAGAGGAGGTATGAATCAGTGTAGCAGCAGTTTCCCTCGGTATGAAACCAAGGTTTAATCGTCCAGTAGGAGCAAGAAATCACTTCTGAAGGTTGTTGGTGGCGCCGTTTACGATCACCAACGTGGAATCTGCACACAACACAATCAAACTACTTTGCCCCAACGAAACAGTGAGGTTGTCAATCTCACCGGCTTGCTGAAAACAAAGGATTAAACGTATGGTGTGGAAAACAGTAGTAAATTGCAGAGAATGAAAAGGAACAATGTTTGCAGTTGGTTGTATTATCAGTGTAAAAGAATGGACCGGGGTCCACAGTTCACTAGTGGTGTCTCTCCATAAAAGATAACTAACATGCTGGGTGAACAAATTACAGCTGGGCAATTGACAAAATATTGAGCGCATGACAATGCATATATATGACATGATGATTACTATGATATTCATGTGGGCATTACGACAAAATACATAGACCGTTATCCAACAGTCTATGACTAATAATCCACCGCCAGGTTGTCATACCGAGTTCCCCGTTGGTATTAAGTTGCAAGCAACGGATAATTGCATTAAGTAATGTGCGTAATGTAAACAAATGCATTAGACCTAACGGCGTACCCTTAAGCTAAGCATCGGTTATTTTATCCCTAGTGGCAACAGCACATCCACAATCTTAGAAGTTATTGTCACTCTCCCAGATTACCGGAGGCATGAACCCACTATCTAGCATAAATACTCACTCTTGGAGTTACAAGCATCTACTTGGCCAAAGCATCTACTAGTAACGGAAAGCATGCAAGATCATAAATAACATATAAGATAGATTGATAATCAACTTGACATAGTATTCAATATTCATCGGATCCCAGCAAACACAACATGTAGCATTACAATAAGATGATCTTGATCATGATAGGCAGCTCACAAGATCTAAACATGATAGCATAAAGTGGAGAGACAACCATCTAGCTACTGCCATGGACCCGTAGTCCAAGGATGAACTACTCACGCATCACTCCGGAGGCAGGCATGGTGATGTAGAGCCCTCCGGTGATGATTCCCCTCTCCGGCAGGGTGCCGGGAAGAGCTTCTGAACCCTCCCGAGCTAGGGTTGACGGCGGCGGCGTCTCTGGAACTTTTCGTGGATAATGGCTCGGGTATTAGGGTTTTCGCGTCGGGAGGAATAAATAGGCGAAAGGGCGGCGGCTGCGGAGCCACGAGGGCCCCACACCACCCCACGGCGCGGCAGGGGGGCCGCGCGGCCCCATGGTGTGGGCGCCACGTGGCTCCCCTCCGTGTCTCCTCTGGACTCCGTCTTCGTGTTGGAAAAATAGGAGGTTCTGTCCAAGTTTCGTCCAATTCCGAGAATATTTCCAGACTAGCTTTTCTGGAATACAAAAACAGCAGAAAACAGGAACTGGCACTGTGGCATCTTGTTAATAGGTTAGTCCCAGAAAATGCATAAAAATGCTATGAAGTGTATATAAAACATGTAACAATTGGTATAATATCAACATGGAACATCAGAAATTATAGATACGTTTGAGACGTATCAAGCATCCCCAAGCTTAGTTCTACTCGTCCTCGAGTAGGTAAAACGATAAAAACAAAATAATTTCTGAGGTGACATGCTACAATCATAATCTTGATCAAATAATATTGTAAAGCACATGTTATGAATGAAGTGATCCAGGTCAATGGTCTATAGTTTGCTAGCAAGTAGATAATGAGCAAACAACTGAATCATATAAGCAAAAACTTTTCATGAATAGTACTTTCGAGACAAGCATCAAGAGTTTTGCATAAGAGTTAACTCATAAAGCAATAGATTCTAAGTAAAAGGTATTTAACCAACACAAAGGAAGATTTAAGTTTCAGCAATTGCTTTCAACTTTCAACATATATATCTCATGGATATTTGTCAACACAAAGCATATAATAAGTGCAATATAAGCATATAAAAATTGTTGCACCAAAGTTGACACTAGTGTTTGCTTCTAAGATAGAAAGAAGTAGGTAAACTGACTCAACATAAAAGTAAAAGAAAGGCCCTTCGCAGAGGGAAGCAGGGATTAAATCATGTGCTAGAGCTTTTTAAGTTTTTGAAATCATATAGAGAGTAAAAATAAGTTTTGAGAGGTGTTTGTTAATTGTCAACGAATCAGAAAATGGAAAGTACAATATGACCCCTGCCAACCAGACTTTTAAGAGCGGCTCCCATGAAGGACGTTATTTCTACCAGCAAGGCAGATCATCCCTCTTTCTCTTTTGTTTACACATGCAGATATTTCACTGTTTGTCATTGCTTGACTGATAAATCAGGGCAAAAATGTGAAGAGAATTAAGCGGTTAAAGTTGTAATTAATTGGGACTGGGCACCCCATTTGCCAGCTCTTTTTGCAAAATTAATGGATAAGCGGATGTATATGCCGCTAGTCCGGTGGTAAAGTCTGTTTGACAGTTGACATAAAGACATCCACCCCGTCCTCATGAGCTTGGTAAACATTGACACAAAATAGGAGTAATAAGTTTGAATAGTTTAAAGGTAGCACATGAAAAATTTACTTGGAATGGCAAGGAAATACCACATATAGGTAGTTATGGTGGACACAGATGGCATGGATTTTGGCTCAAGGTTTTGGATGCACGAGAAGCATTCCCTCTCAGTACAGAGTTTAGGCTAGCAAGGTTATTTGAAGCAAACACAGGATATCAACCGACACAGCAAGACTTATATGAAAACATATTGCAAGCATTATAAGACTCTACACTGTCTTCCTTGTTAACCAAACCCTTTTACTAGAAAATATCTAGACCTTAGAGATACCAATCATGCAAACCAAATTTCAACGAGCTTTACGGTAGTTCTTCATTAATAGGTTTTAACTACATGATACAAAAGCTTAAACATGAACTACTTGATAACTCAAAACAATTGACAAGTATCAAATTATCCAATACAGTGATCTACAAGAATATGTAAGCTTTTTCCATTATACCATCTACCACATGCAACATTTTCTGTTCCAACCAAACACCAATCAATTTATTTCAACATAAACTCTCCAAACAATTATAAGTGAAGCAAGAGAGTACTTTCTTTAAAAGAACTAACAGCTCTGAATAAGAGATGCATGAAAAACAGGAGCTAAAAGCATAGCAATAGCTAGACAAGAATACTCAACAAGTATAAGTGAAGAATAGGAGTAACGGAAAGAATGCAAGATCATAAATAACATATAAGATAGATTGATAATCAACTTGACATAGTATTCAATATTCATCGGATCCCAGCAAACACAACATGTAGCATTACAATAAGATGATCTTGATCATGTTAGGCAGCTCACAAGATCTAAACATGATAGCATAAAGTGGAGAGACAACCATCTAGCTACTGCCATGGACCCGTAGTCCAAGGATGAACTACTCACGCATCACTCTGGAGGCAGGCATGGTGATGTAGAGCCCTCCGGTGATGATTCCCCTCTCCGGCAGGGTGCCGGGAAGAGCTTCTGAACCCTCCCGAGCTAGGGTTGATGGCGGCGGCGTCTCTGGAACGTTTCGTGGATAATAGCTCGGGTATCTAGGGTTTTCGCGTCGGGAGGAATAAATAGGCGAAAGGGCGGCGGCTGCGGAGCCACGAGGGCCCCACACCACCCCACGGCGCGGCAGGGGGGCACGCGGCCCCATGGTGTGGGCGCCACGTGGCTCCCCTCCGTGTCTCCTCTGGACTCCGTCTTCGTGTTGGAAAAATAGGAGGTTCTGTCCAAGTTTCGTCCAATTCCGAGAATATTTCCAGACTAACTTTTCTGGAATACAAAAATAGCAGAAAACAGGAACTGGCACTGTGGCATCTTGTTAATAGGTTAGTCCCAGAAAATCCATAAAAATGCTATGAAGTGTATATAAAACATGTAACAATTGGTATAATATCAACATAGAACATCAGAAATTATAGATATGTTTGAGACGTATCAGCAACCAATTCAGTAACCGCTTCATGCATCCCTACATTTCAGAATGTGGGGGGACCGGATTATGGCATTCTTGCATAGTATTTGTTTGTGTGTATAGATGACTCCTTGTAAAGCGATTAGAGTTGTTTAAATCATGAATCTGTTGGGAATCGTAGTAGAAAACAAAAATATCCTAGCAACGATAACCTTATACTAGTCAGGATCTATATTATGCAGATATAGTATAACGGAGGAGATCGATATACATACCCTCGTAGACCGATAGCGGGGATTACGCTCCCGCAACAAGCGTTGTCAAAGTAGACGACGTAGCCGACCTCGAGGTCGCGAAGATCTTGGCGCAACGAAGACGGCTATGACGGTGGTGACACCGACCTCATGGTGGTGGAGGCGAACTCCTCCAAGCGCCCCAAGTGTGGCACCTCGCAGGGCTTCACACACATACGGTGAAGATGACGACCTCCGGGCTCCGATCCAGCCGAGCAGCGGAAGTAGAAGACTTGGACCGAAGACCAGCAGCACGGCGGTGTGCATATGGTGGAGAAAACCTCAACCCAAGTGCTACCCCCAATTGCGGAGTCACGCTCGAGGTGAGAGAGAAAGGAATTTCTGGTGTCTTTTCAATGGCAAGGGGCACCTCTATATATAGGTGGAGGAAGGCTGCCAGGCTTGGTGGCTTGGCGGTGTGGGACTATTCCCACACCAACCGCACCACCACCTGGTGCGCCGGCCTAGGTGGGCCCCAACTGGCCCACCTAGGGCTCCCATCCCAATCCGCACCATGGGGGAAACTCCCCCCCCCCCCCTTATGGGCCTTCTTTCCCATGGGAAAGCCCATTTAAGGTTGGGGCTGCCAATAAATCCGAAAAAAAAAATTAATCATTAATTCAACTAATTAATATTAAATACATATTATCTAATTTATTTCGGCTCCGAAAACTATTTCGTTGCCCTCCGATCCTCATCGGATGCTTCCGAACTCCATCGGAAATGCTCCGGAACACTTCCGGTGTTCTTCTCTCTATTTTCTCTTCTGCAACCAATCTAAATAAATGTCACTCCCCTTAAGTGTGTCACCCTAGCGGTTCAAGAATATTCCAGACATGATCGAGACCCATTCTCCGATCAATGACTATCAGGGAGACCTGGATGGCTATGATAGTCCATGTGCATCACGAATAACTTTGTCGTTCGAATCTTAGACGTCGAGTCTTCAACCTTTTGCCTGGCGATACTTAGTGTGTCCGAGACTCGATCTCAGGTATCGTGATACCTAGCTTGATCTCGTTATCGACATCACTATTCTATACTCGTCCGTGATGTTACGTCCTCCTGACCTAGTTACCTGCTTGCAACCTCATTGATGTAATCTCACCGAGTGGGCCCAGAGTATCTATCCTGCTATGCGGATTGGAAAATCCAGCTCTTGATCCCTCGCCTCAACATACTTCCTTCCGATACCCGAGAGGGACACCTTTATTGTCACACTATGTAAGATATGACGTTTGATGCAATCAAAGTATCTTTCAGAAATAGCGATTAAAGTTTATCTCACGGTCGAAGGCGTAATGATTACATCGTACAAATATTGGGTGTGTCCATCACATCATTCTCCCAATGACATGACTCCATTGTCAACTGACATAAATGTCACATGATCGGGAAACCTCGATCATCAATTGCACAACGGACTAGTTAAAGAGGCTACTAGGGACCTGGTTGTTTACATACCACACGTGTATTAATGTTTCCGCTTAATACAGTTATAGCATGGTATAAAACGTATTATGAACAATCGAGATATGACGAATAAAATATCTTTATTAATTGCCTCTAGGGTATATCTCCAACAGAATCATCCATCAATCAATTACTGCAATTGCAGTAATTTAATATAATGTCCTCCCCACATCCAAATGCAGATGGCGTACTTCTTTACCAACAAAATAGTAGTACTATACGAATCTTCTTTCGAATGAGAATCCAATGATAAGTTTTATATCGCCTATAACACTCGTATTTCTTGGTCAAATTGAAGACATAATAGTAAGAGGGGGGGTCTTTTATATTTTGACAAATGAAAGAGTAAAATATGCATTTCCTTTCATGACACTGTTTTAGTACTGGTCTCGATTATCCAAGGTACCACTAAGATATGTCGAATAACCTCGTTGTTGAGAATCGGTCTCTGATTGTACGTGTTGTATTGTAAACGTACAAGTACATGTAATCCTGTCGTATATAAATAGAAGAGGTGGAGGCACGTTGCCTACCACGGAACCCTAAACCTTAACTTGGTATCAGAGCCACGAGCTCTTCCTACCCTAGCCGCCACCGCCGCACCTATCCGCCGCCGCCGCGTTTTCTCGCTGCCGCCGCCGCGATGTCGTTCACATCTTCCGCCCTCGCGCTCACCGCGTCTCCCTCCACCCCCGCTGCGCCCACCATCGCGCCACCCTCGGCCTCGGCGGCCATCCCTGTTGTTCCTCCCATCGCGGTCCGTCTGGACCGTAGAAACTACATCTTGTGGAGGGCGCTTGCTCTCCCCAACTTCACCGGAGCGCGCCTCCACGGATTTCTCGACGGCTCGGCGAAGGCGCCGGCTCAGACCGTGACGACAGGAACCGGCGACGCTGCCCGCATCGTGTCCAACCCGGACTACGAGCACTGGTGGACCCTCGACAAGAAGGTTCTCGGGCTACTCCTTGGATCGATGCACGAGGAGATCTCGTCCCAGTTGATCGGCTGCACCACGGCTGCTGCTGCATGGGCGGCGGTGCAGGCCATGTTCAGCGCGGAAAATAGCGCTGGTGTTCGCAACCTCCGGCGTCAAATTCAGGCGCTGAGGAAGGGAGACAAGCCCGCTGGCGAGTATATGCAGAAGGTGAAAGCACTAGCTGACGCCATGGCCGCCGCCGGCTCCCCCCTTAGCGATGACGAGATCATCGATTACATGCTCACCGGCCTTGGCTCGGTGTTTAACCCCATTGCTGCCTCGATGAACTTCGCGGGGACGGTCACGCTCTCCGCGTTCTACTCGAGTGTTTTACACTATGAAGCCCTCCAGCAGCAGCAGTCCGAGCTCGAGGATTGGACATCCTCCGCCAACGTTGCGTCACGCCCGGGCTACATCACCACTCCGGGCCGCGGCAACGACTCTGGCCGTCCTAGTGGCGGCCGTCCCGCTGGTGATTATACACAGCAGGGGCAGATCGGCCATGGCCAAGGTGGTCACGGCCAGGGCAGTCAAGGTCGTCCTGGCGGTAACGGCGGCAATGGCCGCAATGGAGGAGGAGGGAACGGAGGCGGCAATGGCCGCAACCGAAAGTGGCGCCCCAAGTGCCAACTCTGCAGGAACTGGGGGCACGAGGCAGGAGACTGTCGTAACTTCCGCGCCGGCAACTCGGCGTCTACCTCCACTCATGAGCCGCCCCACTGGATCATGGATTCCGGGGCGACGGACCATCTCACAAGTGATCTAGAGCGCCTTCAAGTTCACGAGCGCTATGGCGGGAAGGATCAGGTGCAAGTGGCCAACGGTGCAGGTTTGTCAATTTCGCATATTGGTCGCTCTAATTTAGCCGGTTCATCTCTTCGTTTGCACAATATTCTTCATGTTCCACACATTAATCAGAACCTCCTTTCCGTTTATCGTCTTGTCTCCGACAATGATGTTTTTATGGAATTTCATCGTTTGTTTTTCCTTGTTAAGGACAAGGCCACGAAGAAAATCCTTCTGCACGGTAGAAGTCATGGAGGGCTCTACCCCATTCCGCTTAGTCATGTGTCCACCTCATCAATTCGACAGGCGTCTTCCGGCATCAAGACCACACCATCCCAGTGGCACCAGCGTCTCGGTCATCCCACCAATAATGTAGTTCAAAACATTGTTAGGAATAATGGTTTAGTGTGTTCGTCTGATATTCAGACTTCAGTTTGTGATGCTTGTCAGCGTGCTAAGAGTCGACAATTGCCATATAATTTATCTCATCGTATTTCTACTATGCCTCTCGAGTTAATTCATTCTGATGTTTGGGGGCCAGCGATTGCCTCCTCGGGAGGGTATAAGTATTATGTTAGCTTTGTCGATGATTACTCTCATTTTTGTTGGATATATCTTCTCAAGCATAAGTCTGATGTTGAGCAAGTGTTCTATGCTTTTCAAGCCCACGTTGAACGTCTCCTTCACACCAAAATCATAGTTGTCCAGTCGGATTGGGGTGGTGAGTATCACAAGTTGCATCGCTATTTTCAGCGTACCGGGATTTCCCATCGTGTGTCCTGTCCACACACATCACAACAGAACGGGGTTGCTGAACGCAAACACCGTCATCTTGTTGAAACGGGTCTTGCTTTACTAGCTCATTCCTCCTTACCTTTGTGGTTTTGGGATGAATCTTTTCTGGCTGCTTGTTATCTCATTAACCGAATGCCCACACATGTCATTCACCAGGACACGCCTGTGCACCGTCTTCTTCAGGTCAAACCAGACTATTCTTTCCTTCGCACTTTTGGCTGCACGTGCTGGCCCAGTTTGCGCAAGTATAACGCACATAAGCTTGCTTTTCGCTCTACTATGTGTGTGTTTTAGGGTACAGCCCAATACATAAGGGTACAAGTGCTTAGATCGTTCCACGGGACGTATATATATATATCTCTCGTGATGTTGTTTTTGATGAGTCTGTGTTTCCATACTCCACACCTGGTGTTACGGTTGACATCTCCACACTTGCGGATATGATTTCTTTTCCTTCCGATGAACCGGCTATGGGTGATAATATGCAAAAATATGACCTGTCTTATTTGTCCACTGACCAGCCTGCCCCAGGTCGTGTATCTCATGTGCAGGATTTTTCGGTCGAGCGAGATGCCCCTCCGCCGCCTGAGATCGACACCCGCCAGCCGGTGATCGACGTGCCCGTCTGTCCTGTGCATCCCGCGCTGGAGATCGACGTGCATGGCGCATGCACACCTCCCGGCCCCAGCTCTCCCTCGGTCTCGTCACCCGGCCCATCATCGGCTTCGCCGCCCGGGCGAGGCTGTGCCCGACCAATGCCGAGTCCCTCTGGGCCGGCTGACTCGGCCCAGTCCGCGTCGCCCCTCACCGGTTCTTCGCCGGTCGCGACGCCTTCGACTGCGCCTGCCCCGCCACCGCCGTCTACGACGGCTGCTGCTCATGGTCACACTATGACCACTCGTCTCCGTGACGGCACCCGTCATGAGAAGAAGCTCACCGATGGCACCGTGCGATATGATCCCCGTCGCCACGCGTTCTTCGCTGCCCCTGTCTCCCATCGGGAGGCGCTTCGAGAGCCTGCTTGGCGGGCTGCTATGTCCGATGAGTTTGCCGCACTCCGTCAGACTGATACGTGGAGGCTTGTTCCGCGTCCTCCCGGTGTTAACTTGGTCAGCTGCAAGTGGATCTTCAAGACCAAGCATCGCGCTGATGGATCCATTGATAAGCACAAGGCCAGACTCGTTGCTCGTGGTTTCTCTCAACAGCATGGCATTGACTACGGTGACACGTTTAGTCCTGTTGTCAAGCCCGCCACAGTTCGATTGGTTCTCTCTTTGGCCGTATCTCGTGGCTGGACGCTTCGTCAGGTTGATGTGAGCAACACCTTCCTTCATGGCTTTCTGACAGAGGATGTTTATATGCAGCAACCTCCCGGCTTTGAAGACCCTCAGTTCCCCACTCATGTCTGCAAGCTGCAGCGTGCTCTCTATGGTCTTAAGCAGTCTCCTCGTGCCTGGTATGCTCGTTTAAGTGCTCGGCTACTCGAGCTTGGTTTTACTTCCTCCAAGGCCGACACATCGTTGTTTATCTTCTCTCATGGAGCTGTTCAGATTTACATGCTGGTGTATGTCGATGACATTGTTATTGCTGGGTCCACTCCTGCTGTTGTTGATCGTCTGGTGCACTCTCTCGCAGACAGTTTTCCTATCAAGGATCTTGGCCCACTGGAGTATTTTCTTGGATTAGAAGCATCTTACAATTCCGGGGGGCTAAGTGTGACACAGCGCAAGTATGCACTTGATCTTCTTCATCGTGTCAGCATGGAGAATTGTAAGCCTACTCCTACTCCGCTTGATACCTCCGAGAAGTTAGCCCGTGCTAGAGGACATCCACTCGATGTTGATGATGTTTTCCGATACCGTAGTGTGGTTGGGGGTCTTCAGTATTTAACCCTCACCCGGCCAGACATTTCCTTTGCTGTCAACAAGGTGTGTCAATTTCTCTCCCAACCGACTGAGATACACTGGGAAGTCGTGAAGCGCATATTGCGCTACGTCAAGGGCACCATTAGCACCGGTCTCCTCTTTCGAAGGTCTCCTTCTACCGGTGTCAGTATTTTTACGGATGCGGATTGGGCAGGATGTGTTGATGATCGACGCTCCACCGGAGGCTTTGCCATCTTTGTAGGTCCGAACTTGATCTCGTGGAGTTCGAAGAAGCAGCCTACCGTCTCGAGGTCCAATACTGAGGCGGAGTACAAAGCATTGGCAAATGGGGCTGCTGAGGCCATGTGGGTCGAGTCATTGCTCAAGGAGCTCGGCGTCATACAGCAGCGCACACCGATCCTATGGTGTGACAATTTAGGGGCTACATACCTGACAGCTAACCCAGTGTTTCATGCTCGGACCAAGCACATTGAGATTGACTTCCATTTCGTGCGTGAGCGAGTAGCCGCTGGAGATCTCCAAGTCAGGTTTATCTCTTCTAATGATCAGTTGGCTGATGTCTTTACTAAGCCAGCCACACGGCAGATGCTAGACCGATTTAGAACCAATCTAAACCTTGTATGTAGTAGTAGTTTAGATTGAGGGGGTGTGTTGAGAATCGGTCTCTGATTGTACGTGTTGTATTGTAAACGTACAAGTACATGTAATCCTGTCGTATATAAATAGAAGAGGTGGAGGCACGTTGCCTACCACGGAACCCTAAACCTTAACTCTTGTAACATAGGTGCACACAACCTCGTAGCATATTCTCGTGAGTGGCATACAACCAAAGTAACATAAGTGCACGCAACCACACGTCCACACACATGTCAAGAGTTATTGTCGCTATCTGAAATGGTGCAGGACCTTTTAGGCCAGATGACGCAAAGGACATTCTTTGTATTCGTATCAGAAGTGGCATGGATGATTATGTGCCTTGGCACTTTGATTCGAAGGGCATATGTTCTTTAAAGTTTGTGTATGGTGTAAAGATTTGAGATGAGCAAGTATGTAGAGATGCAAGTAGTTCCTCGCCGGATACCGGGATCAAGTTGGAGTGGAATAACATATGGAAGACGGAGCTACCTAGAAAGGTTTGCACGTTCCTGTGGCGGCTGCCAACCCATATGGACACAAAATGGTAAATGCCGAGTAGGATACCAGGCACCCAATGTGTAATCATTTTGACGAGGACAGAGGTCATATCTTTCTCAAGTGCAAGGGTGCACAACAACTTTGGAGAGATGCTGGCATGGTGGATGTCAGACTAATGCTAGTAAATGCTTAATTGTGAAGGCGATGTTTGAGGCCTATGGACTTGCTGGTAGAGAAGCAAAAGAAGATAGCCATTCTTATGTTGGATTAGTGGAGAACAAGAAATAACATGAATGTTGGTGAAACAATGCGATCAAGTGAGGACATTTGATTCCAGGTGAATAAACATCCTCTAGAATTTACTGAAGAGGTGATGCCACAAGAAACATTTCTCCATGTGGCGAGAAGTTGGGAAGCGCCATGACCCGACAAAGCATCGCGAATGTATACTTGGATATGATAACTTTATAATCTCATAGTTGCCTTGGGTGTGCCCGATGTGCAAGCGACACTTGTATGCGCTGATGTGGCTAATCGTCTTCCTCAAAGTTGAAGAGGCCCTAGTTCACGTCCATCATCTTCGGGCTTCCTTTTCGACGTCAGGAAATGGACGATTCGCGAATTGTAATGCTCTTTGTTGGTGTGTTCAGTGGGTCATGTTTAAGTAGGTGATGTGACTAGCGAATCATGACTTTTGTCTTATTTTCTTTAGACTTTTTTGCGGGGTTATTTCTTCCACTTAACTAGGCTTTGTAAAAAAATTGGTCTGGTGTTTCTCATGGAACTAAATCAATATTGTTTTCAACTTAAATCGATTATGTTGTTGGCAATGGAATGGCAGGAACCTTCTACAAAAACATATCATGGATGTCGTGCCGCTTCTGTAGTTTGCAGAGTTGTAGCCTGCTAAACAAGAGGAGGTAGGGGTAAATGATATGGGCTGGGCCGTTGAAGTTAAAGTTCTTGCAGATCTGTTCCGCAGGTTTATTGTTGGGCGGTTTTAAAAAAGGATTATTGTTGGGCTAAAGTTTTTTTTTTTCGAGTGATTGTTGGGCTAAAATTATGGCATGCCCTTCACTACACTTTTTATCTAAAGATCATAGAATGATCTCAAAAAAAAAAAAATCTAAATATCACAGAATACTCCAACTGACATATATCCATCTGAAGTTTCAGCACTAAATGGTTGTTAATCCGAACAGTAATGCTTGAAGTGGTAGCATATTGTATAGCAGAAGGTCCTTTTGACTTTGCAGATACTTATTTATGAATCCGGTAGTACTATGTAATATGTCAGCTCGTGAAACGCACAATGGATAAGTCGTCACAATTTGGTTCTGCATTGAGTACGTTTGTAGCAAAGTCAAACTATAATAAATTCAATAATGAACTAAGCAAAGCAATTACTAGTACTCCTACTCAATTTACTTGTGTTTGTGACCTGCCTTCTAGATCACCTGGGGAAGTGGGAAGAAAAAATACATACTGACAAGACTTCGAGTTCATCTGATGTGGGATATATTTTTAGTGATGCTGTATCGTCTATTGCAACATGGAAAATAAGAAAGTTGGATCCTCTCCGTTTTTTATCCATCAGCTAAGATGTTTAGTTATGTACTTATTAGAAGGGAGACACCCATTTATCTAGTTCTTCAGTTAAGTGTATTCCTAATTGTGCAATCAAACCTGTACCGGTAGGATTAGTAATGTTCAGCTAGTATCTTGTTCAGTGTTACCACATGTTTTCACATTTTATGACTTGTCTTTTAATCGAGTTCACCCTTGCATAAAGAGTGGGAAATATTTGTAGTAGAATTTATAAGAAAATCCGGTACATGTGAACATGGTTTCCTTTCTGCTATACCTTTTTATTTTATACTATGATTCCTGCAAGCTTTTTTTCCTATAGCGATACAGAGATTGACATCCTGTGAGCTAAATCAAAGTGAACTGCTTTCCTTCAGAAAAGGATTATGTACCGAACTTGGTACTTCGGATATGTTTTTGGTGTTCGACAAGTGCGGCGTGCTATGTTCGCTCTGAACACTCTTGAGTATTGTTAGATAGCACTTTGCCTTTGTCCACTCTAAAAGTAAGTTCCTTTTCTGCAACAGATTCTTCGTCAACGGTTGACAGTACATAGGAAGTACTATATAGTACCCAAATAATAAGAATGTGAACGGCAATGCGCACTAGCAAGATCACTCACAAATATGTATGCATATCCGCTATCAGCAATAGCAGTCACCACCAGCAACAGAACCTCCATCAAGTGCGAGTTCCAATCATTTTGAAACCTGTAGTGCTGAACTATTGAGATGGATAATCACATAGTCAACCCACCACCTACTATCCTCTTCATCAGGGCGCCCTTTCCTTGCTTTATTATCGCTGTTCGAGATTCCGATTCCGTGCTTGATTGCAGTAACGGCCGACTCGGCTCACTCAGTTGTGTCCTAGGAAGAAGTCCTAGATAATGTGATCCCTCAAAAGATGTAGTTTTACTAGCTTATCTGAGCTGACTGATATGCTAAAGAAACCAATCCAAATTACAAATACCCACACTAATAAGAAAAGCATATCCAAGCCGATACATTACAAATTTAGGCGGCTGACTGGTGTACAGTAGAGTCGCTACACCTACATTATAGGTATGTATGAAACCTTATCTCTGCAGGTTATCTAACTGTTTTGTTTGTACTTTTCTGTGGTAGGGCCTGACATTCTTCAACAAAGCAAACGTGCGCCTTCAGTTAGAAGATGAGCCGATGATTAGTTTTTGCTGGAGTGTGTGCGGCGTTTCAGTCTTGGCCGGGTTGTTTGCAGCCGGTGCCAGACTTCTTGTAATTGTGGGTTTGCTTTCTTCTATATAAATAAGGTATGCCAATTTGGCATACTCACTAAAAAAAAAAAAAAAAAGATGAGCCGATGAGGGATCAGGGGGAGAAAGAAAAGCTATCACCCCACGTCCTCGCACGTGGTGTGCACGTGCTCGCTCCGTGCTCCGTGGAAGGTTGACGCGCGAGGCGTGGCTATTGAGGTACAGGAAGACTGGGTTCAAAACCTTCAATTGCGGCTTAAATTCGGTGATGCATAGCTAGCAACAGCAGCCTGCCTGATTTAACACAGTGCATTCTCATTCTCGTAAAAAAAAACACAGTACGTTTATGAGCACATATCGACATATAGGAACGGAAAACTAAACCCGGTAACCCAGAATCTCGTAGAATCAAATCAGAGGGAGAGCGAGAGCAGACGACCAAGACTGAAGATCAGAGCAGGAAGTTCTTGCGTGCGTGCTTCGGACCAAAACGGATAACGACACGACATGGTACGGTCAGATACGTTGGGCGACTGGGTCTTCATCTGGCTCGCATTAGGCTTCAGTAAATAATTCTTTATTTGTATTTTCCTCTTTTGCAGAAAAAAGTTGGGTCGAAATCGGAAAAAAGACTCGTGCCGACGGCCGACGGCGCTGAATGTTTCCTCGGAAGCAACCAATTTACCGGTCCAGCTTGGCCGCGCCGCGTACGACCGCCGCGGCAGCAGCGGCGGCCCCGGCCGTCTAATGACCGCCCGCCCAGCCTACCGTACCAACCGGCGACCTTCTGCTCACGACTTCCACCGGTGCAACGCGGCCCGGACCAAAACCACTACAGCTGCCCGGCAGCGATGGCTCCATGGATCCGCATCGATCGCGCGTCTCCATTCATGCCACTGGACTGGATCCCGCGGAGGATTGCCCCGTGCTCCCCGCCACCGGACACGGACATCGCCCTCACGCCCAAAATCACGAGCCCCTCGACGGCCGGTTCAGAAAGCAAAACCAGCTTTACGGAGTCACGAGGAGCCGTCAGTCGCCCTCAGCCGCACTAGCTACGCTAGCCTAGCTCGTCCCTAGACACGCGGCCGCCTGGCGATCGACGAGCGTAGCTAGAAGCTAGTTTCCCTTTCACCCCCTGGCCGGCCGGCCCCTGTTCAAAGAGCGGCGTCGTTGCGACCGCGGCAAGGCATGCAGACACGTAAGCTAGCGCCGGAGATCTTTTACGCCAGCCAGGTGCCCAGCGGATGTATTTGTCTGCCGTGGCGAAATTGACCATTGCAGTAAGTGTTTTAGGCATCAGTCCATCTTACTATCTTAGACGCACGCACGGGTGGGTCGATCGTCGTCGTCAGAGCGCACGACCATGTCGTGGATTCGTGGTGGTGTCATAGTCTCCGGATACGTCCCGGAAGCTGAAACCGGTCGTCGGAAGCCACCGATCCTACTGGCCACTCCACCACGAACCTTTACGTTTCTTCAAGTGTTCTCCCGTTGAATCTAAGCGACCGGTCGTGCCAGCAGCAGCAGCTTCGGCATGGGATTAGTATTCGCCTCCCGCCGCCGCCGGCCGTGCACCGGATGGAAGATGCATGCACGCATGCATGGTCAATTACTCAATAGCCCGGCGCGCCGTCGCTGTACGAGTCGGTGGAGTTGGCGCCGGCCGGCCGTTCTCTCACGCCGCCGTGATCAACTCCGCCGCTGACTTCGTGTTTTATAATCCAACCCGCGCAACGGAGTAGTAGAGATCGCAACGGAAGGACGTGGCCTGGCGGCAGGAGATAGGGGGTCGTACGTACGGGGTGCCGTCATGCATGCTAAAATAAATATACACGATCGAGAGGCAAAATATGCATCGCCTTCATCTTCGATGAAAACAAAAACAATCGGATCTACCATTCGTCGTCATCGAGTTAACAACGTCGAGTTTCCTTGGAGACGCACACAGCCAGGGACGGAGCCAGGATCCAAACACAAGGGGGGCCAATTGCATATGAAAAACCTTGGAGGGGGGCCCATGAGTAATTTTAGCTAAGTTTGGGGTCAAATCTGAAAATTTACAGGGGGTATTTTCGAAAAATTTCCACCATGGGGGGCCATGGCCCCAGCGCGCCCCCCTGGCTCCGTCCCTGCACACAGCTATACTATGAAGACGGCAACGTACGGACGAGGCAGGGGTTTTGTATTTGTTCTTTCCTTGATGTGATCCGAACGAGATGTCGACGTGATCAAATGGCCCCGTAGGCGAGGATATGCATGCATGCATGCATGGGGTCGACGCCGCAACTCGAAGGTGGCGGTGGTGAACTAGTAGAAGCGAAACTAATTTCGTTATAAGAGGTAGACGCCAGGTCTGAAACGCCGTGATTCGTGTGCGTCTTCGAGTGCCTTACAGTAAGCTTCCCGCTAGGGTATTGTTTTCCAGATCGACAGGGCGGATAATCTAATGAAAACAGCTGGGCGGTAGAGGACGTATGCATTACATTATTGATATTTACTTGTCCGGAAAATCTACTCTCAAATCGTGCTCACTTATAGTATCTTGCATTACGACGGTTTCTAATCAATGGAAAGAGGTGCATGCATAGACGCAGTGGCGGATCTAGGGGGAAATCAGTGGGGGTGCCAAGCCTATAAAATTCCCTATTTAGCTTAGCATTTAGCCAAGATTAGTACAAATATTACTAGCTAAACTAAACTCTATATATTTGGAGGGGGTGCCATGGCACCCATGGCACCCCCACTGGATACGCCCCTGCATAGACGGAGTCTACCACCTCACTAATGATGTCATCGACATTAGTGACCAAATCTACACATTTAAAATGATTTCACGTAAACCGTTGTCGAATTATGGTTTACACGATCCCATGGCAATCACAATTTCCATTTACCGAAAGTGTCGAGGTATTGGTAACGCGGAACTACTAGAAGTATTCATACGTACCGTAGAGGAGGTGGGGAAGAACGTGGAGGGTTCCAGTGACGGGATTGCACACACGATTTTACCCAGCTTCGGATCTCACGACGGTGGCGAGATCCTACGTGCTGCTATAATTCACTCAAGGCAAATATGTGTACAGGTTACAATGAGGTTGTATGCGTGCCCTAAGGCTGCTGGAAGGCTGGCTTATAAAGGCGCCAAGCCTTCCCCTACAAGGAAAGCCTTAACCGACCTAGATCACGAGTCCTAGACTAACACGGTAACAAACCCTAACTTGCTCCCTAAGGCGAACGCAGCCAGGCCTTCGTCTTGGACTTCACTAAGCCAGCCCAGAGCTTATCCTTGCGCCTAAGCCCATGAGGCCTTCTCCATTAAGCCCTCCGGCTTTATCTGATGGGCCTCCTTGGTGGGCCAGGTTTTATCCACCGTGGCAGGTATACCCGTTCGGCATAACCTCCACAGTAGTCCCCGGAAAGGTTTAAGTTCTTCGTTTGCCGTCTTTGTGAAACACGGGCTTTCGCCTTTGTGCAAGGCGGACAGAAGAGCTTGGAGCATTCCAAAATGAGACATTCAGTCTGCCTTAAGGATTAAGCCGAACTCTCCTGCACTTTGAACAATCTGGCAGAAAGATTCTGTCAGCGTCGAGTCTTGTCATGACGTCACCGCAGTCAAAGCCAGTCCACGACAGTCTGGACAAGCAAAGAGACGTTGTGACGCCATTACTGCTATTTTTCCGCACACGATCTCCGAGGCGTGCGGGAGAAGATGCCCACTATCTGACCGTTGCGGGACGCGTGGCGAAAATCGCGGACGTTATCTCACCGCACTAATCGCGGCGCACGGCCCCCATAAAAGGGGAACTGATTTTCTCCATGGTTCATTTCCCTGTTCATCGTCCTCCTCGCGCCCATCCCATCTGAACTCCGGCGAGCTCCACCACCACCTGCGCACCCACCCATGGAGAGCTCCGATGCGACCGCGGGAGCGGCAACGGCGGCGGCGTCGGCGGCGACGGAGGACAAGATCTGGCCATGAGGGGATCGAGCACCGCGGATGCATCTGCATCTCGCGCGGCAGCGGCGACAAGTTCTGCGGCCACCTCCATCGAAGCAGAGAAGAATGCCCAGCCCTCCGACGAGGGCGATGCGGCGGAGGCAGAGGAGAGGGAGA
Source organism: Poa pratensis (assembly GCA_947311845.1). Lineage (NCBI taxonomy): Eukaryota > Viridiplantae > Streptophyta > Magnoliopsida > Poales > Poaceae > Poa > Poa pratensis. Next base: position 92,889,927 of record CAMZMU010000128.1, read on the forward strand.
GGAAGCATCATCCCGCAACTGGGCAGCTTCCACCATCACCGACGCGGACCTCACGCAGCTGAAAAGGAGGGCATCCTCCCACCAAGGAGAACTGCCACTGGCGGTCAGCGTACGGCCACCCTGCTCCAGATCCCGCCGGCGATGAACGAGTGCTCCTCGTCTCACATCTCCTCGCGGTTTGTCTTTGCCTCCGCATCCTTTTTTCCAATCAGTCTTAGACTACTATGGCCTTCAGCCTCATAGCGTAGGCCCCAATAGTATCTTGTACATAGCTGGCTTTATGGCTTTATTCGAAGGATACCTAGGCATAGAGCCCAGCTTAGAATTCTTCAAGTACTGCTTTACTTGCAAGCGCCAAACAGAGAAGGAAGAACTGCTTTCCTTAGGAACAGTTAGCATCAACCTTCGTAGAGGCAGAGACTGGTATCCTAAGGCGCCAAAAATAGATTCCATTAAAGGCTGGAATAGCTCCTTCTTCTACTGCAAAGACATGGCGCCAGTAGGCAAAGACATAGGACTTCCTCGCTTTTCTCCTTTGCCTGCGGAGCCCGCCTTCTTGGGGCGAGAAACCACTGAAGGTCCTTCCTGACAACCTCCGTCGCATGCAAAGGCGGATTGAGTATTTGACAAAGACTGCTGTGCCCAAACTCACGGGCGCAGACACCATCCTATGTTGGTTGTCAAGGCGAATCCAGCCTTTGAAAGATCGCAAAGGCCTCATGTGCCACTACACGGACCAGAAGAAAGATCCCCTCCGTGTTAGTGAGAGTGACCTTACGCACGACGCCCTTGTGTATCGCTTTAAGAGGATTGCCAAGGAAAGGATCCAGCTCACAGAGCAGCGTCCTATGTACACAGCCGCCAACCCGCTCCAAGGTAAGGCATTTACCATTACTGTTTTTACACTTCCACAATGTTTGCCTTACTAACACCACTTTTGATTTCAGCTCGCCCTTTTGCCGGATAATCTGCTGGCTCCTTTGTTTTACGTGCCTGAAGCGGCACCCGAGCCCCAAAGACTCGGAAACGAAAGGCTTCAGGAGCTACTGCAGCAACTTCAGCAGCAGAAAGGCGGAAGCGTGAGAAAGCCATCCCTGTTAACGCCGAAGTGCTCGACATTGAGGACGATGAAGATGCGGCCTTCAATGCTCCAGTACAGAAGTAAGCCGAACCTCAATTTCTTTAGTAAGGCGAACAATGTCTATGAATGTTATCTTATTTTGTATGTGATTTGCAGGATCAAACCAACTGCACCTCTCAAGAGGAAGAAAGTAATTTCTTCCAGGCAAAGAAGACTGAGCCTTCTCCGCCATCGCTCCCCCCACTCCCTCCGTTCAACAAGAGACATCCCCAGGCCCATCTGAAGATCATCATATAGATTGGACTCAGCCGTCTTACCTGATAAGACGGAAACTGAAAAGTTGGCCAGGGCTGCCGCTGCTGGGAAGGCGGCGGTACTTCAGTCAGAGAGCCGAACGAGCCCATTACTCGTGAGGCTATCCGCAACATGGTGAAGCAAGAGCTCTTTGACGACGAGGGGTACATCTTACCCAACATCGCCGCCATGCTTGCCGATGAGAAGGAGCGCAACGAGCCGCCTCCGAAGCTAAGGCCAGTTGGTCAAACATTGACCATATTGAATCTGGAAGACAATTGTGACGAGCTGTACGTCACAATGAAGAAGAGCTACAAAGCCTTGAAGGCCATGATGCAGGTAAACATTCCGTCTTTATGTACATACTAGTCCCCGGGCATTACGTTGTGCTTTGACTAAGCCGACGTAATGGCCTTTCTTTAATGTTGATAAAGACTCAGTCCCCAAGCCCATTGTAGCATACCTTATTGCTTTACCTTTCTTACTTACTACTACCCTTGCCTTAGCAGAGCAGTGAGCAACTTACATGCGATCTATGGTACTCACTGAGTAACCAAAGGCAAGTGCTCAAGCAAGCCGTCGCCGAAAATAAGGCGAACAAAGGTAAATGTTGTTCTTTCACATGCATGTGACTTTAGTTCATTTTAAGGCATAAGATGCTCAACACATGCAATGTGTTTTGCGCAGCTGTTGTGGCGAAGGCAAAACAGATCGTCAGCGAGACTGGCGATATAGAAGTTGTGAGGCGGGAAAATGCCGCCTTGTTTAAGCAACTGGAGGAGAACCGAAAGACGGCCGAGGCCAATCTTAAAGCCGTCCAAGACAGCGCCGCTGAAGGCAAGACAAACTGAAGGCAGAACTTTGAAACTGCAGCGACAGGCTGAAAAGGATGGGCTCCTAATCCAGAGCTTACAAGGTCGTCTTGAACGCCAAGCTGATGAGAGCACCGCCATTGACGAGAAACTGCTAAGTAAGCCTCTCTTCTTTACTTCTCGCACTTTCTGTCACTTTTCGCCTTTATTCAACACTTCAGTGCGCCTTAATTTTTTCCATTCCTCCCTTCCTCAGTTCCAGCTGGATTTGGGGAAAGGCTTACCTCTGAGACGCGCCTGGAGCTTATCTTGGAGTGTGGCGAGATTGTGTCAGGGCTGTATGCTGCGGGAAGAGACGTTGTCGCCAACATCTTCCCAAAACAGCTGCCCCAAGTGACAAACACCAGCAACTTGCTGCCACTTCTTCAGAACTGCGTCCCAGAGGTGGTGGAGCGTCTTCGCTCAGCAGCTAGAGGCGGAGCAAAACTTGCTCTAGGACTTGTTCGCGGCCACTACCCCGAAGTCAACATGTGGCGCGTTATCAAGTGTTTCCCAGCCAAGGACAGAGACGGCAACGAGCTCGTCAAAGAAAAGGTCTATGCCTCTGTCTCTGGCTTTGCCTCAGCCGTTGCTGAGATGGTAGACTTGTCTATCTTCTTCTCCAAGAAGCCTGTGCCTCCCCGTCCTGACGACGTGTCTGATGACGAAGCCGAAGCCCCACCACTGGCAATGGCGATGAGTCAGAAGACGGAAATGAAGAAGAAGAAGGCGAGTCTGAAGCTACGCTGGATCCATCCAAGTCCCCTGCGTCTTCGCCTCCTCAGTCCCCTGCATAAGATGCAGGAAAAACTTTGCATTAAGCGTGTCATGAAAGATGGCACAAAAGACTTGTTAAGTTATGTTTTGTAATGGCAGGAGCCTTTTTATCTGTTGAACATGTTTGTTTTGCACGCATGCACTTATTTTTAAAAGGCTTGCAAACTATGCTCCTTATCCGTCTTAAGTTTTCTGGCTTATATGCTTTAGCCTTTTCGTATGCTGGCAGAACCTAAGGCACGGAACACTTCGCTGGCAACAGGGTTAGTAACCAAACTGTTTAAACACAGAAACGGCGCCGGCTTTTGGTGCGTAAAGCATCTACTAAGACAAGCCAGCATATACGCGATCAGATAAATACTCTTAGACGGATGCAATTTTAATTTTTGTAAGGCCTTAAGGCAAAAGCATCATGTGAGTAACCACAAGCACGAGCCAATTCGGGTTAACATTGATATTTTTATCGAAATATATGATCAAATGGAAATAAAAGACGGCGAGAACTCATGCATAAAAATAATTGAGGGAACCAAAGACTTTTATTTCATAATCATATATGGTGTGATTACAATAGAATTGCTAAGTGTAAAAAGGACGTAGCTGCTCAATGTTCCAAGGACGTTTCGTCTCCTTGAGCACTGCTTCTTCGTTCCTTTTCCTTTTGCGGCCTCTTTTCTTCTTCTTCTCGATATCACGGAGGTCCACAAGATAATATGCCCCGTTCTTAAGCGCTTTGCTGATAACGAAGGGTCCTTCCCATATGGGAGATAGTTTGTGCTCCTTTTGCTGAACAAGGCGAAGCACCAAATCGCCTTCTCGAAACGATCTCCGTCTTACCTTGCGACTGTGGTAACGCCGCATGTTCTGCTGATAAATGGCGGAGCGCTGAAGCGCTATCTCACGCTCTTCTTCGAGAAGGTCTAAGCCATCCTGTCTGGCTTCTTCTGCGTCTGCTTCAACGTAGGCTGTTACACGAGGTGTGTCGTGCAGGACATCTGTTGGGAGTACCGCTTCAGCGCCATATATGAGAAAGAAAGGGGTATAGCCTGTTGCACTGCTTGGAGTTGTGCGTATGCTCCATAAGACAGCAGGTAATTCTTCTACCCATGCTCCAGCTGCTCTATGCAAAGGCACTCTAATCTTGGCTTTATTCCCTGTAGATTATACTGTTGGTTCGCTCAACTTGGCCATTCGATTGTGGATGAGCCACAGATGCTAAGTCCAAACGAATACCAACTTCACCACAGTACTTTGCCAGTTCTCCTACGGCGAAGTTTGTCCCATTGTCCGTAATGATACTGTGGGGGACGCCAAATCTCGTTATAACCTCAATGACGAACTTCTTGGCTGTTGCCCCATCAAGCTTTTTTATGGGCTTAGCTTCAACCCACTTGGTGTATTTATCCACCGCAACTAAGAGATGTTTGACGCCGCCTCGCGCAGTCCTGAATGGACCTACCATGTCCAGTCCCCAGACCGCAAATGGCCACGTGATTGGAATGGTGCGCAATTCCTGGGCTGGCATCTTTGGCTGTCTTGCATACTTTTGGCATCCAACGCATTTCTTGACGAGTTCTTCTGCGTCTTGCTTTGCTGTGAGCCAGTAGAATCCATGTCTAAAAGCTTTGGCGACAATTGCTCGGGCAGAGGCATGATGACCGCAACATCCACCATGGATCTCTTCTAGTATCTCTGTCCTTCTTCCGGCGAAACGCATCGTTGATATACACCTGTGGTACTCCGCTTGTATAGCTCTCCATTTATTATTGTGTATGCCTTAGCTCTGCGCACAACTTGCCGCCTTAATACTTCATCCTCTGGCTCTTCCTTGTTAAGGAGGAAATTTATGTAGGGCTGTGTCCATCTGGCTTCACCAGCATGACGGAAACAGACTGCGAAGCCATGGGGTCATCCTCATCTCCGCCTTTAATAGACGGCACGTACAGGTGCTCCAAAAATATATCGGAGGGCACCTTCGATCTTTTCGAGCCCATTCTGGCTAAGGCGTCCGCTGCTTCATTTTCCTCCCTTTTGATATGCTTGACTTCTAAGCCGATAAAACACCGACCAAACTCGTCTACCGTGCGTCGGTATTCAGCCATTGTAGGGCTCTTCGCGTCCCATGCCCCTTCTAATTGTTGAACAACGAGGTCTGAATCGCCATAGCACAAAAGACGGCTAATGCCCAAATCCTTTGCGACGTGCAATCCATGCAACAGAGCCTCGTATTCTGCAACATTATTAGTGGCATTGAAGTGTATCTGCAAGACATAGCACATCTTGTCTCCTTTAGGGTTCTTCAGTACCACGCCAGCTCCCGATCCCTGCAACATTTTGGAGCCGTCAAAGTGCATAACCCAATATTCTTCGTCAGGGAGGGGAAGTTCATCCATTGCTTCGTCCAGTCTGCGATGAAATCAGCTAAGACTGGGATTTGATGGCTGTACGTGGCTTGTACTGGATGTCGAAGGCTGCCAATTCAATTCCCCACTTAGCCACACGTCCAGTGGCATCGGTGTTGTTTATAATGTCACCCAATGGCGCCTTACTGACTACCGTGATTGGGTGCTCTTGGAAATAATGGCGTAATTTTCTGGCTGCGAAGAAAACTCCATAAGCCAGCTTCTGATAGTGAGGGTATCGTTGTTTGGATTCGGAGAAGACTTCGCTGATATAATATACCGGCCTTTGTTCCGGTAGCTCCTTTCCCTCTTCCTTTCGCTCAACAACAACCACTGCACTAATAACTAGGTTGGTAGCCGCCATGTAAAGTAGCATCGGCTCTTGTGGTAGAGGAGACGCTAATATTGGTGCTGAAACTAAGGCGTCTTTTAACTGTGCTAAGGCTGCATCTGCCTCTTCAGTCCAGACGAACGTCTTAGTTTTCTTCAACAACCTGTATAGGGGTAAAGCTTTATCCCCAAGCCTACTAATAAATCGGCTTACAGCTGCTGCAGATCCTGCGAGCCTTTGGACATCTTTAAGACAAGTAGGCTTTTTGATGTCCATGATAGCTCGAATCTTTTCTGGGTTAACCTCAAGACCTCTTTCTGAAACAATGAAGCCTAAAAGTTTTCCTGCTGGGACGCCAAAAAAGCATTTTCCCGGATTTAGCTTCATGTTATATTTTCTCAAGTTATCAAAGGTTTCTTGAAGGTCAACGATGAGATCGCCGCGTTTTCGCGACATAACGGCAATGTCATCGACATAAGCGTGAACATTGCGGCCTATTTGATCGTGTAGGCAACGTTGTATGCACCGTTGGTACGTTGAGCCAGCGTTTTTAAGCCCGAAAGGCATAGTTATGTAGCAAAACGTTCCGAAAGGTGTGATGAAGGAAGTCTTAATTTGGTCAGACTCCTTCATCTTAATTTGGTGGTAGCCAGAGTAAGCGTCCAAAAAGCATAGTAATTCAGAACCTGATACAGCATCTACGACCTGATCAATTCGCGGCAATGCGAAGGGGTCTTTAGGACAGGCTTTGTTTAAGCCGGTGAAATCTATGCACATGCGCAAGTCTTTCACGTCCTTCTTAGGTACTAATACAGGATTTGCTAGCCAATCTGTGTGGATAACCTCTCTAATGAAATTAGCGGCACTAAGCCGAGCTACCTCTTTTCCTATTGCTTTCTTCTTCTCTGGACCGAAGCGACGAAGACCTTGTTTTACTGGCTTGGCACCTTTGGCGACATTAAGGCTGTGCTCGGCAAGTTCCCGGGGTACTCCTGGCATGTCTGATGGTGACCATGCAAAAATATCCCGTTGCTCACGGAGGAACTTGACGAGCGCGCCTTCCTATGCGTCACTGAGGTCCGCGCCTATGTTCGTCGTCTTGCTTGCATCAGCGTTGTCCAGCACGATCTTCTTCGAGTTTGAGCTGGCCTTGAAAGTGACATCCGAGCGCAAGGAGGCTTTTACCATCCGGCATTTCATTGGTGTTAACTTCTTTCTTGTACTGCTCCAGCTCTTCCTTGCTGATGACTGCTTCTGCTAAGACGGCGTTTCCTGCTTCGCATTCCTTCGCCTTCTTGAAGTCGCCATTGACCGTGATGACGCCGTTTGGTCCAGGTATTTTGAGCTTGCTGTAGATGTAACACGGGCGTGCCATGAATTTGGCAAAGGCTGGGCGGCCAAAGATTGCGTGATACGCACTTTTGAATTCCACCACCTCAAAGGCAACTTCCTCAGTCCTATAGTTTGTTTCGTCACCGAAGGTGACGTCTAAGACGATTGTTCCCATAGAACTGGCCTGCCTGCCTGGCACTATGCCGTGAAACTTGACTGTGCTATGTTTTAGCTGTGTCTCAGAAAGGCGCATGCGCTTTAAGGTTTCAAGATAGAGGATGTTGATGCTACTCCCTCCATCCATAAGCACCTTAGAAAGCCTGCATTGCTGCACAATTGGGTTTACAACGAGCGCGTAATTCCCTGGGTTCTGTGGAATATGATCAGGATGATCGTTGCGGTCCCATGTAATGGGGTGCTCGGACCAGTTGAGATACTGGGGAACCGCTGGCATAGTGGCATTGAGTTCCCTCCAGGCTGCCTTTTCCTTTTTGGCCGAAGGAGTGGCAAGGAAAGTGACAAGGCTTGTTTCGACCCTTGGAAACTTGTTGCTCCTCTTGTGCTTTGGCTCCTGATCTTCCGGCTCCGAAGCACTTTCCTCGTTGTCCTTCTGCTCTTTCTTGTCTTTACGGTTCTTGCGCTTGAACTGTTTTGCCTTGAAGCCAGCGTCGGATCCTTCTTGATATCATCGTTAAGGCGGCACTGCCTGTTGGTATGGGTGCATTTGCCAAGCTTGCTATGATGGGCACAAGGTTCATCTTTGATGTCGTCATAGGTGATTTTAATGGGTCTTGACCCTTGACTGTCATCGCCTTCTTCTGCCATCTGCTAGCCCCGCTCTGGCCACCCTTCTTATTGGCAAAGGCTACCTCCTTTGATGGTCCTGGCGCATCGTTGGCTTCCTTCTTTTTCCGGCTTTGATTGTTGTTTCGCTTTTCCGGGTTAACAGCTATGTCCATGCGCAGATCGCCGTCGTCAGCTCGAGCGTCGTCTTCTGCTGCAGCGTAATTGTTCGCGCTGTCTAAGAGCTCGCCGAGGTGTTTGATGTTTTGGCTGGCAACATATATCTCATCATGTTGCCTTTCTTCAGGCTGTTCATAAAAGCATGTATGGCCTGGATCTCAGAAACGTCTTCGCATGCATTCTTTGTCTCTGTCCATCGAGCTATGAAAGCTCTGCTTGACTCCCCCTCCACTTGAGCGCACTTTAGTAGATCTGAGTAAGCCTTTGGACGTTTGTATGTGCATGAGAAGTGTTGCATGAATGTTTTCTGCATGTCTTGCCAATTGTGGATACTCTTTTCTGGCAAAGTGTCGATCCACAACCGGGCCGTTCCCTCCAACATGAGTGGAAGAAAACGTACAGCTGCATTGTAATCACCGTCATTAATACCAACGGCGTGGATGTAATCAGGCAGCCATATGTCCGGTTTGTCAATGCCATTGTACTTGTCCACAATTTTCTTGACATTGCCTAGCGAGGATGGGAGTTGCACCTTGCGAATCGCCGGTCCAAAGCACACAGGGCCCAGGTAAGACTCCTCTTTGGCCGCTTTAATCTCATCGAGACGGATGCGGGCGTCTGAGATATGAGTGTTTTCCCTGGCTGGCCCTTTGTTGGATTGGCTACGCCTTGGCTCCTCCTGACGGCTTTGGCGATGAGGGGAGCGGGAGCGAGATCGCCTTTGAGGCGGATCTCTGTTGCCCCTATTTCCTTCGTCTCTTGCCCGTGCTGCGGGCGGAGGTGGCATGTTAAGCCGGTCACTCCCACGCCGTGCGTCCTTCCCCTTGTCTTGATCTCTTTCACGGCGAGGCGGATCATTCTTCTTATGGCGTGTGTTATCCTTTTGCCGGTGGTCGTCCTTGCCTTTGTCACTATGGCGATTGGACCCAGTCTTTGACTCATCCCTGTGTTTGTCAGGAACTTTGTCCTTCCTAGGTTCTTACCCTTATTGCCATGGCTACTGGAACCAGCTGGTTCCTCTGGATCTCCACCGCCGGCAACGGCTGTCTTGCAAAGACGCGTGTCGTCCGCCAGTTTTGAGTTTGAGTCCGCCTTAGCCTGCTGCTCTACCGCCTTTTCGATGAGCATTTTAGAATAATGGTGGCGCTCTTCAATTGGACTGCTTCGTCTCCCATGATTTCCCTGGCCGCCTCTAGGTTTTTGGCCGGGGTGGAGAAGAATATGACTCCATCAGGGTTAACTCTGAAAGAGTATTTCTGCCAAGGCTTTAAAGGCTTTTGGGCAGAAGTCTTCTCGAAGTTTCCCTGCAGATCCCGATGCAGAAGAGGGTCACGTATACTTCGTATTTTGCGGAATTTCTCAACATCGCGCTCACGCTGGTACTCTTCCTCTTCTAGAGCCTTTCCAACTAGGATTAACTCTTTTTCCTTGTTCAGGAGGGACAACTTATACTTGATGTTGACTTCAGTCTCAGCCAGGAGCGCTTTCCGTCTTTCCTCAAGTTCAACCGCGGTTGGATTTGGTCCCAAAGGTGTTTTGAGAGCTCCAATGCGCGCATGTGTTCCTCCTTTGACCGCTCCAGGTCTTCTTCAATAGGCGCCGGGGGAGGCCTTTTAGGGTCCAGCACATCCTCTGGCTTTTCCGCCTTGTCACCAATGTGTTTGATGCTAGAGGAAACTTCAGCCTCGTCTGGCTTAGCCGCGGCCGCACCATCCTCAGAGCTATCTGTGCCGGGAAAGTCATTAAGACTTCGTTTGGATCGGATGAGCCATAGCCTCGCGCGGCAACCTGTGCTGCAAAGTCTTCCTCCTTATGCTCATCGAGATCTGAATCTTCCGCCATTGGAGCGGTGCCATCAGATCCGGCTTCTGAGTCTGCTCCTGTCTGTAAGGCAGGTAATATTGACTCAGGGTCAGATTCGGCCGGCTTAGGGCCAGATGCGTCAATGACACCGACAAAGCGAGAGGCGGGCTCCATAAGCTCATAAGAGCTGGAGTCAGAATCGCTTTGGGTATCAGAGTCACTCAGATCGCGATAGACAAAGGCCTGATCCGATCTGTGTTGTTGCTCGATTGCATAATCGATGGGGTGGTGGGTGGGCCAAAAGGCGGCGGATCCCCTGGGGAATCCATACGCCTCAGCCGTAAAACCCATGAAGATGTTGATGGTGCCGAAGGGGACGACGAAGCTTGACACCAGTGCGTCGTTTGCTGAGACGTAGGACCCGTCGTCTTCGATGCACCCAAAGTTGTTGATGATGCGGGCGCGACCAACCGCCATAGTCTTGCCGATCTCGCCCAATGCTCCCGCCTGAAACAAAACTCCCGACGCCTTGGGCCCCACGGTGGGCGCCAACTGTCGAGGTATTGGTAACGCGGAACTACTAGAAGTATTCATACGTACCGTAGAGGAGGTGGGGAAGAACGTGGAGGGTTCCAGTGACGGGATTGCACACACGATTTACCCAGCTTCGGATCTCACGACGGTGGCGAGATCCTACGTGCTGCTATAATTCACTCAAGGCAAATATGTGTACAGGTTACAATGAGGTTGTATGCGTGCCCTAAGGCTGCTGGAAGGCTGGCTTATAAAGGCGCCAAGCCTTCCCCTACAAGGAAAGCCTTAACCGACCTAGATCACGAGTCCTAGACTAACACGGTAACAAACCCTAACTTGCTCCCTAAGGCGAACGCAGCCAGGCCTTCGTCTTGGACTTCACTAAGCCAGCCCAGAGCTTATCCTTGCGCCTAAGCCCATGAGGCCTTCTCCATTAAGCCCTCCGGCTTTATCTGATGGGCCTCCTTGGTGGGCCAGGTTTTATCCACCGTGGCAGGTATACCCGTTCGGCATAACCTCTACAGAAGAGTGTTTATTTGTTCGGTGGGGTTCAGACCATGTAAGGACGAAGATAATGATGAAGTTCCCTCTGACTTATTCATGATGTGATCATAAGACCGTACAAGACTATTACAGATGGGTCTCGTCGGGTTTATAAATGAACCGATAAGAGTAGATGAATTTAGGGTTTATGGCTATGGAGACTACGAAAAGGGTAGGGTTTCAAGTTAGGCTTGAATGTGTCCTCCTCTGGGTTGAATGACCTTTGGATATATAGCGTCGTTATTAGGAGTATCTGGGTCGTATGCCGGGTCTTGAAGTGGCTTGCCCGTTAAGTTCATCTCGTAACCTTCGTTCAATGTACGTGGTTTAGAAATCCTTCACAGAAAAATTCACATAGCATGGCAGATGCGGGCTCCTGATCCTGGATGCCACAGACGTCGTGGGTTAGAAGTGGTGTAGGTACATATATCGTACGATTACGGTCCAACCCCACTTATCTCCGAAACGCCTCGATCAATACCTTCAATAAAGTGGCAGGTGATACTTTCTCGAAATTGTTAGAAACCCTCAAGTGGGAAGGATGATGTAGCCTGATGTCCCACAAGTGTAGGGGATCGCAATTGTTTTCGAGAGAAGTATTTCAACCAAAATTTGTTGATTCGACACAAGGGGAGCCAAAAAATATTTATAAATCTTTAGTTGTTGAGTTGATAATTTAACGACGTACTTGCTTGACAAAATTTATTAGTAGCAACGGTGACATAATAATATCAGAAACTTAGTAATGGCGGCAATAATAAAGTAATAGTAAAGAGAGTAGAAATGACAGCGAAAATTATGAAAGAGAGCAGCATAGCTAAATTACCATAGGCATGGGAGAGTGTTGCATGGATAAAATCACTAATGTAATAGTTATAACATAGGGCACAGATAAATAAATAAAACATCCAGAATATTCCAAATATAGTTGTACCTATTCAAATAAGAATTCGTACACCATCTTTTGTCTTACGCTCCCGTTGCAGCGGAGCCATTTAATTTTTTTAGGGTAATTAAGGTACTAATTTCACAATGCACCGGAGTAATGTATTAACACTCAATGAATACATGTAATTCTCAATTTACACTTCCCCTTTGATACCCAATCATGTCACCATAAGGTCTTTGGTTCCGATCAAGTAACAGGTGCATACAACTTTCATAATGTAAAGAAAAGATTTGTGTGATTCTCTTGTAACTCCAGTTATAACCAAAATAAATATATTCTCTAGAACTTTAGTTGAAATTTTCGGAGACACATTCATGATGCATATGAATCTGTATATTTGAATTATGTCGGCATCTTTACCTTTAGGGACCAAGGTTATTGTCCCATAATCAATTTTAGAGATATCTAGATTATCATCTTAGAAATATTCTAGCGAACAAAACATGTTATCATGTACCGGTTCCCAATTATCTGATAGAATTCAACACTACACTCATTGGAGACAACTGCTTTGTTCGTGCCCATTCCAAAAACGGTCTTTTAAATTTTTCCATAGTGATTTTTTAACCCAAAAAAATCACATGCCTCATTTGAGATCCTACAGGCTCCAGCAGTATTCTTTTGGGTAATTATCTCATGTAATCACCCCTTTCTCTTGATTAAGTTTTATAATTGGTATCTTCATCATCCTTCTGCCATTAGCTTTTGCATGATGATATTTTATATTATTTTGCATTAATTGCGCATTCATTTTCCATTAAGGCGCGACCGCTCATATTCCATTCCTGCGTGACAAAAAGAATACATCGGCTCGGCGAGATTCCCACAACCCACGGCGCGCACCGTGGCGAGGCGGGCGGCGGAGGAGGAGCGCGTGTGTGGAGCGCCTCCCTTCACTTCACAACCAACTCATACATGTGGAAGAAGAGCTCACCTTATAAGTTGGTGTACATCTCTCCCAACTAGCCATGTGGGACTAAACTCCCACCACTTGCCATGACAGCATGGGCCTTTAGGGATTTTTCTGAAATTGCTAGATGGGCCTAAAGCCCACCCCAATATTTCAACAGATCCTACAGGCTCGAGCAGTATTCTTTTGGGTTATCTCCTGTAATCACCCCTTTCTCTTGATTAAGTTTTATAATTGGTATCTTCATTATCCTTCTGCCATTAGCTTTTGCATGATGATATTTTATATCATTTTGTCTGAACGAAAATTACATCATCCCTATATTGTATTGTTTCCGCGGGTAGCATCTACTGTGTAGTTGTAATAGACACCGGATACCGATGATGATCTTGGCCATGGCGTCGACGCACACGACCAAGAAGCTTGGAGGAGCAAGAGGCAAGAGTGGGCTGACGCAATGTGAAACGCTAGAGGTGACACTAGAATCTGAAGAAGGAGGAGAAGAAGAAGAAGAAGAAGAAGAAGAAGAAGAAGAAGAAGAAGAAGGAGGAGGTGACGGTGAAGGTGAACTTTGTCCTCATGAACTACCCATTTGCTAGTAGCTACGTTAACTATGATGTCGTGACGAACTACCATTTGCTAGTAGCTAGGAGTGTACTATGAACTTCGACGTGGTAAGGTCACCACTAGTGAGAAGTGGTGACTGGAAGTAGCAACGTTTAGCAACCAAACACCATATGTTTGCAGCTGCGAAACAAACACAGTCGACCAAACAGCGCGTGGTTAGAAATTTGCACCGAGGCAAATGGGACTGGCCCGAACATTGTTGGCAACCAAACGGGCTGCACAATATGGCTCAGACCACGTTTTTCCAGGGCCAGGCCCGCCAGGGCCACGGATGTAAAAGGCCGAATTTCCATGCTAGCAACCAAACACGCCCATATAGTATTGTTTTCGCGGGTAGCATCTACTGTGTAGTTGTAATAGAGTATTTAACTTAGGTCATGTGTAGGAGTTCCTTTAATTTTGAGCTAGATCTACTGCTAGTAAGGGCAAGAAAACAATGTAGCAGTACGGACGCACGATTAACTAAACTATGGAGCCTAATTAATCTCACAAACAGTGCAAGATGTAGTAAACAGTACTCCTAATCAAGATCTCTGCCAATGGGACTAATAATGATGGTTTATTCCTTGAGGTGACGGAAGAGCCGTGATCCCGCTTAGACAAAGCCATTTCTGTTTCGCAGGAGACACCTCCCGGGCTTGGCCAAGAAGCGGGGGACATGGCCGTGGAGAAACGGGATCTAGCCGGCCGGGAACAACCATTGGCCCCATTCGAGCCGATGTCAGATTGCAAATTGGGCGATGAGCGCGCTCTAGGGGAAACAGTTCACAGTTGGGTCGAGACCACGAGTGAGGATTCCTTCCACGCCAGCGGCGGCATCAGGCATGCCGTTGTGATTGGTTGCAAGTACAAACATACACCAACCATGTTATATTTCCTAGAGCGCTCACATCGGATGCGTGCGATACATTATGGAGCTAATTGTTGCAATTGTTTAGCCTAGTTTGTAGTACTGCTTCCTACACAGCTAAGCTCAGGCAGGGAGGCAGGCTGAGGCTGGCCTTTGGGTCCTCCAAACAGTACCCCATCTTCTCGGGGCACCAAGGAGCGGACTTGAGCCGGCGATCGCTCGAGTCCTTTTTAATGTCGCGGTGCCGGTTGCTGCCGACGCCAGCGCCAGCCGTCGCACGGGCAGGCCGCACCGCCGCAGGTATCTTTGTGCGTATGCTTCCGGCCGGCGGACGGCGTGTGCGTAGGTGGATCCACGTGGACCAGCTGCGTCGCTACTCGCCGTGCCCCGCCGCCCTATCTTGGCGGCCAGCCAGCCCGGCCTTGGAACAGAGGAATCCGAATCTTTCTCTTCGCGGCCTGCTGCGGGTGGTAGAAATTCAGGCTCTCGTTCTCAATTTGGAGTGTCCAACTTGGATGATATTTAAGTGGTTGATTCTGAGCCAGCTTTCTAGCGAATGAAATTACAGAGGAAGGCTTCTCTACAACGAAATGGTAAAAAGAATATAGGGGTGGTCCTACTTTCTAAATTAAGAGTGTGCAAATACGAAGTTGTATACTTAACCCTAAAATAAAATAAAAACATAAACTACATGCAATGGAATGTCTACACTAACTTTTGTCCGCAAATATATAGCTCATGGTGTCTAAAACCATGATCTATATGTTTGCCCACCAACTTTTATTTCTACACCGTCTATTTGAAGCGCCGGTGAAGATGCTCTAATTCAGGTTCTCGTTCTCAATTTCGGGTGTGCAACTCGGATGATATTTAAGTGGTTGACAATTGAGATCTTGAATCAACCTTTCTAGCAAATGAAATAGCAGAGGAAAGATTCCCCGCGACGAAATGAAAAAAAAAATATGCACGTGGTTCTAGACTCTTAGTTTATTAAGGGGGGAATACGAAGTTGTATACTTAACCCAAAATAATAATAAAATCCCAAACTACATGCAATGGAATTTCTACACTAAGTTTTATCCGCAAACATAGATCATGGTAATCATCAAGGATTCTCTGTAACGAAATGAAAAATCTCTGTAATCACCAAGTTTTAGAAACTCTTAGTTTCTAAATTAAGAGTGGGCAAATACGAAGTTGTATACTTAACCCAAAAAGGAAATAAACAAGCATTTCTACACCAACTTTTATCCGCAAACAAATAGATCATGGTGTCTAAAACCACCTCTAGTAACAGTAGTACTTCATAATAAAAATTTACAGCAGGTAGATTTCCACCCTTTTTGTCCAAGCCAGGACTGGAGATGAGCATAGTTTTTTCAAGTAATAGCAGAGGATATGTCAGAGAAAATCGTGGAATCGAATCGTAATTTTAAAACTTTGTCCTGAATCCTGATGGTTGTATTTAGGATAACACTAAGTAATAAGAGCATAGTCAGACCGCAGTCACAAATCACGTGCTTCAACTCGATTCCTTTTCTCCGTGCTCATCTGGCTGGCCGACGGCTGCGATGCGCAAAAGGATGGCGGGTCCCTGCCGGACTTTTAGACTTGGCGTTGGCTGGTCCGTGCGACCACAGCCGGTGACCGGGTCGTCACGCGGCCGGCCGGCCTCCCTGGACCAGACACCGACCCGCAAGCGACCTTCAGAGTTCCAACTGGAGAAGAAGAAGATATTTCCCGTCTCTGTAACACTAACAATCAGCAAAATCTTTACAATGGCTCTCAGCTACATTAGCAATTGTGGAACAAAAATTGCCACCCTGTCAGCCCCTCCTTCCTTGAGAAAGAAAGAGGGTAAGTAGATTACTACAACACACACGCGCGCGCGCTGTAGCTGTCAGCACCGATCTGCTGCTGCAGAGTCATCACCGATGTCTGCGTCGATAAGTAGCAGCCGCGACTTCTCGTCTCCCCCAACTTTCTCGTCGCCGGCCGCCGCTGATCCGGTGAGCTGCTTCGACCGCTTCGCCTCGCCGGCCCAGTCGGTGCGGCCGATGACCAGTAGCATGCGCACCATGCAGGTGGCCTGCGCCGCCAGGAGGCCGAACCACAGGCCCTTGAAGTCGTAGTGGAACCAGAACGCCAGCACCAGCGCCACGGGCGTCCCCACCAAGTAGAACGACCGGAGGTTGATGCTGGCGGCGTCCTTGGGCCGCGCGCTGCCGCGCAGCACGCCGCACCCCGTCGTCTGCGGGCAGTTGCCCAGCTCGCACAGGCCCAGGATCGGCAGCACCGACGCGGTGAGCGCGATGATCGCCGGGTCGGCCGTGAACATGCTGGCCCACACGTTCCGTACCAGGAACGCGAACGCGGAGGCGAAGGCGCCGAACGCGAACCCGAGCATGATCCCCGACGTGGCGGCGCGGCTCGCCTGCTCGGGCCGGCCGGCGCCGAGCTCGTTGCTGACGCGGGTGGACACGCCGAAGCTGAGTGAGGAAGGGAAGATGTAGATGAGCGACGTGGTCTGGATCAGGATGCCCATGGACGCCACCGTCGCCTGCGGGTTCAGGAGCAGCCCGCACAGCAGGATCATGATCTCGTACCACCACCACTCCAGGCACACGCTCACGCAGCTCGGTAGCGCGAGCCCGATGAGCTCGCCCCAGCCACGGAAGCTCTCGCCGGACAGCGCGAAGAAGCTGCCGGTGCGCTTGTGGATGCCTTTGAAGAAGATGTAGCCCAGAAGCAGGAGGAGCAGGTTCAGGTTGGCTAGCACGGACGCCATTGCCACCCCTTGATGCCGAGGCCGAGGACGGTGACGAGCACGTAGTTTATGGGAAGGTGGATGGCAATGGCGAGCATGGCGCACACGGTGAGAGGCAGGTTTATGGACTGCATCCGGAGATATATCCGCACCGGGTGGAGGAATGCCTGGAGGAGGAGGTCAGGGAGCGAGGCGAGAATGTAGGTCTCGGCGACCGCGGCGATGGCGGCGTCCTGGCCGCAGAGGAGGAGGAGAGGGCGCATGTACATCCAGAGGCCACCGATGGGGACGGCCGCCGCGATGAGGAGGAGCACCGTCCGCTGCACGGTGACGCCAATGAGCGAGTAGTTGCCCGCGCCGAACGCCTGGCCGCATATGGGCTCCATGCCCATGGCGAGGCCGGAGAGGACGGAGTACCCCGTGATGTTGGCGAAGCCGATGGCGAGGGAGCCGCCGGCGAGGGCGAGGCCGCCGAGACGGCCGAGGAAGAGCATGGAGATCATGGAGCGGAGGTAGAGCAGGAGCCCCGTGAGGATCATCGGGAATGCGAGGCCGAGAATGGAGCGCGCCTCGTCCTGGGCCGCGGTGGCCGACAAGGGCGGCATCATGGGCATCGCTATGCCCAGAGAGACGGACCAGGCTTCCTTCACCGCCTTGGCGAGCCGCCCCGGCGGCTTGCACGTGAGCACCGGCGCCGTCTCATCCGCGGCCACCGGGATGACGACCTCCCCGGCCGCCTTGGCAAGCAACGGGGCGATGATGACGCAGCACCCATGCTGCGACTGCGAGTCGTCTCGGCACGCGGCCGTGGCGCCTGAGCAGGACGTCATGGCTGGAAAACAGAGGAGCTAGTGCTCTGCTCGTCGCCCGCTCGTGCGGTTTCGAACAAAGATTTACGGCGGTAACTCCTGGGAGATTTACGGAGTTTAGTTTGGGGGAGAGAGAGAAGGACGGAGGGGCGTTTTCTCGCGCTGTCTCCTTGACGGAGGCGGGGAGTGTTTGGTTGGTGGAGGAGCTCTACACCGCGCGGGGGATTGGGAAGCGCGGCCGAGCACTTTATATAGGCGGGCGTGCGGGGGAAGAGCGGAGGAGGAAGCCTCGCTGCTCGCTGCTCGCTGCTCGTGGGTTCTCTCTCTCTCGTTGTGTTTTTTGACACCTTGTTTTTTTTTTGTCGTCGTCGTTGCTGTATCCATCAACTCGAAGCCGCCCGTAAGAATTATCTTGCATTTCTTTCGCGCGTAACTTGTACCCGCATTAATTTAGACACTGAAGTGTGCTGCATGTACTTGCTCCTTTGGTTCAGCATACATGTTGGATTTTCTGGCTAAACCATTTTAATCTTCAGTTACATACTTCGCCTTAACGGCTTCAGTAACTAGCATCTTTAGCATACTAGCGTCACCGGTCTCAGGTAATAAACCACAGTACTTGAGTCAAGTCTTAATTTCATTAAACCTTGTCTCTGTCGGTTAATCGAATTTTACAAGGAGGATCGACAAAGATTCTTGACCGGACGCATTTAGTCATGTCAAGGAAAAAACCCCAAATCAAAGACATGGCATATGAACAAATTAAAGCTGGAATCACAGTTATGGCCGTACAAAAGTGATCTTCTCACCTGAAGGTGTGTTTCAGTGTTTGCCTCTCTGAGTCCCAGTGCTCACTCTATTTTAAAATATTCAAAAACTATATTTACAGGTTTTCAAAAAGTACTAAAAAGATTCTGGACATAGCCAACTATATGCTCTTCAAACATGCAAAAAAGCAATGCAAACATATTTTTATGTGCTACACAAAAATGAAAAAAATCTGGCAAAATTTGAAAATATGCATATTCAAATCCACACTCCTGTCATTTTTTTTGTTTCATCCGGATTTTATTAATTCTTTTTGAAACTCATAAATATGATTTTCGATTTGTTTATTGGAACGAGCACTGGAACTCGGGAGCCAAAAATCTCCACTCCCTTCTCATGCGAGACGTCGGTGCTTCATTTTATTTATGTTTGACCTTACTATCGTTATACTGAAAATTTAAACCTGATTCTTTCAACTTAAAATACTATCAGGAATATGCCGTTTGAAGAGCTGTGCTGCTCACGAACAGGCATCGTTGCCAGGCCGTGCATCCTATTTTATAGAGATGACATTGTTACAGTGAGTTGAACATTGAGCTGCTACATGGCCACGTTAGGATGGTATTTAACTTTGCTCTTCTGCACCCTATGGTCAACTCATACTGTAATGGTTTCTCCTATAAAAATAATCTTAGTGTGCGTTGACAACGACAATTGCATGCCCTTAAAATGAGAAGGGACAAATAAAGTCCACTGCGGGCACTTGTATTGACAATGTATATAACAGCTAGATTTTGAAGTCAACTGGATCCCCTTGATTCAACATATTTTTAAGAAAAGTCTCCCTGAATTCAAAATTTGGCACAACAGACATCACACCATATCTCGCCGTCCTGCAGCTAACGGAAGGGCTAAAATATGAACTGCACTATTTTTTTTAGAAACAAGGCAAAAACTTTGTTTTTATATTGATAAAGTAGAAGCAAACATGTAGGACAGGGCCTAAAAAAGAAAAAAAATACAACTCGATCCACGCCGGCTCCGAGGCCGCGCCCCCACACGGGTCGACGACCAAGTTGCCCAAGCAACCATGGCCGATACCAAAACCCCTAAACGCAACACGCCGGAGGGGAGAATCCGGAGCCGCCGCTCCGACATCCACGCCGGCCCCAAAGCCGCTCTCCACACGGGTCGACGACCAAGACGCCCTAGCGACACAAGCCGACACCAAACGACCTCGACGCAACATGGCGAAGGTGACCTCAACGCATCACAGCGGAGGCGAAGCATCCGGAGCCGCCGCTCCGGCATCCACGCCAGCCCCAAGGCTGCGCTCCAAAACGAGCCGACGACCATGACGTCCACACGACCAAAGTCGGCGCTCCACGGCCTCAACGCAGCACGGCGGAGGCGAAACCCGGAGCCGCTGCTCCGGCATCCACGCCGGCCCCAGGGCTGCGCACCCCCAATCCGAAGACGAGAACTCGCCGCCGCCAACCACCAGCTCTCCACAGGTCCCACTGGCCGATGGAACATCCAAGGCGAGGCACCAAGAGGCAAGCGACGCAGGAGCGCCGACCTCGCCCGATCCCGCGAGGGATCTAGGATTTCCCCCGGAGAACCCGGCATGGGGACGCGACACCACCACCTCGACGACGCCTTCAAGAAGGACGCGGCGTCCGAGGACGTCGCCTTCGCTGGCTCAGCCGACAACCAGGGCGGGACTTTCGCCCGGCGATGGGTCGCAGACCCGCAAGCTGCCCGTCGAGGACCGGTCAGACCATCCACACACGAGCCGCAAACCACCGCAGCACCTCACGCCACGGCCGGCGGCACGCCGACGTCGACCCAGTCGAGCCGCAACTCCGGGGCCGCCGCCCCGGCTTTCCTCCTCCCCGTCCACGCCCCTGCCGAAGCCAGGGACGAGGCGCCGTGGACGCCCCCGCAACCGCAGCGGCGTCGCAGCCGCGCCAAGCGATGGCCCGCGTGACAGATGGGGCCAGCACGGGCCCAGCCAGACGGGCGCCGCCGCCGTTGCGCGCCCCCCCACCCACGTCCTGCGCGAGCCGCCGCAGGAGCACGCCGCGCCCGACCGGACGCCGAAGCCCGCGTCGCCGGCGACCTCGACCCGCCGTCCTCACGGCCAGGCCAGGGCCGCCCCTGCCAGATTCGGGCGCGAGGGCCCCGGATCCTCCACCCCGCCATACTCCTACGGGCCCGGAGCCGCCGCTCCGGCCTGCCATCGCCGACGACCAGCGCCGCTCGCGCGAGACCGGCCGCCGTCGCTCACCACCGACCCGGGGCCGCCGCCCGGCGTCCGTCCTCCGCTGCGTGCGTAGCAGCTGCCCGAGGCTCCCTGCCACCCTTTGGGAAGCAGGGCCCGCCGCCACCGCGGACTCCGGCGGCAGCGGCGGCAGGATGAACTGCACTATGATCTTGCAGTTTGATAAATAATGCCGTCCGTTCTGTCGTCTTGTACTTTTTAATCACACAACAAATAGAGCTTTAATATAATACCCAAGAGGGATATTCTAGAAAACTGGTTGCAAATAGAAAAGTACAATTTTGTTATTGCTCGTTTGATGCCCCTTAGACCAATACTAGAATTTCGATGAGAGACAGAGTGTTTGCTTTATTTTTATTTCATAACGTACATGCAAACGACTAGTACGGACAATTTCATATGGCCAAGGTGTTTCCATCGGTCGGTACTTGAGTTGGGTACAGGTGAAATTATTTCAGTTGGAATCTTTACAGGTTATTGTTAGCCAACTCTTCATCAGAGGGTCCAAGGTAAGGTGCTCTGCATCTGGCCGCCCTTGTTGCATCTGTTTTCGACAGAAAAACAGTCAGGCGCTTGTAGTTAGGCCGTGAGAAGCGGGAAGACTGAAGCTTGCTTAAAACCAGGAGGAGCACTTTGGCAAGCAACGGGCTCTCCTCCTGATCCATCTCGATCGTAGGGTTAGTAAGAAAGATGCAACCAAGTGTGTGCTCTTTTCCTTACCCAATCCAGCAACGTAATCATGCTCGCTTGGGTGCTATCCATAACGAGTATCGGAGTATGGCTAGCCTCACCCAACCTAAGCTAGAAGCCTCTTTTTGGGGGCAGATGCACACTAAGAATAGTAATATGGACCTGCGTATAGGGATTGCATCATGATCGATCTTGGATAGATAGGTGCGTCGTGCAACATGCCATGTTACGCGTGAGCAAATCTAGGCCTTATTTCTGCCCTGCAAGTTGCGACATGCATGCAGTATGTGCGCCTTTGCTTAACATGGGGATTGGGGAATTAATCTTTGCGAGCACAAGTGGCCGTACTATATAACTGATCACCAGCAAATATCAGGGTCCATGCATGAGCAGTGTAGCATACTAGCAATTGCATCGATCGGCCGGCCTTGTCTTAAGCGGTGACCATGAATGGTCCAGGCCAATGGCTGGGATTGTGCGATGCAGGTCCGTGGTACGTCAGGTTTTCTTGCATCATTTGGACGTCTGAAAAAAACTCTGGACAAGAGATCGAGTCATCCAATCTTTTGCATTGTTGCGCCTCGCCTGCCTCGGCGACGGACGGACGTAGTGGTTGCATGTGTCGGGCGATGGTCCACGCCTAGCTACACGGCTCCTATACCCTTGTCTTGTTGTAGTAATTTTTACGGCATTTCTAATCTAGTAGCCGGCGTCAAGGCGCCATTGGCTCATCCATGGCGATTAGGTGCTAACCTCCGCCTGCTCGGCCTCGGTTTGTCGCGAGAGGAACACTACTCTTGTTGCTTTGCTCCTGGCCGAAGCCAAATATTCATGGAGCGGCAGTCGAGGCCAGGATTACGCTTTCTCTTTTGTTTTTGGTTTTTAATTTGGAGAAACACTTGGGTTTTGGCTACTCGAATATCATCATCTAGCGCTTTGGTTTCTAGGTTAAGGTTAAGACGACGAGGCGAGGGAAACCCGTGGGCGCGTGTGCTATTTCCGCATATGTTTTGTCGACGCCTACGCGGCAGAGCGAAAAGCTGGATTTAGCCTGTGGCGACGTGGACGCAGAGGGGGCGTCGTCGTCTTCGTTCATGGCCGGCCACCGCGTCCACTACTCCGTTGTCGCCGTGTCACAGCACAGGAGGCGCCAAAAACAGGTTACAGACCCTACGGCGTTTTCTATCCATCTGCTTACGGACATTAGAAGAAGAAAAATAACATATCTATCCCCGGCCGTGTTTGAAGTTTACCAAGCGCTTAATTAATCCTCTCGTCCTCAGCGTCAGTGACAAAAACCTTTGTATCGCAACTGCGCCGTCCACATGGGGTACTTCACCCGCTCAGCTCTGGAATTCAGGTCCAGGTGCTGACGAGCGGGCCCACGGCTGGCACTACTGGATAGGCGTTGCCACAGCGTTTTTATATGTAATCTCGGGTGTGTCTTTGGTGCAAGGTAACACTACAATATGCTTGGTGTGATACTGTTATATGTAATCCGGCGGTATTGGTGCATGGTTGCACTATAAACTATTGACTGTTAGTTTAATGGGACTTCTCTTTGTGTTTTTTTTTCTGTAACTAGGCAGATTTGAGAGCCTTGACATTGATGAAAGTCCACGGGAGGTCGATGTCATTGTTGGGTTGATAATTATAAGGCAAGTCTTAGGATGATTATACCATATGAATGCGGCTAAGATGCGTGTAAAAAAAATATTGTATACATCCTGTATCACAAATATAAAAACACTTGGACGGCAAAAAAAAAAGCGCTAGCTCGAGGTCCCCTTCCACACCATTTCTCTCCCTCGTCGTAATCGGGAAAAGCCTACGGTTGACGTGGAAGGAAGGGCATTCATCTCGGGCGGATCTGGGGGGGCCAACAAGATCCGCATCGCCATCTATAGATTGACGAGCCATATGCGGCGTCTCCGGAGAGCAGTTGATCAGCCCCTTTGCTAGAAGGAGCGACAATAGACGTGGCAGCCTTTGCAACTTCCTTAGCCGCACAGTTCCAACCCTGATGTCGCGTGCTCCACCATGCAAGGGAGCACGTCTACTTTATCTTCTAAGTTGCTAGTACGTCCCAACCCAAGCATTCATGTTTGTCCTTTTCTACGTCTACTTTATCTTCTAAGTTGTCGGCGGTAGGCGTTAGTCTAGGCAGAAACGAAAATGAAAGGGTGCTTTCGGCTAATGTCCTGAAACATGTAGAATATGACCGTCGTAGGGTTTCTCCTAGTGTTTTGAGTAAGCCAGTTACCTCACCGATAGATGATGAAGAGGCGAATGACACAATAGATGGACAGCTTCTATCACATCTCGTAGGAGAGGTTACTGAAGTGGATTTGGACGAGGTTGGGCTAGGTTTTTTTGATGACCTGTATGCCTCCGGCCGGAGATCCAAATCTGCTAAAAATATGAAGAATAAATCATCGCGCAAAAATGTGAAAAAGACAAAATCTCCAACGGTTACCCGATGAATGGCATATTTGAAAATAGCAGAGGTCTTGGTGACTTGGCTAAACATTTAAATATTGCACATCAAGTAAGGGATCATAAGTTAGATTTTTTGGCTATTTCGGAAACGGGTAGACGAGACTTTCCAAGTACCATTCTAGATCGCCTGTCAGGTGGAGTGGATTTTACTTGGCATTCTTGTCCTCCTCGCGGTAGATCGGGGGGTATGCTTCTCGGCATTAGAACAAATACCATGGAGTTATTGGATGTTTCGGTTGGTGAATTTCATATCAAGTTTCACATCTGTAACAAATCCGATAACTTTATTTGGAGTTTAGTTGCCGTGTATGGAGCTGTCCAAGAGGAATATAAGGCGGCTTTTCTTACAGAGTTGGTTAACTTAGCTAAAGATAACCCTTATCCTATTATCATAGGCGGGGATTTCAACATGCTTAGATACCGATACGAGAAAAGTGGGGGTAGGTTCGATTGTCATTGGCCTCATTTGTTCAATGCTGTTATTGATAGCTTGTCATTGAGAGAGGTGCATATGACGGGGAGACAATTCACTTGGGCAAATAGTCTCCCTGAGCCGACATACGAGAAGCTGGACCGAGTACTGATGGATTCCCGTTGGGAGGAAAAATATCCACTAGTAACTGTACGTGCTTTGGAGCGTATTGAGGCCTTCTCGGACCATGCTCCCATACTTTTGTCTACTGGGACATTGGTACCTCCTGTGAAGTCACAATTCAAGTTTGAATTAGGATGGCTGTTGCGGGAAGGTTTTGATGATCTAGTTAAAAAGATATGGTCGCAACCGGTTGTGAGTGTGAGCGCAATCCAAAGGTGGAATAGTAAAATGCGCAACTTGCGTAAATTCCTCCGTGGATGGGCGAGGCATACAACGGGTATGTTAAAAAAAGAAAAAGAGCGCATCTGTACTATTATTGATGAGCTTGATAAACTTGCAGAAATACGCCCTCTATCGGCACAAGAGATTGAACTAAAAAGTCAATCAAATGTGCAGGTGGGTCGTATGTTGCGGGAAGAGGAGCTAAAATGGTATCAAAGGTCCAAGGCCCAATTCATTCTGCAAAGGGATTCGAATACAAGGTACTTCCACAATGTCGCTAATGGCAGACATAGGAGAAAACTTATTCATTTTCTCCATCAGGATGAGGGCCTGATCGAGGGTCAGGACAAGCTCAAAGAATATATTACGGACTACTATAAAGGTCTGTTCGGAGCTTCGGAGGAAGGAAACTTCACTCTTGACGAGACACGAACGGATGATATTACCCAAGTAACTCCGGAGGAAAACAACTTGCTCATCGCGCCCTTCTCTGAAGAAGAGATAAGCAAGGCAGTTTTCCAAATGGAGCATAATAAGGCGCCTAGGCCTGATGCCTGGAACTTTTTTGCCTTAATATTGGGGAATCGTTTTGTTGCCTAAGATTCAGGCGGCTGAGAGGATACAACAGTATCGGCCTATATGCCTCCTCAATGTTAGCTTCAAGATCTTTACAAAAGTAGCGACTATTAGGTTGAATTATGTAGCAAATCATGTGGTTAAGCCTACCCAAACTGCTTTTATGCAATGGAGGAATATACTAGACGAGGTCGTTTTCCTACACGAGACCGTACATGAGATGTATACGAAGAAACTTAATGGGGTAATTTTCAAAATCGACTTTGAAAAAACTTATGACAAAGTAAAGTGGCCATTTTTACTACAAACTCTGAGAATGAAAGGGTTCTCGCATGAGTGGTGTGAATGGATCCATAACTTTGTTGTGGGGGAAGTGTGGCGATAAAAGTCAATGGCGACGTCGGTCGCTACTTCCAAACAAAAAAAGGTTTAAGGCAAGGTGATCCTCTATCGCCTATACTATTTAATATAGTGGCAGATATATTGACCATCATGATTGAATGGGCCAAAACAGATGGTCAGATTGAAGGGGGTAGTTCCACATCTTGTCGATGGGGGACTTTCTATACTTCAATATGCAGACGATACAATTCTTTTTATGGAACACGATCTTGATAAGGCGACGAATCTAAAATTGATATTGTCAGCATTCGAGCAATTATCAGGATTAAAAATCAATTTCCATACAAGTGAATTGTTTTGCTTCGGCGATGCACAGGACGCAGCTGCTCAGTACGCCGAAATATTCGGTTGTGAGCAGGGTCAATTTCCTATAATGTATTTGGGTATACCAATACATTATCGGAAGGTGACTAATGCGGAATGGAGACATGTCGAGGAGCGTTTACAAGCAAGGCTGTCTAGTTGGAAAGGCAAATTACTGTCCCTTGGTGGAAGGTTGGTTCTCATTAATTCGGTATTTACAAACATGATACTGTGTATGATATCCTTCTTCCAGTTACCTAAAGGTGTCTTGAATAAACTGGCTTACTTCCGGTCAAGATTCTTTTGGCAAGGGGATGGTGAGAAAAAGAAGTATCGACTGGCTAAATGGGATGTGGTTTGTTGACCAAAAAATCAAGGAGGGCTGGGTATTCATGATCTCTGTATCAAGAACTCAGCTCTCCTAGGGAAGTGGTTGTTTAAGTTGCTAACCGAAGATGGCATTTGGCAAACACTCCTTAAAAGAAAATACATCGGCACAAAGGTGGTATCATAGGTGTCATGGAAACCTGGTGACTCCCACTTTTGGGCCGGCCTAATGGCGACTAAGAAACATTTCTTTCGCTTTCGTGTATTTAATATTAAGGATGGCACAGAGATTAGATTCTGGGAGGACAAATGGTTAGGAAACACCACCCTCCGGGAGCAATATCCGGCTCTATACAATATTGTTCGACACAAAGGGGATACTATATCCACTATTATGCAGTGCTCACCACCCAATGTGACGTTCAGACGAGATTTAATTGGTCCGAGATTAGCATCTTGGAACGTCTTGCTGGCACGGTTGGATTCAGTCCATCTTACACAAGGTCCCAATGAATTTCAGTTTAATTTATGCTGGAATGAAAATTTCTCAGTAGATTCTATGTATAAGGCGCTTGTGCATTCTGATATTCCAGTCGATGATAATAAAAAAATATGGCAAATGAATATTTCACTTAAAATAAAAGTTTTTACGTGGTATCTTAGTAGGGGTGTCATTTTAACCAAGGATAATCTTGTCAAACGGAATTGGCATGGAAGTACTAAGTGTGTATTTTGTCCACAACAAGAGACAATAAAACACTTATTTTTCGAATGTAGTTTCGCACGTTCTATATGGCTATCTATCCAAATAGCGTCTAACTTATATCCACCCAAGTCTGTTGCAAATGTTTTTGGCAACTGACTACATGGGATAGATAAGAAGCTTAGAACGGTTATTAGGGTGGGAGCGATTGCCGTTATATGGTCGCTTTGACTTAGTAGAAATGACAAGGTTTTCAATGATAAAATATGTCTTATATGCAGGTACTCCACCGTTGCACAAGTAGTCTCCGTTTGTGGTCCACCTTACAACGAGTGGGACATCGAGACCTCTTTACGGAGGCGTGTGCATGACTGGAAGAGGTGGCGAGGGACATTTTTTCACGACATGGATGACCGCTTGATCGCCGGATTGGCCCTCCATAGGCCGTCGAGCTAGCCTATGACATAGGCGTTTTACATTATCATGCTGATTGTAATTCGTCTATTGTTGCACTACTTTTACTTTTCCGTTTGGATTGCGGCTGTGTGCATTGTTGATGCAGATGCCGGGTGTAATACTTAAACTATTAAGTAATAAAGCCATTTATCTAAAAAAATGCAAGAGAGCAACCACGGCCTGCAATTTAGGAGCGGTGGCTCCAGGTTTGCGGCTTCATTGGCGTCTCCTAAGACCGATGACAACAATTCATCACTTAACACCACTCCTTGTAGATCATGCCGCCAGCGGCAACGAAGAGTTTGCCCTATAGTGGCAATCGGATCGGTGGCTCTTTAGTGTGCGTGGTCCATGAAGATTTGTGGATCCAAGGGTTCATGCACATAATTGCGAGGACTTCAGTTGGTAGTCTGCTTTGCGCCTTAAGCGTTAGTCGTCGAGCCCCTCAAAAGAGAGTGCGGGTGTGATATCAGAACGAGGCGGGTCAAAAAAATCGTTAACCCAACTTTAGATGTCATCATCAATCTATTTCCTGACTTGGTCAAACAATGAGACCGATCAACCATTCTCATCCTAGGGCATCAGAAACGAGGAGAAACAAGGTGCAGTACATTGAAATGATATAGATGGTAATCTACAGGGGGTGTATATGTTTCTACAAGCTTATCATTCGTTTCACAATTTTAGTCTATGTGGGTAATACAATGAGCCTAACAACTTAGTGAAATACCCTATAGGATGCAATAACATACTTCAACCATGAAGACTATCACAAATATAGATACACAAATGAAAGATCTCGGAGAGTAAATAGTAGAGGCACGTGGAGACGAAGATATAACCCTGATGTTCGCTTCCTTGGGAGGAAACTATGTCACCATATGAGAAATATGGGATACCACGAGTACACCGGAACACCACGAAGTCTCACATTTTTCTCCTTGAGCCTCCTCCACAATGTAGGAGGTCAATCACTAATGGTAGGACTTGGGGTGACCTCCAAACCCTCCCAAAAAATTCCGAAGGAAATTTTAGAACCCGGAAGCTTCCGGCCGCCTAGAATGCTTCGGTTTTTTCAAAATCCAAGAGTAATAAGCAAATTGAGGAAATCAAAGGGCAATCACTTTTGCCTCGGTTGAAACATATATCAAAACCTCTTGCTTTTTCCCAGAGGAATTAGGACTTTGATATGTCAACCTGCCCTTTCGAGAAGAAGGGGTAGGCTTATATATGGTGTCGTCAAAGCTAACTATTACACTATTTCTTTATTGTACGTCACATGATCCAGAGTAAACTGGATTTCATAACGGAATAGTAGCCAAATCTTTAACTTATATCAAGTTTTTTTTTCCGATAATGCCTAAGGGGAAGAGGGTTCCCCACACTTTATCGAGTTTATAAGTTTCAATTTGTTGTGAGAGAAAAAGAATTGTGCTTCTCATCAGTATGCTCATGGTTGAGGATATTGAATCTCCAACCCTCATCTTCAATATGGGATTGCAATTTCTCAGAGGTGTCATTGCGATAGGCAAGGGTTTCCATCAAGTATGGATATGGGCGTGAAGGATATGTTCCTGGAGAAGCTAATTAGGGCTGCTGGAAACCTCGCCAGCAAGGTTTGGCTTGCGAGGTGAACTCGGCGGCGAAGTGAATGTGGAGCCGGGGATTATTTGAAAGTGGCGGTGCTACCAGGAAAACTATGAGCATAAAGAAGAATGAGGGGTTTAAATAAGATTTTTTTTTACAAATTTGACTATATCTGCAAAAAAACAGTCGTCTTTGTGAAAAAAGAGCTTTGTTTTATAGTAAACCCTTACAGCTAAGCAATCAGATTTTGTTATATTTTTAGTTTCAGAGGCAATTTCTTCTTTTTCTATGCGCTGGCATATTAGGGACGTGAGGGATGGGTGCAATAGTGTGTCAAAGTCAATGCCTTCATCTTTTCTGGATGTGGATCATATTGTTTCCACCGGAAAGGGCTTCTTTTTCTTTTGAAACGGAAAAGAACCCTCCTTTTCAGATATGGTATTAATCATTTGCCCCAAAAGAAGTGAAGACTCAGCGCTGCAGTAGGCATGTGGCATTGTCGCTGCCCCCTTGTAGAGAATATGCTGCCTTAAAAATAGACGAACACTTGTTGCTAAGAGCGGCCCAAGCGGTTTAGTTTTGCCCGGAAATCGCAGGAATTAGACATGCGTGTCTCCAAATGTGGAAGCAAGACAAGAGACACCACACGAGCTGGTGCTCTGGATCTTTTTATCCCGCTGATGAATGAGGATCCAAGCGAATTCGACAAATGTGTGGCCGTCAATAATGGAATCCAATACCATCACTAAATAATTATCTGCGTTTGCTTTAAGCAAGAACATTGCAGTAAAAAGAGCTGCGGCCGAAAGCAGCCACGTTTGGACACACGGATGTTCTGAACTTCTTGTTTTGTTTGGGCTTTCTGCTACCTGTTTAAAGCTTGGCGTAAGTTATTTCTTACTGTTACTGTTTTTTCGAGGATTCTTACTGTTACTATGAAGAAAATGTCGTTTGCAGTAAGTTAACTACTCGTAATTAATGAGTATACGTTGAAGCGTATTGAGTAGCCAACACTGCCTTCAAAAGTTGGTCTTTGAAGATTGAGTTTCAGTTAAGGTGCGTAACTAGTATGCGTTGAAGGCGTCATGCCCTGTGAAAGTGTGAATAGACATAAATCAGAAAAGGTATATAGAAGATATGCTTAGGAATAATAGACAATGCATAAATATAAACGTCCATATGCTGGAGGTCTTGAGATAATTAAACTCTTTTCAACCGAGAAAAAAAAGGGAAATTAATGTTGTTGTCCTTGCATGGTTGGCCAGCCTTTGAAAATCGTCGACGGTGTGTTCAGCGAACTGACGGAAACTGCGTGAAGGGAAAGCAAACAGATTTGGAACTGACCACTGCTGGACTAAATTATAAGTACGATAAATAGTAATGGGGAATAAATTTACAAGTCAACACCCCGGATCTTTTCTTTGTGTAAACAGAGCTGATGTTTGACATTCAAAAAGTTTCTCTTCTGGAAACGGTCATTTGTTTGAAGTGAACACTCATAACAGAGGGACGATAGCTACTCTTCGAAAAGAGCAGATCGAGGATAGCAACAAGCTAGGGCTCAGCAACAGCTGCCCCCCTCTACACATCACGAAACTGCAGCCGTACAAGCTTCTCCCTCTCGCTTGAGGATGTGTCGATAGAGCGGACGCCATGTTCCGTCGTTTCATACATGCAAGTCAAGCTACTCTACAATGCCGAAAGATTACGAGTGCGACTATATATACAGCGTACCCTGAACTCTGTGTACTACCCATAAACACCCATGCATGACGGATGTTGACATGCAACTCCCGTTTCTCAAGTCGTCGAAATTTTGCACCCTATATATACCGTGTGAGCTAGCATCCTCGAAGAGGAAGCAGAAACGTAGCAAGTAACCAGAACATGACAAATGGAGCTCACTTTCTGGTCAACCGATTAGGCGGGAGATAGGTGAGAAACGTGAACTGGGAAGGAATATATCTTTATGCATGTATGGCGCCGGAGATGGATACGGAGTGGGAAGTGCTTCGGCCGTGGGAGGCACGGCCGGCAGGGTTACGGTCGCGGCGGGGCAAGCTGTTGTTTCCCGGCTTCTCAATGACTCCAAGCCAACACCGCCACGACGCGACATGCATGACCAGCAGATAGATACCAGTCCACCACCGCCGGGGCTGCCTAGCTTGAACCGTTCCGAGCTACTGTAGTGCCAAGTGGTAAGGCGCATCGGCGCGTCATGTCGTTGCGCCTCGCTCGCTCCGGTCGTGTTTACCCGGAGACGGCCGTGGCGAATACCGTTTCAAAGTCTCGCTTTGTGCCAAAGAAGAAGTGATGGTCGGGGGGGGAGGGGGAGCAATAAATGAAGAATGCATCATGCATGCATGTGACAACCAACACGATTTGGGGTGTAAAAATAATACTCCCTCCGTTCAATTTTATAAGTCACACTAGTTATCCTTTCCATTTTGACAACATATACATAATAAAATGAGTAAATCTATATACGAAATAGGTCTATATTCACTCATTGTGATATGTATGAAAGGATATCTAGATCTAGGCAATTCAGAAAGTAAAGTTGAATCCGCGATCTTGTAATTTTGCTAGTTGTGATCCCACAATCTGACGAGATAAATGTCGATTCGATCTAGAATCCCAATCCTAGCTACTTTGTGTAAAACCTGGTTGCCACATCCCCTTTATCCCTAGTCTCTCCTTTAGACTACCAAGCACAGAAAAAACCTCTACGAAACCATCCCGCCTTTCCACCTCACCCAAAACCATAAACCATAAACCCTTTCGTAATGAGGTCAGGCGTGACCAGTGGCGGAGCTACGTTCAGTTCAGGGGGGCCACCGCCCCCCCAGCCCAACCAAAGTTTACCAAAAATCCAGTAGTATTTGCCCTTTTTGCCTCAAAAATTGATGGTATTCGGCCTATTTGCCCCCCCCCCCCCCCCCCAACAGTGGCCCAACATGGCCTAGCAGCCCATTCGCCCCCCCCCCCCCCCCCCCCCCCCGCGCGGCCATTTGGCCCAAGCTTCGCCACTGGGCGTGACCAGAGAGAAAGAAGAACCATAAATCATTTTTATATTGTGCGAGGAGTTCAACAACATTCTCATGGATGGCTCGCCTTGGCATGGCCGATTATAATGTATTTCCAACCCAAGACTTACTCAAAATACATAAGATAAATTAAAGATCTTTTTTGCATTTATTAGGTCATCTTCTAACAACAGAATAGTGTCATCTATGTGTTATAAAATGGCAAGACCACCATCAACCACATGTGTGCTAGAATAAATACATGTACGAGTCAGATATTAGAACTCCTACACCTTCTTGTAGTCCAAGTTTATTTACCTCCTTATACCACTATATATCTCCACATGGTTAGATCAATGCAACAACAAATATTAGGGATTCAATAGTTTCTACATAGTATCCAATTCCTTGATCAATTAGTATTTAACTATATTTGCAACACAATATATGTGTCCAATTTTCATTTTTTTTAATAGATAAAGGTGTCCAATTTTCATGTGAGGATGTTTAATGTGTAATAGGATGTGCTATACGTGTGCGTGTTTAGAGACAGCTAGCTAGAAGACCATGCGAGATGACAAATGGAGCTATTAGGCTTGCATACACCTAGCTTGTTTTCACGTGAAATTAAGTATCTCTACGTACAAAGAGGTCACGGCTGTGTGCATCACTCGATGCAGAGGCTGGGATTAATAAAATTCCCTTTTTTTTAAAACGTACAAAGAGGTCAAAAGAATAAAAAGAAGCACCATCGATCGATCAGTGTCAACGTGTTGCCAAGAGCTTGTAGAAATGAAAAAAGAACCGGTCGTTATCTTTGATTTACACAGGCCATTTACTTGACGAATCGATATACTATACGGGTCCAGCTCGGATGAGGACAGCCGAACAAGGGGCTTAATTAAGAGATGGAAGAAGCCACTGTAGAATAATGTTTGACTTGTGATGATGATCAAACGAGAAGCATTAATTAAACTTGCATGCTGCATGAAGCAAGACAGTAGTACTATCGATAATATTTGACCAGTAAGGGCGGCCATGACCATGAATCCATGATGCATCACCATCGAGCGGATTTTTCCACAACTAATAGGAACTCCACATACTATCATGACCGTTGATTATGCATCCAACGAACCATATTATTCCTACTATTTTATGTGTTAAAAAACTAAAAAATATGTTAACGTGTGGTTTTAAATTTTTTTTCAATGCATGCACAGAAAATTCATGTTAGTACATGAATCTAGATTCATGTTACATAAATCCATCAATTATTGATAATGCGTTGACATTTAAAGATTCGTTGATGAATTTGTTGCACGAATCTTGATGAAATGAAGGGTGTGAATAGTATGTGGATATCATGTTAATTGTGGTGTTGCATTTAAGAGCGGCCAGCCAGCGGAATTCTAAATTCTACTTGAGGTACAAAGTACGACGCTGTAATGGGGAAGTACAATGTAGGGGCCGTCCTCAGATAGATTGCATGTTTACCAATGTGATTTCACTTCTTCCTTTTTGCATTGGGATGTGGATTCTGAGAAAGAAAGAAAGAGGCGACAGGACTTCCACGAGGCCAGTAGTCCTGGAACTCCTGGCGACGCATGCATGGGATCATGTACCTGATGGGAATAGCAACTCGACACGTACGTACCCGTAGAATACTGTGTAGGATTACGCTGCGCTGGGTGACCCCT
Source organism: Poa pratensis (assembly GCA_947311845.1). NCBI lineage: Eukaryota > Viridiplantae > Streptophyta > Magnoliopsida > Poales > Poaceae > Poa > Poa pratensis. The sequence continues at coordinate 92,923,888 of CAMZMU010000128.1, forward strand.
GATCCCAGCTGAGTCCTGATTCCCAGCAGGCATGCCTGCAGGACGTACTCTGAGCCATGCATAAAAGTGCGGGCTTGCGAAAAGGTATCAGTGACCGACCGTCTTGGCAACATCATCGCCGGACATGCTCGCGGCCAGAAACTCAGCTGTCGTCGCTTCACTCGCCGGTGACGCACCACGTGACGGTATACGGCTAGATATACGTACGTACACCAGTAGCTGGTGAGCTGTATTCTGTTTTCGGCGCCGTGGGGACCAGCTGCCTGCCTACCGTATACGGGTGAGATACGATATTAGCAACGATGCATGCGCGTGTGGTTGTTCGAGTTTTTCGGAAAAGCGTTTTTGACACATGAAATTCTCGTGTCACTAAGAGCATCTTCCCTCGGGGCCTCCAAATCGGTGTCCGGCACCCCCAATTGAGGCCCAATTAGGCCATGTTTGTTTCTAGAGTTTTAGTGGGGTTTGGTGGGGATAATCCTCTAGTGTATTGAGTGAAACCCCAAACTTCAAAACATCATTTGTTTCTAGTGTATTGGATGAGTTTTATCCCCACCTTTCCTCACAAATCTCCAAACTCTAGTTCATTTTTTCTCAATCCCCTAGGGGATTCAATACACTACCCCTACCTAGTGGATTGATCCACAATCCCCTAGGGGATTGGGTGAAGTTTGGGGTTTCACCCAATCCACTAGAGGATTATCCCCACCAATCCCCACTAAAACTCTAGAAACAAACATGGCCTTAGGGTGCCGGACACCGCCCACAGCGGCGCACTCCAAATGCCAACTCTAATTTTTTTTCATCCAACCACATCGGCGGTTGCTTTTGCATTTCAATACGAATTGAAGATAGAAAACGTAATAATCATTACAAGACAAGTTCAAATTTGAATACAAAGTTTAAATACAAATTCAAGTTTAAAACATGACATAGCAAACCGCCGCCGGCTGAGTCGCTTTGATAGCCCACAGGTGAGGTCATTGTGCAGCTGATGATGCATTGTTCCATCACGAATTTGCAAAAAAAACTGCATACTGTGTCGGCATGCCCGGCTCTGGATGGGCCTTAGGCCCCTAGAAATCATACACATCGCTGACCAGTTACCTCCTCGTATCACGCTCGCTCTCAATGATCATGTTGTGCATGATAACACAAGCACTCATGATCTCACACATTTCATCTAGCGACCATGAAAGACAAGGGTAGCGGACGACGACAAACCTTGCCTGGAGCACACTAAATGCCCGCTCCACATCTTTGCGAACAGACTCTTGCCTCTTTGCAAAATGGCAATATGCCTCGCTGATAGGGTTGTAGATAGTCTTCACAAATGTTGACCAAGTAGGATAGATGTCGTCAGTAAGATAGTACCCCTTGGTGTACTCATGGCTATTGATCACATAGTTGCATGGTGAAGTTAGGCCGTCACAAAGTTTCTTAAACACCGGGAGCGTTGGAGCACATTAATTTTATTGGCGGCACCGGCGGTGCCGAAAAAACGCATGCCAGATCCAAAGATCATAGTCTGCCACGGCCTCAAGTATGACACTGCACTCTCCGTAATGTCCTGCCAAGAAAACGGGCAGTTCTTCCAGTTCCAGGGATGCTTCCAAGCATCCCTGGAAATCCTCTTGCTTGGCCTTGTGCCAAGAAACGAGCCGTGTCTGTCTCATTTGGTGTACTCGGATATTTTTCTCCAAACACTTTCACAACTGCCCTGCAAAATCTGTAGGTTGCTTCGACGGCGGTGGACTCAGACATATGGAGATAGTCATTCAACGCATCGGCGGGAAGTCCGTAAGCAAGGCACCATATGGCCGCCATGCATTTCTGAAGAGATGAAAACCCAAGGAGGCCGGTGCAGTCTCTCTTCAGCTCAAAATAGTCGTCGTATTCCTGAACGCCATGCACGATCTTCCTGAACACGTCCCTGCTCATCCTAAAGCGCCGGAGAAATTCATGAGGAAAGTTCGCCGGTTTCTCGTCAAAGTAGTCGGCGTACAAGAGCATGTGTCAAGTTGCTCTGTGACGTTCCCAAAGGAACCCCCAATTGAGGCCCAATTGGGGGTGCCGGACACATGGTCGGCCAAGTTTTGGAGGCCGCCCACAGCGGGCCCCCCAAAGGTCCGCCCCCCAAACGGTCCGAGATGCCGACCAAACTATAAACACCTGTGGGCGTTAAATGGAAATAAAATTTTGCCTCAAACTCAAACAAATTTAAATGTATACGTTCATAATCTAAATCCTACGGCGCCTACGCGGCGGAGCCTCCTCTGCAGCGGGCTCGGGCGTCGCGTAGGCACGTGCTGCAGCTTTGGCAGCGGCATTTTGTGCCAGGGCAGCCTCATACTCACCTCTAATGGTGCGGCCGGGCTCTGACCAGAACCTCGTTCGCCCCTCGGCGTTCTCGTTTGGCGGTGGTTGCTCGCCGTCGAAACGGTAGAGCGCCTTCTATCGCTCCTCGCCGGAGTACGTGACCCAATATGGGTGGTGGGAGAACGGTCATTGGCCTTGGGTACAGGCGCCACCGGTACCCCGCCCAAGCTAAGGGCGAAGCCGTTAGGCAACTTCGCCTTTGGCGGGCACAGGATGTCGTTCTCGGCGAACACTTTGGCCTCGTGCCAGCTCAGCCACCTCCTGTTGAGGCACGCTAGGGGGAGAGAAGCGGAAGAAAGGCGAGGAGGATGAAGGCAAGCAGCACGCCGGTCACGTTTTATATGCGTCGGCGTCGTATAAAGCTATAGGCCGCTTCGGAAGCCGGGATAATCACGGCATCACTAGGCGCCTCGAACGGCAGCGATGTTTAAAGGTGGCCGCTGATACGTCTCAAACGTATCTATAATTTTTTATGTTCCATGCTTGTTTTATACATATTGCTACATGTTTTATATACACTTCATAGCATTTTTATGCATTTTCTGGGACTAACCTATTAACAAGATGCCACAGTGCCAATTCCTGTTTTCTGCTATTTTTCCGATTCAGAAAAGCTAGTCAGGAAATATTCTCGGAATTGGACGAAAATCAACGGAGCCCAGTTTTTCACCGACACGAAGACGAAGTCCGAAGGGCGCACGAAGAAGCGACCCAGGGGAGCCAAACACCACTAGGGCGCGGCCCCCCTGCCTGGCGCGCCGTGGTGGTGTGTGGGGCCCTCGGCTGGCCCCACGCGCCGCCCTTTCGCCTATATATTGCCTCCGTCCCGAAAATCCTAAATTCCCGAGCATTATTCCACGAAAAGTTACGTCGCCGCCGCCGTCGTCAACCCTAGTTCGGGAGGGTTCTGAAGCTCTTCCTGGCACCCTGCCAGAGAGGGAGATCATCACCGGAGGGCCCTACATCACCATGCCCGCCTCCGGAGTGATGCGTGAGTAGTTCATCCTTGGACTACGGGTCCATAGCAGTAGCTAGATGATTATCTCTCCAATTTGTGCTATCATGTTTAGATCTTGTGAGTTGTCTAACATGATCAAGATCATCTTATTGTAATGTTACATGTTGTGTTTGCTGGGATCCGATAAATAGTGATGTTATGATCAAGTTGTTTATCAATCTATCTATTGTTTTATTTATGTTCTTGCATGCTCTCCGTTGCTAGTAGATGCTTTGGCCAAGTAGATGCTTGTGACTCCAAGAGGGAGCATTTATGCTCGATAGTGGGTTCATGCCTCCAGTAATCTGGGTGAGTGACAGGAACATCTAAGGTTGTGGATGTGCTGTTGCCACTAGGGATAAAATAACTAATGCTTAGCTTAAGGGTACTGCTGTTAAGTCTAATGCGTTTGTTTACATTACACACTTTGCTTAATATAATAATCTGTTATTTGCAACTTAATAATAACGGGAGACACGGATGCTATCCCGGAAGTGGATTATTTTGGCATGGATGCAGCTGGTAAGCGGTCCATGTATTATGTTGTAATGCCCAATAAATACTACAATAAACTATCTTGTCATATATTGCATTGTCATGCGCTTGCTATTTGTGAATTACCCAGCTGTAATTTGTTTACCCAACATGCATGTTATCTTTTATAGAGAGACACCACTAGTGAACTGTGGACCCCGGTCCATTCTTTTATACTGATAAAAACACCAACTGCAATCATCTATTCTCTGTTACTTTCTGCATTTATTATTATTATCCACACCATATGTTTAATCCTTTGTATTCAACAAGCCAGGAAGATTGACAACCTTCCTGTTTCGTTGGGGCAAAGTAGTTTTATTGTGTTGTGTGCAGATCCACGTCAACCACCAAATCATCTCACATTGCACCGCGCCATATTTTCTGGTGCTGTTGACAACCTTCTGAAGCACTTTTGACTCCTACTGGATTGATAACCTTGTTAGATATCAAGGGAAAATTGTTGCTGCACTACATCATACCTTCCTCTTGGGGTCTCCCAACGAACGTGTGTTTTCACGTCATCAAGCACATTTTCTGGCGCCGTTGCCAGGAGTCAAGAGGCTACAGCAAGGGGAGTCTCACACTTCCAATCTCATTACTTTGTTTTTGTCTTGCTTAGTTTATTTTATTTTATCTTGTTTATTTTTAAAAATCAAAAAACACAAAAAAAAATCCTGCATTTAGTTTATTTCGGTTTGTTACTATGTCTAGTTGTTTACTTGCTATCAATGGCTTCTTTCTTTGATACAAAATATTATTGGCACGGTGGGTTCACGGAGGAACAACAAAATTATTATAAGGAATACTGCCTGTCTCAAAAAGGGGTACACTTATGGGTACAAATAAATAAATTGAATGGTTTTGCTAGAAACTTGTGCTCTACTTATGATGAATCCTGGTGCTTTAATGAATGTTTTTATTGTAGAAGGCATAAACACCTCCCTTTTCAATGTGATTATAATGATAATGAAACCTTGGCTGCTTATGTTAAAGGAAACTATGACTTGGATAATCTTGAACAAATTGAAGAATTTGTTGTTTTTATGGGAGCTTATGAAATTGCTGCTTTGCTTAAAAATAGAGATGATGCTCCTTATAAATCTGAGAATTTTGCTATACTTGGTTATTGCCTTGAATATTACAATGATAATCCTTATATTACTGAATATCTTGAGAAAACTTATTCTCAAAAAGAACTTGTTGTCTTTCAGGAACCTTTGGAAGAAGAAATTACTGAAACTATGAGCTCATTGGATGAAAAAGAGGAGGAGAGTGAAGGACAAAAGGAGGATCTACCTCCTAAAGATAGTAACTCTTTAACTCTTACATTATATGATTACCCTCCATGCCTACTTAAGGAGGAAGAATGCTATATTGTTGAATGTCATGATTCTATTGAAATATCTCCTTTTGATAAATTTGAAGAAGCAAATTCCTTGACTCAACAAAAAGAGGAAATAACAGAAAGTAAAATGGTGCTCCCTACTATTATATATGATAATGCTCTTGATGATGGTCCTATATTGCCTGATGATATTAATTATACTACTATTGTCAAAAGTGGGTTTAATGACCCCACTGTTTTTGAGCTTGATAAAAATTATGTGTTTGTATATCATGAAAAGAATGTTTTATGTGATAGTTATATTGTTGAGTTTGTTCATGATGCTACTGGAAATTACTATGAGAGAGGAAAATATGGTTGTAGAAATTTTCATGTTACTAAAACACCTCTCTTTATGTTGAAAGTTTTGAAGTTGCTCTTGATTTATCTTCCTATGCTTGTCACTATGTTCTTCATGGAATTATTTGTTTACAAGATCCCTATGCATAGGAAGTGGGTTAGACTTAAATGTGTTTCATATTTGCTTCTTGATGCTCCCTTTTGCTTCATTTTCAATTCTTATGTGAGCATCATTAAAACTATCAAGCCTAGCTAAAAGGCATTAAAGAAAGCGCTTTTGGGAGGCAACCATTATCTTTTGTTTTAAGTTTTTATTAGTCAAGGAATTAGCTTACTTCTGTAATAATTCTTTGTATCTTTTATTTTTTGTTTTGTTGTGCCAAGAAGAGCCTCTAATAGCAAGATAGCACTAAAAGTTTAGTTTGCTGTCCAGAAACAGATTTCTGTGCCTACGGTAAAATTCGTGAAAAATCACGGAACAGTATTTTAATCTGCAAATTTTTTGCAGAAGCCTGAGCTTTTTACCTATCTTTCGTTAGTTCAGCGTTTTTTGATTTGAGCGACGTAAGTGCCTCGAAAAAATTCGTCTTCATAGACTGTTCTGTTTTGACAGATTCTGTCTAGTTTTGCATTCTCTCTTTTACAAGTGTTAAGTGAAATTCTTTAAAGGTGGAAGAGCTTCACATAAGGCTAGTAAACAGTAGCTAATGTTTATAATGTGTCTTTACAGAACCAAGTGAGATTATGATTTGATGCACTAACCCTCTAATGAAGTTTACTCTGAGTTTGGTGTGAAGAAAGTTTTCAAGTATTAAGAGAGAAGGGTGATAAAATAAGATCAAGAAGAGTGAAGAGCTTAAGCTTGGGAGGCTCCCCTGGACCTCCCCAACATATTTCAAGAAGACTCAAGCGTCTAAGCTTGGGGATGACTTGGGCATCCCCTTCTTCATCAACAAATTATCAGGTCATCTCTACTGAGACTATATTTTTATTTCTTCACATTTTAAGTGCTGTTCTTGGAGCGTCTGTGTGTTTTATTTTCAGTTTGTTTATGTTTTGTTCTCTGGTCATAACTAGTTGGACCCTAGCACTCTTGTTTGGGAGAGAGACACTCCGCTTTTTCATTAGAATACTCCTATTCTTCACTTATACTTGTTGAGTATTCTTGTCTAGCGCTGCTATGCTTCTAGCTCTTGTTTTTCATGTATCTCTTGTTCAGAGCTATTAGTTCTTTTGAAGAAAGTACTCTCTTGCTTCACTTATATTTGTTTGGAGAGTTGTTAAATAAATTGATTGGTGTTTGGTTGGAACAGAAAATGCTATGCATGTGGTAATGGTATAAAGAAAATGCTTACATAGTCTTGTAGATCATTTGTTTTGAGTAACTTGATACTTTTCAATTGTTTTGAGTTATCAAGTAAGTAATGTTTAAACTTGTGTATCATGTAAGTAAAGGCTCATTAGTGAAGAACTACCGTTAAAGCTTGAAGTTATTTGATTTGTCATAATTGGTAGTTCCAAAGTCTAGATATTTTTGTTAAAAGGATGCTTTGGTTAACAAGGAAGACAGTGTGGAGTCTTATAGTTTTTCTTATATGTTCATCATATGGTTCTTTTTATACCGTTTGACGTTATGTGTTTGCTTAAAATAACCTTGCTAGCCTAAACTCTGTACTGAGAGGGAATGCTTCTCGTGCATCCAAAACCCTGAGCCAAAATCCATGCCATCTGTGTCCACCATACCTACCTATATGTGGTATTTTCTTGCCACTCCAAATAAATTTGTCATGTGTTACCTTTAAATTATTCAAAACTGTTACTACTTCTTATTTATGTCTCTGTTTACCAGCTCATGAGGAAGTAGTAGATCATCTTTATTACACTTGTCAATCAGACTTTACTCAAGACTAGCAGCTTACATCTGTTTATCTATAATTTTGCAAAAAGAGCTGGGAGCGGGGTGCCCAGCCCCTTAATTTACAACTTTCATCATAAACTCTCCTCACATTTTGTTCCTGAGCATTCAGTCAAACATCTGCATGTGTAAACAAAGGAGAAAAGAGGAATGATCTGCTTGCTGCAGAAATAACGTTCCTCAATGGGAGCCACTCTTAAAAAGTCTGGTTGGCGGGGTAATACTGTATTGTTTGCTACCATTCGTTGACCATTAACATGCACCTCTCAAAATATATTTTTAATCTCTATATGATTTCAAAAACTAAAAAGCTCTAGAACATGATATAATCCATGCTTCCCTCTGCGAAGGGCCTTTCTTTTACTTTTATGTTGAGTCAGTTTTCCTACACTGTCTATTCTCCACAAGCAAACACTAGTGTCAACTTTGGTACAAGAATTGTTATATGTTAGCATATTAGACTAATTATGCTACTTTGTGTTGACAATATCAATGAGATAAATATGTTGAAAGTTGAAGCAAATGATGAAACTTAAATATTCCTTTGTGTTGGTCAAACACTTTTAATTCGAAAATGTTGATTGGTGAGCTAACTTTTATGCAAATTCTCATAGCTCGTGTCTCCAAAGTACTATCCATGAAAAGTTTTTTTAACTTGTATGATATATTATGTTTACTCCTTATTTACTTTTTAGCAACTCTAGACAATTGTCTTGGATCACTTCATTCAGCTCATGTGCCTTACACTACTATTTGATCAAGATTATGTTGGTAGCATGTCACTCCAAAAATTATATTATTATCGTTTACCTACTCGAGGACGAGTAGGAACTAAGCTTGAAGATGCTGATACGTCTCAAATGTATCTATAATTTTTGATGTTCCATGCTTATTTTATACATATTGCTACATGTTTTATATACAATTCATAGCATTTTTATGCATTTTATGGGACTGACCTATTAACAAGATGCCACAGTGCCAGTTCCTGTCACAGTTACCCAGGGGAGCCAAACACCACTAGGGCGCAGCCCCCCTGCCTGGCGCGCCGTGGTGGTGTGTGGGGCCCTCGGCTGGCCCCACGCGCCGCCCTTTCGCCTATATATTGCCTCCATCCCAAAAACCCTAAATACCTGAGCATTATTCAACGAAAAGTTCCGTCGCCGCCGCCGTCGTCAACCCTAGTTCGTGAGGGTTCTGAAGCTCTTCCTGGCAGCCTGCCGGAGAGGGAGATCGTCACCGGAGGGCTCTACATCACCATGCCCACCTCCGGAGTGATGCGTGAGTAGTTCATCCTTGGACTACGGGTCCATAGCAGTAGCTAGATGGTTGTCTCTCCACTTTGTGCTATCATGTTTAGATCTTGTGAGCTGCCTAACATGATCAAGATTATCTTATTGTAATGCTACATGTTGTGTTTGCTGGGATCCGATGAATAGTGATGTTATGATCAAGTTGTTTATCAATCTATCTACTGTTTTATTTATGTTCTTGCATGCTCTCCGTTGCTAGTAGATGATTTGGCCAAGTAGATGCTTGTGACTCCAAGAGGGAGCATTTATGCTCGATAGTGGGTTCATGCCTCCAGTAATCTGGGTGAGTGACAAGAACATCTAAGGTTGTGGATGTGCTGTTGCCACTAGGGATAAAACAACTAATGATTAGCTTAAGGGTACTGTTGTTAAGTCTAATGCGTTTGTTTACATTACATACTTTGCTTAATGCAATAATCGGTTTTTTGCAACTTAATATTAACGGGAGACACGGATGTTATCCCGGAAGTGGATTATTTAGGCATGGATGCAGCTGGTAAGCAGTCCATGTATTATGTTGTAATGCCCAATAAATATTACAATAAACTATATTGTCATATATTGCATTGTCATGCGCTTGCTATTTGTCAATTGCCCAGCTGTAATTTGTTTACCCAACATGCATGTTATCTTTTATGGGGAGACACCACTAGTGAACTGTGGACCCCGGTCCATTCTTTTACACTGATAAAACACCAACTACAATCATTTGTTCTCTGTTACTTTCTGCATTTATTATTATTATATTATTATTATTATTATTATCTACACCATATGTTTAATCCTTTGCATTCAGCATGCCGGGAAGATTGACAACCTTCCTGTTTCGTTGGGGAAAAATAGTTTTATTGTGTTGTGTGCAGATCCACGTCAACCACCAAATCATCTCACATTGCGTTGTGCCATATTTTCTGGTGCCGTTGACAACCTTCTGAAGCACTTTTGATTCCTACTGGATTGATAACCTTGGTAGATATCAAGGAAAAATTGTTGCTGCACTACATCATACCTTTCTCTTGGGGTCTCCCAACGAACGTGTGTTTTCATGTCATCAGCCGCTACGTTGGAAGGCTGCACATCGAGCTCCGGCGCCGGTGTAATAAACGCGACGACTTTTTTAGATTCAAACTTAAACTAAGACGATAAAAATGTAAACTAAACGATACAAATTTAAACCTAAAACGATACAAACTTAAACTAAACCCTAATCTAAACTCCGCCGCTCGGGCCAGCCTCCTCGTCCTGCGCGGCCTTCTGGCTCTGGGCCAAGCGCGAGCGCACACGCCTCTCCTGCCAGAGCATGCTCGCAGCCCGGCTCATGGCATCCCGCTCTGCCGCTGCCGCTGCCCTCGCCTACGCCTGCCTCGCCAGCCGAGCTTGGTTCAGCTCCTCGTGGGCCGCCTGCTCAGCGAGCAGCTGGGAGGCCTCATGCGCCAGCCCCTCCGCCTGGGCGATGAGCGGCTGCTGCTCGGGCGCCGCCTAGGCGTTGAGCTGCTCGTACGCCGCCCGCTCGGCGGTCATGAAGGCGCGGCAACGGGCATCCCGCTCCGCGCTCCGGATGGAGGCCTCGATGATGGCGGCCTCCACGGCATCACCAGCCGCCTCGTAGCCGAGCCTGACCTAGCGGTTTGCCTGCTTGTTGCGCCAGCTCTCGAACGAGTTGGCGGCAACCACCTGGTCTAGCCACAGCGGCGGCGGGACCTCATCGAGCTCCGGCGGCGGCTCTTGGCCGGGGTGCGGCACCTGCACCGGCTCCTGCTCCTCCTGCTCGTCCACGTCGACGTCGTCCACCTCCACCCAGTCGAACGGTTGTTCATCGATGGCGTCCTCCTGCGCCGTGGTGTGAGCATGGCATGCTGCCTGGGTAAGGGTGGCCCATGAGGTGGCGAGGCGGCGAGGCATGGTTATGCTCTCGGCTACGGCTGGTGGTGTGGTGAAATGGCCATGGCGAGCGTCGGTGTTGGTGTGGTGAAATGGCCGCACGACGGGGGCCTCTTTATAGCCACAAACTGAGGAGGGAAGCGGTGGCATTGGGCGGGAAGCGTCGGCTGGGTGAGCACGCGTCACGTCCGAGTTAATGGCGGTGACACGTCTCCGCCACCGCGCCGCTTGGGAAGCCGGGAAAGGCTGGGCGCTCAGTAGGCGCCACCGTAAAAGCGAGACGTGCGGCAAACGCATCGCTGTCCCATCCCTTCGTCGCCTGTGGAAACGCGTCGCCATTAACGCGGGCGGAACGACCTCCTGCACGGCGCCATTAGAGCACATGTTCGCGCCGTGTCTCTATGACGGGTGGGCCGCACCTGTTGGAGGGCGTGTCCGGGCAGTGTCCGACACTGCCGAGAGGGCTTCCAAACTTGGGGGCCCTTTCGGGGGTGCCAGACACGATTTCGCTTGGGGCGAGCCATTGGGGGGGGGGGGGGGTGCCGCTGGTGGAGATTTTTTGCGTCTGGAATCCCAATGGGCATTCGGGGGGGGGGGGGGGTCATTTGGAGGGTGCCGGTGGAGATGCTCTAAAACATGTCTAGATACACGTGGGTCATGAAAAGGCTAAAACATCTTACCACTAGTACAAAACCTCAAATAGGAGATGGGACCTAGAGCCGGTCATACCAAAATAAATTTTCATCCGTTTGGGACATATCTCCTCAAGCGGTTCTATTATCTGGGCATCTCTAATATATCCTGCGACGGCTGATACTGCCCGCCGTCTCCCATACAAAACTTTTAGAGATTGCTAGAAATCTTCACCGCCTGCAGAAACCAGTAGAGACGGCTGGGAAATTTCGCTGTCTAAGAAATAGGTCTCCCGCGCTAAATGAAAGGAACTTTACACTGAAAACAGAGTGCGCGCGAAAACGTGAACAAAATCATGAACGGAGAACTGGGAATTAATTAAATAGATATTCAATCAGAATTCATAACTTACTATTATAATTTGTAGCAAAATACAGTGAATTTGGTATCAAATTTTCATCGCCGGCTTCCGGCCAACTCCTCGATTGATTCGATCGATCTTAGCTAGTGCTAATTAATATGATCAATCGTCTATCCTAGCAAAATATGTACGCGCCGCCCCTGCACAACTCGCGCGTGAATATGTTATCGATCAATGGTTGATCGATCGATCGATCCCGGCCCCCTGCCGCGGATCGGTCAAGGCTAGCTATCCTAGCAAAATGTACTAATTAGCCAGATCTCGAGCTCTAATATACTAGTAGCTAGAGATCGAGCTTACCTACTACTAGCTCGACCGCTCGACGATCGATCGTTCTAAACGAAAAGGATGGGCAAGAATATCTAGTCGTCATCCTCGATTGAGAATTCCCAGACGCCGTCCTCATGGTCGGGCATGTCCTCGTCGGAGTCGAGCATGTAGTCCTCATAGAAGGCCGCCGCATGCCCGCATCGTTGTCGTCACCCGCCTCGGCACCCGGCATGTCCTCGTCGGAGTCGCCGTCCTCGCCCGCGGCCGCCGCCTCGCCGCCCTCACCGTCCTCACCCGCGGCCGTCACGTGTACCGCTGTCCCGGCCTCCAGGATGTCGCGGTTCTGCTAGACAAGGCCGGGGTCGGCCCTCATCTGCCCGATGAGTGCGGCGTCGCGCTCGGCCTGGTTCTCTTCCTTGACGGCCTCTAGATGGTCGAGCGCCCTGGGCGCCGGCGCGTCGCCACCACGGCCTGGCCCTCGCCCTCGCCGTCATTGCCCGCCGCCGAGGCCTGGCTCTCCACCACGACCTCGCCGCCATTGCCCGATGTCGAAGCCTGGCTCTCTACCACGCCCGTGCCGCCATCTGCCGCTGCCGCGGCCAGGCGCGCCGGCACGCCTTTGCGGCCAGCGCGGACCGCCAAGAACTCCACCACGGCCTCCGCCACGGCATTCGCTATGGCGAAGACCAATGCAATATAGCCGGCGGGCAGGCGCATCTCCTGCACAGCCTCCGCCATGGCCGCCGCCAATATCTCCGCCGCATCTGGGATGTTGGCTGCCGTGGGCATCTCCGCCGCAATGGCAGCGTAGCGCTCACGCGTGAGCTTCGAGTGGGTCATAGCTAGGCGCGAGGCATGATGCGCGCGGCGGCAGATCTTGGATTGGCCGGTGAGAGGCGGATGGAGGTGGTGGATAAGGCTAGCTAGGGTATATCCGAGGGGATGGATTTCTACCGTTCGGCACCATAGTTAATAAAGCTCACAAGTCCGGAGGGGAATCTCGGGCGTTGCGCCGGCCGGCCGCAGTTTCGGGTGGGACCCGGAGGTCATTTATCCGGAGGTTCAGACACTGCGCCGTTCACACTGGAAAAAATGTGGTCAAAGCCTAAGCATGCAGACATCCATGCGATCTAGTCATCCATTTCAAATATTCCAGAGGGTACGGACATTTAAAAGTATGGAAAGATCAAATTTTGATATATTTGCAATATACGTGATAAATTCTGAGCTACATGTATGCATCCATATTGTGGCGCAAATATTGCGCGAGATCCAAATGTTTGCTAATTTAATATCCAGAGGGTCCAGCTATGATCCAAATGTTTGCTAATTTAATATACTGAACTAATATTTCTTCAAAAATGATGAACATGGATGAATAATCCGTATTATGGTAACTCTATGAGCCCACTATCTGAAACCATAAAAAAGTCTCATATTTTGTGAAAAGTTCTTTCATAGGTTTGAAATACAGCTGAAAGAAGAAGAACATCGTTAATACAACCAGACCTTTCCGTGTAAGGTACAAGTTTTCTACTACCTGATAAATTATCTTCGGTATATGAACCTATTTCTCCATCTACAACTCAGTGTAACATTAATTAGGACGCATAAATCATTTATCTTCACTTTTGTTTGAATATTTTGTAAGTATTTTGGATTATGGTAAATCTCGGAGTGAACAAACATATCCGGACGGTGCGGATTGTGAATAACTGGCGGCAAAGTGAAAAAATTTGGCACCAAATCGATAACGGGAGGGTGAAATTTTCCCCTCTTGCCGCCACGCCACAAATCGAAATCTCGCCCACCTCCCCACCAAACCCTCGCCCGCCTCCCCGCCGCCACCCTCCTCACTCCTCGCCTCCCCGCCGCTGTCCCCCTCACTCCCCGCCTCCCCGCCGCCGTTCCCCGTCGCTGTGCCGGTCCGCCGCCGTTTCCCGCGGCAGCGCCTCCCCGCCGCCGTTCCCATTAGATGTGCCGGTCCACCGCCGTTCCCCACGGTTGGGCCTCCCCGCCGCCGTTCCCAGTCGCTGCACTGGTCCGCCGCCGTCCCTCGTCGCTGCGCCTTCCTGCCACCGTACGTGACTCTACCTAACGCTGTCGGCCGCCCTCCGAACCGGCCCGTCCCCACAGCACATATTGCCTCACCGTGCAGCTAACTCCTTGGCTTGCTGCATGTTCTAACCCTAGTTTTCAATTTATTTTAGAAATTTGTGCTGCATGTTGTCTAGTTTTAATTAGTTCTCAGTTAGATAGCTTGGTTTGCATATCATGTGTTATGAATTTGTGATGCCCACATTTGTTTGAAAATTAGCTTGAATTGCTATGATATAGGAATTCGTTATGCACATATGTTAACTTAATTAATTAACAGGAAATGACATGCCCATTATGCGAGCACGAGTGCTCTAGCCTCCGTGGAGCCAAATTTAGTGTTCATCTGCAAGCTGAGAGTCATCACAGCAAGTCATTCGCAAGTAGGACGACAACTTCTAATATTCTTTAACGTGTTTATGTTGCATAGTACTGTATAATACGGCTTATTATCATGTTTCTGTTGCACAGGTAGGACCGTGCAACGCTCGGAAAGCGTTCAACCGGGTAGTAGGCGACACTATGTTGTTTCGTGCTCTTGAGAAAACATACACCATTTATGTGACCAAAGGATGGAGGACGACCCGCTTGCATGGCTTAGGATGGGAACACTTCGTCCAGCACACCAATGTTCACAGGGGAGTAGTGATGCTTGTTTTTACTATTGCAGGACCAAATCGCAGGATCTCTGTTGCCTTTATGGAATATGCCAACAATGAAGAGCACAATGAGGAGGATTATGAAAGTTCTGCCTATTGTTCTGGGAGTTCTATTGGAAGTGACGAAGGGGCCAATTACATAGTTTCCCCAAGAGTTCATCTGAAGACAGATGAGAACGACCGCCTGGTTCAGCTTCTACCCGTAACAGCCGATGTTGGCGTTCCTTTTGTGACCCGTTTGACAACCACAAATTTGAAGAGACATGATATGGTATATATGCGCCTCTTTCCAAAGTTAAAATTCAAGAAGAACTGCCTCTTTACCCGGTATATATGCCTCTTTAATTCCTAAGTTAATATACTGTATGTTGTCCTTTATGCGCAGAAACTACCTAAGATCATAGTGCAAGGCGCTGGCCTACCAACTCATGGCAAAGCTGGACTATGACTTGGAGCAGCTGGGGCCGTCACAACCATTAAGTACAACCAGAAAAATGATGGCCGCATTGAGTTCGACAAGATGGGTTGGAAGAATTTCATTGAAGGAAAGCATTTTAAGATCAATCAACCTGTTTTGATCATTATGAGGAACACCAATCACCTAAGCTTGGAGGTCATGATTGAGATGCAGATCATATAGAACAATATTTCATCTAGATTGTTGATCAATTTTTTAGGTAATTTGTTTGCACAAAAATGCAGTCTTCAACAATCTATCTAGTAAGTTTCCTGAACATTTTCTACATGTACGTGTTGTATAACTGATTTCAATAATCGTAACTTTCTGTTTTGTATAACTAGCTGACTAAAACCGGCCGGGTTGCTGTAATTATTCTGTTTTAGTTTGCTTCACCAAGTTGGACACCCGGATATATTCCCGGAGGCAACGAATATTACGCCCGGAGGGATATGCCAGACCCCACGGGTTGTGCGACGGTCAGCGTTTACATACGTCTCTGATTAGTTATGTTTACAGAAACGGGTGCATATATTGGCCATCTCCATATTAGAGACGGTGATTTTACCGGCCGTCTGAGGAGGGGAGTCATTACAGCCGGCCCCAGGGTACCAGCTCTAATGAAGCGTACATTAGAAACCCACGCCTACATACGGTGGAGTTAACCGGCTGAGGTGACTCTCTGGGGCCAGCTCTAATTTGCGTTTCTGTACTAGTGTACGTTTATAAACGAAGGGAGTAGCAGCTAAGTTAATTTTTTTGCCCATGAAGATTAAATTCAAACAAGTTTAACCCAGTTTAGTTCCACAGATAATTCGTAATTGACAACTATGAAAACAGTAAAGCTGGCGACATGGTGGTGTCACACAACCGCTCGGTCGAATCAACATATGAAGATTGTTAATTTAAATAATTATAATTTGAGGAAGAAACAAAAGAAGTATGTCAATTTTTAATAACCCAAAACAACATATTTTTAGCGGTTTCTGAAAAAATAGTGTTAAAATTGGGAACGCGTGGAAAAGAAAAAACATGGTACACGAAACCTTTTCTTTAGATGGTACACAAAACCTTGCAATTGGAGAAAACAACCACAACCAATTGATGATTAATCCCTCTCCCCCAACCCACCCACCCCACCCACCTCCAAATTGTAATATTTGTTCATATGTAGCTCTTATTTCTTTTCCCTTGAATTTCGTATGTGTGATACATATGTTTTTCCCTTTTTTGGGGGTATATGACTGAAATCACAATAAGAGTTGGCTAATTGGTTTAGATGTGTCCTTTACGGGTGAGTCGAGAAAAAATGCACTAACTGATAAGGTATCATTTCAATTTCTTGTTCAAAAGAAGAGCTTGCTTTGATATAAGAATTGGATGTGATGTCCGATTAATATTTGATGTCCTGCATGATTTTCTGTTTCTAGATTAGGGAGAAGCCCTTTACTTCTCAAAACGAGGTTAACATAAGGCTTGAGCTCATCTTTCAAATCCTCCTACATTTAGTGGAAAATGAAAGTTTCATGCATGCCGAATATGTTTTGTATGGTATGTCACGGATTAATTCTAACATCAACTTTTCATATAGGGTTTCGAGTTTATCAAATTCTTTTGACGAACAAGATATGTATGTCCTTGAATCTGAAGATAGATTTTATTGCCAAAAGGTGGGATTACAAGCTGCTACGTGTTGTTCTTATCTCCTGAGTTGCTCTTCTTCTTGAATTCGTACATCTGAAAGAACGAGGATGTCGCCTAGAGGGGGGTGAATAGGCGTTTTAAAATAATTACGGTTTAGGCTTGAACAAATGCAGAATAAAACTAGCGTTTAATTTATCAAGCACAAAACTTAAACAAGATAGGTTCACCTATGTGCACCAACGACTTATGCTAAGCTAGATAACAACTATGTGATAGCAAGATATATAACTTCAATCTCGATGGCTATCACAAAGGTAAATGCATAAGTAAAGGGTTTGGGTATAGAAGTAACCGCAAAGTGGACACGAGGAAATGTTTCCCGTAGTTCCTTCCCAATGGAAGTACGTCTACGTTGGAGGGGTGTGGAGCCTCCTAGGCACTCCAATAGCATCGATATGCTCACCCTATTCTCCGTGAGCTTCACCCGTGACGGATTGGCTCGTTCCACTATGAGGTCGACTTGAAGGCGTTGACCAAACCGATACACCAAAGGTCGGGGAACTTCACAATGAGTTGGAGCCTCTCAACAATGTCTTGGAGCACCTCGCCACAAGTTGGGGCTCCTAAACTCACAAAAGCCTCCTAGGGTTACAAGCAACCCAAGATGCAACAAGATCCACAAAGAGTAATAATCTTCTCAAACTTCACCTCCACGTATCACCGTGGAGAACTCAAACCGATGCACCTAATGCAATGGCAAGAACACAAGAAGTGCTCAAAGTTCTTCACTCTCAAATCCCACCAAATCAACTAATGCTATGAAGGAAGATGGGAGGAAGAGCAAGGAAAACAACAAATGAATCTCAAGATCTAAATCCAATAAGCTCCCCTCACTTCGAGGAGAGATTGATTGGTGGAAATGTAGATCTAGATCTCCTCTCTCTTTTCCCTCAAGAAGGAGCAAGAATCATTGGAGGGATTGAGAGATAAGCAAGCTCAAGAGGGTCAACAATGGAGGAGAAACACGTGCTCAAGAGATGGGGGTCATTGGGGAAGAAGACCCCCTTAAACAGGACCTCAAAAATCTGCCCGTTATGGCCAAAACGCGTCCAGGGGCGGTACTACCGCTCCCGGG
Source organism: Poa pratensis (assembly GCA_947311845.1). Taxonomy (NCBI): domain Eukaryota; kingdom Viridiplantae; phylum Streptophyta; class Magnoliopsida; order Poales; family Poaceae; genus Poa; species Poa pratensis. Next base: position 92,941,910 of record CAMZMU010000128.1, read on the forward strand.
TAGCCGTACTACCGCCCCGGATGATTTTCGACGGTTTTGGTACTGTATCAGGCGGTACTTGGGTGGTACAAGCCACGTACTACCGCTGGACCAAAAAACTGCAGGAACACCCACACAAAAATGACGATATCTTGAGCATTCGAACTCCGTTTTCGATGATCTTGGGCTCGTTCTAATCACAATGAAGAGCTCTAAAAGATCATACAGAGAAACATCATAGTCCAACAATGAATCATAAAACGAAATGTGGAAAGGTTAAACCTCTTTATAAAAGACAAACCGGTAAAATCTTCATTATCAAAAACGAAATAAGTTTTCCATGCGAAATCCATTTTGATAAACTTGATCTTGTATTGAAGATCATGACAGGATCTAAAACCACATATGGAGGAAAGCCAAATAAGAACCAAGAAAGATGATGCCAAGAATGCAAAGGTTTGAGCTCTCTCCAAACGATACGATCAAGTTACTCATTCGAGAGCCCCTCTTGAAAGTGTGGCATCTATCCTATAATCCGGTCTTTTACTAACACCATGAGACCGGTAAAATAGAAACCCTATCAAGGTCATACCTTTGCCTTACGCAATTCACTTGAGCTAGATGATGACGATCTTGATCACCTCAAGTTGGATCACCTCTCTTGATTGCGCTCCGCTTGGTGAAGACTTGTGAATTGCTCCCCCATGCACAATATGGGAGAGCCACTTGTAGGCACATCTTCACTTGGCCATTATCTTGATGACGATCACCTCTTGATGTCATCCGCCGTGGACTATATGAAATCTTCCTTTTGATGCAAGCCCATGGGAAAGATACATGGTACATCTTTTAGCTTTGTGTGTTGATCAACTTGAATCCGCTCTTTACACTTAGACTTGATCAACCTTGTATCTTTCTTTCTCTCTTCACAATGATGTCTTGAAGGTGAACATGAATATCCATGCCATTATATTCTTCAAGACATACTTGCAATATGCTCAACTCTACACATGACCATTCTTCATATAAACCATTGAATAAGAACTTGGTCATCTTATAAGCTTCTAGAGTCCAACACATGAACTCCAATCTTTTCCTATGGATAAGATCTATAAGGATATCTTAATGTAAACATTAGTCCATAAGGATTGTCATTAATTACCAAAACCACACATGGGGCACCATGCTCTTTCAGCAGCAAGACCCATAGGCATATTCACTCCTTTACCATTAGACTACATTCTCTTTCCAAATGTACTACTAAGTACGAGCACAAATTTTAAATAGCATATGCAATCGTTTTTACATATTAATTTCCTCACAACAAAGTCTTCGAAAGGAGTCTAATCTTCAATATATTCAAATATGTTTTGAATTCTTTTGCGTATGGATCAAAAGAAGGTTCTTTGATCTCCGTGGCTAAGTCTGAAAACTTTGCGTCTAAAATCCGACATGCCAGATTTATTAAGTTTTTCCTTTTTTATTCAAAGAGTGTTGTCGTCGTATCGGCATCTGAGATAGGAGACGAGGTCCTGCTAGCCGAGGGTGAACGTAGGGCAAGAAGGTGGACGTCGTTGAGGTCGGGATTGTACATGGCAGTTTACCCAGCTTCAATCTCCACGGCGGTGGCGGAGCCCTACGTGCTGCTATAATTCACTATGAGGCAAATAGCCGAGATACAGGTTACAATGAGGTTGATTGTATGAGAATATCTGGATTGGTTGCCCTAAAGGCATCCCGAGGCCAGCTTATATAGGCGGCTGGACCTAGAGTTACAAGGTGTTTACGTATCCGGCAAGCATACGAGTCCTAAACCTAGCCGGCAAGTCTGCCGCCTTCCGTCTTGGTCTTGGTGGCTTCATGGGCTTCGGTCTTGGGCCTCCTCCTTGCTGGCATCCGCCTTCCTTGGTCGTCAGCTATCTGGGTCGCCCGGCAGGCAAAGCCTTCACCACCACTGCGGGCCACCCTGGACTAGCCGGATTGATCCATGCCGGTGATACCCCTAGTAGGTATATCCCCAACATTAGCCCCTGGAAGGGTTCGAGTTCTTCAGGCGCCGTCTTCTTTTGTCGGTGACGTCCGTTTGTCTTGTAGGCGGCTGAAGAGATTGAAGCATTCCAAAGTTGAAATAAGCGGCGATCCGCCTGAAGTAGTCGGATGATTTGCCGCCATCATGGGAAAGACGGTCTAACTGCTGTCAGGAATCTTCCTGGCACCAGTCTTGTCATTTGACCAGTCCCGTCAAATGTTGACGGATGACGTCATGCAGTCCACGACAGTTTGGACTTGGCATGCGTCATGATTACTTCTCCACTACGCACGAGAATAGGGGAGAAGGTCCAGACACCGTTGCCACGACGTGCAAATCGTGGGCACGTGGCGGAGATCGTGTGCAACCCAATCTCGTGCACGAATCTCGGCACGCAGATAAATACCCAAAGGTCACAACGGGGTCGAACTTCCCCCATTCGCATTCACCACATCCTCCTCACCTTCTTGAGCGCTCCTCCCCCTCGTACTCAACCCGGCGAGCACTTGAGCAGAGCTTTGCGCAAATGGCGAGCACCACTGAGCAAGATTCGGCGGCGGCGCTGGCTGCAACTTCGGCGCTGCGCTTGGATCTGGATCTGCACCGGCGGCGGCGGTTCTCGCGAGCACACCGGAGATCCCTTCTGTCCCCACTGCGGCTGCGGGTGGGGTTACTTCTTCTCCAACTCTGGTGGCACGTGCAGCGTCCACACCTGCCTTCCCGCTTCCATCCCTAACGACGACCAGCGCTGAGGCCACGGCGGAGCAGAAGCTGCCGCCGACGACGATGCCGAGGAAGAAGAGGAGGCGCGGACCTTGGCTCCAGATATTGGCTGCCGTCAGTCATGACGTCAGCTTATCTGAAGGAGCTGGAGGATGGCGGCTACATACCGCCCAAGACGGAGTGCTCCTGGAGGGTTCCAGGCGACGAGCCAGTCCCTGACCCGCAAGACGGCGAGCGCGTCATGTTGGCGTCGCACAGCCTCCGCGGTATGTCTTTGCCACTTTCCGCCTTCTTCTTGGCGGTGCTTAGCTTCTACGGGCTGCAACCGCACAACATAGCGCCCAACAGTATTTAGTGCTAGCCGGCTTCCAGGCTTTGTGCGAAGGGTATTTAGGCATAGCTGCATCCATAGAGCTATTCCAATACTGCTTCCTATGCCGCCGACAAACCATACCAGGCGGCCAGCTGGCAACTTGCGGTAGCGTAACCTTCAACTGCCGCCAACCCGACTGGTACCCAAAGATCCCATACATCGAGTCGGTGAAGCACTGGACCAGCACCTTCTTCTACTGCAAGGACATCCCGACACCCGGCACGACACAGGGATGCCTGCTTTCGTCAACGGTCCGCCAACCCACAAGGCCTGCTGGACGGCAAAGGTGCCCCTTAGCAGCTTGTCGGCTGAGCTTCGAATTGCCGTCAGGCGGATCGAGTTTCTGACGAAGACGATGAAGGCTCCGTTGCTTGACGGAGTTGACACCGTCATCTGCTGGCTGTCGAGGAAGATAATGCCACTCCGCCATCGCCCACTGAAGATGTGCGAGTACAAGGCGGATGACGCCGGCAACAGCACCCTTGACCAAGATGCGCTAGAGTACCGGCTCAGAGAGCTTGTCAAGCCTCTGTCGGTGAAGGCGGCCGAAGGCGTCGCCATGTTCACCCATGATAACCCAGCCCCAGTGGTAAGCCAAAGCTACTTTGTCTTGACATCTTTGTCCACTGGGTACTGAATTAATGTTTTGCCCTTTTCAGCTGCAAACCTTGGGGGATGCCGACTTGGCTCCTAACTGGTACGACACCGGTGCCAGCAAGTCGAAGAAGCGCAAAGGCGGCTCCACCAAGGATTTGGAGAAGAGGAAGAAGGCGGCCACCTCTGTGATGCAGAGGATGAGACCTTGGGGGAAATATCCCACTCAAGCGGTAGGCAAGCTTTTGCTTTCCCTGACTTAGCCATTTTGATATAAGTTTGTACAAACTTGCACTTTTCTGCTTACAGGGGCAAGCCTGCCATGCCCAAGCTCCGCGCCAACCTGAAGATTTCTGCCGGTAGGGGCAAGCCACCACGTTCTTCTCCAGCCACTGCGCCGACAACGCCCACAGTTGGCGTTCCCGTGGTTGTATGCCAGGGAACGTACACATCTGCTGGTACCCAGAGGCGGCTACGGAGAAGATGGCGGGCAAAAAGTCAGTTGCCGGACCTACTTTTCCAAGACGGCTGAAGCTTCGGCTAATGTGTACGAGATGGATGACGAGATGGCGGCTGGCCATGGCGGATCATCCTCCCATCCCAGCTCTCAATCTGGCAAAGGGTTACAAGACCCTCGGCAAACGCTAAGGACCATGCGCGAAGGTACCCGTAAATGGTACGCGCACATGGATGATCTCCACGAGACCCTGCACGGTCAACTTGAGGTAATTAACCTATAGTCGCAGCCCCCGAGCACTTTGGCGGCTGAAAATTTTTTAGCCGGCAAAGTGGTCTCGTTGACTATATAGTGCTAACCGCAACGTTGTTTCGTGCATGCAGGCCGTTCTTGCTTCCAATCTTGAGCTGTTCCGTGCTCAAGAGAAGAAAAACAAAGAATGCCAGCAACTGCAGCAGGACGTGGAGATGAAGGACGCCCAGATTGCGAGCTTGGAAGAGGCTCGCAAAAAGGATGAAGGTGACAAATTTTCTTTGCCTTCTTTTCGTCCGACTTCTTTTTGCTTTTCCGACAAGTATTTTAGTCGTCTTTCTCTTTATTTGTAGAATTACTAAACACTGCGCAAGATATTCTCAAGAACTCCACTGACATGCAAGCTTTGATGAACGAAGCTGCAGATCTTGCTGAGTTGGTGTCAAAGCTGAAGGCGGATCATGCCAAGGAGCTGGAGGAGCGGGAGCTGGCCCATGCCGCCGAGGTTAGCAAGTTGACGGGACAACTTGAAGCCATGAGCAACAACCTCAACCAGGTGAACAAGAACGCCAAAGAGCAGCAGGACAACTGTCAAGGCGTCCAGCTAGCTCAGGAAACGCTTGAGAACCATCTGGACGAGGTCAACGCCATCCACGAGCATGTCTTGGGTAATCTCTTACCCTTCATCCTTCTTTGATACTTGAACTCTTGAAATTTCAAACTGCAGTGTGTAACTTTGCATTGTGCAGTGCCGGCTAACTTAGGCGATGATGTGGCTACGACGCCGCGCCTTGCCCGTATCTTGAAGGTTGGCGAAATCGTCAACCAGATTGTCGGCGCGGGCAAAGCGTTTGCCGCCAAGTTCTACCCTGGCGAGGACGGCGATCCCGTCAACTTTGATGCCTTGCCGGACTTGCTGGAGAAGGCGGCGACCGAACATGACGGCGCGCTACGATCAGCAGCACGAGGCGGCCAAGTTGGCATTGGCGATGACGGCGGCGTGGTATCCGGAGGCTGATATTCATCAAGTCACCGAGTACTTCCCCACCGAAGACGAAAACAACCAAGCCATCGTGATGCAGGACGTGCTGCGGTCTGTTCGGGCTATGCAACCCGGGTTGCCAACATGGTTGACATCCGCAAGTTCTACAAGGAACACCCGGATCCACATGTTGCCATAGCCGATCCCTCCTTGGCGGATCCTGAAGCTGCCGGCGGAGAAGGCGAAGCCGCGGCTGACGAGCGCAGCCCCCAGGATGGCGGAGCCAGCCCCAAGGATGCCGGTCAGCCCCCAGGATCTCCCAACTACCTCCACCAAGCGGCAACTCCTTGACTGTCCTCTCCTGCAATGGTAGCACAAGACACTGCGTTAATCTGTTAACGCAAAAAACTTGTTTATATTTTGGGTTTGTAAATATTCTGGGCCAACTTTTATGCTACACTTGGCGGTAGGCTTATTTAAGTGGCCCGCCTTAATATGTATCTCGTTTGCATGTTTAGCTTTTCATATGTTGGCGGAACCTCATCTTAGTTACTTTAGCTGAGCCAACCAGGTGCAATACCAACTAATTTAGACTCAGAGACCAAAGCCAGCATGTTGGTGCCAACGACATACTACTAGGCGACCCACACACAAACAGACAGATAGCATATTAGGCGGTGCAAAGATTGTTTGCTTTTTTAGCCGGCAGACGGCAAATGTCAAAAAGTTTGAACCTTAGCACGGAGCAAAAATATTTTTTGGTAACTTTTATGACAACAGATATATGATTGCGAGAAAAGACAAAAGATGGCATGATCCCAAAACTGAATGAGCAAACCACAGACTTTTATTTCATAATCATATAGTACTTATTACAATGTGGAAATTGCTAAGTGTAAAAAGGACGTAGCTGCTCAATGTTCCAGGTCGCTTGGTTTCTTCATACTTGTCGTCAACCTTCCTCTTGCGCTTGCGACCTCGCTTCTTCTTGTATCCGTCTCGCGCGTCTACCAAGTAATAAGAACCATTGAGCAACACCTTACTGACCACAAAAGGTCCTTCCCAAGGCGGGGATAACTTATGCAAGCCCTTCCTGTCTTGGATTAGGCGGAGGACCAGGTCACCAACTCTAAAACTTCGTTGCCGTACTCTTCTGCTGTGATAACGCCTCAAACTTTGCTGATAGATGGCGGATCGTGCGAGAGCAACATCTCGTTCTTCATCAAGTAGGTCAAGGCCATCCTGTCTTGCATCTTCTGCGTCTTCCTGGACGTAGGCTTGAATTCTGGGAGAATCATACATCATGTCGGTCGGCAACACTGCTTCTGCGCCATAGACTAAGAAGAAAGGAGTGAACTTGGTTGATCTGTTTGGAGTTGTGCGTAAACTCCAAAGGACAGATTGCAACTCATCCACCCAAGCCCCAGCCGCTCTGTGCAATGGTACTTCGAGACGTGGTTTGATGCCTTTGTACGCTCTACTTGACCGTTTGCCTGCGGGTGTGCTACTGAGGCAAGATCTAGGCGGATACCATGCTTATAACAGTATTCCTCAACTTCGCCTTGCGACAAGTTAGTGCCGTTATCGGTGATAATGCTATGAGGCACCCCGAACCGAGAGATTATTCCCCACAGAAAATTTGCGGCTGTGGCACCGTCTAGCTTTTTGATAGGCTTAGCTTCAACCCACTTGGTGAACTTGTCTACAGCCACAAGTAAATGTGTGTAGCCACCAGGCGCCGTTTAAACGGACCAACCATGTCCAAGCCCCAGACTGCGAAAGGCCATGTGATGGGTATTGTTTTAAGCTCCTGAGCTGGCATGTGATTGTCTGGCATAAAGTTGGCAGCCCCTGCATCTTTTGACGATGTCCTCTGCATCTTGCTTGGCTGTCAACCAGTAGAAACCTTGTCGGAAGGCTTTTGAAACAAGGGCGCGTGAGGAAGCGTGATGTCCACACACGCCAGCATGTATCTCATCCAACAGTTCTCTGCCTTCTTCGGGCGAAATGCAACGTTGGTAAACACCAGTGGTGCTACGCTTGTACAATTCGCCTTTGATTATTGTGAATGCCTTGGCTCTTCTTATGATTTGCCTTTTCAAAACCTCATCGTCCGGCAACTCCTGATTGATCAGGAAGTCCAAATATGGCGTCGTCCAATCCGGCTTTACCAGGTAGACGGCATAGCTAGCATCTTCAACTGGTTCTGCCGACTGGGTCAAGGAGGTCTGCTCCTTTTATTGACGGCTTGTGTAGGTGTTCCAGGAAAACATCTTTTGGTACCTTTTTGCGTTCAGACCCCATTCTGGCAAGTGTATCTGCCGCCTCATTTTGAGCTCTTGGGATGTGGCGGACCTCGTAGCCTAGGAAACATTGGCGAATTCGTCGACGGTAGCTCGATATGCCGCCATTGTCTCGCTCTTTGTGTCCCAAGTACCACGTATCTGTTGCGCCACCAAGTCTGAATCTCCGTAGCAGAGGACACGCTGGACGCCAAGTTCCTTGGCAATGTGTAACCATGAAGGAGAGCTTCGTATTCAGCAACATTATTAGTTGCCTTGAAGTGAATTTGTAACACATAACTAAGCTTGTCTCCTTGAGGGTTTCTTAAAACAATGCCAGCCCCCGAGCCCTGAAGCATTTTTGATCCATCAAAGTGCATGATCCAATATGCATCTTCAGGGAGAGGTACTTCGTCCATGGCCTCCGTCCAATCTGCTACAAAGTCTGCTAAGGCTTGAGATTTAATGGCCGTTCTGGGTTTATACGTGATGTCGAAGGCGGCAAGTTCGATGCCCCACTTGGCAACGCGGCCTGTCGCATCTGTATTATTGATGATATCCCCCAGAGGTGCCTTGCTCACAACCGTGATTGAATGCTCCTGGAAATAGTGCCTTAACTTTCTGGCGGCGTAGAAAACACCGTAGACCAGCTTCTGGTAATGCGGATAACGCTGTTTTGAGGCGGAAAATACTTCACTGATGAAGTAAACCGGACGTTGTTCCGGCAAGTCTGATTTTCCGTCTTGCGTTCCACAACCAGGACCACGCTAACAACCAAGTTAGTTGCCGCGATGTAAAGCAGCATTGGTTCCTGCGTTCGAGGAGCTGCTAAGATTGGAGCAGACGTTAACGCGTCCTTGAGCTGCTGCAAGGCGGCGTCTGCTTCGTCTGTCCATTCAAAGTTGTCGGATTTCTTCAGAAGCCGGTAGAGAGGCAGTGCCTTCTCACCAAGACGGCTAATGAAACGACTGACGGCAGCCGCCGAGCCGGCAAGTCGCTGCACGTCCTTCAGGTCCTTGGGCCTGGATATGTTGAGGATCGCTTTGATTTTTTCTGGATTCACCTCTATTCCTCGTTCGGAAACGATAAAGCCAAGCAATTTGCCGGCAGGAACCCCGAAGACGCATTTTTTCGGGTTGAGCTTCATCCTATATACCCGGAGGCTATCAAAGGTTTCTCTCAAATCGTCAAGCAAATCTGCCTTCTTTCTTGACATGACGGCAATGTCGTCAACATAGACGTGAACATTGCGGCCAATTTGCTCGTGAAGGCATCTTTGCATACACCGCTGATACGTTGCGCCGGCATTTTTTAGACCGAAGGGCATCGTGATGTAGCAGAAGGTCCCGTAGGGCGTAGTGAACGATGTTTTGATTTGGTCGGATTCTCGCATTTTGATTTGGTGGTACCCGGAGTACGCATCCAAAAAGCACAGCAGCTCGGAGCCGGCTGTGGAGTCTATGACCTGATCTATACGAGGTAAAGCAAAGTGGTCCTTAGGACAGCACTTGTTCAAACCGGTATAATCAATGCACATTCTCATTTCCTTATTAGGTTTTGGAACCATTACAGGATTTGCCAACCAATCAGTGTGTACTACCTCCCTAATGAACTTGGCTTCTTGCAACTTGATGATCTCCTTCCCTATTGCTGTCCGCTTCTTCTCACCGTAGCGCCTTATTCCTTGCTTTACTGGCTTGGCTCCTTCGTAGACATTAAGAGAGTGCTCGGCAAGTTCCCTCGGGACACCTGGCATGTCGGCTGACGACCATGCAAAGATGTCCTGATTCTCACGGAGGAACCTGACGAGCGCGCTTTCCTATTTGTCGTCCAGGCCTGCCCCTATGGTGACTTGCTTGGAGCTGTCACCTGGGACCAGGTCCGCCTTCTTTGTGTCTTCGGACGCCTTGAAAGTGTTCTTGGGCTCAGCGGTCTTTACATCCTCCGGCAGCTGCGACGTATCAAGCTCCTTTTTCAACATGGCTAATTCCTCTGCATGGAGGACTGCCTCAGCGAAGGCGGCGTTGCCACGCTCGCACTCCTTTGCTTTCTTGAAGTTGCCACTGACGGTGATTGTACCGTTGGGTCCCGGCATCTTCAGCTTGCTGTAGATGTAACACGGCCGAGCCATGAACTTGGCGAAAGCTGGCCGTCCAAAGATGGCGTGGTAGGCACTCTTGAAGGGGACTACTTCGAACCTGAGATGCTCCGAGCGGTAGTTTGTCTCAGGTCCGAAAGTAACCTCCAATTTGATGCTTCCCATTGACTTGGCTTGCTTTCCCGGAACGATGCCATGAAACTTGACTTTGCTGTAGTCAAGCTGGCTTTCCGACAAGTTCATGCGCTTCAGTGTGTCCGCGTAGATGATGTTGAGGCTGCTGCCGCCATCCATCAACACCTTGGTGAGTCTGAAGTTATCGACAATTGGGTCGACGACAAGGGCGTATTTGCCGGGGTGAGGTACGTGATCTGGGTGATCATCTCTATCCCAAGTTATTGGCTCCTCTGACCAGTCTAATACTGGGGAACATCTGGTACTGTGGCGTTTAGCTCGCGCATCTCCGCCTTTTCTTCCTTTGCCGAAGGAGTGCCTAAGAAGCACACCAATTGGCCATGTACCTTGGGGTATTTCTTTTCTTTGCGCACCAGCTTAGGTTCCTCATCCTCGGACATGGAAATGCCCCATCATCGTCTTCCTTCTTTGTCTTCTCAGCCTTTTTGCTCTTTTTTGACTTCCAGCCAACCTCGGGGTCCTTCTTGAAGTCCTCCATGAACCGGCATTCCCCTAATGTGTGGTTAACTTTGCCTAAGGACGCGTGGATTGGGCAGGGCAAGGCTTTTGCCTGATCGTATGTCAGGCGTTGCTTGCTGGAGCCGCCATCTTTACCCTTTCCTTTCCACTTGCGGTTGCCGCCTTTGCCTTCGAAGGCGGCGGCGACCTCGTTTGACGGTCCGGCTTTGTCGTCCTGGGGAGCCTTGCGTTTGTGACTTGCTCGCCTGCTTGGCGCCATGTCATGTGCGCCATCTCCATCGCGTGCATCATCATCCGCCTGTGCGTACATGGCTGCTACTTCGAGCATGACTCCGAGATCCTTGACCTGCATGCGTACGAGCTTATGTCTGAGACTTGAGCCCTTCAGGAGGCCTGTGGTGAAGGCATGGATTGCTTGATTGTCGTCTACGTTCTCGCAGCTTGCCTTTGTCTGAATCCACCTTGCCAAGAAGCTTGTAGCTGTTTCATCTGGCTTTTGCACGCAACGAACCAAATCTGTGTATGTATTGGGTCGCTTGTACGTGCCTTGGAAGTGCTGCGTGAACACCTTTTCCATGTCATGCCAACTATGAATGCTTTTCTCCGGCAAGTTTTCGATCCAGCTTCGGGCTGTCCCCTCTAGCATGAGGGGAAGGAAGCGTGCGGCGACGAGGCCATTGCCCCGGCAATTTCAACTGCCAGCGCGTAGTCCGACAACCATGAGTTTGGCTTGTCCGCTCCATTGTACCTTTGATGAGTTTTTGACACTGATGTCATGTCTCGGGTACTTGGACGTTGCGGATGGCTGGGCCAAAGCACTCAGGTCCTAGGTAGGCATCCTGCTTTCCAGCCTTGATGTCATTGAGACGATGTCGTGCGTCTTGCGGACTGAGCTGCTTGCCGGATCTGTCGGCGTTAGGCTCGTCCTGCGCTGCCCGGCTGTGCCTAGGCTCGTTGTTGTGCCCCGGCTTCCGCCTTCGTGCCTGGGCACTGGTGGTGGGGACGGTGCGGTCCCTGCTTCTTCTTGGCGGCGGGGCGTTGTCACGATTGCCGCCACTCCTTGGCGGCTGCTTGCTGCCCCTGCTTCCGCCTTCATCCCGCCTAGGCGGAGGGGGTGAGGCCTTGCGCCTGTTGCCGGTTCTGGACGCCTCGTCACGCTGCCTTTTGGGAGGTGGTGACTTGCGTGGGTCCTTCTCCTTGTCTTTCCCTTTTCCGTGGCTACTGGAGCCGGACGGATCTTCGGGTTGCCACCGGCCGCAGCTTTGCAAGCGTTGGATTTGATTCCAACTTTCCTCCTCTTGCGTCCGCCATGTCGGCGCGAGAATCAGCACGGGCCTGCTGCTCTAGAGCTTTGTGAGCAAGGATCGATGCGTAGTAAATCTTCTCGTCCTTGTCGTAGTCATCATTGTTGAGGATGTCTAAGGCGGCTGCAGTGTTGAGGACAGGGGTGGCGAGGATGATGTCCCCGTTCTTGTCCTTACGCTGCGGCGCTGTAGCCCACTCGAAACCAAGCTTTTGGGCAGGGGATTTGAAGTTGTCAGGATCCCTGCCTTTCTTGCTTTTCTTCTCTGCCACAGGTCCTGCCGGCTTGGGCAATGGAGTAGTGGTGAAAAGATTGCGCTTGGGGTCTAACTTGGCGGTTATCTTGGCGTTTTCCTCCTTGGCTTCGTCGAGGAGGCCTGGACCTCTGCTTGCTTGTTTTGAGGTACTCAGTTTGCTCCACCAAGGTGTTTCGAAGTTTCTCCAAATCAGCCGGGTTGGTTTTGTCGGTCACCGGCGTGTGCAGAACTTCTGCCAGGGCCGCCATGTTCCCTATCTTGCTGGGCTCGCCTTTCTCTAGAACCCTCTTCTTTGGAGCCCCAGGAGGCTCTGGAAACAGTGGATCGGTTGCCGGGGTCCCCAGGTTGGCGGCGTCAGTTGCCGCCGCCTGTGCTGAGGCTGCACCGGTGACATCCGCCAGAAAACCTGCTGCATGTTGACGGAGGAGCCCGTAGCCGCCTCAGAAGGCGAAGGCTCAGGTGTAATGAAACACTGCTTGACCCGTTGCTCAAACATGCTTGCAGAATCTTCTTCGGAGTCAGAATCTACGTTGACGTGAACGGTAGATCTGGATCCGGCATCCGACATCGCATCATCCTGGAGCGCAGGAAGAATAGATTCGGGATCTTGACTGTTGGGCTGGGAGTCGGATCCCAGTCCCGTCATGCCGACAAAGTGTAGATCTGAATCTGCGGACTCCTCAGAGGAGGCAAACTCAGATCCGTCTTGATTGTAGGGCGGGTGGGATGGCGAATAAATTCGCGGCAACCCATACGCCTCAGAAGTGTAGCCGATGAATACATCGACGCCGCCAAACGGCACAACTCCGCATCCGACAATGTAGTCGTCTGCGGGGATGTAGGACTCGTCGCAGCTGATGTAGTGGTTGTCGCCGTAGCGAACGCGCGGCCGACGGCGATTGTTTCGCCGATGCCGCCTAGGGTTCCCGCCTGGAACGTGACGCCTGACGCCTTAGGCCCCACGGTGGGCGCCAACTGTCGTCGTATCGGCATCTGAGATAGGAGACGGGGTCCTGCTAGCCGAGGGTGAACGTAGGGCAAGAAGGTGGACGTCGTCGAGGTCGGGATTGTACACGGCAGTTTACCCAGCTTCAGGCTCCACGGCGGTGGCGGAGCCCTACGTGCTGCTATAATTCACTATGAGGCAAATAGCCGAGATACAGGTTACAATGAGTTGATTGTATGAGAATATCTGGATTGGTTGCCCTAAAGGCGTCCCGAGGTCCAGTTATATAGGCGGCTGGACCTAGGGTTACAAGGTGTTTACGTATCCGACAAGCATACAGAGTCCTAAACCTAGCCGGCAAGTCTGCCGCCTTCCGTCTTGGTCTTGGTGGCTTCATGGGCTCTTGGGCCTCCTCCTTGCCGGCATCCGCCTTCCTTGGTCGTCAGCTATCTGGGCCGCCCGGCAGGCAAAGCCTTCACCACCACTGCGGGCCACCATGGACTAGCCGGATTGATCCATGCCGGTGATACCCCTAGTAGGTATATCCCCAACAAGTGTAAATTTGGCGCTCAAAGTTCTTCGTTTTCACATACATTTTAGCTTTATTTTTTCTTATTGTCGTGGGCTCCAATGTAAATAAGATCCAAGGCAAATTAAACTAATTATCTTACTTACACTAAACTTTTATACTTCGGACTCATTTTTAGCATAATAAGGTCTTATTGAGTATAGTTTTGTATTACTTATTAGACATGGTTAACCACAAAATTAAAAACTAAATATTAGTTAATTGTTAATTGTTATAGAATTGTAATGTATATCGATGACAAATACATTTACGTTGCGATGTATTCAGAACAGCTTTGTAAAATTATTTCTTTCATAAATTTTAAAATTACAATTACGTAAACAATATTTATGTTGGAGATCTATGAAGTATATGGTCTAAAAAATATCTTAACATACGCTTTAATATTTGTGTAGTAAGCATATATGTACACACAGAAACTCCAAGTCATAACTATAGCTGTTAGTAAAATTCTTTGTTTATTTTTCATGGCCTAATGTGTGTTGCGAGTTTTTGTGTATTTAATATAAGTCAAAAGTGTGTGTATATGCTCTCTATTTGGTATGAAAATAGAATCACTAACAGTAAACCACCGGAAAATAAAAATTATAACGGAATACACTATTTTTTGAAGATATACAATTTGATTATTTGATACCTCGCATTCAATGCACTTGGTATCATCTGTAAATAAGTGGTCCGTGCAGTTTTTCTGAAATAAAAATCTCTGAACATAATTAACTAAGTACATCTAGTTAATAACTTTTTTGAAGTAAAGCTTGTACGACTTGTATCAGACTAACTATACTTGTTGTAGATTAGGTTTTTTTTCCAATATATGTGGTACACGCTATTAACACGTATGGACTTGCTCCTACAAATTAAGTATTTCATATTTAAAACATTGAGTAACATGTTGAATGTAATCAATAATATGGTTAATTACACTAGTACACTCTATCATTGGGCCCTCCTTTTGTCGGGGCCCGAGGTGGTCGCCCTGTTTGCCCGACTTATGAGCCGACCATGTCGCCGGCTCGGAGGTCAATGAACAACGACGGTTCAGATAATCACACACACGGTAGCAACTGCGCAAAATCCACATTCTTCTATTGCATGTACCCAAGAGAGGTAGTCCCAACAAAGTATGTTTAGAATGTTACTAGGGCCGGAACGGGAGGGGGTGGTTTGGTACATATGACTCAAAATAAATTAGTATGTAAAAATGAAAACATCTCCATTTGAAACCTAAATTGAAAATTCCATACTAGTATGTGCCCTGCCTGAAAGGTTTTGCTTGGGTAGGCATGGGTTCCCGTGGGAGCAAGGCCTCTGGCGGTGTTGTTGCGTGCGTGGGGAGCAAGCGGTGGTGTCACGCACGGACCTGGGTCAGGGGAGCAGCTGCTGGCAGTTGGGCAACAGACCCCCATCTCTCTCCCTTGCCCATCCGGTGATGATGCGCAGGGCCGAGGCAGGGATTCTCTGCAGCACCAACCAAGCCTAGAGCATGCAATGCAGATGCCTGCTCCCGACCTGGAATCGTATCTATCAAATATATCATCAAAAATTCATAATCTGGGCTGAGCTTATCCAGCTGCATGCTCCATGGTCACGGCCGGGGACCCTCGCCAACCTCGAGCTGGATTCGGTCCTCCAATCCACCCACCTCGCGTCTGAAATGGACTAGAGTCGACAGGCAACAAGTTGTTGCGAGAAACGACACTCCCGTTGCGGTACAGTGCAGTGCCCGTTCCGATCGGCGATCGCTGTCAGTCCCTCCGGCCACTTTACGGCCTGTAATGAATCCGTAACAGTCCCGTTCGATCCCCTCCGCCGGTTGCTAGCCAAGGATCGGCTTTACAGTCAGATCACAATGGGAAATATAATTGCGGCCAGTGGCCTGTATCGATCGCTGGATGCCGATCCGTGCCCTACCTGGATCAATAACCCAAGGAAGTCTCTCGAGTCGAGGTTTTGGTTTCTTCTTCTTGACCACCGCCCGTGGAGTGACGTGCCGACGACATGGGCGCGGCGCTGCGCATGTCGGCACGTTGCGTTTTAGACCGTTCGCACACGTCCCGTCGAACCCCATGCTCACGCTACAACGGATGGATGGTAGTCAGGTGGACGGAGTCGTCTTCGCCGGACAGATATCTGTTCAACTTCGTACGAGACACGCACGGCGGCGCGGCGCTGGCATGGAGTGACGGTGCAACTTGCTGCGCCAATCGAGCGCCGCGAAAGCAACACCGTTTGACATACGCAGATGAGGGCGGTGCTCCCGTTTTCCTGGTCAATGGAGAGCTGTGCCTGTGCGGTCTAGCTAGACTTTCGGACCTTGACCCCAGCCATTAGCGCCATGCTGTGCTAGCTTCACCGGGTGCAACCCCATGATGATCATCTGAGAGAAAGAAAAAAGTATAATTGATCCTGCAACCCCATGATGATCATCTGAGAGAAAGAAACGGAAATCTGAGCGTTGGTCGTGCTCGTGCATGCATGAGGTTATTTTACGCTGGCTAGCTGGCGCTGAAACAAACGCCACAGTGTTCAGCTCACACGCACTCGGACATACATGACCCTGCCGCGCGGCAGGCATGGCCACTATAGCGGGCAGGCAGGCTCAGGCTGCGTCGCATCATTCACGCACTCTCCCTTACCCTTTCCCTGCATAGCACTGTTGCAGAGTGCAATCCCCGCGCTGCTCACTCACTCTGCAATTCTGCATGGATCGAGGCCGAGGGAGGAGCTCGTCCGATGGATCCGCATTGCACTGCGTCGATCGAACGGCGGGTCGACACGTACGCGCCGTTGGCCCAGCGCACAGGGAGGCCAAAGCCCTGCCGCTGCAACAACCAGCACAACGGATGAGACTGGACCACCGGCACCTACAGAGGCGGGCAGGGCCAACGGCGAACGCCCACCACTCGTCGAGGTTGAAAGACAGGGAGGCGCCTGCCCGCCGGGGAGCGTCGTCAGATTCCGGTGGTGGTATCCCTCCCGTGCTACTGCCAGGGCTCATCATCACGCCAGTGCCTCCCTCCAACGACTTGGGCAACAACTAGGCCAGCCAGTATCACATCATCATTGCCGCCAAAAATGCATTCAAGCCGCATTACCAGTTCGGTCAAAACACGGGTTGCTCACATCACCGCTATGCTTCCCCTAATTTGGTGGGCAGCTACTAATGCGGCGGCCATCAGGCCATGCCTCCATTAATCCTCACGTTTCCGTCACTATCCTGTGTGTCTCGCAGTGGAAACGCGCTGCGAATTGATGAGCTTGACGATCGAGAAGCGGATAGTCTGGCAACAAGTGGCCTGGAAATCCTGTGTGATTGTCACGCTCTTGACCTGGGAATTCGGCCGGTTTTCTTCCATTTCTCTTCCCGGATACATGACGAGCTTGCTTGCGGCGACCACGTAAAAACCATGTGCGTCCGTTCAGGTGCTAACACATACTGCTACTGTTAGGCCACGATTAGTCATTGAAACATTCATACATGGTTGAGAAAACAGGAAAGTCATCTTAGTTAGGCTATCATTAGTCATTGAAAGATTCAAACATGCTTGTTGTTACTGAAGCTTTTCTTTTTCTTCTCCCTGCTGTGCCGTCACAGACAATAGAAAGAAATGACATCAAAACTAAACGAAAGCCGGTTCCATTAATTCGACTTCAGTCCTTGTTGACCTTATGTCTGATGATAATATTACCACCATGTTGTTTCAGAAAATAAACCCCATATACCCAGGAGTGAAAAAGAAGCGTCCCGAAAACAGAGACGATCTGGTAGGAAGACAAGGGTTCCTTCAGGCGTAATACTCCAGGAAGCTAAAAATAAAACACAGAGTGCAATAAAACTGTAGTCACAGCTCACAAGAGGAGAGAGGCAAAATATGCAGACTGATAATGCCATCACGCCTTCAGCATTGGAATTTGGAAACAGCTACAGTTGGCCCATTACATTTCCAACATAACATGGTACCCGCGTAAGATTCCGGCCTGAGCCCATCTCAGCCCGATTGGGCCGGCACGAGACTCCGAGCCCATCTCAGCTTAGACGGGCCAAACCTGGCTCAATGGATCAAATCCAGCAATTGTGTTTCTTTTGTGTTTTTTACTCTAGAAAAAGCAATTATGTTTATTTTTCATTTCTAAGTTCTCATTATCGGCTCATGCGTCACATTTTCGAGAGAATGTGCTTCATGAAATAAAAATAAATTGTGCTTCTGATTGAAAGTGGGAAGGAATAGGTTTAGGTAGGACGTCAGCTCTTGTCTGGCTGGGGATATCCTGAAGTATGCTCCGGATTCGCTGACTGAATAGTGTTCTTTGAACAGTGATTTGAAAAATCTCAATCTATACTGTTGGATTTCGATCTGATGGTTGAGAAGCAAAGTCAGCGAGTGACTTTGCATCACAACGTCAGCCAAGCCGCGCCCCCTGAAGTACTGAAACTTGCAAGCAGTCACCACACCTACAATAATTTGCTAAAAGAAATACGGATTGTAATTTTACTCGTATTTCTATGGATTGGATTGGATCAAAGGATTGGTAATTTTTCCTAGAGGATTAAATATGCCCTTATTTAATATGCATACACACATACTAGGTAAGAAACGACTGCAAATGTAAGGGCTTTTTCAATATGCCCTTATTGAGGTCCAGTTTAGGACCAGAGAGGTGGGCTTGTGTTGCGGCATGTGAAACGACTGCAAATGTTTTTTTGCATGGAGAATTCATGTCTGAGTTATAAAGACACAATAATTCCTTCGTATTCAGTGGTCGACACAATAATTCAAGTAAATTCGACGATATAGTGGACGAACATTGTACTGATCGTGTGATGAGTCACTACTAATGAAGGGTGGACGTGGAAAATGCCAACTTTCCTAGTTTTGGCAAGGTCAGCATGACAGCTCGGCAACAGCAGCGTCAGCACTTATGGTTAAGTGAACAGCAGCGTAGGGTTTAGGGTTTAGTCTTATCTCTAGCTACTACTTACATGTCAACAAAAATATCTTGTCCAAGCAAGGCCAATGAGCTCAGAACTATGAAATACTCTGTCGTCACCAATATCTGACTATCGATAATTTATTGTCTAGTGTTTTTGTTGCGTGCGTGGAATCTAGTCTATTGTTGTTCCCAGACCAGACAGGTCTGATTCCATCAGAGCATAATTTATCAAGGCCATGGAAAAAGACAATACTGTGGGAAGTTCCATGCCAAAGGAAGCAGTGAACAAACTACAATATGATTACAATGCAGAAATGCACCAAACCTGAAACACGTGGGAAGTTCTAGTGACTAGGAAGTCGTAGAACAGCTAAACATTCAGAAATATAAGCATCGACTTCTTTTTTTGCTGATAATGGAACAGAAACTCTTGTTAGTCTTGAGACAATTAGAGAATATAGTGTCTTGACTTTTCCGCAACCAGGCAGCATCCGGTGAAGTGATGCACAATCTTTGTTACCACAACACTTCTTAACCATGTGACTGATCACGAAATGAATCTGCAGTCTTCACTTTTTGGACCCAAAAACCTCCTTCTTGCAAACGGGGCATACCTGGTATCGTGGCACAGTGAATTGCAATGGGCTGGTCAGTGGTCAAATATCTCAAGAGAAAAACAGAAAAAAAACATGATCACGCTGACAACTAAAAAGCATTAGAACATCCCCTCATAAGTATCAATTTAAATGGGTGGTTTCTTCTCTAAACATAATCCTCTTTCCTATCTCGGAGAAGACAAAAAATGCACTTGGCAAGAATATATGACATGAAATGCAAAAAGGAAATATTAACGAGTGGAGATTTTTGGCTCCCAAGCTCCAGTACTACCTCCATGTGATTTTGTTTTTCGAAAATCATATTTATGAGTTTCAAGAAAATCAAAAAAATCCGGATGTAGCCAATGATATATCTCGCAAACATGCAAAATATCAACTTCAAATACTTTTTATTCTGAGCTGCACAAAAATGACAAAAGTGTGGATCTGAGTATGCATATTTTCAATCTCTAAAGTTTACCAGATTTTGTTATTTTTGTGTAGTCCATAATATAAAGTATTTTCGTATTCATATACTTTGTATTCTAAGCTACATCCGTGTTTTTTTTAACTTCAAATACTTCGTATTCTGAGCTACATCCGTGTTTTTTTCAGAATTTTTTTAGCTCATAAATATAATTATCGATTTTTTTAAATGGAGAGAGTACTAGAGCTCGGGAGTCAAACACACTTTCCTCTTATTAACGTACTATGATTGAGTTAACGAGTAAAGATCCAAGATTTTAGTCATGGCAAGTAAAGCAGTAATTGGGTTACACTCATTTCGCAACACAAATCCCTACTGGAATGTGAAACGCCAGGGTGCCTACAGAAGTCAAGGTAACTTACCTTGTTGATCTTCAACCATTTCGCAACACAAGCTTGATGGTACTGATGCTTACAGGGCAATGTAGTCACCTTATCTCTGTTCTTGTAATCCATACAACATATCACGCATCTGTTTGTTCAAACATTAACATAAGAGAAACTTAAAACAACAGAACAAAATACTACTTGATAGATGATTCAGTAAAGCAGATTTTTTGGGGTAAAATGAGGGGTCATCTGTGCATAGCTACCCATCACAATTACACACAAAATATATATCCCACATGTTCACCAATAAAAACAAAGAAATTGAGTGATCGTACGGGCTTGGGGACATACTCATCATGCTTTTCCTTCCTTGAGAATAACTTAATTTTGTATGTTGAAGACTTAAGGAGTGCTATCGCATCTTCTGGCAGCCCTTTGCTTTCTGTCCCAATATTTTCCCCTAATTGCTGCAGTTCCTGTAATAGGGAAGTGGTTCAGAAATTGAATTAAGCATGTAGCATCCCGTTTTGGTGTATAGTCTGGCTTAAGAAATGCTGAAACAAACGGATGCATCTGTTTTTTGTTGGATTACTAAACAAGAAAATATCTATAATTTGCATCCACAGTTCATATTGAAGACTATGTAAGAGTTCTATCAGAAATAACAATTAGAGCACACTGGCAGTGGGGCATGACCCTTGAAAAAAATGAGACCAACAGGGACTAGCCCTTGTTGATTTTCCTTTAAGAAGAAGCAACCGTGAGCAACCAGGGGAGACTGGGACTCAACCCTGGTGGGCTGGGCGCGCACCCGCTGCAACTACCAACTGGTCGACGCCCAGTTCTCAAAGGGGGGCATGAACCTTGATGAAACAGTAGGGAATATACTGGCCAAACAGAGTATTTGATGCTGCACACCTCATAAGTCATATCGTCAGGATCAACGCTATCCTCCGTTTCTACCTGTACATTGGCAAGATAGATGGAAGTACAGTTAATAAATCTCATATTGTGCGAAGAAAATCTGTATAACCAAAGCTGCCTGAAACGAATACCTCACGAGATCTGCTTGCTCGTGTACTGCCATTGCTGGGTGTTGAAGAACTTACTGGCTTTCTTCCTAAGAAGTTTTTTTTAACAACATTCACAAGAGGCAATATATAGGTATGTAACATAACATAAAGAAGAATACCAGTAGACAGTTAATCACCTTCTTGTAAGATATTGTGATCAAATAATGCATTTGAAATTTGGTCTTCTATCTCTTGCAACTCTCTAGCTAAAGCTTCATCGACAGCTATCTGTGATTCATAATTTGCACCTCCTCTTTGATGGCCACAACTAGAACTAGGATCATGAGTCCTAGATGAACCACTTCCATCATTTCCTTGGAGTAATTGATATACTATTTCCTGAACAGAGTGCAACAATAGGAAAGTTAATGAGAAGCTTTGTCCTACGCTGTTGTGCTACAAACGAGAATACATATCAAACTGACCTAAAAACTGGAAATGAAGAGTCCAAATATTTGGTTATTGACAATGGTTTATCTGCATCTGGCAGTAAGTGCTTAATTTGTAATTTTGTAACGTAAATGTCATTAAAATGGTATTCTACAGGCCCTGACATATGTTATTAATAGTATGTCGTAAAGATGAATCATTTATTCTTACGATGTGTGATTTAATATGCAAATATGATCCGCTAGAAAAATATCTGTATTATATAATTAGACCTGCTCAGGCTTCAAATAATAAATTAACGGCCTTGGCCCTTGGGTACAAGATTTGGTTGAGATTTCTATGCACAACACAACAGAAAACTACAATATAATACCCTCCACGACAGACAAATGCCTAGGATAGAATGTGTGACTGAGATTTCTAATGCAAACTAACAGTGATAACAATGACGACACACACACACTATTCAGGGAAACAGACACCACCAAGACATGGACAGGTAATGGGAACAGAAACCTGATCTTGAAGAACTAGTGCAAGATCAGCATCATCTTCAAAGAAGCATCCCCCAAAATTCTCTTCAATTGCATATGGTACAGGGGCACCCATATAGTACACAACCACTTCCTTCTTTTCTGTTGTATCATGTAGCACCTCCATGCTCATGAGTCATGAGCACCTAACAAGGAAACAGGCAGAACATTACCGGATCATGCTAAATTTGCGCAAACATGTGTTCCCTGCTACCTATTGAACGATGCGCAAAGAAAAATCCTCAGAATCACTGTTCTACTAACTATATTTACTTTTTCACCCGAAAAGTAGAAACTATAAGAGCGCTAACTGCATCCCCCTGCAGACCTAGAATGAAGATTGAAAACCTTCTTTTGGGCCGCAAATCTGGCGTAAGCAAACTACCACCGACACTAGTATTTAACTGCAGGAGAGCACTACATGTGATCCTACGGTAAAAAACAGACAATCTCTGTTCGAGAAAGCACAAACACACAAGCTA
Organism: Poa pratensis; assembly: GCA_947311845.1. NCBI lineage: Eukaryota > Viridiplantae > Streptophyta > Magnoliopsida > Poales > Poaceae > Poa > Poa pratensis. The sequence goes on from CAMZMU010000128.1 coordinate 92,964,252, forward strand.
TCGGCGGAATGCAGAAGGGAGTCCACCAATTTCATGCCCGCAACGCCTCGGATCTAAAAACTAGGATCTCTTCCCCCCTACAAACCACAGATCAAGCCCCTGCCAGCCATTTTTTGGCAGAAAAATGAACATTTTACTCGCGAAATTAAGTAGCTGGCGAATCTACCAGAACTTAGGAGCTGCAAGTGGAAACTTACCAACGAACGAATCGGGAAACGGGGGGTTCGGGAGGCTGCGACCTGCGAGGTAACCAGCGAGGAGGGGACTGCCGAGTGAGAGAGGAGGATGGGCGATTTGCTCGGCGGCCTTTTCGCCTCCACTGTCTGTCAGTCTGTGCGCAGAGCAGACCGGCGTGTGCGCGTGGGCCTGCAGTTAATGAGTAGCTCACGGGCCCACCTGTCTGCCCCCGACGGCGCCTGCCTATTTTTTGCTCTTCCAATTTGTCGCTGAATCCTGAATCGGATATATTTGGACATAATTAGTGCTAAAGATACATTCGATTTATCCATAAAGATACTTTACTTTGTAATTTTTGATTTGTTTATTTACTTCATGATTCTCATTTTATTTCTTTATTTAACTGTTTTCATGTTAATTTATATTAAAAAAAAGCTTTATACATTCTACTTTTCTGTCTTGCAATCCCTTGACAAATATTCTGAGACCCGTAAATATTTTAATTTTTCACAAGAGACGTCCACACTACACTTGTTTGAGGTATGTGGTTATGAAATAAATGGGCAACTCTTTGAAATACCTCAACATTCTTTTCTATTGCAACACACGTTTTGTTTTAGTAGACATGAAAATTTTACCACAAGATGACGCAAGCGTTAAATATTGGTGGTCAAAATTAGCTTGGCAGAAGGGAAAAGAGAGAAAAAAATAGTTATTGTGGACAATGTCAAAGGAGCGTAACATTAGAGTCTTTTGACACCATGCTAGCCCCTCAAATAAGATCATCGCCAAGATCAAAAATGAAGCAAGAATTTGGAGCATCGTCGTGGCGATTTTTTTGAGCAATGTAATACCTAAGAGTAGGTTTTGTTAAAATCCTTGGAAGTTTCCTAGACATCTGTCCCTAAACCTAAAAAAATCTTCTAATTAACGAAAAATACAAGTCTTTTGACTCCTTTCAAAAAATACCATAAGGTACCTTTGTATACTGCACAAACACTATTCCATGATTTCTATCATAATAATTTTTCACTAGCATCGTAAAAACTAGATGTACCAAATAAATGAAAGGAAAAGAGGCGGTCTGGCACCGAATGCTGGTTTGGGTCGTGGTATAGATATAACTTCCTCTTTAAGAGAAGTTCTTGGTGAACTTTATACAACTTTTTATGTAAACCCTAATAAGAGGTGCCCCGTATAGTGATTGGAACACCATGGGAACCTCCGAAGTGACATGCGCAGCTCTCGTCTCGAGATGGTGGACACATACAAGCATAGGCAGCCTTGGAGAAGAGGTGTGCTTTTCTTCTTGCAATAAAAATAGAAATCAATGTCTTAAACGGAGCATCCAAAATAACAATAGTTTTCAATGCCCACCTCAAAATGATACCAACTTTACTACTTCTTCAATGTGTTTTTATGTTAGTTCCCCTTGTATTGTCTATATTCCAAAAACATTGTGAACTGACGAGCTGGTAGGAGGATAATGCGTGAGATCAAACTTTTAAGATAATGTTTAATCCTAAAATTAAAATCATTAAAATTTACGACGGGGACGCAAAATAAAAATAAAAATCGAAAGTAAATACAATAACCATTATACAAGATCAAACAAAAAAAATTGAATGGATGGTGTCGACGCACCCGCAAGGGACCGGAAATTCTATTCATCGCTCTTAGTGATTTCTATGGACGCTTCGCGTACCCCTCTCGCAGTAACGAGCCGGCCCACTTTATTCCTTCTCTGTGCTTCATCTTATGCTTCACGAGACTCCTGGCTTCCTAAACATCACTGCTAACTTTTCGGCTTTTCGACAACAGCTTACTACAGTTTAGCTTAACTGTTATCATTTTCTTTTACCTCCAGTTGTAAGCTTCATGGGTTCGGAGCAGCACTGCTCATTTCTCCTTGTATTCGGTTAAATTGCGGCCGCCCCTTGCACTGGTTCGGCTCCCAAACTTACCTATTTTATATGGGTGAAGTATCCAGTGAAAACTCTGATTCGGTGAAAACCTGAAAACTTCCTTTCCTACCCGTCGGATGGACATCAGACGAACCAGATCAAACGTGGGAAACCCACCAGCGACTTAAACACATTTTTCCTAATAACCCCCTCCACTTAAGCTTTTCCTTGTAAAAGCTTCAGCCAAAACAACACACGATGGATATGTTTGACTCATCGTTTCCAATCTGATTCTGCCAGGACCATCCTGGTGCCCGATGGAGAATTGTGACGGCGAGGCTGCAGTTCTTCTCTGATGTGACGGCGAGCCTCTAGCTTGGCTCCATGCGGGGATGACTCAGAGACCGGTGCTTGCCCGCGCGACATCGACCTGGTGGCGGTTGCTGCGTTGTCCCGGCACCCACGGCGACGCCCACACGGCGACGGCGACCTACGACCCGACGCGACGGAGAGCCGATGATTCCCCCACGTGACGGGTAGGAGCAGACAATTCCGCGTGTCTCAAATAACATGCAGGAGCAGTGAGCAGTCATGGATGTTGTGCTGAATTGAACTTCTCAAGACTTGGACGAATGGTCACCACCTATAACCATGGTTTTCAGATCACCATCTTGTGATATATGTTCAATCAAACAATAATCTCTAGCTGCTCGCACCTCCTTTTGAAAAGATTTGAAAACCGCATGTGTGAACGAGAGACTTGCATGCTTCTCGATCTCCCAGGATGTAATCAATGGAGGCGTAGAATTGAGGCATTCATGGTCAGCCTTAAGTTCATTCTGACGTTGTTCTTCTAGGGCTGTACCAATCCTAATCCAAAACTCCACCAAAGCATGTTTGTAACCAATTAAGTGGTTGAAAAACGAGTTTGCACTCTCTGACCTTGAAGTGGTTCTTAGAATCTCACCCAAGAATACACCTCTGAAGTAGGCTGGTATCCATGATTCGCGAATTTCATATCTCTTGGCAAAATATGTGTTGTCCCCGAGACCAAATTCAGAAATCATGGAAGACCATTTTGCTTCAAATTCAGCTGGGTTTTCAGAGCCACATACACAAGAGTTAATTGTATTGTAGAAATGTTCATCCTCTCTAGGTGGAGGACCAACCTTTTCTGGAAGCTTTCTCATTATGTGCCACATGCATAACCTATGGATAGTGTCATGCAATATTTGTTCAATTGAAATCTTCATGCTTTGATCTTCATCGGTTACTATAATCCTTCGTGCTACCTGTGGCGACCCGAGTACACCACTTCATGTTGTAGTGCACAAGTCTTTGACATAACACCCACGGATGTTCTTATCCGTAAATATCATGTCCCTCAGAGTAGTACAACAGAAACATTGTTGGGTCCAACTTCACACTTTATTCCATACTACATATTACAAGCTAAAGATGAACATCAAACTCGACTTCCTCCTGAGTCGGATGAGGAAGTTTAAACGTACTAAAGTCAACCTTGGAAAGTTGACGAGCAAACTGTAAAAGTAGACTAAGAACCATCTTAGTCAAACAACCTGATTGTGTGGATCACACGTTCGCTGGGAGACCCCAAGAGGAAGGTATGAAGCAGTGTAGCAGCAGTTTCCCTCAGTATGAAACCAAGGTTTAATCGAACCAGTAGGAGCAAGAAATCACTTCTGAAGGTTGTTGGTGCCGGAATATGGCACGGCGCAACACCAAGGAATCCGGCGCCGACGTGGAATCTGCACACAACACAATCAAACTATTTTGCCCCAACGAAACAGTGAGGTTGTCAATCTCACCGGCTTGCTGAAAACAAAGGATTAAACAAATGGTGTGGAAAACAGTAGTAAATTGCAGAGAATGAAAAGGAACAGTATTGCAGTTGGTTGTATTATCAGTGTAAAAGAATGGACCGGGGTCCACAGTTCACTAGTGGTGTCTCTCCATAAAAGATAACTAACATGCTGGGTGAACAAATTACAGCTGGGCAATTGATAAAATATTGAGCGCATGACAATGCATATATATGACATGATGATTACTATGATATTCATGTGGGCATTACGACAAAATACATAGACCGTTATCCAACAGCGTCTATGACTAATAATCCACCGCAGGTTGTCATCCTGTTGTGGTGGGATCACGCAGATGGCTAGGGGTAGGCCTAGTCTGGGACCGAACGTACGCTTGAGGATTCGGGGAGGGATTGTGCGATGGAGTCGCACACGAAGAACACTGCAAACACAAAGATTTACCCTGCTTCGGGGCCCCGTGAGAGGTAAAACCCCTACTTCAGCATCTATCCTACTTTGGTGTATTTCTCCTCTGTATACTGTGTGTACAAACGCTCCTCGAGCTGGATACCTCTCAATGCCTCTAAGTATGCCTCTAAACACTTAAGCTGCTAATCTCCAGAGAGGAGAGCTCCCGCGGCGGGAAATGAGCCCAGGGCCTCGTGTCCTCCCCTTGCCTCTCCCCCTGGTGCTCTTTATATAGAGAGAGCCCAGGGGACATGCAGGGGACAAGGGGACACAGTACACTGTTCACGGTACACTATTCATGTACTGTAGCTGACATGACTGATGGGGTCTTGTCAGCACTGTAGCATGCGTCACTGGTTGTACTCTTGTCACATCCTGGGCACTGTAGCCACGCTGGCTGTGTCATTGCTTTCGTCCACTTGTGCTTGTCTCCTGGAGATGGCAGAGGAATCCTGTACTGGACGAGGCTGGGGATGTCCACGTAGAGGTAGCAACCGAGGTGTGAGCAACGATCCGCTCCCGGTGGCTGCAACCGAGATGTGGAGCACCACCGAGCTGGAGCAGCCTCGGACCAGCCGAGGTGTCTCGGTTCTGTCTCCATCGAGGCTGGCGATCGGAGCGATGACGCGAGGCGACCACGCCGGCCTGCTAGCACAGGAAGCGGACCGAGGCTTCGAGGCTGGAGAGCACGGCCTGCTCCGAGGGGTAGGAAACGTCGGTCGAGCCCGAGGCTGCGCTGGAGGCGACGAAGAGCTGCCGAGGTAGGTGCGATGCCGGCGAAGTCGAGGAAGGGCCGTGGTGCCGGAGGTGAGGTCGATGCGGGATGCTCCAGGTCGGGGAAGCGGGAGGTGGCCGAGGTCGGAGAAGCGGGAGGTCGCCGAGGTCGGGGAAGACGGGGCGAGGTCGAGGGCAGCGGTCGAGGCGGAGCTGGAGCGTCGCGGTCGAGGACGGCGTGCTCCAGGCCGAGGCGGGGCCAGAGACGGCGGGGCCAGCCGGAGGTGGGCGATGCCGGAGCTGCGGTGGAGACCGAGGTCAAGGATGCTTCGGTTCGTTCCGAGGTTGGAGATGCCTCGGCCCATGGCGAGTAGGACGAGGCCCACTCCGGGGCTGGCTCGCCTTGGGCCAACCGGAGCTGGCGTGGCCTGGCCCAGCCGAGGTATGCCAGGGGATCCACCGAGGCTGCGGGGCAACGTGGCCCATCCGAGGTCTGCACCATGGCCCAAACCGAGATAAAGACCACCGAACTAAGCACACTTCGGCCCTGAGCATGTACTTCGGCCTGGGTTGTTCCATTCTCGGACCAGGCTGTCTCTTCTATATCTTTTCTTTTATCTCTCTTATCTCTTTATTATTTCCTCTACCAACTCCGTTAAATCAACCACTTTGGGGTACCGGGGATTACATCCCCGACATTAGTCCCTGAGGCTGCGGGGGACTCGCAGAGTCGCGCGCAGTCTTACAAAAACAAATAACTGTACAGAAACCTTCCGCACTGTACAGCCTTGCCTTTCAGGCCAAATGCGACATCCGGTTGACCGAGCTCATCCGAATCAACAACGAGATGGACAATTGGTACTAGAAATATGTTGCCTGAATGGTCACCATTATATGCCGGTTCTTAGCCCTCCTGGCTTTTACCGAATTGAGATGCCGCCAGCGTCGGTTAGCCCTCCTGGCTTTTACCGAACTGAGATGTCGCCAGCATCGGTTAGTCCTCCTGGCTTTTACCGAACTCGGATGCTGCCAGCGTCGGTTAGCCCTCCTGGCTTTTACCGAAATGGGATGCCGCCAGCGTCGGTTAGCCCTCCTGGCTTTTACCAAATTGGGATGCCGCCAGCGTCGGTTGGACCGACATAAACCTGCAAGTACATATCTCATATGTCTCGATATCTCGGCCTCTCTGGGCATATTACACATGTCTCAGTACCTCGGCCTCTCTGGGCATTTCACATATGTCTCGGTACCTCGACCACTCTGGGCATATCACATATTTCGGTACCTCGGCCTCTTTGGGCATAACTCATATGTCTCAGTAACTCGGATGTCCGGCAGCCACTCTGAGCGCTTACCGACATAGATGTCTCCAGCCACTGCTGGTTTGACTTAAGCATATCTCGAATGCCGGTTTTAGCCACTCCGGCGTATACCGACATAGATGTCTCCAGCCACTGCTGGTTTGACATAACCATGTCTCGAATGCCGGTTTTAGCCACTCCGGGCGTATACCGACATAGATGTCTCCAGCCACTGCTGGTTTGACATAACCATGTCTCGAATGCCGGTTTTAGCCACTCCGGGCGTATACCGACATAGATGTCTCCAGCCACTGCTGGTTTGACATACAACCTGCAAAAACATATCTCAAAAGTTGCCTCTGATTAACCAACACAGACACTGATCTGGTACACAGGTGATGCCATGATACACTGGCAAACAGAATAAACGATGATTTGGGATATGGAATGATGCCAGGATATTGTGACAAACCGAAATAAACAGTCATTTGGGATATGAAATGATGCCGGGATATTGTGACAAACCGAAATAAACAGTGATCTAGAGAATACCGATAATGCCATGATACCCTAGGTAAATTGAGATAACCAATATAACCATGATACCTCAGATTTCCATTATACCTCGGATTTCCATTATACCTCGGATTTCCACCATACCTCGGAATTCCATTACACCTCGGAATTCCGTTATAACCCGGATTTCCATTATGACCCGGATTTCCAATATACCTCGGATTACAAATATGACCCGGATTTCCAATGTACCTCGGATTACCAATATGACACGAATTTCCAATATACCTCGGATTACCAATATGACCCGGATTTCCAATATACCTCGGATTTTCCAGGATACCTCAGTAACGAACATTCTCAACAAAACCGATGTCACCTTTCAACGTTAGTCCAACATACATATCATGAAGAATATTTGACGGGAATAACAACTATACCAACCGAGGCAAACCAGCTATAGCACTTAATAGAAAACGAATCTAACAACAGATACTATGCACAAAAAACTAGACTCGGTTGAAACCGAGTCCCCGAGTTACTTTTCTTATCTAGGAGGAGGTGTAAAACAGTCTGGCTATCCAGTCCCCGGGTCAAGACATCTTGTCCCGGGTAGAACAACTAATCAAAGCAAGGTAGAAACGAGGGCCAGTCCCCGAGTACTGTTTGAGACTATCTAGAAGCATGGGCAGACATATAAATGATACTTACACGGTCAGGTTGTAGGAGAAGTCTTAACTCGGATTTCCAAGTCTTAACTCGGATTTCAGAACAGCTCGAATTACAGAATCAGCTCGGATTCCAGAACCAGCTCGGATTCCAGAATCAGCTCGGATTCGCACTGTAGCCAGCTCGAAAATGAGTCAACACACGGGGACGATGTCGAAGTTGAGTCCCCGCGTTGATGGCGAAGGTCCCATCCGAATTAATCCAGCAAGCGCCACTATCAGCCCCACGGTGGGCGACAACTGTTGTGGTGGGATCACGCAGATGCCTAGGGGTAGGCTTAGTCTGGGGCCGAACGTACGCTTGAGGATTCGGGGAGGGATTGTGTGATGGAGTCGCACACGAAGAACACTGCAAACACAAAGATTTAACCCTGCTTCGGGGCCCTCGTGAGGAGGTAAAACCCCTACTGCAGCATCTATCCTACTTTGGTGTATTTCTCCTCTGTATACGGTGTGTACAAACGCTCCTCGAGCTGGATACCTATCAATACCTCTAAGTATGCCTCTAAACACTGCTGATTAAGCTGCTAATCTCCAGAGAGGAGAGCTCCCGCGGCGGGAAATGAGCCCAGGGCCTCGTGTCTCTCCCCTTGCCTCTCCCTGGTGCTCTTTATATAGAGAGAGCCCAGGGGACATGCAGGGGACAAGGGGACACATTACACTGTTCACAGTACACTGTTCATGTACTGTAGCTGACATGACTGATGGGGTCTTGGCAGCACTGTAGCCTGCGTCACTGGTTGTACTCTTGTCACATCCTGGGCACTGTAGCCACGCTGGCTGTGTCATTGCTTTCGTCCACTTGTGCTTGTCTCCTGGAGATGGCAGAGGATCCTGTACTGGATGAGGCTGGGATGTCCACATAGAGGTAGCAACCGAGGTGTGAAACGATCCGCTCCCGGTGGCTGCAACCGAGATGTGGAGCACCACCGAGCTGGAGCAGCCTCGGACCAGCCGAGGTGTCTCGGTTCTTGTCTCCATCGAGGCTGGCGATCGGAGCGATGACGTGAGGCGACCACGCCGGCCTGCTAGCGCGGGAAGCGGACCGAGGCTTCGAGGCTGGAGAGCACGGCCTGCTCCGAGGGTAGGAAACGTCAGTCGAGCCCGAGGCTGTGCTGGAGGCGACGAAGAGCTGCCGAGGTAGGTGCGATGCCGGCGAAGTCGAGGAAGGGCCGTGGTGCCGGAGGTGAGGTCGATGCGGATGCTCCAGGTCGCCGAGGTCGGGGAAGCGGGAGGTCGCCGAGGTCGGCGAAGCGGGAGGTCGTCGAGGTCGGGGAAGACGGGGCGAGGTCGAGGGCGGCGGTCGAGGCGGAGCTGGAGCGTCGCGGTCGAGGACGGCGTGCTCCAGGCCGAGGCGGGGCCGGAGACGGCGGGGCCAGCCAGAGGTGGGCGATGCCGGAGCTTCGGTGGAGACCGAGGTCGAGGATGCTTTGGTTCGTTCCGAGGTTGGAGATGCCTCGGCCCATGGCGAGTAGGACGAGGCCCACTCCGGGGCTGGCTCGCCTTGGGCCAACCGGAGCTGGCGTGGCCTGGCCCAGCCGAGGTATGCCAGGGGATCCACCGAGGCTGCGGGGCAAACGTGGCCCATCCGAGGTCTGCACCACGGCCCAAACCGAGATAAAGACCACCGAACTAAGCCCACTTCGGCCCTGAGCATGTACTTCGGCCTGGGTTGTTCCATTCTCGGACCAGGCTGTCTCTTCTATATCTTTTCTTTTATTCTCTCTTATCTCTTTATTATTTCCTCTACCAACTCCGTTAAAGCAACCACCTTGGGGTACCGGGGATTACATCCCCGACACATACCGAGTTCCCCATTGGTATTAAGTTGCAAGCAACGGATAATTGCATTAAGTAATGTGCGTAATGTAAACAAATGCATTAGACCTAAGGGCGCACCCTTAAGCTAAGCATCGGTTATTTTATCCCTAGTGGCAACAGTACATCCACAATCTTAGAAGTTATTGTCACTCTCCCAGATTACCGGAGCCATGAACCCACTATCTAGCATAAATACTCACTCTTGGAGCTACAAGCATCTACTTGGCCAAAGCATCTACTAGTAACGGAAAGCATGCAAGATCATAAATAACATATAAGATAGATTGATAATCAACTTGACATAGTATTCAATATTCATCGGATCTCAGCAAACACAACATGTAGCATTACAATAAGATGATCTTGATCATGATAGGCAGCTCACAAGATCTAAACATGATAGCATAAAGTGGAGAGACAACCATCTAGCTACTGCCATGGACCCGTAGTCCAAGGATGAACTACTCACGCATCACTCCGGAGGCAGGCATGGTGATGTAGAGCCCTCCGGTGATGATTCCCCTCTCCGGCAGGGTGCCGGGAAGAGCTTCTGAACCCTCCCGAGCTAGGGTTGACGGCGGCGGCGTCTCTGGAACTTTTCGTGGATAATGGCTCGGGTATTTAGGGTTTTCGCGTCGGGAGGAATAAATAGGCGAAAGGGCGGCGGCTGCGGAGCCACGAGGGCCCCACACCACCCCACGGCGCGGCAGGGGGGCCCGCGCGGCCCCATGGTGTGGGTACCACGTGGCCCTCCTCCGTCTCTCCTCTGGACTCCGTCTTCGTGTTGGAAAAATAGGAGGTTTGTCCAAGTTTCGTCCAATTCCGAGAATATTTCCATACTAGCTTTTCTGGAATACAAAAACAGCAGAAAACAGGAACTGGCACTGTGGCATCTTGTTAATAGGTTAGTCCCAGAAAATGCATAAAAATGCTATGAAGTGTATATAAAACATGTAACAATTGGTATAATATCAACATGGAACATCAGAAATTATAGATACGTTTGAGACGTATCAAGCATCCCCAAGCTTAGTTCTACTCGTCCTCGAGTAGGTAAAACGATAAAAACAAAATAATTTCTGAGGTGACATGCTACAATCATAATCTTGATCAAATATATTGTAAAGCACATGTTATGAATGAAGTGATCCAGGTCAATGGTCTATAGTTTGCTAGCAAGTAGATAATGAGCAAACAACTGAATCATATAAGCAAAAACTTTTCATGAATAGTACTTTCGAGACAAGCATCAAAGAGTTTTGCATAAGAGTTAACTCATAAAGCAATAGATTCTAAGTAAAAGGTATTTAACCAACACAAAGGAAGATTTAAGTTTCAGCAATTGCTTTCAACTTTCAACATATATATCTCATGGATATTTGTCAACACAAAGCATATAATAAGTGCAATATACAGCATATAAAAATTGTTGCACCAAAGTTGACACTAGTGTTTGCTTCTAAGATAGAAAGAAGTAGGAAAACTGACTCAACATAAAAGTAAAAGAAAGGCCCTTCGCAGAGGGAAGCAGGGATTAAATCATGTGCTAGAGCTTTTTAAGTTTTTGAAATCATAAAGAGAGTAAAAATAAATTTTGAGAGGTGTTTGTTAATTGTCAACGAATCAGAAAATGGAAAGTACAATATGACCCCTGCCAACCAGACTTTTAAGAGCGGCTCCCATGAAGGACGTTATTTCTACCAGCAAGGCAGATCATCCCTCTTTCTCTTTTGTTTACACATGCAGATATTTCACTGTTTGTCATTGCTTGACTGATAAATCAGGGCAAAAATGTGAAGAGAATTAAGCGGTTAAAGTTGTAATTAATTGGGACTGGGCACCCCATTTGCCAGCTCTTTTTGCAAAATTAATGGATAAGCGGATGTATATGCCGTAGTCCGGTGGTAAAGTCTGTTTGACAGTTGACATAAAGACATCCACCCCGTCCTCATGAGCTTGGTAAACATTGACACAAAATAGGAGTAATAAAGTTTTAATAGTTTAAAGGTAGCACATGAAAATTTACTTGGAATGGCAAGAAATACCACATATAGGTAGTTATGGTGGACACAGATGGCATGGATTTTGGCTCAAGGTTTTGGATGCACGAGAAGCATTCCCTCTCAGTACAGAGTTTAGGCTAGCAAGGTTATTTGAAGCAAACACAGGATATCAACCGACACAGCAAGGCTTATATGAAAATATATTGCAAGCATTATAAGACTCTACACTGTCTTCCTTGTTAACCAAACCCTTTTACTAGAAAATATCTAGACCTTAGAGATACCAATCATGCAAACCAAATTTCAACGAGCTTTACGGTAGTTCTTCATTAATAGGTTTTAACTACATGATACAAAAGCTTAAACATGAACTACTTGATAACTCAAAACAATTGACAAGTATCAAATTATCCAATACAATGATCTACAAGAATATGTAAGCTTTTTCCATTATACCATCTACCACATGCAACATTTTCTGTTCCAACCAAACACCAATCAATTTATTTCAACATAAACTCTCCAAACAATTATAAGTGAAGCAAGAGAGTACTTTCTTTAAAAGAACTAACAACTCTGAATAAGAGATGCATCAAAACAGGAGCTAAAAGCATAGCAATAGCTAGATAAGAATACTCAACAAGTATAAGTGAAGAATAGGAGTATTCATATGAAAAAGCGGAGCGTGACTCTCTCCCAATCAAGAATGCTGGGGTCCAATCAAGTTGACCATAAGAAAAATAAAATACTGAAAATAAAAGCACACAGACGCTCCAAGTAAAGCACATATGATGTGAAAGAATTAAAATATAGTTTCACTAGAGATGACCTGATAAGTTGCTGATGAAGAAGGGGATGCCTTGGGCATCCCCAAGCTTAGACGCTTGAGTCTTCTTGAAATATGCTGGGGTGATCCATGGGAGCATCCCCAAGCTTAAGCTCTTCACTCTTCTTGATCACATTATATCATCCTTCTCTCTTGACCCTTGAAAACTTCCGCCACACCAAACTCAAAGTAATTCTCATTAGAGGGTTAGTGCACAATCAAAAACTCACATGTTCTATAAGGACACAAAATGACCGTTACTTTTAACATTAGCTACTGCCACTGATGTTATGTGAAGCTCTTCACCCTAAAAAAGAATTCCACTCAACACTAGTAAAAGAGAGAATGCGAAAAATAAAAGACAGAATCTGTCTAAACAGAACAGTCCGCAAAGACGAATTTTTTCGAGGCACTTACGTTGCTCAGATCGAAAAACTTTAAACTAATGAAAGATGCGTACATATCTGAGGATCACGCACAAAAATTTGCAGATTTAAATAATTTTTCTGTGATTTTACAGAATTAAAACGGTGAACAGCAGAAATCTGTTCCTGCGCAGAAATCCAAATCTAGCATCATCTTCCTATTAGAGGCAATACTTGGCACAACAATGCGATAAAATAAAGATACAAAGGAATTGTTACAGAAGTAAACAACTCCTTGACTCAAAAAAAGAAAAATTGCAGAAATAAAATAATGGGTTGTCTCCCATAAGCGCTTTTCTTTAACGCCTTTCAGCTAGGCGCAGAAAGTAAGAATCAAGTGTTTCCAAGTGATGAAGCATCAACAGAAAGGTTGGAAGTTTTCTCAACAATGCATTGTATCTTATCTATATAAGTTTCAGAAACTCCTCTTTCATTACTTTTAGGCACACTATCCTCATCAAATAAATTTTCAGGAACAATCCAATCAAAATTCTTTTCTAGTGCCTCATGCATTCCTACAAACTTAAAAGGTATTGGTATCTTAACTTCCCCTCATAATTAGTTTCTTTAGTGTACTTAAGCCTCTCTTTTTCCAGTTTCTCAAGTGTATTGCAACAACAATATAATAGCCAAGCATCTTATATCGAATAAAAACTTTTCTAGCTTCTCTAGCAACATCACCAAATTCTTTAAGCAAAGTTTCTAGAACAAAATCTTTCTTTTCACTATCTTCCATATCATGAAGTTTAAGGAACATATGCTGCATTATAGGATTAGATTGACAAACCTAGTTTCCAACATGTGAACTAGAGAAGCTGTAGCAATTTCATAATTTGGAGCAAGTTCTACCAAGGATCTATCTTCAAAATCTTTAAGCCTACTAATGTGACCCAAAATTCCTCAATGTTATCTCTTCCAATGATAGACCCACTACCCACAGATATGTCTTTTAAAGTATACTTAGGGAGAAGCATGATGAAATAACGAAACTAAACATAAAATAAACTAGATGCAAGTAACTAATTTTTTTGTGTTTTTGATAAATAAAGCAAACAAGACTAAATAAAAATAAACTAAGCAAGACAATAACAAAGTAAAGAGATTGGAAGCGTGAAACTCCCCTTGCAGAAATCCTCTTGCTCCCCGGCAACGGCGCCATAAAAAGAGCTTGATTGCGTGGATCACACGTTCGCAGGGAGACCCCAAGAGGAAGGTATGAAGCAGTGTAGCAGCAGTTTCCCTCAGTATGAAACCAAGGTTTAATCGAACCAGTAGGAGAAAGAAATCACTTCTGAAGGTTGTTGGTGGCGGAATATGGCACGCACAACACCAGGGAATCCGGCGCCGACGTGGAATCTGCACACAACACAATCAAACTACTTTGCCCCAACGAAACAGTGAGGTTGTCAATCTCACCGGCTTGCTGAAAACAAAGGATTAAACGTATGGTGTGGAAAACAGTAGTAAATTGCAGAGAATGAAAAGGAACATGTTTGCAGTTGGTTGTATTATCAGTGTAAAAGAATGGACCGGGGTCCACAGTTCACTAGTGGTATCTCTCCATAAAAGATAACTAACATGCTGGGTGAACAAATTACAGCTGGCAATTGACAAAATATTGAGCGCATGACAATGCATATATATGACATGATGATTAGTATGATATTCATGTGGGCATTACGACAAAATACATAGACCGTTATCCAACAGCGTCTATGACTAATAATCCACCGCCAGGTTGTCATACCGAGTTCCCCGTTGGTATTAAGTTGCAAGCAACGGATAAATGCATTAAGTAATGTGCGTAATGTAAACAAATGCATTAGACCTAACGGCGCACCCTTAAGCTAAGTATCGGTTATTTTATCCCTAGTGGCAACAGCATCCATAATCTTAGAAGTTATTGTCACTCTCCCAGATTACCGGAGGCATGAACCCACTATCTAGCATAAATACTCACTCTTAGAGTTACAATCATCTACTTGGCCAAAGCATCTACTAGTAACGGCAAGCATGCAAGATCATAAATAACATATAAGATAGATTGATAATCAACTTGACATAGTATTCATATTCATCGGATCCCAGCAAACACAACATGTAGCATTACAATAAGATGATCTTGATCATGATAGGTAGCTCACAAGATCTAAACATGATAGCATAAAGTGGAGAGACAACCATCTAGCTACTGCCATGGACCCGTAGTCCAAGGATGAACTACTCACGCATCACTCCGGAGGCAGGCATGGTGATGTAGAGCCCTCCGGTGATGATTCCCCTCTCCGGCAGGGTGCCGGGAAGAGCTTCTGAACCCTCCTGAGCTAGGGTTGATGGCGGTGGCGTCTCTGAAACTTTTCATGGATAATGGCTCGGGTATTTAGGGTTTTCGAGTTGAGAGGAATAAATAGGCGAAAGGGCGGCTGCGGAGCCACGAGGGCCCCACACCACCCACGGTGCGGTAGGGGGGCCCGCGCGGCCCCATG
The DNA here is from genome assembly GCA_947311845.1 of Poa pratensis. Taxonomy (NCBI): domain Eukaryota; kingdom Viridiplantae; phylum Streptophyta; class Magnoliopsida; order Poales; family Poaceae; genus Poa; species Poa pratensis. Next base: position 92,979,447 of record CAMZMU010000128.1, read on the forward strand.
GTGTGGGTGCCACGTGGCCCTCCTCCGTCTCTCCTCTGGACTCCGTCTTCGTGTTGGAAAAATAGGAAGTTATGTCCAAGTTTCGTCCAATTCCGAGAATATTTCCAGACTAGCTTTTCTGGAATACAAAAACAGCAAAAAACAGGAACTGGCACTGTGGCATCTTGTTAATAGGTTAGTCTCAGAAAATGCATAAAAATGCCATGAAGTGTATATAAAACATGTAACAATTGGTATAATATCAACATGGAACATTAGAAATTATAGATACGTTTGAGACGTATCACAACCCAATGACTATGGTTGTTTTACTAGGCCTCGTCTATCTCTAGACTAGTCTTCAGTTCCTCCTTCTTCAGGTGTGGCTCTGTACGCGATCACGTAGTCGACTCCTTCAACTCCTCCAGATAAGTCTGGTGCCTCATAGTAAACTTCTGTGTCATCATAGATGTGGTCTCCTTTTCCAGGTTCCAGCATCTCACAATCTAAGCATGGGGTCAATGGGAAGGTTAAGTAACGAGCGTTACTCAGCAAGTTCGTAAAAGATGCGAGAATTTCCTTCATGCATTTCCACCGTCATGACTCTAAAGATCCGTAGACGTCGATGCAAGTTTTTAGAAAAAGGTGGATTTTATCTTCATGAAATCTATGTTCCTCCGCCCTCACGGGTTTGAGAGTCAAATTAAGACTCATTTCCTGTCGCGATCGTAGTTCCTTCCGAGAACACGGGAATAGCTGCTATTAATCTTTTTACACTCTGCAGAGGTGTGATACGTCTCAAACGTATCTATAATTTTTGATGTTCCATGCTTGTTTTATACCAATTGCTACATGTTTTGCATCTACTTTATATCACTTTTATACATTTTTGGGACTAACCTATTAACAAGATGCCGAAGTGCCAGTTCCTGTTTTCTGCTGTTTTTGTATTCCAGAAAAGCTAGTCTGGAAATATTCTCGGAATTGGACGAAACTACACGGGGGTGCCTATTTTTCCAGAACACGCCTGACGGAGCGAAGGAGCAGCAGAGGAGGGCCACCAGGGCCCACACGCCAGGGCGCGGCCCCCCTCTGCCGCGCCCTGGGGTGGTGTGGGCCCCTCGGGGGTCCGCAGCCGCCGCCCTTTCGCCTACTTATTCCCCCCGACGCGAAAACCCTAAGTACCTGAGCAAATATCCACGAAAAGTTCCAGAGACGCCGCCGTCGTCAACCCTAGCTCGGGAGGGTTCAGAACCTCTTCCCGGCACCCTGCCGGAGAGGGGAATCGTCACCGGAGGCTTCTACATCGCCATGCCTGCCTCCGGAGTGATGCGTGAGTAGTTCATCCTTGGACTACGGGTCCATAGCAGTAGCTAGATGGTTGTCTCTCCACTTTGTGCCATCATGTTTAGATCTTGTGAGCTGCCCTACATGATCAAGATCATATTATTGTAATGCTACATGTTGTGTTTGCTGGGATCCGATGAATATTGAATATTATGTCAAGTTGATTATCAATCTATCTTATATGTTATTTAAGATCTTGCATGCTTTCCGTTACTCGTAGATGCTTTGGCCAAGTAGATGCTTGTAACTCCAAGAGAGAGTATTTATGCTAGATAGTGGGTTCATGTCTCCGTTTAACCTGGGACAGTGACAGAAAGTTCTAAGGTTGTGGATGTGCTGTTGCCACTAGGGATAACCTAACGATGCTATGTCCACGGGCATATGTGTTTGTTTACATTACGCACTTTACTTAATGCAATTATCCGTTGCTTGCAACTTAATACCAACGGGGGACTCGGATGACAACCCGGCGGTGGATTATTAGTCATAGATGCTGTTGGATAACGATCTATGTATTATGTCGTAATGCCCAATTAAATATCATAGTAGTCAACATGTCATGTATATGCATTGTCATGCGCTCACTATTCGTCAATTGCCCAGCTGTAATTTGTTCACCCAACATGTTAGTTATCTTTTATGGAGAGACACCACTAGTGAACTGTGGACCCCGGTCCATTCTTTTACACTGATTAAACAACCACAAACTGCAAACTGTTCCTTTTTCATTCTCTGCAATTTAATACTCATTTTCCACACCATACGTTTAATCCTTTGTTTTCAGCAAGCCAGTGAGATTGACAACCTCACTGTTTCGTTGGGGCAAAGTAGTTTGATTGTGTTGTGTGCAGATTCCACGTCAACAGTCCAGACTCCCTGCGACAGCTATTTTTCTGGCGCCGTTGACAACCTTCTGAAGAGTTGCTGCTCCTACTGGTTCGATAACCTTGGTTTCTTTCTGAGGGAAAACTTGCTGCTGACTACATCATACCTTCCTCTTGGGGTCTCCCAACGAACGTGTGTTTCACGTCATCAAGCTATTTTTCTGGCGCCGTTGCCGGGGAGTAGAAGTTTTCAGGAAGCTCTCTGTCTCCCGTCAACAGCACTATTTTTCTGGCGCCGTTGCCGGGGAGACAGCAGTCTTCTGCAAGGGGAGTTTCACGCTTCCAATCTCTTTACTTTGTTTTTGTCTTGCTTAGTTTATTTTATTTTATCTTGTTTGCTTTCAATTATCAAAAACACAAAAAAATTAGTTACTTGCATCTAGTTTACTTTCAAGTTATTTTCTGTACTGTTTTTATTTCTGCTAAAATGAGTACTCCTGAGAACACTAAGTTGTGTGATTTCACTAGCACGAACAACAATGATTTCATATGCACACCTATTGCTCCACCTGCTGCTTCAGCAGAATTTTATGAAATTAAACCTGCACTTTTAAATCTTGTTATGAAAGAGCAATTTTCTGGTGTTAGTACTGATGATGCTGCTGTTCACCTTAATAACTTTGTTGAACTTTGTGAAATGCAAAAGCTCAAGGAAGTAGATGGTGATATTATTAAACTGAAACTTTTTCCTTTCTCCTTGAGAGGACGTGCTAAAGAATGGTTGCTATCTTTGCCTAGAAATAGTATTGATTCATGGACTAAATGCAAAGATGCTTTTATTGGAAAATATTATCCTCCTGCTAAGATTATTTCTTTGAGAAGTAGCATAATGAATTTTAAGCAATTTGATAATGAACATGTTGCTCAAGCATGGGAGAGAATGAAATCATTGGTTAAAAATTGTCCCACTCATGGACTGACTACTTGGATGATCATCCAAACCTTCTATGCAGGATTAAATTTTTCTTCGAGGAATTTATTGGATTCGGCCGCTGGAGGTACCTTTATGTCCATCACTTTGGGTGCTGCAACAAAGCTTCTTGATGATATGATGATTAATTATTCTGAGTGGCACACCGAGAGAGCTCCAACAGGTAAGAAGGTAAATTCTGTTGAGGAAACCTCCTCCTTGAGTGCCAAAATTGATACTATTATGTCTATGCTTGCAAATGGTCAAACACATGTTGATCCAAATAATGTTCCTTTAGCTTCTTTGGTTGCTCAAGAAGAGCATGTTGATGTGAACTTCATTAAAAATAATAATTTCAACAACAATGCTTATAGGAATAATTTTGGTAATAGCAATTATAGGCCCTATCCTTCTAATAGTGGCAATGGTTATGGAAATTCCTATAGTAACTCCTACAATAATAATAAGAGTGTACCCTCTGATCTTGAAGTTATGCTTAAGGATTTTATTAGTACACAAACTGCTTTCAATAAAACTGTTGAGGAGAAATTTGGGAAAATTGATGTGCTTTCCTCTAAAGTTGATAGTCTTGCTCTTGATGTTGACTTATTGAAACTAAAGAACATGCCTCATGATGTTAAAGAGAGCAAAACTCTCAATGCTATACAAGTTAAAATTGATAACAATGTGAGGATGTTAGCTGAATTGCATGCTAGATGGGAAAGAGAGGATGAAATTGCTAGAAAGAACAATATTGCTAGAGTTTATACTATTACTACTTCTGAAAATGCTTCAAACTCAAGTGTTAACAAACCTCCTACCATTAATGGCAAGATAGTTGGTGTTGGTAATGTTTCCACTTCTATTGCAAAATGTCCTAAATTGCCTGATAACTCTGAAACTGTCCTTGATAAAGATGCTGAAATTTCTAGCAATAAGGAAGAGAATAATTCCATTACTTTTGATGATAATGACTTTGATTTTGATGGTTGCAATATTTCTGAAGTAATTAAGTTCTTGCAAAAGCTAGCTAGAAGTCCTAATGCTAGTGCTATAAACATGGCTTTTACTAAACATATTACTAATGCTCTCATACAAGTTAGGGAAGAGAAATTAAAACATGAAGCTTCTATCCCTAGGAAGTTAGAAGATGGTTGGGAGCCCATCATTAAATTGAAATTGAATGACTTTGATTGCAATGCTTTGTGTGACCTTGGTGCTAGTATTTCTGTTATGCCTAAAAGATTATATGATATGCTTGATTTAGCACCTTTGGAAAATTGTTACTTGGATGTTCACCTTGTTGATTCTACTATTAAAAAACCTTTGGGAAGAATTGATGATGTTCTTATCATGGTTAACAACAATTATGTCCCCGTTGATTTTATTGTCTTGGATATTGAGTGCAATCCATCATGCCCTATTGTGTTGGGAAGACCTTTTCTTAGGACTGTAGGTGCTATTATTGATATGAAAGAAGGGAATATAAAATATCAATTTCCTCTCAAGAAAGGTATGGAACACTTTCCTAGGAAGAAGATTAAGCCACCTTATGATTCTATTGTTCGAACAAATTACAATGTTGATGCTTCTTCACTTGGTAATACTTGATGCATGCTTTGTGCCTAGCTAAAAGGCGTTAAAGAAAAGCGCTTATGGGAGGCAACCCATTTTATTTTTCTGCAATTTTTCTTTTATTGAGTCAAGGAGTTTGTTTACTTCTGTAGCAACTCCTTTGTATCTTTATTTTCTCGCATTGTTGTGCCAAGAGTAGCCTCTAATGATAAGATGATGCTTAATTTTGATTGCTGCGCAGAAACAGATTTTTGCTGTTCACTGTACGAAATTCCTAAAATCACCAGATTGTTAAAAATCTGAAATTTTTGTGCGTAATCTTTATGAATGTCTGAAACTTTCATTAGTTCAGAGTTTCTCGATCTGAGCGTCGTAAGTGCCTCGAAAAAATTCGTCTTTGCGGACTGTTCTGTTTTAGACAGATTATGCCTTTTTATTTTTCGCATTCTCTCTTTTACTAGTGTTGAGTGAAATTCTTTTTTGGGTGGAAGAGCTTCACATAACATCAGTGGCTGTAGCTAATGTTTAAAGTAACAAATCATATTGCGTCTTTAGAACATGTGAATTTTTGATTATGCACTAACCCTCTAATGAGATCTACTTTGAGTTTGGTGTGACGGAAGTTTTCAAGGGTCAAGAGAGAAGGATGATATAATAGGATCAAGAAGAGTGAAGAGCTTAAGCTTGGGGAGGCTCCCATGGATCTCCCCAGCATATTTCAAGAAGACTCAAGCGTCTAAGCTTGGGGATGCCCAAGGCATCCCCTTCTTCATCGTCAAAATTATCAGGTCATCTCTAGTGAAACTATATTTTAATTCTTTCACATCATATGTGCTTTTCTTGGAGCGTCTGTGTGCTTTTATTTTCAGTATTGCATTTTTATTTTCAATAAAGCTTGACTGGACCCTAGCATTCTTGATTGGGAGAGAGACACGCTCCGCTTTTTCATGAGAATACTCCTATTCTTCACTTATATTTGTTGAGTATTCATATCTAGCGCTGTTCAGCTTTTAGCTCTTGTTTTCATGTATCTCTTGTCAGAGCTATTAGCTTTCTTTTGTAGAAAGTACTCTCTTGCTTCACTTATATTTGTTTGGAGAGTTGATGAAATAAATTGATTGGTGTTTGGTTGGTTCAGAAAATGTTGCATGTGGTAATTGGTATAAGGAAAAACTTGCTTAATCTTGTAGATCACTAAAATGGATAACTTGATGCTTGTCAATTGTTTTGAGTTAACAAGTAGATCATGATTAAATTGTGCATCACATGAGTTAAGCCTATTAGTGAAGAACTACCGTAAAGCTTGTTGAAAATTTGGTTTGCATCGGTGGTACCTCTAAGGTCTAGATATTTTCTAATAACAGGGTTTGGTTAACAAGGAAGACGGTATGAAGTCTTATAACGTTTGCAATATGTTTGTCATATAAAACTTGGTGTACGGGTTGATATTCTTGTTTGCTTACATAACCTTGCTAGCCTAAACTCTGTACTGAGAGGGAATGCTTCTCGTGCATCCAAATCCTTGAGCCAAAATCCATGCCATTTGTGTCCACCATAACTACCTATATGTGGTATTTCCTTGCCACTCCAAGTAAATTTTTCATGTGCTACCTTTAAATTATTCAAAATGTTATTATTCCCTTTTTGTGTCAATGTTTACTAGCTCATGAGGAATTAGTGTGGTTATTCTTTATTCTATTTGTCGAGTGGACTTTTACACCTGGACTAGTGGCATATACATCCGCTTATCCAATAACTTGCAAAAAGAGCTGGCAACGGGGTGCCCAGTCCCAATTAATTACAACTTTAACCAATTAATTCTCTTCACACTTTTGCCCTGATTCATCAGTAAGCAATGACAAACAGTGAAATACCTGAATGTGTGTAAACCAAAGAGAAAGAGGGATGATCTGCCTTGCTGGTAGAAATAACGTCCTTCATGGGAGCCGCTCTTAAAAGTCCGTTCGACAGGTAGAATACTGTTCTCACCCGCTACCATTCGTTGACAATTAACAAACACCTCTCAAAAATAGATACTCCTCCATGGTATGTGATTGATGGAAGGCACCCGAGGATTCGGTTAGCCATGGCTTGTGTTAGCAAGGTTGGGAGGAGTATCAAATATTTTATGCAATCTCTATATGCTTTCAAAAACCTAAAAGCTCTAGCACATGATTTAATCCCTGCTTCCCTCTGCGAAGGGCCTTTCTTTTACTTTTATGTTGAGTCAGTTTTCCTATTCTTTCTGTCTTCCACAAGCAAACACTAGTGTCAACTTTGTTACAACATGCGTTATATGCAATGTATTGGACTTGTTATACTACTTTGTGTTGACAATATCCATGAGATAAATATGTTGAAAGTTGAAGCAAATGCTGAAACTAAATTCTTCCTTTGTGTTGATTAAATACCTTTTATTAGAAACTATTGCTTTATGAGTTAACACTTATGCAAAACTGTTTGATGCTTGTCTCGAAAGTACTATTCATGAAAACGTTTAGCTTGTGTGATTCATTGTTTACTCATTATCTATTTGTAGCAAATTATAGACCATTGACTTGGATCACTTCATTCATTTACATGTGCCTTGCAATATTATATGATCAAGATTATGATAGTAGCATGTCACCTCAAAAATTATTTGTTTTTATCGTTTACCTACTCGAGGACGAGTAGGAACTAAGCTTGGGGATGCTGATACGTCTCAAACGTATCTATAATTTTTGATGTTCCATGCTTGTTTTATACCAATTGCTACATGTTTTGCATCTACTTTATATCACTTTTATACATTTTTTGGGACTAACCTATTAACAAGATGCCGAAGTGCCAGTTCCTGTTTTCTGCTGTTTTTGTATTCCAGAAAAGCTAGTCTGGAAATATTCTCGGAATTGGACGAAACTACACGGGGGTGCCTATTTTTCCAGAACACGCCTGACGGAGCGAAGGAGCAGCAGAGGAGGGCCACCAGGGCCACACGCAAGGGCGCGGCCCCCCCTCTGCCGCGCCCTGGGGTGGTGTGGGCCCCTCGGGGGTCCGCAGCCGCCGCCCTTTCGCCTACTTATTCCCCCCGACGCGAAAACCCTAAGTACTGAGCAAATATCCACGAAAAGTTCCAGAGACACCGCCGTCGTCAACCCTAGCTCGGGAGGGTTCATAACCGCTGACTACATCATACCTTCCTCTTGGGGTCTCCCAACGAACGTGTGTTTCACGTCATCAAGGTGCGTCACTTTTCCCAAGAGTAGGCCCATCCATGCATCTCTCTACACACTTCCTTGGTGTGTTTGGTCTGGTATGGGGTTCTCAAGACATTCTGAGTTCTTCTTCGACCCCCCTTCGTCCACATGTCCACCCTAAGCGTGAACAACACGGTATCCTTGACCAAGTCGACGGGCCCCTAGATCCGTCTATCCACCCCACCCAAGATAACTCTACCGATCACCACTCTCGAGTGGGGCTGGCTTTAAATTGGTACCAACAAACCCGCCTTCACCAAAGCAGCACGTTATGCAAACTCCGGCGACAGACCCGGTAGGTCATCCGAGGACATGCGGAAGGAAGAAGTAACTTATGCCTCCTCCGTCCCATTCCAGAACTCTTGGTTATTAAGTCCTAAAGAATTGCTCCCCAGTACGATGAAACCTCCACCACAACATCAATCCGTGGTTTCACCGCCAACCATGAGCAACCCCTTTTATTCCATAAAACCTTTCTTCCAATGCATATTAATGACAGGGAAGAATATATATAGTTTTTAAAAATAGTTTTTATTCAGGAATTAAATCAACGGACATGCTAGAATGAACTTGCCTAGAGACTGACAAGAAGTGCAGTCTAAAGTCTCTGGTGACTCGTGAAGCTCGTGTTCTGAAATCAGCATCATTATCTTTATAATACAATGTTTAAAGATCCAAATGATGCTATTATGCATATACGCAATGCTTTATGATTTTTATTGTCCCTCCCTTTTTTAGGGTTTTTAATTACTCTGTTTAATTTCAAGAATTGTTTTACAACAATTTACATGAGGAATAAGAATTGAATGTGGTCAAATTTTAAATAGTTCAACTTTAATTGAACTCAAACAATTATTTTCCCATCTTATTACTCCTTAGGAAAATAGTTATGAAAAAGATTTTCAAATCATATCCACTTAAGGATCTTTGAATTTTTCATCCACTCAAAACTTGTGTAAATTCACAATAAAACTTACAGAAAAATTCCTCATAATTTATAGAGTGTGTGATGTATTTTTATATGATTTTTGTTCCTTTAGAACTTGGGTTAAAATTCATTGAAGTTTGAATTAATTTGTTGGTCAAATTACCCTATTGCCCATGGTCAAACTGATCGAATCAAACCCGTTCGGTCGGTCAAACCGACCTGCTTCTCTCTCTCCCATGTCCCTCTCTCGCTCGCTCGCTCTCGCGACCGAAATCGCCATCGCCGTCGCCTCACTCCTCCGGCTGGATCCGACCGTCTTGGCCGCTGCCGTGGACGCATTCTACGCGCCTCATCGAGCTCTTCCTTCCTATCCATTTCGACCTGTTTTCCCTCTCTCTTACGGTCATGCGCAACCCTAATCCCCATCTAGGGTTTCGGTGTGCGGCGTCGATCGATGGCTCGTCGTGCTCTGGTTCTCTACTCCGGCATGCTTGTCTCCTGGGTGCTCCTAGCATACTACTGCGAGTAGTCCATGGGTGGCTTGGCTCTGAGATACTGATGCATGTAAAATGCATACATGAACTTTGCATTGTATTACTTATATTTCAATCATATTTGCATCATATAAGGGTTATATCATTGTTTTATATTGATTTTGGGAATATTTCATAGTTTCCCTATTTTTCTGGAATTAACCATGCACAGGCAGAAAACCCTATTTTCTATATTTTGATGTTTCAGGGACCCAAACGACGTCCAAATGACCTGGAAATTTACGAGCATCAGTTTTGGAAGGAACGAAGCGTGGGAGCGAAGGAAGCGAACAAACGGAGGCCCGAGGGCCAAGATAGGGTGGCCCACGCGGCCAGATTCCTTGGCCACGTGGGACCCACCATCTTGGGCCTCGAGGCTCCGTTGTCGTCGATCTTTTTTCCCGAGCCTCCGTCTTGACCTAAAAACGACTATAAAAATAGTCCCCGACGCCCTTCGGAGAGGAGCGCCGCAGAAACACAGAAACCACGAAACAGAGACCTGGAGTTGCAGATTGGAGGGGGAAAACTCCGGCGGGGCGCTGCCGGCGTGGTCTCCATCTTCTCCAACGACTTCTCCACCGTCTCCATGATGAAGGGGAGTAGTCCACCCCCTGGACTTTGGGTTTGTGGTGGTGACTTGATCTAATCTCTCTATGTATGATCATTGTTGAAGTCCATATGATGTGCCTTGCATAAGTATGGATCTATCTATGTAATTCGTATGGTGGATAGTGTGGTATGAGATAATATTTGTTATGCATTTACCGTTGTGTTGGAGCTTTTATGACTTGTCATACTTTGGAGATATTCTATGATGCATGTGATGGTTTGATTTATGCATAATGCCTTGTTTATCCTGTCATGAGGTGATTGACACCACCAAGTGTAGATAGATGAGAGAGATGTGGTCATGCACATGAAATATGAATCATTACACTAGTGTTTAGAATATTGTCCATTAAGAAGTATGATGTATGTAGGTACGGGGTGGCCGATGTGACAACGGCATATGTATTGAGTGACACAATACAGCCCAACATCTTTATCTGGGGTAAAAAGGAAGAAGTATGATGTGCGAGTGACAACAAACCACGCTAGCCTTACGAGGGTGACCCTAGCAACACAAATGATTATTTTCTTTCAACTATGTGTCTTAGGACATGTAGCCGTCATAGAAGTTACCATTAAAGCATGACAATTGTGTGTACTTTTTATCTATAACATGATAATCACCATAGATGGGAGAGAGAGGATTAAGTGAACCCATGAACCCATGTCCATTGTTCCTATAAGAGAAAACCTTTGTCTTGTTCTCTTGCATTGAAGAGGATTGGGACACTTTTACATTCTTGTTTTGTTACATTAAACTTCCATCCATTAAATCAACCATCTTGTTCTTTAAACTTGTTTAGTGCATAATCAACTAAAACTTGTGACACTTTAGTTGTAGGGAATAGATAACTTTTCCTTCTTGCTCCTGCGGATCGATACCCTACTTCCACATTGAGAGGTGCTACAGTGATCCCCTGCTCTTGGGGTTATCAAGTACTTTTCTGGCGCCGTTGCCGGGGAGCGTAGCGCTTAAGTTTCTATTCTTGTGTGCACTAGACTTTAGATTTATTTTTATCTTGTTTTATATCTTGCAATCATCTAAGCTTGGGGAGGTTCCTTTAAACTTTTTGGTTGTGAGTTTCTCATTAGCTTTACTTTTAGTTATGTATCAGTTTATACTCTCCTTATTTGAAAAACACAAAAAAATTAGTTCATTTGTTATGTTCGTGGAATGTATGAGTTACGTACTTATGCAACCCCCCATGGTTGAATCAATTAGTGTTGATCAAAAAAGGTTTATAATGGAAGCATTTAATGTAATTGGCCATGCATTATGTGATAGGTATAATGTATCTTGCTGCATAGATCAATATCCTAAGCATCTTAAATTTCAATGCAAGCTTGAGAGTATGCCTATAATTGCCTCTTACCATAATAATGAAATTATGACCACTGATATGAAGGCAGCCGAGGAATTTACTATTGTAATGGGAATTCTTGAGATAGTTATGTTTAATATAGATAAAGCTCGCCTCACACCAAGACTTGCTATAACACTTGAACAACTCTTGAAACTCTTTTGTAAGAATACCTATATCCTTGAATATTATAACAATCTTGTTGCTATCAAGGAGAGATCTAATGGCTTGCAGGAACAAGAAGAATATAGAGAAGGGGAAAAGGTATTAGAGGATTGCCCATATCCTTACTCACCATGCTATTTTGATTCTGATTCTGATGATGATCAACACATTCAAAATGATATTATTATTGATAATAGCTTTGAAAGTGATGAGGAATTTGGTTTAGATATTCTATATGATAATGCTCTAGATGATGGTCCTATTTTGCTTGATAATCCTCCATGTTTAGAACTTGTTACTAAATTATGTGGGGATAAAGATGATATACTTGCTGTTTGTGACAATACTCTCACTCATGAGAGTCCTACTTTGTCTTTGAATTCTCCTGATTACACTGTAGAGGAGAAAATTTATTTTGATGATACTATGTCTCCCATTTATGACGATTACAATGATGAATGTGATATTTTCAGTCCACCTACTATTGAGGATAAAGTTTTTATGATTATGATATGCCTCCTATGTATGATGATTACAATGATGATTATGAATGTTTTACTCCTACTATCACTAATAAGAAGGATTTTACTTATGTGGAGAGTATTAATACTTTTATGCTTGTAGATCATGAAAGACATGCTTTATGTCATAATTATATTGTTGAATTCATTCATGATGCTACTGAAAGTTATTATGAGAGGGGAAAACATGGTTCTAAACATTTCAATATTATTACGTTTCCTCTCTTTAAGTTCAAAGTCTTGAAATTGCTCTTGTTTTATCTTCCTATGCTACTTGCTTTGTGTTTCAATGATTTATTTTCTTACAAGATCCCAATGCATAGGAAGTGGGTTAGACTTAAAAGTGTTTCATATTTTTCTCTTGATGCTCTCTTTTGCATTTCAATTCTTGTTCCTATGTGAGCATCATTAAAACTATCATGGCTGTCCAGAAAACAGATTCCTAAGCTTCACTGCGAAAAATGTTAAAAATCACAGAAAAGGAATTTTGACCTGAAATTTTACGACAGCAATCTTCAGTTATTAATACACATTTCATTAGTTCAAAATTTTCTGATTTGAGCAACGTAAGTGCCTCTGAAAATTCACTCTTTACGGGTTGTCCAGTTTTTGACAGATTCTGTCTTTATTTTGCATTACTCTCATTACTTGTGTTTTGTGTAGTTCTATTGATCAAAGAGCAATGCACAACCATAGTAACAGTAGCTAATGTTTAGAATCAACTCATGATATGTCTTTGCTGTACCTATGAGGATTTAATTTATGGAGACACTAACCCCTCTAATCAAGTTTTATGTTGAGTTTTGTGTAAAGAGAATTTTTCAAATGGAAGAGTTGAGGGTGATGAACAAAGATCAAGAGGGACAACCACTCAAGCTTGGGGATGTTACCCCTAGACTCACCCAACATATATCAAATAAGTACAAGAATTCAAGCTTGGGGATGCCAAGCCACCTCACTCCAACCATCTTGATAACAAGTAAGTAAGCCTAGCTATATGGCTATAAAGAAAGCGCTTTACGGGAGGCAACCCGGTTGTTTTTATTTTTTGATTTTCTTTGTGTCCTCTTGCTGTAACAAGAGACTTAGTTTTTAGTTTAGTTTCTAGAATTTTTAATAAAGTGCCAAGTTTTACCCATTTTGGCTTGAAAAAGTTGCTTATTGTATTCGGAGATTTTATTCCAGCACGAGTCTGTGCACGGTATGATTTTTCATTCCTATTCTGTAACTCCGAATGAGCTGCAATTTGAACTGTAGTTGCAACTTTTCATCCTCTGTATGCGTGAATTGTTTCAGATTTTTTCGACATAATTAAGTAGGGTAGAAAAATGCGTTTTGCTGCTGCTGTTTTTTGGACAGATTCTGTCCCATTTTGTTTGATGCATTCTTTAAACTATTAACTTGAATCTTTTTTATCCAATTGAGTTTATAAGTAGGCATACAACATTATACACTTTCTGGACATTCATATGAATTTTTGTTTAAGGATTATATGCAGCAAGCAATTCATTTGTCTATCACTACTAATGTCACCCCACAGAAAAGAAATGGGAGAAACGGTGTTTTGAAGTTTTTTCACAGGGATTAGAGGAGATGCACCAAGAGCTATCCAAGGATGGTGAAGACCATAAGCTTGGGGATGTGAAGACAACCCCACTGGACCAACACACTCTCGGTTTGCACACGTCTAACTTCTGTTTTTCGATCAATGCACTTTATCGCATAAACTTGGAGCGTCTTTTTATTTACTTTTATTTCGGTTTGTTTGTCTTGAGACCACCACTATCATTTATGTTATGAGAGAGCTACTGGAAATTTGGGTTGAATTAAGTTGGATGCTATTAAAAAGATTGGGAAAGGGATGTTTGAGTTGATTCAAAAAGATACATATAGTTGCATGATTCATGTGCTTTTTAATGAATATTAATTTGCAAGTGTTTTATCAAGAGCTATCTTTTATTCATGTTTTGATGCTGAATGTTACTTTACTTTGTTTAACATGGATTGATTAGTTCTATGGACACTTTTGCATGCATTTAGACGGTCAACTTTCTCCCTCTTGCTAGCCCAAAAACTCCAACAAGCAAAAACTTGTTTTCCAACACCTTCAACCAAAGTTTTTCCAGTGAGTCCACCATATCTACCTATTAGCTTTATGCTATTCCAAGTATGTTTATCATGTTATATTGTATTATCTATGTTTCCGAATTAAAATGCTTATGTTATTGATTGTTATGGGAGAAGTTGGTTAAAAAGCTCTCACGAACTTGATGCACACTTTACTTTTATTCTGCACTTAATAAACATGAACCATTGTGATTAAAATTATGAAGTTGTGTGCTTGACAAGAGTCTTGGTTGGGAGTTAGCCCATATGTGCTGTCACATGGCAAGCTTTCAACGTGCTCTTAATTATATTTAGTTGATATCATGCACTTTTGTCTATGGATGCCTAACATTGTGTGAAATAAAGGTGGAAACTTGGCAAGTTTAAGGAGTAAGTATAAATGGCTAGAGAGACGCCTGGGCCGCTAACATAAGCCATGCATCATTCATGGTGGAAGTTTACTTACATGCCATAGTGGACCTTCAGTGAAGCACTTCACAATAAAAAGCTATACCCATAGTAAATAAAAGAATGCTGAGATTGTCCATTTTGTTTGTTTGTCTTGTCATTTTGACATGAGGCTTGTTCCATGTCCTGAGACAAGAGGTACCCCAGTTGACGCTCTTGATGACGCTTTTATTACTTGCAATGACTTTAAAACTTGAACTTGCTTTGTGACCCGAGTTGAGTAGCCAGTTGGGGAGGCTTTTGTATTCACGGGGCATGAGGCATCCAACCCTTACTTTGTCAAGCACATTACTCATATTTGCTTTCACTTTCAACTTAACCATTCAAGATGCTATGATAGGGGTAATGAGAGCTTGACACCAATGAATACCACATTGCAATCATTAACTTAAGTAGAAGCATTTGGAAGCTAGATGAGACTTTTGCATGTTTTACCTCTACTTATTTATCTATCTTTCCAAAGTGTCCACCTTTTATATTCAGATTTCATAAGAGTACTCTATGACCATTATAGGATGTTTTTACTTTTCATTATGCATACATTTGGTCCATAGTACTTTCTTCTATGTTACACTTTGTGAATTATCATTGAACATCCTTACATTGAATATTTGATATCACTTTATAATCCATCTTGTATATTGCTACTCCTTTGAAGAATGAATCATTTGACTCTATGTAGCAATAGTAATCATCCTTGATATCCATTGATAGTATTAAAATGCAAAGTCCATGTTAGTTTTATCACCTTCATACTCGAGGACGAGTATAGGTTAAGCTTGGGGATGTTGATGCATGTAAAATGCATACATGAACTTTGCATTGTATTACTTATATTTCAATCATATTTGCATCATATAAGGGTTATATCATTGTTTTATATTGATTTTGGGAATATTTCATAGTTTCCCTATTTTTCTGGAATTAACCCTGCACAGGCAGAAAACCCTATTTTCTATATTTTGATGTTTCAGGGACCCAAACGACGTCCAAATGACCTGGAAATTTACGAGCATCAGTTTTTGGAAGGAACGAAGCGTGGGAGCGAAGGAAGCGAACAAACGGAGGCCCGAGGGCCAAGATAGGGTGGCCCACGTGCCAGATTCCTTGGCCGCGTGGGACCCACCATCTTGGGCCTCGAGGCTCCGTTGCCGTCGATCTTTTTTCCGAGCCTCCGTCTTGACCTAAAAACGACTATAAAAATAGTCCCCGGGCCCTTCGGAGAGGAGCGCCGCAGAAACACAGAAACCACGAAACAGAAACCTGGAGTTGCAGATTGGAGGGGGAAAACTCCGGCGGGGCGCTGCCGGCGTGGTCTCCATCTTCTCCAACGACTTCTCCACCGTCTCCATGATGAAGGGGGAGTAGTCCACCCCCTGGACTTTGGGTTTGTGGTGGTAACTTGATCTAATCTCTCTATGTATGATCATTGTTGAAGTCCATATGATGTGCCTTGCATAAGTATGGATCTATCTATGTAATTCCTATGGTGGATATTGTGGTATGAGATAATATTTGTTATGCATTTACCGTTGTGTTGGAGCTTTTATGACTTGTCATACTTTGGAGATATTCTATGATGCATGTGATGGTTTGATTTATGCATAATGCCTTGTTTATCCTGTCATGAGGTGATTGACACCACCAAGTGTAGATAGATGAGAGAGATGTGGTCATGCACACGAAATATGAATCATTACACTAGTGTTTAGAATATTGTCCATTAAGAAGTATGATGTATGTAGGTACGGGGTGGCCGATGTGACAACGGCATATGTATTGAGTGACACAATACAGCCCAACATCCTTTATCTGGGGGTAAAAAGGAAGAAGTATGATGTGGGAGTGACAACAAACCACGCTAGCCTTACGAGGGTGACCCTAGCAACACAAATGATTATTTTCTTTCAACTATGTGTCTTAGGACATGTAGCCGTCATAGAAGTTACCATTAAAGCATGACAATTGTGTGTACTTTTTATCTATAACATGATAATCACCATAGATGGGAGAGAGGATTGAGTGAACCCATGAACCCATGTCCATTGTTCCTATAAGAGAAAACCTTTGTCTTGTTCTCTTGCATTGAAGAGGATTGGGACACTTTTACATTCTTGTTTTGTTACATTAAACTTCCATCCATTAAATCAACCATCTTGTTCTTTAAACTTGTTTAGTGCATAATCAACTAAAACTTGTGACACTTTAGTTGTAGGGAATAGATAACTTTTCCTTCTTGCTCATGCGGATCGATACCCTACTTCCACATTGAGAGGTGCTACAGTGATCCCCTGCTCTTGGAGGTTATCAGATACCACTGCTCGAGCCGCCATGGTCGCTTCGGTGTTGTGCTCGTGTTCGTCGTGCTCCAGTGGCATCCTCTAGAGTTGCACAGGCACTGCCCTGTCGTCTCTGGAGCTATTGTCCTGGACTCGAAGTAAGAACCTCCTCTCCTCTCTCTGCTCCCTTTCTACAGCTCGAATTCGAGCTCTTTTACTATATATTTTTAGGGTTCTTAGCTATAGGATTAATTAGATGTTGTTCTTGCTGTGCTAGGCTTACTTCACTGAGCTAATGGGGTTGGACTTGAGGATTCGATCCATGACTAATAACTAGATGGCATTTTCGTTTATGTGCACTATCAAATGAAGTTATTCTTCAGTTTCACAATTGTGTCGTCTAGAGTGAACGGTGTAGATCTCTCATCCGTGACCTTCACGACCGTGGTGATTGATCTATGGGTTTCTTCCACACAAAAGTGAGGAATTTCCCTCACACGCTTCTCTGAAGCTTTGTAAGAGCATGAATTGCTCCCACTTGTGTAAAAATAGCTAAGGATGAGCTTTAGCTCCAAAGCTTTGCAATAAAAATTGCTATGCATGCTTAGCTTGGCCAATTCCCTCTCTGTGGTGCATTTAAACATGTACAGGTGTTCTGTTGCGTGTGACATCTCTTCTGAGAATACACATGCACAAAATATCCCTCTTTTTATGTTTTCATGTGCTCAATGTATCTACTCATCAAGCTAAAGCTGTGGCCAACATTTCTGGTAGCTTTTCTTGGTATAAAATCTGATAAGAACAGATACTGTGTATCCTTGTCCTTTGTAATACAAATGATGATCCAAATACAGTGTAAAGCACTGTTGGATATTGATGCCTACTCCAATTCCCTCTCCTCTCACTCTTGAAAGCATGAGAGCATGTTCTGTTGGGTGTTAACCAAGTATAACACCTTCCAGAGCAAGATCATGAACTCATGATCAGCTATAACCTGATGTATGGAGAGTAGCGAGAGTCTTCTGGCTCTGAACAACCTGCTTCTTGTGGTAAGCCTCCTCCTCCTCGCTGCTTGACCTAGTTCCTAGAGGCTTTCTAAGAAATCAAAGGTTTTGTGCTTCTGGTGGGTGCTGCAGTGTGTGATCTACACTTCTTGTGATGAAAGGTATAGTGGCTGTGGTGAAAATGGTGTATGGAATGCGAGTGGGTGTGTATTAGCTTGCTGCCATTCCATTCCTTGTGTATATATAGGTTCTAATGTCGGTTTGGGAATCATCTGCTGGCTTGACACCTAGATAAATGTATATGGTGACTAAGTTGCTTCTATGGATCACTATTGGTTCAAGTTTCCCTAATTTGGGTCGGTTGGCTTAAGTAATTATACTTGGAGACGATTGCCTCCTTTGTCGACTGCTTTTCAGGTGGTTCTTGTCATTTTGGCTATGTTCAGTCCACCTCAGCTCCATGTGTGCACCAGGTGTGTGCCATGTGAGCTTCTGTTGTACTGGTGTGCTCCACGTGGTTCTGGTTTGTGCCTATGCGTGATACATGTGATCACCTCATTTCCTTGGACTGGTGATGTCATATTATCTGTGTTCACTGGTTTTGGGCTTTTCCTTTAGTTGGCTGCTACTGGTTTCGAATTCAAATGAATTCTGTGGCTTGTCAGGTTTATTTACTGGATCCAGTTGACTGTAAGTGTCAACTGTGATACCAAACTTGTGTAAGATGATTTGGACTTGTGCATTTTGATGTTTAACTTCCATTTGATTTTCTACCAAAGGATTTGGCTGGCTGGAGGGCTTCTATTGCTTGCTTGTTGTTGCCTTTGTACTCTGAGATCACCAGGTCATGTATGCATACAAAATCCTTTACCCCTGATGCCTAAGTTCTATTTTCTTGAGAAATACATGATGAAATCCTGGGATGATCACTCCTGTTGTCTTCTGTTTGCGGTTACTTTGCCCTCTAGCATCAGAACATGATTAATCACAAATTAATCTCGGTCCTGCAATTTTCTGACATCAATATGCCATCACCAACTAGTGGTGGCAACATTTTAATTCTAACCAAACCATTTCTTGTCTTTGCTTGTGTGCAGGTACCAAGACCTCAAGTCTTACAAGATCAAGAACTAAAATAGCTAGGTTTAGTTTCTAGGAAATATTCTTATGTAATTTTATTTTATCAGGTTTTGTATAACCTTTGGGATTTATTCCTTGTAATGAATTTTGTAATGTGGTAAAGAATTTAGATAAGAAATAAAGATTCCCATTACTGCTTATTTTGTCTATGAATTCAGTTTATGGATTCATTTGTCCAACATTTGTAATTCAAATTTGAATTTATACTTCATTGGTTGAGAAATGAGATGAGTAATACATAAGAATGTATTATTTAGAGTTTTTGAATTCCTTGTGAATTCCAATTCAAACATTTACTCAGTCGTTTAAAATATGAGCTTCGAGTTTATTTCAACCCCTCTCGACAACCTTGTCGAGTGTCGATCACCTCTTGTCTCTTTTTTCACAAAAGCGCGAAATTTATCCCAAATTTCCAATGCATTAATGCAAGTATGCACAATTCTAATTTATACCCTTCAAAAGTGCTATAACTACGGGTCGTGACACTACCCCATCCATTGCTTACAAGAATGTTTCAAACGCCCATTTATATGACTCTATCTTCTCATCACCTGTCAAGGCGGCACCATAAAAAAACAGATCCCATGTGGTGGTTTACTCCTGTGAATGGGAAAAATATCATGTTGTACTGGTTGGTGCTATATGTAGAGTCGAAAGAGACCATTTCTCCGAACAAAGCATAGTTCTTTCTACAAAAAGCATCAGCCCAAAAAACATGTGTCAGCCGGTTTTCATCATCAAGAACATACTCAAAGAAGAACCCTGGATTGATTTCCTTCATCTTCTTGAGGTTGTCAATGAACATTTGAGCATCTGAATCCTTGAAAGTACTTCTCATGTCACGATGATAATTTTGTAGGTCTTTCTTTGTGCACCCCACAAATTCAAATCCACCCTCACAAACACGAAGCAACCGAAACGCCCCATATGTACCAATGATGGCTGCGTGACATGTGAATAGTGTGCTCTTTGCCTTCTCATTGACTTGTCTATTTGACTTGATTAAATGTTGTTTCCGAGGTGTGACAAAATCATGGGTGTGTTCTTCATGAAAATATGATACCGAGTATTTTCCATCCTTCATACGCTTCACAGCTATCATGGCCTCACAACCACATCTAGTGATCTTTCTTGCATGTGTTCTTTTGTTCTCTCCATTCAAATTCGTCTTGAGTTCCTCCTTCTTTGATCGGAAACCTGATTTGCCACAAAGAAAACGCCTCCATACTACTGCATTATCTACAATCTTCTTCTGTCCATTCAAACTGAAAATCCAACATTGTGTGCATAAGCCTTGTAAATTCCTCGACAGCTTCCATACTATCGAATATCATACCTACAGCTGGTTTTGTGTTGTCATCGCATTCAGGTGTACATGATGAACCCTAAAAAATAGAGCACTCATTACTCATACAAGTTAGGAACTGTGTTAGGGAAATTTAACGCGAAATTGTGGTGATAATGACACTCACACAAACAGGCCCGATCGTAGCTCTTTTTTTGGGTGTGCTGAAGCTATCCATATTGATTGGGGGAGGATGTATTTCCGTATCATGACTTCCTCCCTCATTGCATGATTGGGCAACATCACAGCCAAGCTACAAGAAAGAATAAAATACTTGGCATGATTGGCCAAGCCCCAGCAATGGAGAAACAAAAAGCATGTGCATTGCTTTACCTTTGCGGTGCTTCCGGGAGGCAGGTCCATTGTAGGGGACAGAAGATCAGTGAAGCTGATTCTTACGAGGGGCGGCATAGAAACGTGCTCTAAAGGATGAGTCGCGACCGTCGGAGGTCAAGGACTGTCGTTCGAGACCGCTGGCGTGCGGACGAACGTGGACGACGGAGGGATCATGGACGTCAGAGGATGGGGAGGGACAGGGCTCATGGCCTGCGGACTGCTAGAGCACACAGCATACGGAGGTCTAGCGTCGGCGGCGACCAGCTCGGGACGAACCTCCATGGCGGCACAAATCGTGGATAGATCGTGCTTCTGATCTATCCTGTGTTGTTTTGGCTAAAGCTTTTACAAGGAAAAGCTTAAGTGGAGGGGGTTATTAGGAAAAGTGTGTTTAAGTCGCTGGTGGGTTTCCCGTTTGATCTGGTTCGTCTGATGTCCATCCGACCAGTAGGAAAGGAAGTTTTCAGGTTTTCGGCGAATCAGAGTCTTCGCCGGATACTTCGCCTTTTATATGTGATACTGTCTGAATCCGGCAACTATGCTCTAAAGTTCAGTTGCAAAAATACAGAAACTGAAACCAATTCAGATTCAAATATTACCGAAAAGGGCAACTCACAGTGAGCACCACATCGTGAAGGGAGCACCAGTCTTCGGGCCTCTCCTTGCCATGCCAACTTGATACATGGTTTAGTAACAATAGTGAGCACTGCAAGGTTCAAGCATACATCATTTTTGTTGATAGGTTTTGAGGTAGCTTACCTCTCATGCCGAACGGTTGGTCAACCAGGCATCTTAATTATTCTAAGAATCACAATGATCAATAACAGTGTCACCTGTGCGGCGCCTAGCCTGTTGGCTGCTAATTTGGAAATTAAGGTGAATAAAGCCCCAAAAGCAAGAAATGATTTTAGAGCCGTAGTGTTCTGAGACTAGGAATAGTAAGACTTGATAGTCAATGGCAAAGCAATGGTCGGCAAGCTTAACATCACAAGTTGAGGGGATTATGTGGTAATTTTACAAGGCAGAGTAACTAGGAAATTCAACCATCAATTATTATTATTATCGCTACAAGAAACTCATGACAACCATATATAAATTCAGCGGAGGTAGAGAGTCACATTATACTCGATGATATCTCCCTTGGAAGGGTTCACGGAGTTGAGACAATCAACGCATACTGTCCTAAGCAAGCCGTACCCTTGGGCCATTCGGAACGCACCACGACCACCAATAACAGGGAGCTCCCTGCTTGGATTACTGAATTGGTTTCTTGAGAACATCACGAATGAGCTGCCTTTGAACGGACCATCCGTCATTTCACAATCAATACTTTCCAAGATCGTGTACCCATCTTTCCCCGTTTCGATGTACATGCCTTGTGCATTCCCAACCACCTTAGATGTGCTCGTGGGGCCCTCGGTGAGCACGTCGTCGAAAACGTAGACAGAGCTAAAGGGCACTAAGCCACGAGCATGGGCTGTGGCATTGGTATTTTGTGCGACGAGGACCGATGATGGATCATTCCCACTGTGGGTGTTGTGGAGGTAGAAGAGGAGGTTCTTCACCTCCCTGCTTCCACCAACCGGGGAAGAATTGCATTGGAAAGAAAAAAGGAGGATGGAGAGGAGCGAAAATGGCATTCTCATCTTGTGTTCTTGACTTCTTGTGGCTTCCTATTTGCGAATTGTATGTGATTAGTGACAAGGTTCGGTATGTGTATTTATAGCTGGGGAGGAGGATATCTTTTGATATTCTACGTATGGAAGTAATTAATGGTATAGAGAGGATGATATATTTTGGGATTATATATATAAATAATTAATGAACACGCTTAAATATCTCCTATGTTTGGGAAGAAATTAATATGATCCATCTACAGAATAATTGGTACTCCATAATGTATTTGGAAGGAACAACTAATATTCCATGGAAAATTAATTGTACTATGTAATGTATTGTCAGTTGTCACCGACATCTTTCTCATGCTCAACCACGACACGGACCGGTATTTGGAAGGAACAACTAATTTTCCACGGAAAATTAATTGTACTCCATAATGTATTGTCACCGACATCTTCCTCATGCTCAACCACGACACCGACCGGGATGATGCGCGTGCCTTGCCAATGGTATGAAATAACAAATCTTCTCTAGCTTTTAGGCAACTTAACTCTAATTGATGATTAGTACCTAGTAGTTCAATTGCAGCTTAAGTGAGTTTAATGCAATCGAAATGTAAAAGTAATTATGTTGTATGTTGGCTTTGCAACGGTGCGGCAATACCATTTAGCCGAGGAAGACTATAGGAGTATGAGAAGGAACCTATATGCAGAATTATTTTTGTTTTTTTTTCCATTTTCTTCAATGCGTAAGAATTTGCAGTACTAATTTATGGATACAGAATGCAGGATCTTTGTGCCCATCCTATAAAAGGTCATTCTGTGAAAGAAGACGTCATGGAGTACGATGAGAGATACATGTCGTACATATAGAGGGCAAATCTAATTGCATTTGTACTCTAGAAATCCTGTAAGAGGGAGGAAAAAATGCTTTGGGTGAGTCGGTTATAGAAGAGGAAGCAATTCTTTTTAGATGATTCTTTGCCGTCCGAGGATGAGAAGGACGGCGATGCCCTGCATCTTGTGCTGCTGCGAACCGTGAAGGAGCTGGAGAGTGGGTCGAAAAGAAAGCGGAGGGGATCGACCGTGGGGCGGCTATGTATCCCACGGAACCGAGCTCTCGACAACGACGAGCTCATGAAGGATTATTTTGCCAAGATACTTACCTGTCCACCTCACCTATTATGTAGGTGATATCGGATGTGTAGGGGTCTGTTCATGTGCATGATCCAAAATTGTGAGGCCAATTGCAAGTTTTCTACTCGCCAGAGGAACGCATAGTCCAAGCCTTGCGGTGGGCGTGGATGGGCAGACGGTGGCGCCGGCAAGCATTGAAGTGGTGGAGGCCCGGCCACATGTAAGTGTGGTTGCCTGGTTGGTCTGATGAGCATTGTAGATGGGTTGGGGCATGCTAGTTGATGGCTTGATATTTTGACACTTTCACATGGGTATTTATTTGGTTTTCCGGAAGGCTTTTACCGTTTCTAGCCATTTTACTAACGATAATCCTTCCAGAAATTAGTTCAATTAAAAAATTTGTCTATTTTCAAAACAGTACAAATTCGAAATTTTCAAAATCTGATTTTTTCGAAATTTGAACAATTTTAAATTAGAATTTTTTTAACTCCGAGCAATTTTCAAAATCTGATTTTTCCGGAATTTTGAAAACTGGACAATTTTCATAAAATAAAAAATAAATGATAGAAACAGAAGAAGAAAGAAAAGGAAATTAAGAAAAATGGGAAAATGAAAAACGAAGAAACGGGTCGGCCCACCAGCGCCACCCACATGCGACGGTATGCTCAAGCGTCGCCTGCGGCGATATACAGGAGCTCCCCATGTGTGACCACACTGCATTAGGGAAATTGAACCTTTAATGTGCCTTCATACGGACAAAGCCTTGTTACGTTGGGCCATACTCTGTTCACGGTCGAGCTTTGTTGCTCGTATTTCGCCGCTTGCTACTTGTGCTCCGAAAGAGGATGGTTGGTACGTCGTCCGAACTCGAACTGCACTTGTGCCGGCTGTAATCTATCGAGATGCCGAGATGAGTATCTCCAGAGTCACGTGAAGCCCGTAACTCGCAACTATCTGCTTCTTCCGGCGTACTACTGTCGACAGACAAATTTCAATTTGTACAACGCATGCAGGCAGGCAGCTTCCGACTGTCGGAACAGACAAACTGAAATTTGCATGGAGTTACCGGCTCCGGTCACGATCACCAGGCTTTGAGAACAATCATGGATAGATTCATGGGGTCGTTTCAGCCGCTTGGAATGCGAATTCAGACGTTCTCGCCGGCCGGTGATCGATCCATTCATGGGGTCGTTTCAGCCGCTTGGAATGCGAATTCAGGCGTTCTCGCCGGCCGGTAATCGATGTGGATCGATCATCTCCATGCATGCTGCCCTAGCTATGCCGCAGCACGCAGATGCATTCTCCTTCGTGATTAGGGAAGTATTAACTCCTGTCTCGTGGCCCACGTGTGGAAACTTACGATTCCCGGATAGTCATGCAATCCATGGCGACCGGCTGTTTCGTAGTTCGAACTTCAGTTTTCAAATTGTCCACATGCAGAGGACTCGCGTGTTCTTCCAGTCTTTCTGTCTGGACTCTGGAGTAGTGTGAGCAGCTTCGAGATCGCTGTAAAAAAGTTCTTCTTGCAGCTGCTAAATAAATAAGAGCATCTCCACCGTGGCGTCCAACTCGGCTCCCAACAGGCGTTTCGGGCGCGCCGGCACCAAACCGTCCCAGCGGCGCGACCCATAGCCAAAAAGTTGCCGGCACATCACAATACAGCGTCCGGCAACCCCGTTTCGCGCCCAAATTCTAGAGACGCAAGTGGGTGTGCCGGCAACCGCGGCAACGCGCGCCTCGTCAAATCTTGACGGGTGTGGCCGATGCGTCAGCCGCACAACGACCGGTCAGCGGATTTATTGTGGTAGATACTCCCGTTTTAATAATGCAGCGGCTCCCCAGGCGGGCGCAGACGACGCGACGCGTCGAGCGTACCACTGGAAGGTCAGGCGGTGACGCGCACGCGTCATCGGCGTTAATGCGCGTGGCAGACGAGCCGGTGACGGTGTTAATGCTGCGCAAGCCTATCCCGCCCCCGACGGCTTTGAAACGACGCCCAGTTCTCCTCTAAACCCTAGCAACAATAGCTGGCAACAACCGGAAGCCGCGGCCGTTGATCAGCGATGAGATCGTCCGCCGGAAGCTGTGGCGACGGCGGCGACCCGGAGACGTTCCTCAAAGCCGGAGTCGCCGTGGGTGAAACCAGAAGACTCAGCGACGGCGGCGCAGATGAAAGTTCATCCTCGGCGGCCGGAGATCATTGAGACATGCAAGACATGTCGCCGCCGGGAGAGTCATCTTCCTCGACGCTGCCGTGTAGCTGGTTTCACCGTCGCCAGGACTAGCTTCCTTCTCGAGCGTCTGCCCAGAGCCGCTAGATCTAGGGACTAGAGTTTAGTTTAAATTTTGTCAAATTTCGTTTAAGCTTGTTAAATGTCGTTCAAATTCATTGAAATATCGCCGGTTCGTCCATATTCAAGTCTCTCATTTTTTTTCCTTAAAAACCCATTGGGAGCGACCGTTGGGGTGCAGCGCTCCCAATAGACGGTAACGCTTGCCGGCGCGCCCAATAACACATGTCCGATAACTTTACCGGCGCTGTATTGGACGCGCCGGTGAAGATGCTCTAACAACCCAGGAAATATAATACAGATGCATCGCTCTGCTCGAAAAAGAGTCACTACGGACCAAACTCGGGATTCCTAATCTGCATCGGAGTTCTGTGAAGAGCACGTGCATGCCTCCTTTAGCCTCCGAGGATTTCTCCGGTGGAAAAGTAGCGTGGCAGTTGGAGAGTTCTTGCCGCTCTTGTGTCCGGCGACTCAGCGAGCGCGCTCTCCCGGGCTCTGAAGGGGTGAAGGCACACTGTCTCCCGTGTAAAAAGAAAAACCCGGGATCCGACGCCGGAGTACTAATTTCGACTGGTGGGTGTCACAGACCAGCCATGTGCCCATCACTCGGGCTAATAATCAGCAGGGCTGCAGGGTACTTAACCGTTTAATTAGCGCTACTCCATTCGAAATACAGATATCTGGTCCACTCACTTGTCGTAGTCCTCATCTAGAGACAAATATTGATCGGTTTGCGAGCCTATTTATACTACCTACGTTTCCTAATTACCGGTGTTTCACCTGCTAAAGTTGGTTTTATCCTTGTTTTTTGCCGTTGTGAGAGTAGGTAACAGGCGAGCAGCTAGCTTGCGTCAAATCACACGCACACTGAGCAGCGTGTGGGCTATGTGCATTGTTAAGATAGGGGACGCCCAATTAGGCCTGTAGCTATGTAAGGACTAAGTATCGTACAAATCCAACTTGCAATGATTGAAGGGGAAACAGGTTAGAGTCGAGACACCGTTCGAACTATCAATTCTGAAGCCATGCACCGATATAAGGGTGTCTTTGCATAACATGCTTGAGAAACATAGAATTTCACAGATTTATAAGTGCAAAACAGCGGATCATAAAACACAAGAAAACTGCAGGAATTTTGATTTTATAAAACGCAGAGTAAACACAGAAAAAAATGCCTCGATACTATACAGTTGAGTCTAAAAAAGAGCTTAGAGTGGTGTTCAAATTCATAAGAAACCAATATAAGAATTCAATCCATATGATCTTGGTAGCACCATTTGTTTAAACCAAAGACAATTTATATGAAAAATCCCAATGATTGAAATTCTATGATAATATAGAGGCCCTAAGCAGGCCCACTCAAAAGATAGCCGAGTAGTATTCCAACACAGGAGCATGGCAGTGCACTGCAACGCCTGCGAGCTGCTACAGGCAGGCCGAGAAAATTCACGTTGGTCACGAGGAATGGCCTCCCGGGTCCTGCAACGTCTGTTTATACTACCAATATAAAAGCCAACCCCTTAATGCCTCCCTTCGCGAGCCCGACTCAGGCACTGTAAATTGCTACGGTGGCGCGCATATACAGTGCCCGTGTACTGTAGCATTTTTTTTTTCCTTATCCGATAATGTGTACATGAAACACCGACGACCAGATCCCATTCCCGTGATCAGTTTTGATTTTGGTCGACTCTAACACCTTAATTTTGGATCCAAACTCGCAAAAACATCTGATGAATTTCGTCAAATTCGTCGCACACAGTCATCCATTTAAATTTTCTTTTCACGAGTAGATGAATATCAACCTTCCGAACAACTTTCATGTTTTAACCTTTTGATTTTGATAGACATAAACATATTTCTCTCCAATTTTCAAATTCGTCGTATTTTTGGCTGCGCAAAAAAAAAAGACAAATTCTGACGAATTTCAAAATTTTGAAACTTGAGATGGCCACGTCGCCCGGCACTGTAGAAGCGCCGTCGCTTCGTCATCCGACGGTAAGCGTGGCATTTTTGCGCAAAGACCCCTGCGTGTTTTGAAATTTGCTACAGTAGGCACTGTATTTTTTCCCCTTTTCGCAATAATATGCACATGAAATATATGCGCGCCGACAAGTAGATTTCATTCTCATGATCGGTTTCAAATTTGGTCGACTCTAACACCTTAATTTTGGATCCAAACTCGCAAAAACATTTAACAAATTTTGTCAAATTCGTCGCACTCAGCCATCTGTTTAAAATTTTCTTTCACAAGTAGACGACTATCATCCTTCCAAACAACTTTCATGTTTTAACCTTGCAACACTTTACGTACCGTCATAAAATACACTTCAAACTACGCAGCAAAATTAACACCACGGGCGCGTCGGCGTCCTACTGATGCATGTAAAATGCATACATGAACTTTACATTTTATTACATGTTATTCCATGTTATTTGCATCATATAAGGGTTATATTCATGATTTATATTGAGTTTTGGGGATAATTAACAACTCCCCCATTTTTCTGGAATTAACCCTGCGCTGTCAGAAAACCCTTTTTCTATATTTTGATGTTTCAGGGACCCAAACGACGTCCAAATGACCTGAAACTTTACGGGGATCATTTTTGGAAGGAACGAAACGTAGGCGCAAAGGAATCGAAAAAACGGAGACCAGAAGGCCAAAAGGGGTGGGCCCACGCGGCCAGATTCCCTGACCGCGTGGGGTCCCCCATCCTGGCCCTCGGGCCTCCGCTGCCGTCGATCTTTCTTCCCGAAGCTTCGTCTTGACCTAAAAACGACTATATATAGACCCCAGGGCTTTCGCAAAAGAGCGCCGCCGAAACACAGAAATCACGAAACAGAGATCTGGAGCTGAAGATTGGAGGGGGAAAACTCCGGTGGGGCGCTGCCGGTGTGGTCTCCTTCCCCTCCAACAACATCTCCACCGACACCATGATGAAGGGGAGTAGTCCACCCCTGGACTATGGGTTTGTGGAAGTAACTTATGTATCTCTCCTCTCTATGAGCTTCACTAATTAGTACCGTATGAGCTGCTGAACATGATTACGGTCATCTATGTAATTCCTTTGTGGTGGATCTTTATTATGAGTTAATACATGTTTGAGATTGCAATGGTTTTGTTTCAGTTATGAAAGTAGATGCATATTATGTACCCCGTTCTTATTTACTTGTCATGATCAAGCATGTTTATGAGAGCATGTGAGGGGAACGTGTGCATTAGTTGGAGTAACGGGGGGTGGCTAGTGCAGTGAACGTGAGAGAAAGTTCTGCGATCCACTTGGGTTTTCTACCTTACTTTGTTGCCTCACTAGGGATAAACAAAAATACCATGCTACCGGAGAGTGGATGTGACCTTGGCCACTATCTCCATGACTAGATCTAGCATGTTCTTATTTTAACTTCATGTCATTGAACTTATTGCTATGCTCTGATTTATCTTAATTACTAAGGTGTTATGATTTAGTTCGCATCTTGGTGGAGCATAAGAGAGAGAACAACTTATACTTGAGATCTCTATGTTAGGACGTGATGCCCATATTATTAATAACTTGTCAAACCATGTCTTGCCATCTTACATGTTAATTTTAGTGTTCCATTGTCTACCACGTTATCAAGAGAGAGTGCATTTGTGAAACCATGAACCCCGGTCCATTTTTAATCATAAGAAACACCTTTCCAACA
Source organism: Poa pratensis (assembly GCA_947311845.1). Classification (NCBI taxonomy): domain Eukaryota; kingdom Viridiplantae; phylum Streptophyta; class Magnoliopsida; order Poales; family Poaceae; genus Poa; species Poa pratensis. Next base: position 93,008,907 of record CAMZMU010000128.1, read on the forward strand.
CTTTTATCACCACTTTTGTTTGCTGCCATTATTAAATCCGAAAATACAAAAACACTTTTACATCTTGCATTCATCATAAAAAACCCAAAAATATCATTTATCATTACTACCATCATCCTTGCATATTTATTTTACCATCATTGCATATTTACTACTGTTTGCATATTTATTTTATTATCATTCTCACACCTTGTGCTTGACAACCACTTGGTGAGGTTGAGGGCACAAAACAATTTATTTTGTTGCAGGTTCTCAAGAGAAGGATAAGGAGATAACACCTGAAATACTGGTTCCCCGAGAGTTCGATATTAAACCCTCGAGTCACCCCTCGTGGGGAAAACTGTCTTCCACTACTACATACACTCTGCACTTGGAGTCTCAACCTAACCCATTTACTTTTCACGCAGGTACCACGCGAAGGGCTAGCAACTGTTTTCTGGCGCCATTGTGGGGTAACTACGTGAAGGGCCATCAAGACGTTTTCTGGCGCCGTTGCCGGGGAACCATAGCTGAAAGGTTTATCCAAGGATCACTCACATCAAGTCAACTTCATCACCAACTTGTGTAACAACCTAAGCTTGGGGAGTTGCACCTACGTGAGCATCATCTTATCCATCTTTACCTACAATCATTTTATTTTGTTTTGTTCTTGTCTTGCATATCATCTTTATATTTCGGTTTGCATATTTATATTCAGTTTTGCATTTTTGTGTTGCATTTGTTATTTCGAGTTGCATTAGTGTCATTTTACTTTCAGTTTTGCATAAAAAATTAAAAACATATAAAACTTGCTCAATGGAGAAAAGAACTTTTTGGCCATTTAGTGTTAAGAATTTTCCTCAAGATAGGAATTTCCCTGTTAAAGAATTTGAGATAGATCCTAATGTCACTAAATTGATTTTTGAAAATCGTTTTTCTGGGAAACCGAAAGAAGATGCTCTTCAACATCTTAGTAAATTTAATGAAAGATGCAAAGAATTAAACCTGATTCATGCCAATGCTAATGTGATCAAAGTAAAGCTTTTTCCTTATTCCTTGGCTGGAAAAGCTCTAGATTGGATATTAAAATGGCCACCTGGGAATTTTAGCAATTGGTTTAATTTGAAAGCTGCTTTCATTGAGAGGTTTTGTTTTTCAGCCATGGTTTATAATATGAGAGAAATAGTTATCACCTTTAAACAAAATAAGGAAGAAACCTTGGTTAAAACTTGGGAAAGGTTTAGAGGTATAGCTTATGGAATGGAACATGGTATTAGAGATTGGATGCTCATGCACATATTTTATAAAGGATTGTCTGAAACTTCTAAACTCTTTTTAGACAATGAATGTAAGGGTTCTTTCATAAATACTACTATTGCTGATGCTTACATTCTACTTGATGGCTTGATATTGGAAGTAAAAATTAAAGAAAGTTTAGAAAAAGCTCAAGTACCTGAAGATGTGTTTGATGACCGTTATGAATTATTTAATCTATATAATAGAGATAAAAAAGTTGAGGAAGTTAAAATGCTTAGTGAAGTTAAGGAACCATTTGTTGATTTAGAGAAGTGTAGCTTGCATGAATTAATTTCTATCTTACAAAAATTTGCAAGTGATCCTTCTGTTAATATTAACCAGGCTGGTTTTGGTTCCTATATTGCTAATCATGTCTTAAAAGAAAAGATTGCTAGGTACAATCAAGAAGCTATGATACCACCTAAGCTTGGGGATATGGATCCCAAAGTACTAGTAACCATTGGAAAAGAGACACACCATGCTATACTTGATCTAGGATCTAGTGTCTCTATATTATCTAAAGAACTATATGAAGTCCTTGAACTTAAAAATATTGAGAAATGCTCTATTGAACTTGCACTTGCTGATGATTCCATTAGACATGCTCTAGGAAAAGTAAGTGATGTTATGGTAGAGTTACACATGACTTTTGTGCCTGTTGATTTTCTAATCATGGACATGGGGAATAAAACCTCTAGTCCTATTATTTTGGGAAGACCTTTTCTTCGTACTACAGGTGCCATTATTGATTCAAAGGAAGGGAATGTGAAGTTTCAGTTTCCACACAAGAAGAGCATGGAACACTTCCCAAGGAAGAGGGACACACCAAGGTTCAAGCTCCCTCATGAGCTACGTCCCCTTTGATTATCAAGTAAGTAAGCCTAGCTATATGGCTATAAAGAAAGCGCTTTACGGGAGGCAACCCGGTTGTTTTTGTTTGAGATTTTCTTTGAGTCCTCTTGCTGTAACAAGAGAGTAGTTTGTTAGTTTTGTTTCTGGGATTTTTAATAAAGAACCAAGTTTTACCTATTTTGGGTTTGAAAAGTTGCTATTCATTTTCGGAGAGTTTTCTGCCTGCACGAAGTCTGTGCACGGTTTGATTTTTCATTTTTTATCTGTAACTCCGATTGAGCTGTAATTTGAACTGTAGCTTCAACTTTTCATCCTCTGTATACGTGATTTTTTCAGATTTTTCTGACGAGTTTAAGTAGGGTAGAAAAATGCGTTTTGCTGCTGCTGTTTTTCTGGACAGATTCTGTCTTGATATTGTTTGATGCATTCTTTGAGCTTTTTGCTTGAATCTTTTTGATTCAATTGAGTTTATGAGTAGGCATACAACATTATATACTCTCTGGACATTCATATGAATTTTTGCCTAAGGATTTTATGCAGCAAGGAACCTATTTGTTTATCACTACTAATATCACCCCACAGAAAAGAAATGGGAGAAACGGTGTTTTGAAGTTTTTTCACAGGGATTAGAGGAGCTGCACCAAGAGCTATCCAAGGATGGTGAAGACCATAAGCTTGGGGATGTCAAGACAACCCCACTAGACCAACACACTCTCGGTTTGCACACGTCTAACTTCTGTTTTTCGATCAAAGCACTTTATCGTATAAACTTGGAGCGTCTGTTTTTTTTTGCTTTTGTTATTTCGGTTTGATTTTTATAAGACCACCACTATCATTTATATATGAGAGAGCTACTGGAAGTTTGGGTTGAATTATGTTGGATGCTATTAAATATATTGGGATAGGGATGTTTGAGTTGATTTTAAAAGATACATATAGTTGCATAATTCATGTGCTTTGAATGAATTAATTTGCAAGTGTGTTGTCAAGAGCTATCTTTTACCATGTTTAGATGTTGAATTTTAACTTTACTTGGTTTAACATGGATTGATTAGTTCTATGGACACTTATGCATGCATTTAGATGGTCAACTTTCTCCCTATTGCTAGCCCAAAAATTACAACAAGTAAAAAGCTTGTTTCCCAACACCTTCAACCAAAGTTTTTCCAGTGAGTCCACCATATCTACCTATTAGCTTTATGCTATTCCAAGTATGTTTATCATGTTATATTGTGTTATCTACATTTCTGAATTTAAATGCTTATGTTATTGATTGTCATGGGAAAAATTGGTTAAAAGCTCTCACGAACTTGATGCACAATTTACTTTTATTGCATTTAATAAGCATGAACCATTGTGATTAAAATTATGAAGTTGTGGGCTTGACAATGTTTTGGTTGGGAGTTAGCCCATATGTGCTGTCACATGGCAAGCTTTCAACATTGCACTTATTTATATTTAGTTGATGTCATGTACTTTTGTTTATGGATGCCTATCATGGGTGAAATGAATGTGGATACTTAGTAAGTTCAAAGAGTTTGTATAAATGGTTAGAGAAATGCCTGGGCCGCTAATCTAAGCCATGCATCATTCATGGTGGAAATTTACAGCATAACCATAATGTTCATTCAGTGATGCACCTCATAATAAAAAGCTATACCCATAGTAAATAAAAGAGTGCTGAGATTGTTCATTGTCTGTTTGTCTTGTTGTTTTGACATGGGCTTGTTCATGTCAAGGGGCAAGAGGTACCCCAGTGCAGTTCTTGATGATACTATTATTACTTGCAATGACCTTTATTTGAATTTACTTTGTGGACCAAAGTGAGTAACACATGGTGTAGGTACTTGTATTCAAGGGACATGAGACATTCAACCAATACATTGTCAAGCACACCACTCATATTTGCTTTCACTTTAAACATTAATCATTCAAGATGCTATGATAGGGGTAATGAGAGCTCCACACCAATGACTACCACATTGCAAGCATTAACTTAAGTAGAAGTGTTTGGAAGTTAGATGAAACTTATTCATGCTTTACCTCTACTTATTTATCTATCCAAAGTGTCCACCTTTTATATTCAGTTTTCATAAGAAGTACTCTATGACCACCATAGGATGTTTTTACTTTTCATTATGCATACATTTGGTCCATAGTACTTTCTTCTATATTACACTTTGTGAATTTATCATTGAACATCTTTACATTGAGTATTTGATATCACTTCATAATTTATCTTGCATATTGTTATTCCTTTGAAGAATGAATCATTTGACTCTATGTAGCAATAGTAATCACCTTTGATATCCATTGATAGTATTAAAATGCAAAGTCCATGTTAGTTTTATCACCTTCATACTCGGGACGAGCATGGGTTAAGCTTGGGGATGTTGATGCATGTAAAATGCATACATGAACTTTACATTTTATTACATGTTATTCCATGTTATTTGCATCATATAAGGGTTATATTCATGATTTATATTGAGTTTTGGGGATAATTAACAACTCCCCATTTTTCTGGAATTAACCCTGCGCTGTCAGAAAACCCCTTTTTCTATATTTTGATGTTTCAGGGACCCAAACGACGTCCAAATGACCTGAAACTTTACGGGGATCATTTTTTTGGAAGGAACGAAACGTAGGCGCAAAGGAATCGAAGAAACGGAGACCAGAAGGCCAAAAGGGGTGGGCCCACGCGGCCAGATTCCCTGACCGCGTGGGTCCCCATCCTGGCCCTCGGGCCTCCGCTGCCGTCGATCTTTCTTCCCGAAGCTTCGTCTTGACCTAAAAACGACTATATATAGACCCCCAGGGCTTTCGCGAAAGAGCGCCGCCGAAACACAGAAACCACGAAACAGAGATCTGGAGCTGAAGATTGGGGGGGAAAACTCCGGGGGGCGCTGCCGGTGTGGTCTCCTTCCCCTCCAACAACATCTCCACCGACACCATGATGAAGAGGGAGTAGTCCACCCCTGGACTATGGGTTTGTGGAAGTAACTTATGTATCTCTCCTCTCTATGAGCTTCACTAATTAGTACCGTATGAGCTGCTGAACATGATTACGGTCATCTATGTAATTCCTTTGTGGTGGATCTTTATTATGAGTTAATACATGTTTGAGATTGCAATGGTTTTGTTTCAGTTATGAAAGTAGATGCATATTATGTACCCCGTTCTTATTTACTTGTCATGATCAAGCATGTTTATGAGAGCATGTGAGGGGGAACGTGTGCATTAGTTGGAGTAACGGGGGGTGGCTAGTGCAGTGAACGTGAGAGAAAGTTCTGCGATCCACTTGGGTTTTCTACCTTACTTTGTTGCCTCACTAGGGATAAACAAAAATACCATGCTACCGGAGAGTGGATGTGACCTTGGCCACTATCTCCATGACTAGATCTAGCATGTTCTTATTTTAACTTCATGTCATTGAACTTATTGCTATGCTCTGATTTATCTTAATTACTAAGGTGTTATGATTTAGTTCGCATCTTGGTGGAGCATAAGAGAGAGAACAACTTATACTTGAGATCTCTATGTTAGGACGTGATGCCCATATTATTAATAACTTGTCAAACCATGTCTTGCCATCTTACATGTTAATTTTAGTGTTCCATTGTCTACCACGTTATCAAGAGAGAGTGCATTTGTGAAACCATGAACCCCGGTCCATTTTTAATCATAAGAAACACCTTTCCAACACTTTTATCACCACTTTTGTTTGCTGCCATTATTAAATCCGAAAATACAAAAACACTTTTACATCTTGCATTCATCATAAAAAACCCAAAAATATCATTTATCATTACTACCATCATCCTTGCATATTTATTTTACCATCATTGCATATTTACTACTGTTTGCATATTTATTTTATTATCATTCTCACACCTTGTGCTTGACAACCACTTGGTGAGGTTGAGGGCACAAAACAATTTATTTTGTTGCAGGTTCTCAAGAGAAGGATAAGGAGATAACACCTGAAATACTGGTTCCCGAGAGTTCGATATTAAACCCTCGAGTCACCCTCGTGGGGAAAACTGTCTTCCACTACTACATATACTCTGCACTTGGAGTATCAACCTAACCCATTTACTTTTCACGCAGGTACACGCGAAGGGGCTAGCAACTGTTTTCTGGCGTCATTGTGGGGTAACTACGTGAAGGGCCATCACCTACCTATATAAAGCCGACCCAGTTCGACCTCTAGTCGCTGCACCACATCACTGAATACTGTTCACACAAACAGTATTCGCGTATCTACAGTGCCGTTTACTGTTCACTCTAAAATATATCAACATGTTCACAAAAATATATGCTAACTACTTATGGCATAATGCAAACGTATTTGAACATTTCAATTTGGTGAACATTTGGACACAATCTAAATGAACTTTACTATCTAACTACAGAGTTAAAATTAATAGATAATAGAAAAGTTAGGGTTTTTTTACTCTTATTGAATATATGGTAAAGTATTCTAATTCAATAAGGATTTCGCAGGCGAATATTTACTCTTTTCTGTCTTATTTGTTAATTTATAACCTTACCAAATAAGACAAATTTTTTTTTGGTTTGCTCCGCCATCCCACCCAATGAAGTATTAGGTTTTTTGCTATAAAATCCTATCAAATCATAGGTTCCGTCGTTCCCACTGCTTCTCCTTGAATGGTTAGGTCTTAATTCCACAATAAATGCTCACATCATGCATTCTCTAACTATGAAGTTAAATTAAAAAATAATATCGAAATACAAATATATTTGAACATTTTAATTCACTAAGTATTTAGACATACTCTATACGAAAAATTCCAAAAGATTTCAACATTTTCCGAATTACAACGGGTGCGGCGTGTCGCCGCACCAAATTCCACTAGTCTTTTCATAAAGACGGATGCTGTTACTTTTCATCCTATGTCGGGTACAACCAAGGGGGATCGGATGTACGGTACACGTACGTACGTATGCATCGTACGCCGGCCATTCATTCGTTCCGTGGGCCAGACGCCGGGAGAGGCACCTGCCGCCGCTGGCAAAATTGACCACGTGACGAAAGAATAACACAAACCGAACTACAACCGAAACTATTTCACGGAACAAACCATTTTAGGTAGCGCCCAACAATCGGGCGCTACACTCTACTGGGTAGCGCCAAGAGATCAGGCGCTACACATCTGGTTAAGTAGCGCCCTCGTCAAAGGTGTTAAACGCACGGCTGTTTTCAAACGTTATTAGACACAATACTCTTATATACACGTATCAATCTCACAGCCTGCCCGGTCTCGCCCATGTGTGCTGAAGGGTTGGTTGTGGGTTCGAATCCTGCAGAACACGATTCAAACCATGAACCTACTGTTTACAGAAATACATCACAACCAACCGGACTAACTCAGAGATAATGGTACTTAATGCATGTTTTAATATTTAGTTTATCAGAAAACAATGGAAATTACGTAATAAATACCAAAACGGAATTGGAGTCTTTCATTAAATTTGCCATGGATTATTTCAAATATCTGTCAGAGTCAATTGTCACAGGCAAACTTGACAAATGAGAACGCTCTTTCCCTCCTTCAAAGCGTCCGCTGCATCCTTCAAGCACTGTATTTTGGTCCCAGCTTTGCCCCTTTCTAATTGTATCCTACACAACAACAAGCACCCACAACAAAATGTTGTCACGTTTGCAGCAATTTCAGTCCATGAACATGGCTCTTAATATACAAGCCAAGGAAAAATTGTTGCCCAGCTTTGCCGTATCCAATTGTATCTGAGACAACGATACGCACATACACAAAATATGGTCACATTTGCTGGATTTTTTTCTCCAATTCCGTTTTGATATTTATTACGAAATTTCCAATGTTTTCTAATTACGTAAATATCAAAGCATGCATTCAGTATCATTATATCAGAGTTAGTCCGTTGGTTGTGATGTATTTCAGCAAACAGTAGGTCCATGGTTCGAATCATAGTTGTCACATGGGCAAAATCTGATTACGTTGATTCCTGTCCCTTCCCCGCCGCTGATTACGTTGCACTATTATTATGTTCACAAACATGAATTATCAATGAAGAGTAGCCCAATAGATCCACAGTAGCAAATTGGTCCCACCTACTCTTGTTGCGCTAGATCATACTTGATGGATGGTACTATTGTTGAATATACTGTTTGTTACTGCTCAGTTTGTGTCAGTTAAGGTGGACGACAACACCTTATTGTTGATCCTCATGTTTAACATCTAGACTCTTTGAGACACAGCTCGATTAAAACTATTAAGTGCAACACTTACAACTCTCGAGTGCATACGTCAGATATACCGTTGGAGCCTTGGAGGAGTCAATAGGGGTGGGCAGAAAAACCGACGACCGAAAATCGAAATCGAAGAGACCGAGACCGAAACCAAAAAGACTGGACTAAAATGACCGAGTAAAAATTTGGGTATTTAAATTTATAGACCGAAATTTGTTTGGTCAATTCGGTCACCATTTTGAGGTAACCCGAACAAACCGAAGTAATCGATATATCTGATTAGTGATATGCATACCAAGGCCCAACAACAGAGCGGCCATCAATCTCCTAGTCTCAGCCAGCAGGGCAGGACCAACTGACCAAGTCACAGGTTTTTTTATCAGGAGTCCACGGTCGTAGTCTAGAAAAGTAAAATCTCTAATCCATCGCCTCGACTGTTCCTGTTCGCTCCACTAAAAAAAAGACTGTTCCTGTTCGCACCCCCTTCCTCTACCCGCCGTCCCCTAGGCAGCGACGCCCTAGCAGCCCACCACTGCGCTATCTTCCACCACTGCACCTCTCATCACCTTCAGCCACCGCGCCGCCATTTTTGCCCGCCAAGGCGTGACCTGCTACCGCTGCAGTGTTGTTGGACTCGGGCTTAGGGGAAGCTCGGTGGCAACGCACCCCAGGTCATGACTCGGACGAGCCGGACATCCGGCGAGACCTGAGAGGCGCAACAGTGCACCATCGACAAATCTTCAACGACATCAAGCTACAAGATCTGCTCGACACTTCCAGTTTTCGTGTTAATTTCATCATGTTTTGGAGTTATCAGTCATCTGTGCAAAATACGGTCATGACCGAAATAGAGACCGAACTTTCGGGTACTGAAATTTTCGGTCCTAGAAAATTCTCAGTAATATTCGGTCCCCAAATTTGTCTGACCGAATTCCAAAAACACCGAAAAATTAAGACCGAATTCCAAAAACACTCGCGCCTGCTGGCGCTGTGAGAGGGCAGGGCACCTGGCTAGGGACTGCAAGGTGCCACCTGCTCGTCCGCAACCGGCGAGGCTTCCTCGACATCGCTCGTCGCCGGTCAGCCCTTTCCGCTCTTTCGTGGAGGTGCTCAGGCGTTCCCGGAGGTGGACGATTGCAACACCAAGGAGGAGGAGGTGTTGCTGGCCTGCGAGCGGTGCTACAAGGGAGGCGTGGACGGAGCTTTATCTGAGGAGAAAGAGCGCGGCGAGCTGATGCTGCTGCCTCCACAAGACAAAGACAGTGACCGCGAGGCGATTTCGCAGGGGCTGCAGGATCAGCCATCCCTGGCATGGCAGGAGTTTCTTGGCGAGTTGTCGGCCCGGGTCTCGGGTCCGGCCTCAGCTTGCTCCCCTCTTCTAGCTGATCGAGGTCCGGATGAGGGTCTCGCCATGGTGTTGTGCTCGCCAGTCGACACGTTGTGCGAACAGGTGCTGTTGTCGAACAATGAGGAGATGGGGGCCGAGCTGGGCGAGCATGCCACTGGGATGGAGGACGGGCACCCTTCCGAGGGGTCCTTCGTCACACTGGCCGACCATGGGCAGCAGGACCTAGAGGTGGGTACACCTAGGTGCCCCTTGTCGAGCTTCATCGCCAGCATATCGACGCCTCTCGAGGCCTCTGTTTTGGGCACGCCGGCCAGTGTGACGGTCCATGAGATGGAGTTGGAAGCGCCGGCAGTGCGGAGGAGTGTGAGGTTCGCCAATCAGCACCCGAATGGCGCCAACATGGAGCAGCTAGCCAAGGAGGCCGTGGCGCGCCGTCTCGGTTCGCAGCTTAAGGAGGCATGCCCCTCGGAGTGCCTGCGACAGGACTATATGGGCCTGCTTGACGGTCCTCTCACGGACCAGGCGGCGGCTGCCATCGACGACCTCGTCCTCTCTGTGATGAAGACCAAGAAGAAGAAGAAGTCAGGGACTGAGATTGAGCGGCAAATGCCGCCCGTGGTGGCCTAGATGCTGTTTTTTGATGACTGGGCTCTCCTACTTGCCAAGGTGGCAAGGAGGTCCTCGTTTTGTCAATGGGCTTTGGTTGTGCCCTTCCGGATCGATGTACCGTGCTTTTGCTAAGATGGAGTGCCAGCGTGTCGTCGGTCGGAGAAGACTGCTGACTTGGAAGACACTTACGGGCTTTCCACCCAAATCTCGAAGGACGGCTTGGAGGACGAGGAGCAGAAGAACCTTCCGCAATGTGACGAGCTCGCCTACAAAGGTGACGGCTTTGGTGTGGGAAGAGGTGGCGCATCGGGTTTTCGCCCACACGCACGATCCGGGAGACTCTTAGTTTTGTTTTGTTTTTATAGAGATTTTTCCTAATCTTAAACTCTGTAAATAACATTCTATTCTATCTAATCGAATGACGGATACGAGCGTCTTAAAACTCACAAAAAATCGCAGGTGCTTCCTTCCTAGTTCGACGTCTTTAATGTCAGACCGACGGAAAGACCGACCGCTAGCCAAGGTACAGTCGCAAGAATCCAAATGTGGTGCTGAGCAAAGCTGGGGATTCCGAAGCGCAATCTGCTGCATGCTAAATTTAACCAGCAAGCCGCCGCTCTTCCCTACCAAATCGAACGCATATGCGCCTTCCTTTTCACGGCCCCTCCCACCGTCACCACCTCCTCCACCTAATCAATCCCCCGGTTCGCCTCCCCAGCGCCCCCAATCCGAGGTCAGAGCTGTGATAAGCAGGGCACACCCCGCCCGTAGTCTCGGGGCAGTGCGAAAAGCGGAACGGCCTCAGTCCGGCGGTGGGGCAGAGCAAAGGAGGCGCGCGAAGGGGGAGCCGCCATGGCGGTGGGCGTGCACGCCACGAAGCTGCACCTCTCGTCGTTCGCCCGGCGCCCCAGGCTGATCCAGCTCGCGGCCGTCGCCGTGCTCTGCTCGCTGTCCTACCTCGTCGGCGTCTGGCACCACGGCGGCCTCACCGCCGCCCCCGCGGGCGGCGCCGTCTCCATCGCCACCACCACCACCTCCGTCTCCTGCGTTTCTCCCTCTCTGGCCGTCCCCAAGCGCGTAGGCGGCGGCGGCGGCGGCTCCTCCGCGCCGCCCCTCGACTTCGCCGCGCACCACACCGCGGAGGGGATTGAGGCCGTGTCCGCGCCGGCGCAGCGCGTCTACGAGGCCTGCCCGGCCAAGTACTCCGAGTACACGCCGTGCGAGGACGTGGAGCGGTCCCTGCGGTTCCCGCGGGAGCGGCTCATGTACCGGGAGCGGCACTGCCCGGCCGAGGGCGAGCGGCTGCGGTGCCTCGTGCCGGCCCCCAAGGGGTACCGCAACCCGTTCCCGTGGCCCGCCAGCCGCAGCCTCGCGTGGTTCGCCAACGTGCCACACAAGGAGCTCAGCGTCGAGAAGGCGGTGCAGAACTGGATCCGCGTCGAGGGCGACAAGTTCCGCTTCCCCGGCGGCGGCACCATGTTCCCCAACGGCGCCGACGCATACATCGACGACATCGGCAAGCTCATCCCTCTCCACGACGGATCCATCCGGACCGCCCTCGACACCGGCTGCGGGGTAATCTATCTCTGACACAAAATCACTTGTCATTTCTTCAAATCACTTGCCATTTGATCCTACACGAGCCCGAAAGAAGCGTTTTATATGGTTAAATTTGGGGGTTAACTGAGGCTTAAGAACAGGGAACGTAGATCTCGGGAATGGGTTTGCTTTGCGGGTGACTGAACTTTCCAGACGGCATGACCGTAGTCGAGGACAGGTTGCCCAAATGGGTCTGGCCCGGGACGATCACTCGATCCCAGAGTCCTTTTTTAGAAGATTTGGTAGCACTCACTAACCTTTTGCATTTGTAACGTAGCCATTAGACAGACTGTAGTGAACTGTCAGCACTTAGCACACTGTTTCTTTGAGAAAGGCTGAACTGGGGCCATATCTGTGTTATCTTTTCAGCAACGCTGCTGGTTACGGATATGTACATACTAGTCCGTTTAGGAAGTGTCCCACGTGCACTGCAATTACAACTCGGCGTGTTGAGCCTACCTGTTGTATTGGTTTCCACGGATCAAATTCTTTGAAAGTCTGAATGCACTGAAGAAAAGTGAATCTGCTGTGTGTAATGATGATGTCTAAATGGATTGACTTCACATTGGCACTGCTAGTCTCATTCTTAACTCATTGTGTCATCTTAGAAATTGAGATCTTTACCTGGAAATTTTGATCTGTTTGTTTTGGAGTCCACCATTCTAGCACGCCTTGCAGGAATTGTGTATGTCGTTGCCTAATGTGGTGCATTGTGCTGCTCAGGTGGCAAGCTGGGGAGCGTATTTGTTGTCACGCAACATCCTGGCCATGTCCTTCGCGCCGCGGGATTCTCACGAGGCGCAGGTTCAGTTTGCGCTGGAGCGTGGCGTACCAGCGATGATCGGCGTGCTCGCCTCCAACCGGCTCACCTATCCTGCCCGCGCCTTTGACATGGCGCACTGCTCCCGCTGCCTAATTCCTTGGCAGCTATACGGTATGTACCTTCATGATTGCACCCAAAAAAAAACACCAGCGGTTGAGAATTTCAGTGGATTATTCTTTACTTAATTGATGTGCACATGGACACGCAGATGGTCTGTACTTGATTGAGGTCGATCGCATTCTGCGTCCTGGGGGCTATTGGATCTTGTCAGGACCACCAATCAACTGGAAGAAGCACGCGAAGGGATGGCAGAGGACCAGGGAGGACCTGAACGCAGAACAACAAGCCATCGAGGCTGTTGCCAAGAGCCTCTGCTGGAAGAAGATCAAGGAAGTTGGAGACATTGCAATCTGGCAAAAACCTACTAATCACGTCCACTGCAAGGCGTCCCGCAAAATCGTCAAGTCCCCGCCATTCTGCTCTAATAAAAGTCCAGATGCTGCCTGGTAATTACTTAACTTACAGTACCACATTCTCCATTTTGAGGTCCAACTCATGGTTATGATGCCTGATATTAGTTTATATTCTTGTGAACAACTGTAGGTACGACAAGATGGAGGCTTGTATAACTCCACTCCCGGAGGTTAGTGACATCAAGGAGGTTGCCGGTGGTGAGTTAAAGAAGTGGCCGCAGAGGCTCACTGCCGTGCCACCCAGAATTGCTAGTGGTAGCATTGAGGGAGTCACCGATGAAATGTTTAAGGAGGATACCAAGTTATGGAAGAAGAGAGTTGGGCACTACAAGTTCGTGATAAGTCAATTTGGGCAGAAGGACCGGTACCGCAACTTGCTGGATATGAATGCCCGCTTTGGCGGCTTTGCTGCGGCATTGGTGGGTGACCCTATGTGGGTAATGAATATGGTCCCAACCGTTGGGAACTCTACAACTCTTGGGGTGATATTTGAGCGTGGCCTCATTGGAAACTACCAAGACTGGTGAGTTCTTGTACTGCAAGCATGGCTCGATCCTCTATGACAGTGATGATGATCATGTATTTTGTTGGGGTGTGTGACCTCTTTCTGTGTTCACTGCAGGTGTGAGGGCATGTCTACCTATCCCCGGACCTATGACCTTATTCATGCTGATTCAGTTTTCAGCCTGTACAAGGACAGGTAAACACAAGTTGCGGTAGAAATTGAATCCAGGATTGCCCAGTTAGATACTTAGATAGTGATTGTTGTTCTTGTCCTTGTTAGCTAGTATGGCTAATTTGAATTATACACCGCTTACACCCTGTAAAAAATCTGACAGTTTGAACTTTTTCTTGCAAGATGTGAGATGGACGTCATTCTGCTGGAAATGGACAGAATCCTGCGGCCGGAGGGCACGGTGATCATCAGAGACGATGTTGACTTGCTAGTGAAAATAAAGAGCATCGCGGACGGGATGAGATGGAATAGCCAGATCGTGGATCACGAAGATGGTCCGCTCGTCCGGGAGAAGCTCCTCCTTGTTGTGAAGACATACTGGGCACTCGGGGATGAAAAACAATAGCAATAACGTGAAATAAAGCAGGAAAAATGTTGAGAGGTTGACATACCGGGCAGATCTCACAATTGGTTTCCCTCCACTGTTTCGCCTCATTTTTTCGAAGTTTAGTTTGTCTGGGTATTCTTTTGGCGAAGTAGTTTAACATAATGGAGATCTGCCCATGGTGTAGAAGATAGGCGCATATGAGAAGGGAAACCTGCAAAGATTTTTGACATGAAAGGACAGCCGAGCCAAATAGGGTAATTGTGTTTTTTTCCTGTACAAAGAGTTAATTATAAGTTACCCATGGCTGTTCTATGGTTACTGAACCAGATTCATAGTCCATAAACGCCGGAGTACACAAGGTCATATCATTGCACTTGGATTACTAGTGGGAATAACAGTAGTATAATGCAAGTAGCTCTTCAGTTGTGATGTTGTTCTAACCACTTTGACCACGAGGTTGAAACCAGCCTAACCTAACTTCCAGCAGAACATAATCCGTTGGGTGAAACGCCCACCCTGCTAAATGCATGCAAGACACTTCCGCTCATGCGCATGCGACTGTCGTTCTGGACTTGACCTTCCATCTGGTTGAGAATTTGGTGTACAGAGTGTACCACACCGAACGCAAGCAACTCAGGCGGCAACTATCAGGCTCCTCGCCACGCCTCCGGTGCGCACAACATAAAACCTTCTTATCAAGCTGTCCTTCATCGAAACAAATGACGATTTAACAAGAGACTTGTAGATGAAACACAGAGGTTATATATCATCTTCGGAGCCAGCATCTCCTCGCCATTTTGTGCAGACGTCATGGTCGGTGTTGAAAGCAGGAGAGGAAGACAAAAATTCCCTAAAATCTGCCGGAAAATCTGAGCCAAGCGAAGCACAAATTTGTCGTTGTCATTGCCATACTGTTGTGTCCTATTATATGAAGACAACCTATTATTTTGCTGCAACTTTTCTGGAGAAACAAGAACTTAGTGCCACTCAATAACTGGCAGGGGCTTGTACCATCTTGCATCTTGAGTATATCATAAGCAATGTGCTGATTAGAAGCCCTTTTTGCTAGTATTTGGGGCATCTAAGGGCCCCTTTGATTCAAAGAAATGGTATAGGATTTTTGAAGGATTGGTTCCTATAGGAAATTTTCCTATAGATGTTGTTTGATTCATAAGATCACATCTTACAAGAATTATTCCCATAGGAATCTTGTACTCCCTCCGACCCGAATTAATGGGCGCACCACCGTTTTAACTTTTTTTTACAAAAAAAACCCCGTCAGTTTCCAATTCCAACCCGCAGCCACGCAACCGAGCAGAGCAGAGCCCGCACGGCTACCCAGACAGAGTCGCCCTCGGGCCGGAGAAGGCGGCGATCTCGCCGGTGCCGTCGACGTGGCCCTGGACGAAGTGGCCGCCCATGCGGGACGCCGGCGTGAGCGCGCGCTCGAGGTTGGCATCGTCGCCCGCGGCGCGCTCGCCGAGGGACGTGCACCGGAGCGTCTCCGGCGCGACGCCGAAGGTGAGCGTGGAGGCCGCGGCGTTGATGGCCGCCACGGTGAGGCACGTCCCTTCCACGGCGACCCCGGCCTCCAGCTCCCCGCCGCCTACCAGCGACCCACGGATTTGGGCCCGTACAGATTAGGGGCCCTGCGCGGCCCTGTTCCCGCCGGCGGCGAGCTTGCGGCGCGTCCATGCTCCGCTGCGGGGTCGGGGCGGCAGGTGGCGGCCTGGGAAGCGGCCGGACACAGGCGCCAGGAGGTCAGGGCGGCCGGCCGCGGCCAGGGACGCGGATCAGGGGCTCGGACCTGGCCGAGTTGACCTCCACTCCCCTGCTCTTCCTCTGCGCCGCGGACGCGCGGAGATCTCGACGCGTCGGAGATGCGATGAGGCGCGCCGCGCTACTCCTGCTCCTCGCCGTCCTCGCCGCCGCCGGGGCCGCGGTGTTGGATTTCTCCGGCGACGGCGGGGGCGCCCGCACGACAGCCATCAAGGTGGATCCCTTCTTGCGGTTCCCTTCGCGCAGCATCCGTGACGCCTACATCGCGCTCCAGACCTGGAAGGAGGCGGTGAGGGGCGCAAGGAGCGCGGAGGTGGGGAGGCCGGCGGCGGCGCGGCGGCGGGGGCGGGGTGGGCGTAGAAGGCGGCGATGGGCTTGGAGCAGCTGAGGAAGGGGGAGAGGTGGGAGGACGTGTAGCTCCAGGTGAAAAAGAGCAGGGGGCTTTTTGCAAAAAGACCACCGCGCCCATTAATTCGGGTCGGAGGGAGTAGTATAAATCCCATAGGAAAAAAGTAAGAGGTCCAACCTCATGAAAAATTCTTTTGCCACAATCAAAGAGAATCCCTCTTCCTATAGGATTCACTTATACATGACATGCTAATCCTATAGGAACTTGTTTGATTCCTATCCTATGATTCAAAGGAGCCCTAAAGAGTTGGATTTTTTTACAAATATAGCCCCTGCCCAATGCAATTGCTAAAAATAGCCTGCTCTGAAATTTTTTGTCAAAAATGGCTCTGGCGGGAAGACAGGGAAGCGACACATGTCCTCCCGCCATCTGGAATGGCGGGAAGTCTCCTGCGGCGACACGTGGCACATTCCGCCGGATGGAGTGGCGGGAGGTGGTGGGGTCAACATGACGAGACACGGACTGGTGCTCAGTGCCAAGGGACTTCCCGCCATTTGGTACGGCGGGAGGAGAATTTCCGCCACTTGGTATGGCGGGAAGAGACTTCCCTCCAACTGGAATGGCGGGAGGACACGTGTCGCTTTGTTGTCTTCCCGACAGGGCCACTTTTGACAATAAAATTCGGAGGGGGCCAATTTTAACAATTACGTTGGACAGGGGGCTATATTTGTAAAAAAATCTCTTTGCTTAAGAGTTAAGACACAACAATTATGACGAATTGACTTGTCCCTGACAGGAGGAGCAAAAGAACACACACTTCTGGGGCACGTACTGAATTGAGTTGATATAGAGACCTTTGGACGGAACCGGAGGTCCCTCTCATCTGAGATTCTTCTCGTCATCTTGTGCCCGGCTTGCAGCTAGCTAAAGTGCCAAGTTCACCTAATCCTGCACAATAGAGCATGTACCTCTCCAGGCTCTGCATGTAAATAGTCCGCTGGTTAGTGGTCGGGGAAATGACCATGAGCCAATGATATCCTTAGATCTCCATAGGATGCCAGCAGTGGTTTAAGTATCTCTGTCGCTGACATGATAGGGTTTAGGGTAGGATAACTAGTCGTACACTTATTCTACTCCTCCTCTGTTTTAAAATATATGACTTTTTAACTTTTTTTGATTTTGTCCTGATTCGTACGTATGTAGACATGTTTTAGTGTGTTGATTAACTCATTTATTAACGAATCATGACAAAAACAGAAAGATTAGAAATTCTTATATTTGAAAACGGAAGGAGTATTAGAATAAGTGTACGATTAGTTAACCTACAAGACCGCGGCACGAGCTACTGAATTATTATAGAGTTCACTTGGTTGTCCCTTGAGAAAATACTTGAATGAACCGAAATCAAATGTTTTTTAAACGAAGGTAAAAACTTTGCCTTATCCATTAATTAAGAAAGAAGTTGTCTGGTTTATTTGTGTAAGAAACCGGGAGAAAACATACGACGGACACCAACATCACAAGGAGGAGCCCAGACAACCACAGAGAGCAACACCTAAAGCAAGCAATATCCACAAACAAACAACTACCCGACCGCCAACAAACTCGCCCGACCTACCACAACCACGAAAAGATAACACGACAATCTTAAATGGGCCCAACAATCAAGTAAAAGCGGAAGCGTTCCTTGCGACGCCAAGCTTGTTTCTCGACCTCCTGAGAGATTTCTCCACCTTCATGATTTCACCATCGAAGACGTCCCCGCCAAGAAGTGAGCAATCTGCTTGCCATGTCCAGTGAAAACTGCCTCCAAATCGACAAGCAAGTCGCAAACCTCTTTGCCAAACAGAGACTCAAATACATGCCTCATCAACCCGATCATTCAAAGATGAGGAAGTGACAGAAGCAACAAAATATCCACTATCCATAGAGGCGGGCACCTGGCAGGGCCTAGACGGGTGTGGTGATGGCTAGGCCTGGGCATTCGGGTAAACCGAACCGATCGGTTCAGTTTCTTGGTTTATAAAAACTTCGGTTTTAGGAAAATGATGACCGATCGGTTATGTGCAAAACTGCTAACCGAGAATTCGGTGTCCCAAAACTTCGGTTCGGTGCTCGGCTATCACCGAATTAACCTGCTACTGTGCTTGCGCAGAGAGAAGGCCGCGGAAATTCAGCAGCGGTCACGAAGTCGGGGTGCGGCAGCTCCAACTCGCTAGCCGCTGCTAGCTGTGCAGTCTCCGGCAGTTGGCCGTCGCGTCGGGCGTGAGCAGGCGAGCTCCATCTTGAGGGCATGCGGTCACAAGCACTCGCGTTGCGAGGCAAGGCCGGGGGACAGGAGGAACTAGAGATGCCCTGCGGACGTCCTGCCGAAGTGAAGAGAAGGAGAGGCGGCGCATGGTGTGGCGGCCGCCAGGATACGCCTCTAGGGCGACTCGTGTACTCGTGTACGAGATGCAGAATTTGGGGGCAGCCGGGAGATGGGATCGTGAATGTACCTGGGTTGCTTTTTTTTCTTTTTGGAGACAAAGGTGCGTGGGTTGGGTACGTGGGCATGTGGGGACGATCGTTGGGCCCTTTGTGGATTGAGGGTGCTTATTGGGCTGGGAAATTGGGTGGTTTCAGCCTATTTAAGCTACTCCCTATTTATTATTCGGTTTGTTCGGGTAAGCAATGCTTAAAACCGAAATCTCCGAGTTAAATTCGGGTTTTCAAAACTGCTGACCGAAGCAGGAACCAAATATTTCGGTCTAGGTTAGTTCGGTGTCGGTCCCGGTTCTCTCGGTTCGGTATTTTGGTGCTCGGTTAAAATGCCCACCCTAGTGATGGCGCCACCATAGATGATTCTCCACAAGGCTCCTGCAGCTTAGGCACGATCTGCGCAACTGAAACCACAACCTCGGTGATGACAACACTCTCAAGGACAGACGACGTCGCAAGCAGAGCACGAGGAGAAAAGTCACTGCGACGTAATCTGAATCTTGGCAAGAGCATCCCGAAGCTCAGTGCGAACCATCTCAACCTTCTAGAAATAGTTTTTCGGAGGAGTATTTTCTCAAAAGGGTTGGCAATTTTTTTTTACCTCAAGTGCAGCACAAAAGCTTTTAAAAGGCTTATTTCAAAAAAAACACTGCCAAGCCTATTGGGCCTGGTCCAGGTTTTTGGCCCAAATGAACCCAACTCTAGCACATTCGGAATAATTTAGGAACGGCCCATATAAAAACAGCACCGTGATTCAGAGCGGCCGCCGAACCGAACATTCGAGCATTGCCACCAACTGCAACGAGTTCAGCAACCACTGTTCTCCCCCACAAGCTTTACGTTTGATGGCTCCCCCCTACACCACGCCCCAAATCACTCCCTTGCTCTATACATTCCGATTGACCGTGCTAGCTAAGCTAGCTAGTGTCTCTCCGTTACCCGATACGGTTGGCTTTCGATCGATCATACGAGACATGAAGAAAACTAGAAACTACGTACTCTCCTAGGCCTGTGAACAGATCGTCGTTAGCATCATCGTCTCCATCCTAGAAGATGATCGACTACGCGGCCGCTGCCCTTGCGGCGGTGGCGCTGCTGCTGCTCTACACGGTGCACCGGTGGAGGAACCCTCGGTGCAACGGCCGCCTCCCGCCGGGATCCATGGGCCTCCCGCTCGTCGGCGAGACGTTCCAGTTCTTCTCCCCCGACGCCTCGTTCGACATCCCTCCCTTCATCCGCCACAGGCTCGCAAGGTTCTTACGCGTTTTGGGGCTTGGCATCTCTTCTTCCCGCTTGAGGCACGAGCTAGTTTTATGGGCTACTGATTTCTTGTCTTTGGGGTGTATGTGAGATAGGTACGGGCCGATCTTCAAGACGAGCCTGGTGGGGCATCCGGTGGTGGTGTCGGCGGACGAGGAGCTGAACCACATGGTGTTCCAGCAGGAAGGGGAGCTGTTCCAGAGCTGGTACCCGGACTCCTTCGTCGAGATCCTCGGCCGCGACAACGTCGGGGAGCAGCAGGGC
Source organism: Poa pratensis (assembly GCA_947311845.1). NCBI lineage: Eukaryota > Viridiplantae > Streptophyta > Magnoliopsida > Poales > Poaceae > Poa > Poa pratensis. The sequence goes on from CAMZMU010000128.1 coordinate 93,029,336, forward strand.
ACCATGTTCAAGTACCTCAAGAACATGGTGCTCAGGTTCTTCGGCCCGGAGAGCCTCAGGGAGTCCGTCCTCCGCGACGTCGAGCACGCCGTGTGCAGCTCACTCTGCACCTGGTCCACCTTGCCGCTGTCGAATTCAAAGAGGCCGTCTCCACCGTAAGCATTCTTTATGTTGTTCTCGATGCACAGAAAATTATCTAGGTTCTGATTTCTCACTCCATGAAGACGGTGTAATTTGGCGTGCAGATGGTGTTTGAGATTTCTGCGAACAAGCTGCTCGGTTCGGAGCCGTCAAGGTCCAAGGTCCTGCGGAAGAGTTTCTTCGATTTCGTCCGAGGGCTCATCTCCTTCCCGCTCTACTTGCCAGGGACAGCTTACTACTCATGCATGCAGGTGTCACTCTAACTACTATAGTACTTGCCTGGGCATCACAAATCTGCACACGTTGTGAATTGAGGAATTTTTGGTTAACTTAATTTCAGGGACGGATGAGTGCAATGGAGGTGCTGCAGCAAGTGCTGGATGAGAGGAAGCTATCAGCAAAGGCCCTCGGAGGAGAAGCACTGCGCCACGGCGACTTTCTGGACTATGTCGTCCAAGAGATCACGAAGGAGAAGCCGGTCCTGACGGAGGGAATGGCGCTGGACCTCATGTTTGTGCTCCTCTTCGCGAGCTTCCACACGACGTCGCTGGCGCTCACACTGGCCGTCAAGCTCCTCGCCGACCACCCTCGCGTTCTGGATGAGCTCACGGTGAGCACGCGTGTACAGAGCTTGGCTTGCGTGCCTCGCGCGTGCAGAGCGTGTGCTCTAAATACCTATGATTTGGCTTTGGTTGTAGGTGGAGCATGAAACGATCCTGAACCAGCGTGAGGCATGTACCGAGTCTGATGGTGATACAGTTACATGGAAAGAGTACAAGTCCATGACATTCACATCCCAGGTATTGGATTAACAACTAATGATCAATTTAAGATTGTAGGTAATCAAATGCACATGCATTTTCTGTTTTAAAGGTCATAAACGAGACGGTCCGGTTGGCCAACATTGCGCCTGGCATTTTCAGAAAGACGTTGAAAGACGTACAGTGCAAAGGTGACCATGATACTCACTCCACATCAAATTATCCTGGCATTGTATCTCAGTGTTATGATCTAAATCATTTGTCCTGACAAAACAAAAGAAGCAGTAACGGTACTTCTCAAATGATAATTTCTGGTGACAGGTTACACTATTCCAGCTGGATGGGGAGTGATGGTCTGCCCGCTAGCAGTCCACTTGGATCCAGATATTTACACAGATCCCCTCACTTTCAACCCTTCAAGGTTCAAGGTTTGTGGACCTAGCTTAATGCTCAACTCATGCAAGATCAAACAGCCCAACCCCATGTATTGTACCACTTTATCTAGTATACAACCGGTCTGTACTTAAGTTAATCGGGGTTCCACATTCACACAGGATCATAAAATGGAGATAAACCGTGGGTCAAGACACTTCATGGCATTCGGAGGAGGCATCCGTTTCTGTGTTGGAGCAGACTTCAGCAAGCTACAAATGGCCATTTTCCTCCATTTTCTTGTCACAAAATATAGGTGCTTCTAATTTTTGCTGGTTATCCCGATTTGGAGTTCACTCTTTTTGGAACCCTTCACATGTTTTACATTTCCTTCCACCATTTGCTTCACCGTATTTCAGGTGCATACAACTGGGGGGATGCAAGATAGTCCGGACTCCGGGCCTAGAATTTCCTGACGGCTACCACATCCAAATCAGGCAGAGAGACTGACCAACTGGGTGTTGTTGACCACAAGAAAGTTCCTGCAATCAAAAGTTGACTACAAAACAGCTATGGTGTGTTATATTTATGTTCAAGTGGAGCAGATGTTGAATGGGATGTGAAGAAGAAGTAATCCAAAACTTTGATGAAATAGACGAAAATATTTCCCAAGAATTTGACCTAGCTGACCCCTGGTGGCGCGAGGAAGAGAATCTGAGTTTTTGTGCAGTGTGCAAAAACACGTTTGCAACATAGGGGGAAACACAGACATGCAGCAATCGCACAAAAACTAGCAAAAATTTGACATGTGCCTTCGCAACAATCTCGTATGCATTTTGTTACAAATATAATGAATGTATACAATATTGAAAAAATCTAAAAAAAACGTTAGGCAAAGAGGACTAGCTAGCTAAGGGCGTGTTTGTTTCGGCTTCCATCAGCTTTCCACGGAAAAAAGTCACAGAATCGAAACAAACAGGCTGGCTTCCTCGCTCGCTTCTCCGAAGCCAAAGCCGCAAATACACAGGGCGAGCGAAGCACCTGGGGACGTGCTTCCCGCAGCTTCGCGCTGCTTCCCGCAAAGGGCAGCCAAACGTTTTCTTAAAAGGTCATATCGTTTGCCCGTATTTACAAGGAATGCCACTGTCCGAAGCAAACACCCCAGCCCCGGTTCATTTCTTTTTTTTCTCAGTACCACATTATCCCTTTCCTCACGAACGGGGGCCTCACATCCCGCACGAGCCGCACCGCCTCGCCGCCCGACCTTGCCGTCCCCGCGTCCCCCACCGGCGGCTGCTCCTCCTCCCGCCGACCCCGCCGCACCACCTCGCCGCCCCTCCTCGACGGCGTTCCCCACCGTCCTCCAGGCTCCCGTTCCCCGCCGTCCTCTCTACGAAGCTCGTCCGCGACCGGCCCGTCGTGCTGGACCGGCAGAGCTTCGACGCCACCGTCGCCGCCGTCCTCTAGGTGAGGAAGATTCCGGCCTAGCCACCCCATTTTCTCCAATTTTTTCCTGCTTCGGAAATGCTTGCTAGATGGAATTGCTGCTGGTCTGTGTAGATGGATCTGTGTAGATGGATCTGTAGTCAACGTTTAGCTTGTAGATAGAATTGCTGCTGGTCTGTGTATGATTGCTGCAACGTTTAGCTTTAGATAGAATTGCTGCTGGTCTGTGTAGATGATTTTGTCCAGAGTGAAAAGTTGCAGTCTCATTTTTTATGGTTATAAACTGGTAATTAAGATCTTGCAGTTACTGAATTTAGACGTGAGGAAAATCAGTATTCTACTTCTGAAATCATAATCATACTCTGAACATTTTACCATCAGGAGTGCAAAATTCATAGAGTAATTCTGTAGTTTTTGTGTGTGTTTTAGCTTGTGTTAGTAATTTCCAATGGGGGACAAGGATTACGCAGTTTGGGATGCACACTCTGTTCGTATTTTGTGCGACATTTGTATGGAGGAAGTCAATGCAAACAATAGGAATGGAGGTTGTTTGAGTAAGAAGGGGTACAAGAATTTAGAGGACAAATATGCCGAGATAACGGGAAAAAGGCTGACAAATAAGCAATTCAAAAACAAATGGGTTCAACTATGTGTTGTATGGGTTCAACTATGTGTTGTATGTGTTGTTTCTTATTATTTGTATGCCTCTTGTATGTGTTGTTTCTTATTATTTGTTACCATCGTTCAACTATGTCATGTCAATTTTTTTGACATATTCTTATATGAAATTTGTAGGATGGATGGTGGTGGCGACAATGGACGTGATGAAGAAATGATTCGTCATCTCCTCGGGTTGGCACATGACATGGCTGTGTTGGGCTACATTGGTAATCTCTATTCTGAGAAGTATTTGAATAAGGCACTTAAGAGAATTCCACAACAAACTGGGAATGAATGGGTGTATGAACAACTTGCTGATAGAAAAAGATGCTACAAAATGTTCAGAATGTATCCTGATGTGTTTCACAAATTGCACGACTTCCTAGTTAGCAACTATGGGTTAATTTCAACTAGAGACATGTGATCTGTTGAATGTCTAGGGATGTTTCTATGGTGTGTTGGAGCACCACAATCGTTTAGCCAAGTTCAGAACCATTTCTGTCGGTCTCTTGAAACAATTCATAGGAAATTCCATATGGTATTGAATTGTTTGTACAACATGGGTAAAGATAACATAAAACCGGTGGATCGAAGTTTCAAGGATGTGCATCCAAGGCTTCAAGATGCACGTTTCTATCCTCATTTCAAAGGTGCCATTGGCGCCATTGATGGCTCACACATCCCTGTTGAAGTTGACAAAGAAGAAGAGGTCAACCACACAGGAAGACATGGTTACACATCACAAAATCTGTTAGCGATATGTGATTTTGATCTCAGATTCACATTTGTGGTTGCTGGATGGGCTGGTTCGGTACATGATAATCGCATTCTTACACACATCATGGAGAAGTATCCAATTGAGTTCCCAACCCCTCCTGATGGTAATATTCTTTTTGTCATTATTCACATGAGATACATATGCATTATTACTTGAAGTCATATTTCATAAAATTTTCTCGTGTGCGTAGGTACATACTATCTTGTTGATTCTGGTTATCCAAACAGAAAGGGGTTCCTAGCTCCTTACAAAAACAATACATATCATATTCCGGATTTCCGTCGAGAAGGGCCACCAACGAAGAAGGAAGAAATTTTCAACCATGCCCACTCATCGTTGCGAAATTGCATTGAGCGCATCTTTGGGATCTTGAAAAACAAGTGGCGCATTTTGAAGGGCATCCCTCATTTCGACTTGGTTACACAGAAGCGAATTATCATTGCTTGTTGTGTGCTTCACAATTTCATTAGAGACTCCAACTTGCGTGATAAGCAATTTGATCGATGTGATGCAGATGAGAATTACATGCCCAAGGTTCAAATGCAAGCAATTACCTTGCCCAGTGACCATGTGTCGGGTCAACTACACACAAGAGACATGAATGGAACACGTGAAGACATTGCCAACGCATTGTTCATTTGTAGACAACGTTAGAACTCATTGATCTAGCTAGTATAATGTAGTGGAATTGTATTTTGAACAACTATATATTCGTAATGGTTATGTAATGACAATTGTATGGATATGAAAGTTTGACTTGAATTTTATATGCACATGTTATTTATTACACGTGAGAGCAGCAACAAAACAACTCTGATAACTATAAAGGGTGTTTCAGACAATTCAACAATCTACAGTCAGCCAGCCAGCTAGGTTGCCAAAGAGCTCCACTGAAAAAAGCCAGCTTCTCTAGACAGCACTTTTCTACACAGCACCCACAGCCAGCCACAGCCAGCCCAAACAAACAGGCCCTAAACTGGGCTGTTGGCCGTAAAATGGGCTAGAAATCACTGTTAGGCCGAAGGAGAAGGCCTACCGGAATCATTTTCTCTTGCTTTTTTTTTTCCTTTTTCTCTCTCCTGTCCCTTCGCCCTTCCCATCGCGGCATCGCCGCAACCATCGCCACCCTCCCGCCGCTCGCACGCCAGGCTCCCGTCGCCGGTTCCCCCTGCCTCGAGCCGCCCTCACGATCTAATCCGACGCGCCTTCCTTCTAGATACCTGCAGCTCCTCCTGTGGACGCCCGCGAGCTCCGAATCGGCGCCATGGTGCTCGGTATCTTCACCGCCGGGCGCTGGTCCAGGTTGAGCTCCAACGCCGGTCGCCTATCTGCCTAGCAGCAGCCGACGCGCCGGACCTTACCAGCATCTTCGAACCTATATCCCACCCTGAGCAGCTCGACTCCTGTCTCCCACCGGCAGCACCTCTGGGCCTCTGTTCTTCCACAACTCCGGCGGTGCAGCTCGTCGGCAGCACCCCTCCCTCCTCCAAAGCAGCGGTAACCCGTCGGTATGACAACTTCTACTACCGGCAACACCCCTCTGCCTTCTATCGTTCCCTTTCCTTGCAAATGTTTTTCACTCTATCAATTGCAGTAGTAGGATCTCCTATTGTTGACACTTGACAGTAGAAGGGATGTTTTTATTGTTGTTGACAGTAGAAGTTTTTATGCAATGAAACAGATTTTCTCAATATTATCTTCATGCTACCAAACATAATTTGTTTAGATGGATCATTTGGCAAGGAAACAACGTCAACTATTGTGAAAGCAGCCGGCCTCGCAGCTGTATTGGCTGCTTATATGATGTTTATCTCAAGAGGAACTAGGGAACAAATTTTGAGGATATCGTTACGTTGTAGGATTGATATGGATATTTCTAGGGAATTAAATCTAATATACATCAATCATTCCACGATATAAATTGCTGAAATCAGCTAAGAATGTGAAAATCTCCCTTTTTCGTTTGTGTACTTTGTTTAGAGAGACAAAATTATTGATACTTCCTCCAAACCGAATTAAGTGTCGCCAGAAAAACACTGTCCACGTACAACTCTATGGTACAAGTCCCGAAAGTTTTTTGGATCGGAGGGAGTAGATAGTATTCATACTTCTATCAAGGACAAGTAACCATGTTTCTCCTAGTTGTTGGCCACAACACAAGGTTTAGGGCTCTACAACCGATTTTTAGAAGATTTATTGAATTAATCAGTAGGTATTTTAAGGCAGTGCTATATGCTGTTAGAGAGTTGCGAGATGAGATGATCCGTCCTCCCTCAACTCATACCCACCCTAAAATTCAACAAAACAACTGCTTCAATCCTTACTTCAATGTAACCTGATTTTTTATTATTTATTTTTTATTAGTTATCCATCGAGTAGCCCTATCAGTGGGATGAATTAATGGATCCTGAAACAGAAACATCAAACATACTACTGTTGAGCCAAAACGAACAGCAATCAACCCAGGCAAGCTAGGGCTTCCGTGCCACCAAGGGCTGGATAGATGAAGGGTTGAGTTCCGGAAATGCTAAGGACATGGATGACATTTTTTTCGTGCGATGAATAGATGACGCATATCAAATCAGTCATTAGGAAACACAACTGGCAGAGAACATGTGCGTTGGTACTAAATGGTTTGGTAAGAAAACCATTTTAGAGTATCCCTAAAGAAACATCGCTCTTGTGATGTTGCTAGTGTTCAGTGGTTGTTTTTTCTTAATTCGGTTGCAATATGTGGTTACTCAGGTCCTGATTGTTACTTTCGTTATCTTCGCACAAGCAACTAGGGCATTCAAGGTTGGTAATATGGCGGTCGTTGTATGTAGCTGAAAGGATCCAAGAGTTGGAGCCAAACATGTGTGGGGTGAATGTTCTACTGTCTAATGTCTATGCTACCACATCAAGGTGGGTTGATGCGAATAAAATGAGAACGAGGATGCACAGTAGGAGAGTAACTAAGCGTCCTGGTTGCTCTTTCATTGAAGTGGACGGATATGTGCATGAGTTCTTTTCAGGAGATGATTCACATTTCGAGACTGAAGCAATATACTACATTCTTATAGGGATTAATGAAATGTTAGTAGCAGAGTCCTTCCTGATGTGAAAGTTAATACATTTCTGTGGAAACCGTACATGTGATTCTATGATCTTTTAATTAATGAAATGATGAAATCCATAGTATGTTTACGTATTTGCATTTCCATCCGATGAGGGGAGTTTTTCTCCAGACATTGCAGCATTAGCCATTTTAGTGTGCAATTGAGTGTACACTATTATCCTTATTTTACTGGCAATTGTGTCTAAAAATATTTCCTGCTAGTACTGTAAACTTTGCCAGGTAATAGTGTAATGCGGAAAAGTGTTGCTGCCATGCTACTATGTCAGAAGAAATTAGCTGTAAATTGTATCGAATATCTGATAACTCCACAGGGTAAAGTGCTTATGTTTATTCCCTGCTTGTTGCTACGAAAGCTGGAGTTTATGTTTGAATAGTTACCTACTGTCATCTTGGCTAAAACTTGGTTGACTTTTTAAAAGGTCAAATTGCACAAGTGGTTGTTGAATTTCTAGAAGTAGCTGTCAGCTGCATTGTCTTCCTCAAAGGATTCTATCCTACTCGTAAGAATTCCTTTCAATTTTGTGTCTAAGCTACATTGGTAACTCTGCTGTTTGTGGTTTTTTCCGCTGGACATTGATTAAACACAATGCATGTGTAGGTGCATTTGAGAGGAGAAGGTACATGAATTTAGTTGTCCAGAAAGCTGTGCACCCCGAGCTTGCTGGCTATATCCACTCTGTGACTACTGGCCTTCTGCCTTTCATACTTAAGGTGTGTTGTGTTCCATTGGTTCTTCCTCCACCTGCAATGACATGCACTCTAAAAGTAATCATATTATTAACGGGATTCATTATAGCTATGGCAATGAATATTTAGTTTACAAAAACATTCATGCTTGCTATACTTGAGATCTACCTCATGTGATCTAGTAGTTGTAAATTGGATGACCTTAACAACCTTCAAAACAGGAAATAAGACCTTAACTAACTGAACGTCAGCCCTTTGTTGCCTTTTCTTGTGTGATTTTGAAATCCAGCAATCTTTCTCCATGACATGTGTAGGGTAACTCGATATGTTATACAACTTGCATTGCTGCTTCCTTGAAGTCTTGCACAATCGTTTTTGAGCATATGACCGCTGCATACTTGGCAGTTGTATCATGTAATATGCATGAAAGAAACAAAATATAACATGTTTGCCCTTAACTTCATGCTTGAGGACCCCTGGTGTTCCAACGGTCACCATTGTAGTATACAAGTTTCAATTTGGTCAGTTTCATACTCGAGGACCCCCTGGTGTTCAAACGGTCACCATTGTAGTATACAAGTTTCAATTTGGTAAGGTCTTCATAACTAGCCATAGTTCTATTACGATCCAGGGAGAGGGTCGTAGTGATCTTCTTCTTCTATGACAAAGATCACATGCCAATCGAGAAGTTTGTGTTGAAGCTTGCAGTGAGCCAATCCTACGGCTCAAATTTGGAGCAGTCCAGCCTGGAGTTTGCTCTGCGAGCTTTCTTGATCAAACTGACTGTCGTGGAACCAATCACAAAACCCCTTCCACCAGGTAGATAGTCGACACACTCCCTTTCCTCTAAGGTTTTCTTATAAGGCCAACAAGAGCTGTAACCATTACCGGGAGTGCTCATAAGCAACACACACTTGCCTTGTGGCAGATAGCAGCTGGGAGATCACCGCCTACTTCCGGTCCCTCCCGCAGATGGTGTCAAGGACGAGGAGGACGATGCTCAGATGTGGATCCCCATGGACACCAAGATGTGGATGCAGACGCCGCAGATAACCCCCATCAAGTCGATGGGCTGCGATCCACTGAAGATGTAGCTCTACCTGGAGCACCTAACCCCACGGAGGGCAAGGATCCCGCTCCATAATTTTGGGTAGTCTCACGGCAAGTTAAGAGATGGGGTATGAACAAGGCTTCTGTCTTTCTCTTCTACTGGGTGGGAGTTAGTTTGTTGATCTTGTTGAAGGATTCTCTTAGAGCACAGGAATAAATCCCATTTGTGGAATTGGCAAGGCTCTCTCAGATGGTGTCGCTCTTTTCCTTTTCTCTGGCAGTTCATTGGAGTGTATCTGAACAGGGGAGACATACTGAAGCCGTTTGGTTCATGGGATTTTCTAGGATGCCCTTTGAGCTCATTTTCTACCATGCTGCCCTCTCGTTCTCCAAGGATTTGAGCCTTAGGATTAGAAAGATCAGATCGAGAGACGGGCGCGTTAGCCCAGTGGTGAGGGCTGGCAGTGGCCACCCCACCCGCCCGAGATCGACTCCCAGCGGGAGCGATTTTCTGGTGTCTCATGCGCTGCACTGTTCAGAGGAACACTGTAGCCTCGGCTCTTCTCGCAGGTGCCTCACAACGTCCATATGCCACAGGCGAGGATGACGTGCCCGTCATTCACGGAGTTCAGGACTTCGGAAGTCTCTCAAAGGACGTGTTGGAGATATAAGTTGTAGGTCTAGTTTAGGCGCTTAGTCGGGTGTGAGTTGTGGTGTGCGTGCGTGTGGTGTGTGTGGCTGTGCGTCCGAACAGATACTACAGCTTGTACTCAGGTGAGGCTCAAAAAAAGATCAGATCGAGCGTTGACGTCCCTGCGGCATACACTGATCCCCTATACTAATACTTGCCCACTTGACCAGCTGCCCATGAGGAGCTTACTTCAAATGGTAAACATCATCACTTTTCCATGTAACCAATCAAGGACTGAGGGCTAGAGTTTCGCTCCGTCACACTTTTCCAGTGGAATCAAACAGCAAAGACCTAGACCAAAAGGCATCTCTAGCCGATCTAGTAAAACTTGTCTCCTTATCCGGCTCCTTATATTTAACTTTTTATAATTTGATAAGTTAAAGGGTGGCAGTTACTAGCTGAACTCCTATACTTTTTTTGTCCAATTTTTTAAGGCATTTTCACATACATTTCAAACAACTGCATAGTATTTCACATACATTTTTTAATCATTTGAATAATAGAAATCAAAATATGTAATAAATAAATAATTTCATACATATAATTCATCCAGTCGAACAATTCAAATTAAAACATACATGGAGTTCATCCAAACGCCACCACATCGATCTAGTTTGATCGTGCACTTGGCGTCCATGTTCCTCGGCGGTGGCTTTGACCGCCGGGCACACCAGACGACGAGGTGTAGGGCTAGCCGGAGATGGGGGTCGGACGAGGATGAGCCTCAGTTGTCGATGTTGCTGCCTTCTTTTTATTCTTCTTCCCCTCCTCCTCTTCGAGCGCCTTCATGACCTCTGTCGGCTTCCTCGCCCGCTCGCAGCCTGCCAGAGCAACGGGAGGGCAACCTGCCGTCACCGTTGCCGCTGCGGCATTGACACCACAATTGCCAGCGTTGGTTGGTGGTGCACCGGTGGCCCGCACCAAGTTTTGGTCCCCAACCTCTTTCTTGGCGCCGGTGGGTCCGTGTGGGTCGATTCTGGCGGCGACGCGCCGACGAGAGTGGCCGGCGGGGTTGCCAACGAGTCTTCCGGTTCCATTCCGACCGAAATCGAGGGCATCGGTGCCGGCGACGAAATTGGACGGGAAGTGGTGGTGGCTCTGCGAGAAAGAGGGGTGGTCAAAATTATACTACGCGAGGCCACGGTAGAGTAGGAGTTGGGCTACCTTTTGAGGCCAAGTCTTAATTTTTTTACTCTAACAGTTTGAGAGATCGGCTAGGTATGGTTAACTTCTCAAAATGGGGAGTTAAAAGATTTTTAAGGGATCAGTTAGAGATCAACTACGCTAGCCGGAGCTAGAAAATCACGAAGCAGACTTGTGCCTTCCTTTTTGGTTCCAGGCGGCACTTCCTTCTTGTGTCTTCCTTTCTTTTTAAAAAGTCCAGTGCATGACTCTCAGCGAACGAGAGAGCCTGGATACAACTCTCCATGCTCAGTACACTGTAGAAACATGGGCTTCAGTAGTGCTCCATGTCTCTACTACACAAATTTAAGGGCTACTCATCTGCCCATGCCTTCTAACCAGTAGCTGATAAGCTCTACAGTCTACACGTCCTAGATGTCCACAACTCAATCCGTGAACAAGCCAATTATTAGTTTATTACCCACATGACAAGATTAAAGAATAAGCTAACAAGAACTACTGAGATCGATTGGGATCCTGTTAGATAATCGAGAGTCAACTAACAACATGTGGTTTAAAATGTCTATGGATTTCTTCTCAATCTGCGCAAAGAGCTACTAGCTGCTAACACCTCTTTTCCATTCTAGCGGCACTTACATTACATATGTTGTGTTTTGAACGGGTTTTTGGCTCTGGAGTTCTGGTGGGTCTTGAAAGTTGAAATGGATTATGGACACTCCTCTTAACCGTGTGCACGTAATGTATCCAAACTTAGAAGTGCTCCCTTATATTACAGATCACTTTTCAGAGCTAAGTACTGTGGGTGATCAGTTGATCACCGTTGACCAGATCGAGCATGGAGACCCGGAGAGGGAGCCGCGGTTGCCTACTTAAATACCGTCCCTCCTACTACAGGACTGCTCTTCCAGATCCAGAAAGCCTTTAGCTTAGAGATGGAAGGCTACTCGCCAGTGCCATATGCTTCCCTCTTGGGCCTTGCAATTGTTGTAGCAGGGTGGATTGTACACTGCGTGTACAGATGGATGAATCCCCAATGCAAAAATGGGAGGCTCCCTCCTGGCTCCATGGGTTTCCCTCTCGTTGGTGAGACCTTCCTGTTCTTCAAGCCAAGCCCTTCGCTGGACGTCCCAACCTCTTCTACAAGCAAAGGCTCAAAAGGTAATTAAGTCCAACATTATACAGTATACTACTGGATAACCGATGCTAATGATTATTTTTAGGCCAAAGGCTCATAGCTAGGTGGATGCTAGTAGACTAGTACTAGCCAAACTTCGGATCGAATCAGCTAGTTACCTTGAGCAGCAGGAGTGGATTAACAAATTCCTTGCATTCATGTGTGCACTGCAGGTACGGGCCTGTGTTCAAGACGAGCCTGGTGGGGCAGCCGGTGGTGGTCTCCATGGACGCCGAGGTGAACCGCTTCATCTTCCAGCAAGAAGGCAAGCTATTCCGGAGCTGGTACCCGGACACGACCAACAAATCTTCGGCAAGGACAGCATCGCCACTTACGACGGCTCTGTCCACAAGTACGTCCGCAGCTTCTCGTCCAGGCTCTTCGGCCTCGAAAGCCTCAGGGACGTGCTCCTCGCCGAGATGGATCGGAACGTGGCGCAGAGCCTCGCGGCATGGGCCACGAAGCCTAGCATCAAGGTCAAGAACGCAGTGGCCGACGTAAGTATAAATTAAAGTCAGCATTTGTTCAAGAGTCGAGAGAGTTTTTTCTGAACACCATGTATACTTTTTCTGTACCATCTATTTTGTGTTGACATTCGTGCGTAATTTTTTTTAACAACAGGGGCAACATTGCCTCATTTTATTTGAAAAAGTCGAAGCCAAAACAAAAGAAAATAAAAACTTGGCAAATCAACAATGTAGTGGAGCAATGTATGGAAAATAACTTCGTATTTTTTGATGCACTGTAAATATCTAAACGAGGATTTACAGATAAATATTATTATTATAAGTTTTTATGGTAATTTATTTTTCTTATATTGTAGTTCCAATGAAAAAATTGACCCGAGTTCCAATAAATTGATGGCCTGCAAACTTTCAAGCTTTATTTTTTTTGTTTGAAAGAAAAAAAGGTCCATAAACCGATCTCAACACGAAAATAAATGGTCTAGATAAGGGTGTGTAAATGGTCATCAATCACAACTTTCCCCTCCTTGTAAAAATTTAGTAGTGGCATACATTGGTAACTAATAATTGTTGCCTTCCTGCCATGGCCATGCAGATGATCTTTGATTTAACAGCCAAGATGCTGATTGGTTTCAGCCCTGAGAAGTCAAGGAAACTGCGTAAGAACTTTGATGCCTTCTTCCAGGGGTTGGGCAGATCTAGCCATCTTCTTGTTTTCTGCTGTGCAGCTTCTGACTTTCCTCTGGCCGGCCATGGTGGTGAGGAGAGGAGAGGATTTAGAGGCAGCTTCGGCAGTGGAAGAGGTGGTGTTGCGGGGTTTCAAGCGCCGGAGCTTCCGAGTTGTTCCTGGCGTTCGTCGGTGAAGATGATGCAATCCATGATGCTCCAGTGGATGGAGGCGGTGGCCTGCGTCGTGCTCTCGGCGGCCTCTTCAATAAAACTCGCTTTTCGCGATTCCGGCGGCGGCGGTGCGGATTTTGTTGTTGCCCTTGCAACTCGTCTTGGTGACGAGGGAAAAGGGAAGCATCGAATCTGTGCACGCATGCGGTTGGACTCGCACCAGGGGAGCAGCAGTGCTTCTCCAGGGAGCGCTCTCACGGCGGCGTTCTTCTCGTCGTCGTCCATCATGGTCGAAGGGCGACCGCTCCCGCCTTCGACGTCGGCGACGGCTTCTTTCGGCCGGCGTCCAAAGGGCATCTTCAACCTCCAGGCTGTCATGCCGTTGTTGTGGAGGCCTCTCAGCTACGATGCAGCAGGCTCCCGCCTCCCCGTCCCAAGTGGCGTAGTCCCCGGCGACGTCGAGGTTGGCTGCATCGAGCTCAGGATCAGTCGCACTGGAGAAGGAGCAGGACCCAATTGCGTTCCTCTTATTCTTCCTAGGGTCCTAGGTGCAAGTTGTAAGGGCTGGTGTGTAATTTCTAGATTTCCTGTTGCCTTATCTGTAAAATGTACCAGTGTTGACTTTTAATGAAGACTCTCGGTCCTTCGGGACCGACCCCCTGTTCAAAAAAAAAAAACATCACCTAATAACTAACATATCTGACTGTCAGTCTTCAGAAACATGCAAGCATGACACGATTGTTTATCTTGACACCTCTGTAGGGAAGGAAAAACGTGCAGAAGGTACTCAAGGACCTACTGCAAGAGAGGCTCAGTACACCTGAAAAGCGACACGGTGATTTCATGGATGAGGTGGTTGACGAGCTGCGGAGTGGAACAGGGATGATAAGTGAGAAATTTGCTGTAGACTTTGTGGCCGCCCTCTTGTTCGCCAGCTTCGCTACGGTATCTTCATCGCTCACGGTTGCTATGAAGTTCCTCAGCGACCACCCCAATGTAGTTGAATCGCTCAAGGTTGAGTCTCCTTCTACTGCTACAAGTTATTAATACTGTTTTTGGAAACCTAGCGATTCACACTTTTGGGCAGGACTTATGTCCATAAAGAAGTTTTTTTTCCCACATGGATCTTTCACAATTAGGGATGGATCGGAAATTCGCTTCTGGGATGATAAATGGCTAGGCCAATCTACCCTCAAAGAACAATATCCGGCTCTGTATTCTATTGTACGAAACAAAATCGACACGCTCGCGAAGGTGTTAGGTTCTTACCCACCAGATGTTTCGTTCAGAAGAAGTTTACTTGGATCAAGACAAGCATCCTGGAATGCTCTGCTCATTCGATTGGTTTCAGTCCAACTATCGGAAGGTCCAGATAAATTTCAATGGAATCTTACGACGAATGGTAAATTTTCGGTTGATTCCATGTATAGAGCACTAATTCTACCTGAAGCTCCAGTAGATAGTAGAAATAATAATAAAATTTGGAAGATGAAGATATCACTAAAAACAAAAGTGTTTGCGTGGTATCTTCATCGAGGAGTAATTCGTACAAAAGACAACCTTACCAAGCGCAATTGGCACGGAAGTAAAAAATGTGTCTTCTGTCACCATGGCGAGACTATTACTCACTTATTCTTCCAATGCGAGTTCGCCAGGTCTATATGGTCAGCCATCCAGATAGGTTCTACCTTACATCCCCCAATATTGGTTGCAAATATATTTGGCAGCTGGTTAAATGGGGTGGATCCTAGGTTTAAACTCTTCAGTAGGGTGGGAGCGATTGTTGTTATTTGGTCGCTATGGCTATGTAGAAATGACAAAAGGTTTTTAACGATAAAAATGCTTCTGTTATGCAGGTTATTTATCGGTGTACAGCTACGCTACGAGCATGGACGGCCTTGCAGCGTGTGGAGCACCAGGATTTATTTATGGAGGTGGCGTCCAGACTGGAGGCTGCGGTCAGGGAGTTATACTCCCGACATGGATGGCAACATAGTCTCGGATTGAGCTACCATCTTCTTAGGCGGATTTACCATTTCTCATTTTGATATGTAATTCGTCTTTTATTTTTCACGTCGAATTGAGTACTGGTGGATTTGTGGCTGTGTGCATCTTAACTATGCAGAGTCCGGGTGTAATGATTAAAACTCTTAAGTAATAAAATCCCTTTATCTAACAATATAATGTTACCAATCTTATGCTAGTACACTGACAGTAGCTCTAGTTATGTTAAATACTTGAATTTGAATGGTTAAATAACAAAAGCGGTAGACTTACAAGGTGCACCTTCCTGCAGGAGGAGCATGAAGCGATTCTGAAGAAAAGACAGGGTGCCAATTCTGGGATCACATGGGAAGAGTATAAGTCCATGACATTTACTGCTCAGGTATCAGTTCATCTGTACCTTGAATACACAATTTAGGAATTAATCAGGTTTAGTCGTAGGACATTGGACAATAACCAGACTGGTCCGTAACAAGTTAGAGCATAGAGCAATTTCTGCTACATATTCTGTTGTGTATGCACCATGCATGTACTCGTCTACTCAAGCAAACGCTCCCCTGCAGGTTACGAATGAGATAGCTCGCGTCAGTAACGTGGCCCCTGGAATATTCAGGAAAACACTAACACTCTAACAAACGTGCAAGTGAAAGGTACTCTCAGCTTAGATGATTCATCATCTGCTCAAACATATAAATCAGTTTTTTTTGTAGTACATCAAATTATGCTAGTAATCGAGCAATAAATTCTTCATGACGCAGGCTACACGATTCCCGCCGGTTGGCTGGTGATGATCAGTCCCATGGCTGTCCATCTGAACCCAGAACTGTTCGAAGATCCCCTGACCTTTAATCCATGGAGGTGGCAGGTTGGTGAAAAAAATCCTCAACTAGTATATACCCTGACACGGCAATACTAATCGAAATATGCAGGATGGGTCAAAGAAGAGCACTCTGCTAAAAAACTTCATGCCATTTGGAGGGGGCATAAGGCTTTGCGTGGGAGCAGAGTTCAGCCGGATTCAAATAGCGCTCTTCCTTCACAACTTGGTGACCAATTATAGGTAATTACCGTGTAAACAAATCGATATCAGTTTCAGTACATAATCCAAATCCGTTGCTTATCTACTAAGTTTTGGGCAGATGGAAGGAGCTTAAAGGAGGCGATGTGCAACGCATATCGGAAATCGTGTTTCCAAAGGGCTATCACATCCAGATAATCCCTAGGGATTAATAGTTTAGGGTGTATTTGGCTGCCTGCATGATATTGTTAGATTTTTGCGTCCCACTTCATGTTCAATAATAATGGATTGACAAGAAAGAGGGTGCGGAGGGGTTCTCCGACTTCCGGCTCATTAGTCTTATCCACGCAATTGCCAAGATCATATCGAAGATGCTTACTCTCCGCCTTGGTCCCCTCATGAATGACATTGTCTCCAACGCCCAGAGTGCGCTCATCAAGAAAAGAAGCATTCATGATAATTTTCTATATGTCAAAAACTTTGCCAAGCGGTTCCACAAAGGCAAAATACCGGTACTCCTATTCAGCTAGACATCCGAAAAGCGTTTGGCTCCATCTGTTGGGACTACATTCTTGATCATTTGCAACGCCGTGGTTTCCCTAGCCGTTTCCGTAATTGGATTGCCACATTGCTCAATCGCCTCTTCTCGCGTGCTCCTAAATGGTATTGCCGGCATCCCCATTGTGCATGGACGTGGCTTCAGCAAGGAGACCTGCTATCGCCTCTCCTATTCGTTCTTGTCATTGACCCACTCACTCAAATTTTGGAATGTGCAACGAGAGAGGGGCTTCTTCACAAGCTTCGTGGGAGAGGCACCATTTTGCGTACTCTCCTATATGCGGACGATGCGGCAGTCTTTGTCGCCCCCATCAAAGTGGACACTCAAAACTTGGCCTCCATCCTCGGGGGCTTTGGAGAGGTTACCGGTCTTTGGACAAATTTCGACAAGAGCTCCGTTGTTCCTATTAGATGCGGCAACATTAATCTTGAAGACGTACTTGAAGACATTCCGGCTACTAGGGCCTCCTTCCCTTTGCACTATCTTGGACTCCCTCTCTGGGTTTGGAGGCTTAGGAGGGTGGATTCCAACACCTAGAGGATAAATGTGCCAGCAAGCTACCATCTTGGATGGCAAGTTCATTACCACAGTTGGGCGTTTGGCTCTTGTTAAAGCAGTCATTGCTTCCCAAGCCATTTATTATTTGACGCCTCTCATCATTCATCCGGACACTTTGGAATTCATCAACAAAATTCAAAGAGCTTTCCTATGGTCGGCTAAGAACACTACCACCAGAGCCAAATGCAAGGTGAATTGGGGCTTGGTTTGCCGCCTCAAGGATCTTGGGGGCTAGGGGTGCTTTACTTGGAAAATTTGCAACAGCCTTGCCCTTGCGGTGGCCATGGCTTGAGTGGAAGGATCCCAATAAAAAATGGGTTGGCTCCATCAACGAATGGTGGTTGTTGATGACGGACGGCTCTATTGCAAACCGCAAAGCCATGGCATCGTTAACCTTGCTCATCTCTTGGGAATTTTGGAATGAGCATAACGCAAGAGTCTTCCAAAACAAGCATGCTCCTCCCCTAGTTATTCTAGATAGGATTAAGAGAGAGGCCCGGTTGTGGGTTCTTGCGGGCACCAAGAGTTTGGGCGATTTAATGCCGCGAGAGTAGGCATTTGTAATAAGGGTCTTGTACCTCTTATTTTTCGCAAACTCGTTTTTAATTAATAGATTGGGTCAAAGTTTTGCCCCCATTTAAAAAAAGGATAATCACCTAACATGTAGTTGGCTTCCTTGCGCGTATGCCCAAGAAAGTTGATGGTGGAAATAAGTGTGCACTTGGCTGCATCTTTCTCTTACCTCGTCGTACCTTCATCATCTTGATGATATTTGTAAGCTATGTAATGATTGAGTATGCAATCGTGTATCATATGTGGGCATGTTTGGTGTTGTATTTCTACTATCTGCAGAAGGATGGGTTAAGAGGAGAACTTTGCTAAAAAACTTCATGTCAATCAGAGGGGCAATAGTGGGAGCAGAGTTCAACAGGATTCAGATAGGACTCTTCCTCCACTCCTTGGTGACCAAGTACACGTGACTTCCCTGTAAAATAATCACATTGGTACGCTGACCAGAGTTGCATCTATTTCAACTTGCATGGTCCTAAACTTGTATTTGTTGTGCCTTTATCCCAAAAGAAACACAGTACTAAAACATTCTTAAACAAACAAAGCCACAAAAAAGAATACAACCCAGAAAATAGATGCAACTTAGCATGTACAAACAATATAGAAATAAAGAAAAGCCAAACAACAAGAAAAAATATAAAAGGGATGTACCGAGATGTCAAGGACAATCTGAGAATGGAAGCTAAGAACATGTAGCAAAATGAAAATGAGACAAGACTAGAATTTAATACCTTTGTCTTCTCTCTTTGCCTTCACTTACAAAAAATAAATCCCCACTATGCGCACAAATAGCGTATTTTTTTAAGATTCAATATGGTCATTGTAAGCTTTAAAAAATTGTCATTATGTATATCTACACAAAAATATATATCATCGGGGCGAAAAACACTCCTTGCTCTCGAGCACCAGTGCACCCGGTTTTTACAAAAAAAATCAAAAATATATATTTACGTATCAAAAAATTCAGAAAGAAATCATAGAAGTATATATACATGTCTAGTATGTAAGACAAAATGTTGATAACTATACAAAGTAAAATTAGTTCTTTTTCACCCTTTTTAGAGACATGATTTTGTGTAGCCTAAAGAAGAGCATATTGTCGAATGAAACTTTGCATATATATGTAGACAACATGCATTAGTATTCACGTAATTAATTTTTAAATTTTGGAAATTTAAAATATTGTTTTAGAATTTTACAAAAATCGGGTACACTGGAGCTCAGGAGCCAACAATCCCCACTCTTCACCGGGGGCACATGTGAACTGTGAGTAAAGACCTAAACTAAAAAGTACTTTAAATTGGAGAGGCACATAAAGATTTTTTTTTTTGAGAAATACAACTATGTCAAAATGATTGGTGAAACAAAAATAGTTTTAAAATGCTAGATACAGGTTGTGAACAACAATGAAAAGGTGTCGACACATATATAGATTGTCAAGTGCATAAACATATTCAACATAGATAGAGACTAAGTAAAACAAGACACCCATAAAATCAGAGAGATTGGGTACAGAACATACTGAGAAACATACAAACATGCCGGTTCAAAGATGGTCTAGAACCTCTTGCGCACTTTTGAGTAACAAACGCGAAAGATGGGCTACACCTGCCTACCGTGTCACTCACACACACCGGGTCCCGTCATGCATACGTCCTTAGCCCTGTAATTTCGACTAGTAAAATTATAATTTTGCAAAACCATCACCTTGGTGACATTCCCCATGGGACGCTCGGATGTACGTATAAATTATACGGTATAATGCGTGAGATTTTGTGTGGACACACAATTTGTTTTGTATGCGATTGTATATTAAATCCTACAACATAGCTGCTGTGGTGTAGTGGTTATCACGTCAGTCTTACACACTGAAGGTCTCCAGTTCGATCCTGGGCAGCAGCAAAAATTTTCCCTTCTTTGTTTGCTCAAAGGTTGCGTCCAATTGGACCCTTTATGTCACGCCTCTCTGGTTTAGGCCCGGAAGCACAAAGAGTCAAACATGAGCCCATCACTGCAATGCCCGGACCCAATGAATAGTCGATGGAACATACGTATGTCATGTCAATATCACTTGTCTCCTGCTATCATGCGAGCGTAACATGCATGGTTGCTCATTCTAGAACCTTTACGGTCAAAAACTTAATCTCCACTCGAAGAATCCGGTCAAAAAAGAAGAAGAAACTCCATCGATGTTTGTTGGTAGACACGTCCGATGTAAAACGCCCGCGAAGCAACTTGGAGGCGAAGAGATCGACTCCATCGGGAAAAGGTGCAGGCTTGGAACACAATCCCGGCCGTTCCGTGAACTCGTTGCTCTTGGCGCACATGAATGTGTTGGCCGCCGTGTCGTGCGTGAGGCGGAGCGGAGATGAGGAACGGGTCCCGTTTGTCTCACTTTTCTCTCATTTTGCACTAATCTAGTACTCCCTTCGTTCGGAAAAGGATGTCACAAAAATGAACTATAGATAGATCATTTTTGTGACATCTTTTTCCGAACGGAGTGAGTATAAAATTTTGGTCCGTGAAAAGTAGGACAAACGGGACCCGTTTTCGCATCCCTAATTGGAGATAAGTGTACGTTGAGTACTGGTACGAGTATGCTGACTAGCGAGTTGCATGCTTGTATATATAGAGGAGCTGACCTTTGAATGATACACTTTGACCGGAGACCGTCGCCTCGATCGATCTTACCTTTCCCCTGCGTCAAGCCGAACGCATCGCTAGCTACTTGCCTAAGCAAACATAAATCTAGTGTATGATGAACTGGAGAAAGTACTCCACCAAGTAGAGCTGCCGTGTTTTTCTGAAACTGCACATGCATGCGTTTCAGTCTACCTAGATGTCAACAGCCTTTCCTTAAGTTCAGAGTTCCAGCCTTGTTGCTTGCTCTGGATCTCCATGAAGTTTGGGACTTGGGAACTGTGTGTTATCATATGGATAAGTTCTATGTTCCTCTAAGGGTTCAAGGGCTAGGTAGGAACGGGAATGCAAGATGGAGCAGTCGCTACTTTTCCCTCTACACCATGTGGTAGGGGCAAAATGAAAGGATGGCTATCAGAAGCAATCTCACCAGAGCCCTACCGTGACCGTGACTATGCTAGTATCCTACAGATTACAGTAAACAAGTGAGCGGTGCTGCAACAAGCCGAGACTTTGAACTCACGCCGCTTGACGGCGTGAGCACAACGAGAACACTGGGACGCGGGTACCGTTTTGTTGGGCCATCTTAATCAGATTGCTGTGCTACAGGTTGGAGCCTGGATCTGCAGATTATTCTCGAGATTTGGCCGGAACGATTCCCCGCCAAGTAAACCATCCAGCAAGAATTCTGATATCTAGCGGTGAGATCCTTCTGCTGCTCATCCAAGGAAGCGCGGGGCGACTGGCAAAGGGATGTAAAAAATTGCAGACGACAAGTTTGTTTTCTTCTTCTTATGCTTATCATCATCGTTGCATCATGCAATCGAATCAAGATCACGGCAAGTACGCGCTGATCACTTTGTTTATCAGCTTGAACTTACCTAGCGCGGCTAGTTTAGTAACCTACTAGCCTGTACTCCCTCCGCAGCTTCGTCCCAACATTTTTTAGCTCTGAAAGCAAATGTGGACATATATATTTTAAAATGTACCGATTGCCCATATGAGATAGTGTTATTGGATTTCGAAAAGATTCTTTGACTCCCGAGCACCAGTGATACTGCTATTTAAAAAAAAAATTGAAAAAATATTTAGGAATTTCAAAAAAAGTTGGAAAAAATTCACGTACGTAGCGAATGATATAACCCACAAACGCGTAAGACATCAACTTCAAATACTTTATATTCTGCGCTACACAAAAATGACAAAATTTGATAAATTTGGAGATTTCAAATATTCATATTCATCCACACTTTTGTCTTTTCTTAGCCCGGAATACAAAGAATTTAAAAACTGATTTTTTTTTGCATGTTTGTGGAATATACCATTGGCTACATCCGGGATTCTAATCGAAAAAATTGAAACTTCTAAATATTTTTTTTTTTGATTTTTTTTAAAATAGTAGGATCGCTGTAACTCGAGAGCACGAAATATCCTCTTGATTGGATTATGTTACTAATTATTCGAAATGAGTGCCTTCTAATTGTGGTTGCTAGCAGTATCAACCAACAGAATGTTTTAGCCATGTAGATGGTGTTCCTAATGTAAAAGTAAGCCAATCTTATTAGCTTGTACAAATATAAATTTACCAGTAGGATGACCTATTATTTTCCCTAAAAAGCAGTTTCTAACCGCGGAAATGTTCCAACCGTGTACACGAATACTTAACATGGAAGTTGCCAAAAAAAAGAAAATTCGAAATACACCTTGGATAACAAACAGTCATAATTTTATTTCGCGTCCAACACAATTGATTTTCTATAAATTCACAACCAAAAAAATGTATTTATCCCATATTAATACGATAGACATCACTTACTCCACATTCTAAAAAATATTTTTCTAGTGAATCTATTGATATTGATTTGGTATTGTAGATGTTGATTTCTTCGTTTATAAATTTTGTCATACTTACATTATGTTGACCTTTTACTAATTTATATGGTTTTTACTTTGTGAAATGGAGGGAGTATGAATAAGTCGACTTGTGGCTCCTCTACCAATCCCTTCTATACTTAGTCTCACAACTCCCAAGCCAGAAAAATTATTCTTCGACCTGTGGCTTTAGCAACAATGACATACTTCATAGTCATTAAAAATGATAGTAACCACACAAAAATAGTAAAATTAAGTGAGAAGAAAAACTAAATATATTCCTTTAAAAGGGGACAAACATTATTTAAAATTAGCAGAACATAAAAGATGGAATATTTGGTTAAAATGAAAGCCATGGATAATAGAGAAAATACAAAAAAGGGAAATGATAGGCTCTAGAATAAGGATATTTGAAAAAATAAATCATAGATAATTTAGGAGCAATAATGAAAACTCAAAATTTGGTAACTATTTGATAATGTTCACAAATTGTTTATAAGTTATGAAGTTAGCCCAGTCCGCTAGGTTGGGGAAGTTGATGTGCTAACTGACCACCCGGGGTTTGAATCCTCGTGGACACATTTGGCTTGCTACTTATACTATTAGAGCTTACTTTATAGTTTTCTTATAAAAATATTATTCGCCGGATTCATTCGTTTTTTCGTAATACTTAAATCACATATTTCCTTGAATTTTAGGTATTCAACGAAAAAAAATATAGTTTACATGAGTTTTCCAGATTTTGAATTGCTGAAATGGCGGCGACTATATCTTCTCCTCATCCGGGCAAGTGATCCCTCGATTCTGAAGGAACGATAACGGCTTCAGGGTTGAATCAAGCTTAGCCCCACTAGTGCTTGTCCAATAAACAACTTATACTGAACTTTTATACTTCTATGGGTCTTATTTTTTGCATGTTATAATATTAAAATTATAATTTTTTGTTTGTTCGCATAGTTTAATCACATAATTTGTAATATTACTAAATATTAGTTGGTGTGTTTTTTTATAGTGAATTCATTGGAAGATACTAAGTTGTTTTTTTTACAAAGTTTGTCCTAGAACTAAATTTTCTACAATGTATAATATGTATAATTTAAATTATTTATGGGGAAGATCCGTAAAGAGTACGATCTACCATATGTCTCAAAAACAATTTATAGTGAATGATTAAGCATCTTTATAGAAAATTGTAGAGAATAAACTTTAGCAATGACACTAATTTTTCATGGTCAAAATTATCTAGCAAGTCAAAATTTATCTGAGTCTGCATGATTGTAGTGTGTGTTGAAACAACATTGTTTTGGAGTACTCACCAATGAGAAAATAGTGTGGATTACAATATTTTTGCATATTTTAACTTTATTGTTTAATATGCTCTTTGCATTGTGATTTTTATCATCTGGTGTATACATGCCCTTGCCAATTCTGCAATATAAATTTATTGCACGGAATTTAAACATGGAAATCTAGTTAAGTAGATCTCGGTGAAATCTGTAGGACTCACCGAAAACAGAATGAAAAGTCAACTAATTTTGTTGCTGCCGGTCACATTAGTTTGTTTCTATGTCCAAAGAGGCTCTGCTGTGTATTTGGTTCCGGAAATTGACCATTATATTAAGTTAAGATACTCCCTTGGTTGTTAGGCGCGCATGAGTTTTCACCATCTTTAATTCACATCTTTGGCCAAGAATAGTACCAAAAATGTATAGAGTGAGTTTATTTAAATGGAATCGCTGTGTTTTGTCTTGTGTAATAAAAAATCATATGTATTTATACAATTTTTAGACATATTATAAGTGAAAATCATAGTCAAAGTTGTGCCTTCTTGACGAGAAGAAGTCATCCATGCTTTTTAAATTTTTCAGGGAGTAATGAATAAATAGCATAGTGATTACTATATACTTTAACATTTTGTGTCGTTCTCTTCTTGTGGATTTGGCTGGAAACGGACTCGATTCGGACGGAATGGTCCCGATTCACCTAGAATAATCGATTCGTCTGTCGGGAGATCCATTCTAGTTGTTGATGGTGAGAAATTCTTGTCGTGGCACATGTTGTCAAATAAGCACAGCGGTAGCGCGGAGACGAATGTGAAAATAAAAGCGCCGGATGAACAATGATGCATGTGCCTGCATATTTTGGAGGTCGAGCCTCTGTTTTGAAGGCCCAGAACACATGTTTAATTAAGATGCACATCTATACAAATTGAAACGGATGCAAAAGCTTTACCTCATTCTATTAATTAAGCGAGGAGTTTGACAAGAAAAGCTAACAAATATTACAACCAGAATATTACTCCCGCGACATCAAATCACTCAAACGTTTAGCCCCCGCCAAAACCCAAAGTTTCAATTCTCTCTTGATATTGCCGAAGATGATCGTGGGCGGCGCATGTTTATTCCGAAAGACCCTCGCATTTCTTTCGTTCCACAACTCCCAAGATACAATGAGGGTAAGGGATGCAATGGCCTTGCGATTGGGGGTGTTGCCTCCGGTCATGCCCAAGCCCAACCACCATTCTTGCGAAGATTTGAAGACCATTGATCAAAGTTCATGAAGCAGAGGCCTAACCAATCCTTAATAAGGCCCCCAAAGTCTATAATGTTTTTAGAGGCCGGAGTAAGGGAGTTTTTTTTGCCTCCTGGTCTCCTACCTCTAAAATCAGGTAGGCCGGGTTATTATAGGGCATATGCTAAGTTGCTCTAAATATGGTTCGTTCGTTGGAATGTTTACACACTTGTTTTATCTTGGCCGCAGCTTATATGCACAGTTGTGACTAATATGTGCACGTACAGTAACCAGCCGTGTTCTCTCCGCGTTTCTGACGGGGACAACGTATTCTTCTGTCGGTGGGATTTCCAACACCTTACCTCCAAGGCTCCAATAGTCATGAAATGTAAAGGACACTACTAGGCGTCCCCCAGGGGATCCGGGGAAAAATCCCCCGGGTCCGGAGCGTGACACGTGTGCCCATCCTTTCTGGACCACCCCCACCCACCGTACCAGCACACACGCGGGTCTCACGAAGAAAACGGAAAAAATCCCCCACAAATCGCAGCGCTTAGCACCAAATCGACGCCGCCGAGATCTCGGTCGCACCATCGCCCGTTGCTAGGCGTCGGATCAGCTCCGACGAGAAGCCGGCGGCGAGGAGCACGCTACACTAGAGGCCTCTTCGCCGGAGAAGATGCCCGTCCCTCGAAGCAGGAATGGCGTCGGGCTTAGCTCCGCCGTGACACCAGCGACGAGGAGCACGCTACACCAGAGGCCTCTTCGCCAGATGGGATGGCGTCGGGCACAGCTCCGCCGTGACGCCGGCGACGAGGAGCATGTTGTAGCAGAGCCCTCCCTCGCCGGAGAAGACCCGGAGAAGACATGGTCAAGGGCCGTAGCATCGACGGTCCCCCTTTGCAGAAACAACAACCGTCGTTTGCTGCCATGAACAACTTGTAAACGCCCCGAAAAATTATGCTACGACTCTTATGTGGATTTGCATCCGAAGGAGAAGATATTTGCTACAAACTTCAAAGAATTTGCATCTCTTGAAGATAAAATTGCATCTTGTAAACAAGAAAATTGCTACAACTCTTTTACGGATTTGCATGAAAAGGGGAAAAAATTGCTGCAAATCTTTAAACATTTGCACCACATCAAAAAAAAACTTGAATCAAAGACAAACTTGCTACAACTCTTCTGTGGATTTGCATCAATGGTGGCAAAATCATGCTACAAAGCGTTCAAAATTTTGCACCACATCAAAAAGAACTTGAATCAAGAACAAACTTGCTACAACTCTTCTGTGGATTTGCATCAATAGTGGCAAAATAATGCTACAAAGCGTTCAAAATTTTGCACCATAAAAAAAATTTGAATCAAGAACAAACTTGCTACAACTCTTCTGTGAATTTGCATCAATAGTGGAAAAAATCATGCTACAAAGCGCAGGCAGCACCGCCGCTGACCTACCGGAGAATGCGGCGCGCGCCGTCGGTAGCATGGCAGGCTACCCTTGGTAGCAACGCCACACGCCGACCATAGCAACGCCGTGCGCCGCCGGTAGCATGGCAGGCTACCCTTGGTAGCAAGGCCGTGCGCCGTCGGTAGCACGCCGGCACCACCCTTCCAGCAGTGGCGGCGGTGTGTGGCTTGGACGGCGGTAGCGTGTGGCTTGGACGGCCGAAGCTCGAGGAGGAGGCGGCGGCGCGTGGCTTGGACGGTGGCGACGCGTTGCTTGGCGGCGGCCGAAACTCGTGGATGAGGTGGCGGTGCGTGGCTTGGATGGCCGGAGCTCATGAAGGAGGCGGCGGCGCGCGCGTGGTTTGGTAGCGGCCAGAGCTCGTAGAGGAGGCCGGGGCTGAGGAGTCTCGTCGACAGGGAGGACGAGGGCGCGACGGCTGGTGAAGGCGCGGTGAAGTTCCGTTTAGGGGCGGGCGAGCTGATGCACGCTACCGTCAGCATGGAGGAGCTTGCAGGCACCAGGTCGTGGAGGATTGAGAGGCGAGGCAGTGGCCTGGAAGGAAGGAGAAAGGGGAACGGAGACGACTAGACGAGTGGAGGAGAATTGCTTCGTGAAAGGATAAGGAAGGACGTGGGCCCTCCATCGCTCTTCCCGTCAGGTTGGGGACACGCGGCACGCGTCGGAGGCGGAGGACGTAAGGGACGCGATCCCCCGGATGATCCATGAGACTCCGGTTCTTCCTTTCGGCTACACCATTTTGTTGAGGGGTATATGCAGCGGAATATTGATGACGAATCCCCTCTTCACTAAGAAACTCATTTAAGGTGTAGTTCTTGAACTCGGAGCCATTATCACTCCTAATGACCAATATAGGGACATTGTGTTGGCGTTGAACTTCATTGGAAAAGTCGATGACGGCTTGTTGGGTCTCATCCTTCGTCTTGAAGAAATAAACCCAAGTAAATCTTGAATAGTCATCAACAATCACCAAACAATATTTCTTCCCACCAAGACTTGGTTGAGGCACGGCACCAAAGAGATCAACATGAAGAAGTTCCAATATCCTCTTTGATGAAATGATGGTCTTGCTTGGATGGGGAGAATCATGCATCTTTCCTTCAACACAAGCCCTACAAAGACGATCTCTAGAAAAAGAAACATTGTCTTTTAGTCCAAGAATGTGGCCACCCTTGTGAAGACTTTGCAAAGTTCTCATGTTGACATGGGACAAGCGGCGATGCCACAACCATCCCACGTCGGCCTTTCCGAATAGGCATATTGCTTGAGTGTTGGTAGACCCCGAAAAGTCCACCACGAACAACTCATTTTCAACATACCCAACGAACATGACCTTTAGAGTCTTGCTCCTCAAGAGTACCACCATATCAATAGTAAAATGGACATCAAAATTCATCTTATTAAGTGCACGAACGGACATAAGATTGTAACCGAGGGACTCGACAAGCATGACATTTACAAGGGTGATATCCTTTGCAACTACCACCTTGCCGAGACCCGTTACCTCCGCTTTTGATTTATCACCATAGGAGACGGATGCTTGATTTATATTTGGTCCCAACTCCGTCATGATCTCCTTGCTTCCGGTCATATGACTAGTGCATCCACTATCAACCACCCATTTAGACCCACCGGAAGCATAGTCCTACAAGAAATCATTGCTTGGTTTTAGGTACCCATTTCTCAATGGGTCCTCTTTTGTTAGCAACAAGGGTCTTAGGAACCCAAATAGAATAAGCAATGTAACCATCATAAGGACCAACATATTTTGCATAAACATCCCCATAATAATCAACATAAAGAATGTAGTTGGGATTGTTATGCCCCGCAAAGTCACTACGAGTGGTCTTGCCCCTAGTGGCATTACCACCCAATGGAAGTCTTGGCTTGTGCGGGCTTGGCATTGGTGTTGCTCTTCTTCTTCTTTGCCTTGGCCACATAACCAAGGCCCTCCTTCCCTTTGTGTGGCTTTTGCTCAAAAATTTGAGCAACAACCTTTTCTTTACCTTTAGGAATAGAGGTCTTGGCACTAGTGGCCTTGGCAAGCTCAACCTTCAACCTAGCATTTTCCTCAATAACATTTGCATGATCACAAGAGGGAGTAGAGTGCTAGGTGAGTTAGATTTAGAAAGTTGAGTTTGAAGTTGCTCATGAGACTTGACTAGAAGAGAGTGGGTACTTTCCAAGGCCTTGTGAGCCTTGTTAAGTTTCTCCATCCTCAAGGAGTCTAGCATTAGCAACCACAAACTCGGCTTTCTCCTTTTTAATCACTTTATATTTAGCAAAGACATGGTCTCTATCCTTAATGATTTTAGCAATTATTTCATCATTTTTATCATCAAGGACTCAATTCTTTCCTCAAGAGAAGTTCTATATTCACTCTCTTCTTGAAGAGAGGCATTCAAGGATGCAATGGTGAGAGCATCCTCTCTCTCAATTTTTCCCTTGTCATCAAGGATTTCTTCGGCCGCATCAAGTTGTCTCAAGAGAGACTCAACATATGCCTTAGTTTCACCTTGCAAGTTAGCCACAATAGTATCGGAAGCAACAAGTTCTTTCTTAATCACAAGACTAGTTTTATCATCTATTTCATGCATAGTCTTGGGAGTAGAAGATGATACCTCGGTGACGTGAGCCATGAGGCAACGAGCGGTGTTGATGGAGAGGTTCTCATTGGGGGATTCGAAGAGAGAAGGAGGTGGAGTTGATACAATGGCCAAAGCGGCCACCTCACGAGTGGGTTCTTCTTCTTCTTCGGAATCCTCGGAAGGATACTCTTCTTGAGTCATCAACACAATTCTTGGTGCTTTCTTGAAGAATGGCTTCCTCTTGACAAAAGGCTTCTTTTGTATCATGTTTGATTGGCCCTTGAGGACAAGCCTTCCACCGTTTTGCTCTCTATTCTCATATGGACAATCTTTGATGAAGTGATGCTTGTTATGACAATTGTAGCAAGTCTTTATCCTATTAGCAAACTCCTTCTTCCCACTTGGATTGTTGTTCGATCAAGTTGAGCCTTTGCCTTGGCCGGGTCATTCCAAAATGTCCTTGTTGCAAGAGCTATGTGACCATGGAGGGCTTGTTCAAGTCATCGGGAGGAAGGTTGTTCGGGCATGCTTCAACTTCATCATGTTCATCAAGGCACACAACCTTGGCCTTCAAAGCAAGAGAGGGACCTTGTTTCATTCCCATGGCCCTAGCACGGTTGTCTAGAGCATTCTTGGTGGCAACCTTGGAGGCTTGCATCTCTTGCATAACTTCATTGGATGTCATCTCAAGGTAGTTGAATTTTCCTTGTAGGGCCTTCAAGTCAACGGGCTCGAAGGGCATGAGAGCATTCACATACTTCCTCTTGATCCAAGCATCATCCACATAGGTTGCCCCAACATTATAAAAGGCTTTGGCAAGAATC
The DNA here is from genome assembly GCA_947311845.1 of Poa pratensis. Lineage (NCBI taxonomy): Eukaryota > Viridiplantae > Streptophyta > Magnoliopsida > Poales > Poaceae > Poa > Poa pratensis. Next base: position 93,059,273 of record CAMZMU010000128.1, read on the forward strand.
TTGAGTCTTCCATACATCTCCTCATGAGTTTCACTATCAAGCATGTAGAAACCTTCGGCTCATTGCTCAAGCATCAAATCTATTCCTCTTCATGCTTTCATTTCCAAGAAATGCCACCTCAAGGCATCCCAAGCTTCTTTGGCGGTGGAGACTTTTGAATGTGATGAAGCCACTTTCTCCAACGGCAAGTTCAATCATGTGGAGAGCGGAAGCATTGAGTTGTTTCTCGGCCACCTCTCTTCTTGTCAAGTTGTTAGGATTCACGGCCTTGTATCCCTCTTGAATGATCCTCCAAAGCTCGATAGAGGAACTGTTGATATGAGATTTCATTAAGTGTTGCCAAGTAGCAAAAGCCAATGCATTAAGTTTAGGAGGTGGACCCAAAGGGTTTATGCGAGTATGATGGATAGGTGGGTCGGGAGAGTACACAAAGGGAACCCCATGGTACTCCGGCTTCCCACCTTCGGGATGGTGGTAGATGTGGAAGATTTCTTAGGGTCGGTTTCTTCATCTTCAACCCCTTTCTTTTTCTCTTTTCCTCCTCGGTATCACCGTCATTGGAGTAGCGGAGTCCTCTAGTGGGGTGGTCTCCTTAGGAACCTTGCCACTTGCGAGTTGCTTGATCAAGTCACGCATCTCGGCAAATTGGTATCCATGGACGATTTCAAAGATGTCTCCATTTTGAGATCGGCCATGGATGCCGTAGTGGCTTGGTCCTCGGGATCATCACTCGTGTCATACTTCTCTTAGGCGGTTAAGCCCAACAAGAGAGCCGAGGCTCTGATACCAATTGAAAGGATCGTATGACACCTAGAGGGGGGGGGGTGAATAGGTGCTACTTCAATTTTAGTACTTTTTCAAATTAGGCTTGACACAAAAGGTAAATTCTCTAGATATGCAACTAGGTGAATTTACCTATATGACAAGCTAGCAACTAAGCAAGGTACACTAAGTAAAGACTAAACAAGGATAGAAGTAACCGAAGTGAAAGCACGCGGAGACACGGATGTAATCCCGAGTTCCTCCTTTTTAGGGGAGTACGTCTCGTTGGAGAGGTGTGAGCTACCACGAAGGTCAAAACTCAACCGCCACAAAGGCGTCACCTTCTTCTCCGATGAACCGCACCACAAAGGTTTGGTTCACCTTCCACTATCGGAATCCTTCAAGGCGGAATCCGGAGCCCTTACAACAACGATCCGGGGCACAACCCACAAGAGGATTGGGGGCTCCCGAACAGCTACAAATCTGTCACAAAGACAACAAGTGAGTACAATAAGAAGCTAGGTTTTCCCAATGGAAATCCTAGCAAAGGGGCCCTCAAGTAAAAGGGGGAAATGAAGAACGGCTTGGTGAAGATGTAGATCCGGGCCTTCTCCTTCAATCCTCCAAGTATCAACGAGTTTGGGTGGAGGGATTGGGAGATCTAGTGATTCTTGAGCTTGCAATAATGGAGTCTTCAAGTTTGGTCAAGCTACCAAGCTGGAGGTAGGTGGAGGGCATTAAATAGGCCTCCCAAAATCTGGCCGTTGAGACCTTTTTCCCGAGCCAGCGGTAGTACCGCTGCGCCGGGCGGTACTACCGCTGGCATCTTCTGCGCCGCGGTCAAACCAGCATGCGCTGACTGCGCCTCGAAACCTCATGAGCGGTACTACCGCCCGAAGTGCCGGTAGTACCACACATGGCCTTCCGAACCTCCGTTCAAACGCAAAGTTCATTGGGTTGCTTGGGACCGCATGTGCAGGAGGAAAGAAGAAGGTGGGCTGGGGTTCAGAGATTACGAGGCTTTCAACCAAGCCCTCCTAGCCAAACAGAGTTGGAGGATCCTAACAGACCCGGAGTCGTTGTGTGCCAGAGTTTTACGAGCTAGGAACTTCAAAGATGGGGACTTCTTAACTGCAGGTTGTCCCAAGAGAGCCTCGTACACTTGGTGTAGTATTTTGTTTGGTAGAGATCTGTTGAAAATGGGCCTAGTCTGGCGCATTGGTGACGGCACCAAGATCTAGGTGGCCACGGATAATTGGATCCCGAGGGTTGGAGCTCAATTTCCACTTGGTAGGAAGGCCAGGGACTGTCCTGAGCTTGTCCATGATTTTATGCTACCTGATGGAGGGGGTTGGAACGAGCAGAAACTTCGGCAGTTTTTTCATGATGGGGATGTCGAAGACATCCTAAAAATTTCGGTTGGTAGGGTGGGGGCGGCTGATATGCAAGCCTGGAACTACACAAAGAATGGCATCTTCAATGTCAAATCGGCCTACCACCTCGCGATTCAGAGGAAGAGACAACAGGCAAATGCACCGGAAAACTCGAGAACATGCGATGACCACAAGTTTTGGCTTGCGTTGTGGGGTGCTGATGTTCCTCACAAGATCAAGATCCATGCCTGGCGGTTGATTGAGAATGGCCTTGCGGTGGGTACTGAGCTCAAACATAGACATATAAAAGATGGCGTTGTCTGTCTTGTGTGCGGCAGAGATGAGAGCTTATACCACCGCTTTTGGGCTTGTCCCCATTCAATTGCAGCTTGGGAATGTCTGCGTGACCTAACATGTGTGGACTTTGCCGCTCCTCCGGCGTGCTTGTCGTCTCATCGCGACCTGAAGCACTGGCTTCTGGCATGGATTGGCAGGAACGACAACGACCCTGTCTCATGGTTTATGCATCTGGTGTATAACCTATGGTTGGCCCGAAATGATGCTAGGGACTCACTGAAGATCGAAGACCCGTTGGCTATTGCTCGAAGGACGGTTGCAGCTGTTGAGGAGTGGTTAAACCTGAAGAAACCTCCCACTCCTAAAGCTGCGACCATGAGGCAGCGCTGGCTACCTCCTGACTCGGGCTGGCATAAGGCAAATGCGGATGCTGCGTTTCGTTCAGAGACCTGTGTCGGTGGGGGTGGCGTGGTCATTCGTGGTCACCATGGCAACTTTCTTGCGAGAGTCCCATTTTTTTCCTCATGTCGCAGATGCTGAAGGAGCGGAGCTTCTAGCGTGCAGAAGGGCGCTGGTCTTAGCGAAGGAGATGAGGGTTTCCAAGGTTTTGCTGGAAACGGATAACATGAATGCGGCGAGCAAGCTTTCAAAGGAGGACAAGGATCGATCATCACATGGTCCGTTGGTAGAAGATATCAAGTCCATCCTGGGAAGCTTTGATGATTTCAAGGTGTTGGCGACGAGGCGAGCAGCGAATGAAGCTGCTCATATCATGGCGAAGGAAGGCTGCGTGAATAAAGTGTGTAAGGTCTGGAAAGGGATTCCCCCTTCGGTTGTTGTAAACAGACTAAGGTTGGACCAGGTGGTAGAGTAATAACACGCAGCGCATTAAATCTCAAAAAAAAAACCATCACACTAGCCCAGCGCCACCGGAGGCCTCCCCCACCATGCAGTGAGGGCACCGGCGTCGAGGCCAAGGGAGACGGCACGCACACGGGGAGGGAGGCGCGCCTCCACCACCGCCAAATCAGGCCGCCGCCCCGGGATCCAATCTCCAAAATATGATGTCAACCACAGAACAAGCCATATGCCTTGTGGCCTGTGGATCCTTCCATCGACTAGCACCGATCCTGATCTGGCCACCATGCAATCCAACATGGCTGCTTGACAAAAATCAGATAGGATACAGTACGCCAACCCAGTGGGTTCACCTACGTGGCTGCACTCTGCCAATTGGCTGCATGAACGATCCAGCTGCAAATCCTGTTTGCCCTTTGCGTCTGTCTATAAAAAAAGCACTCGTCGATCCGTGGCACTGATCTGCTCTGAATTAACATTCTTCCACTAGATCAATCATTCTTTGCTTCAGAAGAAACGCGCGCAATATCATTCGGCGGTTGAGATCGTCGAACAGATCCGGCCCCCAGCTCGTGATCAAGTCGTATCTAAACTCGATTTTCAACCCTTTTTGCGGCTGCGGCTGTGGCTAATAGCATGCCACGCCATGAACAATGTGGAGTTAGGGCATGTACTATTATCTTAACCCACCACGCCTAGCTCATGCTGTCATGAATTAGTCTATCGTTCCCTCTGTGTGGGATTTCCGAAGCAGAAAGTCTACTTGCAGAGATGGGGTATGAGTTGAGAGCCATCGCTTAGCTTAGCTGGACCGGAATGCTTCGGTCAGTGTTGCATGTCTCGGTGCTTTCCTTGACGAGCAAAATGAACTGGAAATATTCACAAGTAGCAACACGCGTCCTCCACGCATCTGGCCGGGAGAAATAATGTAAGCTACTCCGTATGATTTTGTATACCTTGCTCGCAGTTCAGGGTGATACGTTCACACTTGCCGTCGAACTTGTTAAGTACAGAGGGCATTTCTTTCAACAACAAAAAAATACATAGTGCATGCATGCACATGACCACAGCGTAATCAGGTACTCCCTCCGTTCCGATTTCCTCGTCGCGACGGTCTTTTTGTGAAAACCCCCTCCATCTATTTCCGACCGAACCCGCGGTCCTCGCCCTCTCTCTCTTCTCCGGCTGGCCGCCGCGGCCCGCTCGGTGCTCTTCTCCGGCTCGCCGCCGCGCTCTTCCCCCTCTCCCCCCCCCCCCCCCCCACACCTTCTATCGCGTCGCCGCGCTCCTCTCCTCCTTCCCGCGGCGAATTTCCAAAAAGCTTGGGCTTTGAGTTCAAGCCGGCGACGGATTCCGTCGATGCGAGGCCGAAGGCGCCAGATACAGACCACCACCAACACGACGCCGGCGACTGGACGCCACAGAGACTGGACGCCGGCGAGCTGCTGTCGTCCACCACGGCGCGACGGTGGCGAATTGGCGCTGTCAGGGACGGACCTGCGGGCAGGAGGAGAGGAAGGCAGCACCATTCACCGCCGCCAAGCTCCTGGCGCCGGTGGCCGCGAGCTTCAGGGGAGACCTCCTTCCCTGCATCCTCCTCTGCCGAGGCAGCCTGACGAGGCGCCCCTGCTCTGTCGGCTAGTGAGACAAATCCTTCTCCCTAATGCAAAAAAATTCAATCTTGTGCATGGTTCTTAGTGCAGGTCTAGTTATGCTTGATGTATGCTGAGATTTTGCAGTTGATGTCCTGAACCAACGAGTAGAACAAAGAGTACTCAATTTCTTAATGTTGCTCATGTGACCTCAGATGGGGAATAAATCGCATCATGACTCTGAAATGAATCAATTACCTTCAGAATACACAAAGCATATCACTCATCGTTACCTTCAGAATACACAATATAACCAACAGTAGAGAATAGATGAATCGATTGTCAGTTGATTCTAGCACTAGCTGACCCCAAGTAAAGAAAATTGACAAATGGGCTGGTTCATTTTGTAAATGGAGTATTTAACACACATCATGAATACAGTAGATCTTTTGGTGTACAATGATAAAACTTGGACAACAATACAACTTTCATTTAGGTGTACAATGATCCTTTCCTTTCCTATACAACTTTCATCTTGTGCTTCTATCATCCTGTGCTTCTATCTTGTTGCTCTTATTATGCTGCTTGGTGCTGCTGGTGCTTCTATCATCATGCTTCTATCATGTTGCTCTTATTATGCTGCTTGGTGTTGCTGGTGCTTCTATCCTGCTATTGTTCTTCCTCTCTTCCTGTATTGCTTCTCCTCCTTTGAGGGTGCTGCTGCTCTTTTCCTGCTGCTTGGAGGCTGCTGGTGCACTTTTATTGCTGCTTGAAGGCTTCTGGTTCTCTTTTCCTGCTGCTTGGAGGCTACTGGTACTCGAAGGGTGTTTCTGCCGCTTGAAGGAGGTGGCTGCTCTTTTCCTGCTGCTCGGAGGCTGCTCGTGCTCTTTTCCTGCTGCTTGAAGGCTGCTGCTGCTCTTTTCCTGCTTCTTGGAGACTGCTGGTACTCGAAGGGTGTTTCTGCTGCTTGAAGGCTCCTGGTTCTCTTTTCCTGCTGCTTCGTGGCTGCTGGTACTCGAAGGGTGTTTCTGCTCCTTGAAAGGCTCCTGATTCTCTTTTCCTGCGACTCTTTTCTTGCTGCTCTTTTCCTGCTGCTTCTGCTCTTTTTCTGCTGCTAAGATTGCTTCTGCCTCTTCTATAAAGGCTATGGTCTGTTCAACTAGCTCACGGTCGATAGATAGAGCTATAGGAAGCCGTCCTTCTGCCTACCGGCGTTCCTTGCTCATGTGAGGGATTGAGTAGTCTATCGCTCCTTTCTTTCTCATTACCTCTCGGATGCATGACTGCAGCGTCACGAAGCTTCTAGCTAGCTTATCTACTGGGTAGTTTCGGTATTCCTCCTCCACACCTTCAATCAGTTCCCTGATGCTTTGAGGTGCTCTGCTATCGGTGTGGGACTGGAGAGACCTGAATATGAAGAGATCAAGAATGTTCATGTCGGGACTGTTTGGAGGCTGTTGAAGCAACTTAATATCCAAATCAGTCTGTTCTATGACTTGTCAGAAAACCGGGTCATCGGGAAGAATATGTGGTGTGGCATTATCTTGTTGGATATAGATTGTCCATCCTTCATCTTCATCTGGCCAGTGCTCTTGGATCGCAGGAATAAGTTTCTCACACATGTAATACCTCATTACATCTCGTGTGACTTTCAATGATTTGAGCTCGAGCGTCCCTTTATCTCTATTTTCACTCGTTCTTTGAGCAGGAGACTCTGTGACAAAAGCCCAAATGCCGAGCTTTCCATCAAACGTGACCTCACCACCTTCGCCGTATCTTGGTTTAGCCACGGCAGCGAGAAACATCACCTTGGCGATGCTATCCTTATTATGCAAGGTGCACAAGGGGTCGGGTTCTTCGGGAAGCAAATAGTAGTTGTTCACCTCCCCAGTCATGTTGAACCACTTTTCGTCCATGTAGGCTATATTGTCTAATTCCCGTGTCGCAAACCAATCATCTTCACACATAGCCAAGCACCATTTCAATGTCTTTACAATGTTGGATAGGTTTAAGTGGGGCCTCACCTTATTACTGTGACACCTCAAATGACCCCACTCGAACCTTGAGTGTAAGGTCGTGCAGCTTACACCCAATGCCTTTGACAGACCTCGCAATGTTCTCCTTCTGTTCAATGGGATTGTCACCACCCTCGACAGATCCAAATCTTTCCGCTTGCGGCCAACTCTACCTTTCTTTTGATTTGAGACATCAACTTTCTCCCCTTGTTCAATCTGTTTAAGAGCTCTTTCCCATATTCTCTCAACAGTTCTTACGGTTGTGTCGAGTAGGCTAGCAATGACCTCCTTGTCTTTTTTTTCAGAACTTGTCCATTTTTGGTCTTGATCACCGTGAGTGCAAAATAAACACCATATCTCTCCTCATTTGTGAGTTCTCTGCCTTCCTCATGAATTGGTTTCTCTACAGCACTTGCTTCCTCATGAATTGCTTCCTCTACACCACTTGCTTCTTCATGAATTGGTTCCTCTACACCACTTGCTTCCTCATGAATTGGTTCCTCTACACCACTTGCTTCCTCATGAATTGGTTCCTCTTCTACACTCAAGTTGAAATCGAGCAGCATCTCTTCCCCTGTCAAATAAGGAGCAAAAAATATGTTATCTAACTGTTGCAAATAATAGGAGTAGATCATGAAAATGAAAATAAAAATGCAAAAGTTTTGCAAATAATAGGAGTAGTACCTGCTGCTTCATTATTGACTGGTTCTTGACTGTTGTGTTCTTCCTGTTGATCTTCAGGTTCTAAGGCATCATCTTGTTGAGGACTCATGTTGAGATCAATCCCAACCATCATCGCGGCGGTGGAGCACTTGCTCAGGTAACTGTTCATGCTCCAATAAGAAATAACATTCTGGTCAAGATATATGCCTTTGATATACATAAATATTTTTGGGGACATTTCATCTAGGCAAACAATAGCAGATGCACATTATGGAGTATTTACAAGACCATATGGAGTATTTTCAAAAAGAAATGATGCATTATGACATGACATCCACAACCAGAACTACCTATCGTTCTGTTCAAATGCTCGAAATATACATGATGTCTAACAATATTTAGACCTTCTGTATGAAATATGCATGCTGTCTAAAGATAAGTCATCTAGCACCTGAATGGGCTATTATTTTTCTCAAGTCTTTGTCCCCAAATATCTTGGTTATTTCAAACATGGCCCCAAATAGCAGGGAGTACTTATCAGGCTGGGATATTTACATTCTATCGAGATCAAACATGAACAAATGGTCTTATTAGTAGGACGTATTCTGTACAGTAGAAGCCTGAAACATGTGACCTTCAGATCAGACCCAGTATGCTTGTTTGTAATCTTAGACAGTGCTATCTTTGTTACTGAGATATGTAAATGATTCATTCATTTTAACATGCAAATGTGCCATTGAGCTGTCCACTTAACAACCACAGAATTTTCTGATTCTTGTATGAGCAGGGAGCAGCAGCAGCAAACCTTCTTCAGAGAGGAACTTGAAGGCAGGTGAGCAGTAGCAGTAGCAGCACGAGATCCACCGGCTGCAGGGGAGAAGCAGCACTGGCGCGAATGTGGGCGAGACCTGGGTGGCGGCGGCGCCGTTTTTTGGTCACCGGAAGAGCTATGGTGACGAGCTCCAGCGGCGGCGAGCGGAAGAGCACGACGGTCGGACGAACGAGCAAGCAAACGAGAGGGGAAATGGGTCCTAGAGGACCATCAGATCACCCTCAAGCTATTGAGAGGCTCGGGGACGTCTGAGGAGGCGCGACGCGTCGAGCTCGACGCGGGAAGCGGCGGCCGGACTTGGAGGTGACGGCATCGATTCCGTCGATCCAAGTCCTCCCAGCAAGCGCAACTCGAGGAGTGAGTAGATCTCGGCGAGGCGGAGCTACTGGTATGCTCGGAATGGCTCGGGGAGGCGTCACGCAGCGGCGATTGACGACGGCAGTCGCAGCAGGGGAGAAGCTACAGGAGGAGGATGGCGGCAGGGGAGAAGGAGCAGGAGAAAGCCGGAGGCAGGGGATGCTGAGGAGCCTCGCGGAAGTGGAGAAGGACGAGGAGCAGGCCGGCGGCAGGAGCTCCACCGGCCTGGATCCTGGCCGGCGGCAGGAGCATCTCGCGCGTGGAGACGATGACTAGGTGGTTCGATTTGTAAGAATTTAAATTAGGGAAGGGGGTTATTGTAAAATGGACCGCAGTTCAAAATTAGACCCCCCCCCCCCCCGGCGACGAGTAAATCAGAACGGAGGGAGTATATATATATATATATATATATATATATATATATATATATATATGCTGAGTGGTTGTTAAGGTTATCGTGCGCTAGTTACTTATAAACTGGCGTATGGTAAAGATCACAAAGATATATGGGAAATCTGTTTTGACTCATAGGTATTTAAAAAACCCGCATTTTAAAATGTTAAAAAAAATCAAACAAACATTTCGGATGTACATACAGACATTTTATGTATGCAAAAAAAAAGTTCTCCATAAAAAACTAATTTCAGTGTTCTAAAATGATTTTTCACGAGACATCTTTTTTGTCTTTTTTATACATGCCACAAAAAATGTCTCTTTTTATGCGAAACTTTTCGCGCGGACATAAAATGTCCGGATATACACCCGAAATTTTTGTTTGGGATTTTTAACATTTTGTAATGCATATAAAATTCATTTTTCACAATGGGTGCATCTAAACCTACGAGGCAAAACATCATGTTCAAAATATATGGGAAACTATGTTAAAAATGAAGAATAATATGTCTAGAAATTTTAAGCACTACACATGTATTCCGGAGGATATTGTGATATTAATCCAATTTATGTAACCAGGTTTGTCTATTTAATGTTTGACATTTTGTTTCCTGGTTTTGTGGTTATTTTGTACGATGAGTTATAAATTAGCTTGTTAGCACAACATCTTTCAGCAACCGCAACAGAGTTGTGATAAAAACATTGTATGTACACATAAAATTGTAGATCTCACATTGTGAGATACGACATTGATGTGCATGACAACAAGAATAAAAGATGAAATAGGGGGACCCAAATAATTTCGATAGAAAATATTATTGTGTACAACTTTGAAAGTATATAAATATAGTTACTCAGAGAGATGGTGGAATGTTGCTTAGTGTTGTATGGTACCGACTAATCAATACTATAAGTAAATTGTTACGGTTGTGTGACAAGATTTTTCTAAAAAAAATACGTAATTTTTGAAATGTACCATGTTTAACCATTCATACAAGGATGGCCGGTGTGCTTGCCAAGGACTCAAGGTTACATAATAAATGACTAGAATGATGTGTCAGAGGCGTAATGTATAATTAAAACCCTTTCAAATTAAGAATATGAATCCCGAAGATTTTAAGTTCAACAACTTTCTTCTATGACGAACAATGTAACATTCAAAACTATATGAACAACAAAGGTCTATAACTAAAGAATAATTGATTTTATGGAATAAATAAAAAATTCAGTTTAAATAATATTTGCAATTAAAATATGTATAATATATAATGTAACTAGAAGTATCTTACTGAGTTTAAAGAATTAAAATTAAAGTTAAATTAAATTTACTAAATATTTTAAAGAACTTGAAATGCAACTAATTCCAAAATAGAATGTCAAATAAAATTTTAGATAAGAATCTAGTGTCTTTTCAATTAAATTTTACATAGTATACAAACAAGTGTTACCACTAATGTGTTAAGCATTTGCAGCATTATGCCTCTGACACGCCATCTGAATCATCTCCCTCTTACACCTGACAAGCAGGCCATCTTGTCAGAACAAAGAAAATGGTGAAAGAGGGCAAAATCTCCCATTTAGGTTAAACCGAATAAATTTATGATGAAAATATTCAGAAAAATCCTAGTCAAAGTGGATGATGCGGTTTCGACCCTGTGAATATCTTAGTTCTCTGCAGTTTTATTGTGGATATATAAAGGGTTCATTGCTCTATCTTGCTGCACAATTGCGCGCAAAATCCCGCTCGTTGATTTAGTATTCTTCAGCCACTAACCTTGCCTTCCTTTGCTGTTGTACAAGAGCACACTGGCGCTGCAGTTGCAAAGCTTGCAACTTGGGAAGGTGCAACAGACATGCAAGAGATCTGCCACCGGGATAACACTTGTAGTTTCGATGCTTCTCCAATCCAGATGTGCAGGTCTACTCTAGCCCCGCTTCACTCCATATAATTTGGATCTCATTCTTCTGGATTGATGAATAAATAAATACACCAGTGAAGACTGGAGAAGCCCATCTCTGATGTTTCGCTGTTGATCATGTTACTCGCAGTACGGTATGGGGCCACTCGTGTTGTACGTGCGCGTCCCCAGCTGTTTCGTACCTCCATCCCATACGGATCCGGATGATCTGTACCTCCATCACGTACGCATGTTGCAAGATGCATGCATTGGTTGGGAACTCTTTGCATATTCCAGCAAGAACTCCAAGAGAGGATGGACATACAAAGACTGTCTGGATTTTGGCTGTTCTCCTTACTGAACTTGGACACTTGCTGCAAATAGTTCAGACAGTTCCTGTGGCCGTCATTTCGTGTAGGGTTCTTGGGTTAACAAGGCGTCAAATGAAAAGCATAACCTTGTATAAAATCCATTGGAATGGGTGCACAACCACTGAACATCACCAACCACGTCGAATCTATTGGACACATCGGACGAATTTACGCGTAGAATGCAGTGTCCGGGACCGCTTCTTGATGTTTCCTGGAAGATCTCCCAGAAGAGATAATATTGGTCTGATATATTCTGTTCTTCTGGGCTGGATTCAGGCTAGCAATTCTGGATAAAATAGCTTAGAAGAAACACTTATTCTACATACTTTATGTCTTGCTAGCTGCTCGAATAGTCTACTATCACAAATGAGACCGAAAGTAAGAGATTAGACTAGGAGAGACGTATATTTATTTGGACAGCCAGGAAAAGAAATAGACGTTCTGTTCAGGTTCAGAAAGTTGAAATGGTGACTCATACCGTCACCAAGTACCCTTCTCAGCTTGGAGTGCCGCGTGCCGGTGAATATTCAACCATTTAATTTATCTTGTGATTAGCACGTAGGCCACGAACCACAATGTACCTTGCATGAATGCTACATTTCTGATGACCTGCAACTGCAAGATGCCTGAATATCATCTCTTTTATCTTTTCAGCTGCTGCAAGTAACTACAGGTACACTGCTATTGCTTCCATTCCACTTGAAGTTGAGGCTTAAATAGTGAGATCTCACCCTCGATTGAGCAAGATAAGGTGCAATACTAGTATACTACGGTGCTACCTACGCTGTCCGTAAAGAAATCAACAAAGGCATCATCTGACACTTGTGACGGAGAGCAGAATAATCCATGGTCTCTGGCGACATACCGGGCAATACTTCGCAGTTTTTTTTCTATGGGTTCTTAACCCATTAGAGCCAGCTCTCACAGCCAATGCAGGCACCCACCGGAACCGCTCGGAACAGTAGCGTCTCCACCCCTAACCCGTGTGCCAAGAGAAAGAGAATGTTGCGTGGTCGTCCTTTCACACAATAAAATTCAGACATTTCTTATAAAGAAAATATATATTAATATTAAGAAGGTAGCAAATACATAAATTTTCTCACACCATGTATGATTAAATCCGCATAAACTACTATACTCAAATTCATGGTGGGTGTGCCCTTCTTGCGACCGAGCAACAATTTTACACTAAATAGTGTTTTTTTTTAAACAGAGCTCAATGCCACAATTTATAATCGAGCTTGCACGGTTCACCAGATAAAACCGGACGAATCCGAGGTCACCACCAGTCCAAAGTCCAACCGTTATGGGACATGACACCAGCAAACAGAGCACCACCGGTCAACATGGGTACCCAAAAAACCACGTACACTGTCGAGAAGAGAGCCACCGCCGAGGTTACCCAAAGCATCATCGTCATCACCCTTGGATTTCAATCCAGTGACTTCGGATCTTACGTAGATTAGCATCAACGATGAGATCCTGATAATGCTCCACGAGGCCCACAATCACACAACATCGACTTCAACAATGAGATTTACATGAGAAATATGCAGGGCTGACACCACGGAGTATCCCACAACGAGCACCCTTCACATGCCCTCATCAGCACCTAGACCTCCATGGCATCTCCGACTCCACGGTGGAGAAAGAACACGAAAAACCAATCGAACCCGCTGGCCAGGCCATCTACGAATCCCATGGCGAGACCCTGGTCAACCTGATATCGTGTTCATTGCTAAAATAAGTTGCCACGGGAAGAGGATTCTTAGAAAGATTCTTCTACTTTGCCCATAATAAGGCTGATGAAAGCGAATTGGAATAGAAAACAAACACCGCAAAAACTCTTGTATCCTCGACACACTAGCTTCATAGGCCCAAGAGGTCTAGAAGGACTAATGTAAATTCCCTCCAAGAAGGGAAACGACGTCGGCATGCCTCCATTGTCTGTCCCAGGAGTGGAACAAAGATTCCCACGAAGTTTGGATAAAAAATGAACGAAAGGGGTAGCACTACAACGGCAACTCCAAGAAGGTTAACGTCGGCCTAGTCAAACCGACACAGGGCTTTAACCCAAGGTGACACTTCAATTCCCACACATCGACCACGTGGACACAACCACCCGTCCTCCCGCCATCAACCACATCCATCGAACAAGACCTACGGGTATCAGGTCGCAGCAGCCACATTGTTGCTAACCAGGCCACACATAGTCCACAAGAAAGGTCATGTCATACCATGCTAGCATGCCTGGGGAGCCCGCGATGAGGTCTGGGGCCAAGGCCCGATCTTCACGGCTCATCATAGCAGACAAAGGTCCCACCTCTTCGCAAAAGGGGCCGTCGCCATGGTGATTAGGGCTGATGTTTCATCGATCCACATCACGCACCCAAGCCTTCACTGATACCACCATGATTCCTCTCCACCTAGTCCCCTAGGGTCCAAGACTGTCACTCCACACTCATGTGTTAGATATTTACATACAATCAAACCACCATCAAACATAGACGACGGGGGATGAAGTTTGATGACCCTAAACAAGGCGAGGGAGGGGAAGCATTGCCGCCATTGGGAGCAAATTTGTGGTGGTCCCAAACAGTGGAAAGAGACAGGTGGGATTAGAGAGAGGGTCGTGACAAGTGTGTGGAGATCCTACATCACATATGTGAGAAGTGTTTGCGAGTAATTAGTGTCTGTATAAAGATATTATCATGGGATGTTTTTTTTCAAAAATGAGATTGTTGCTAGATGATTTGAGTGTTTTACGAGACAGCAGAACCGCCCTAGAGCCTCGCGTGGAAAAAGTATGAATAAGTGGGTGCTTCTTCCACATAGTTAAGCTTGAAAAATATTATCAGTGAGGTGAAAGGGGCTGATTCGTAAAATAGCAAAGGTGTAAGGGGACGAATACAATTGTTCTTCCCTCCCTTTCCTATGCCCGTACGTGCCTTGTTTGTTGGTGCCTTCAGGTATGGTGATGAAATTACCTTACAAGCTTATATAAGGCAATCGCTAGCTCATACTCCCCACAAACCCACACATAACCCCTCTCCTCTTTTGCTAGCATCCATCTCCCTTGGCTTCGCACATGCAGCCATATCTTGAGCTAGCTTCTCTCCGCCTGATCACCACCGCCACCATCCCTCTGTCCCCGAGAATCTATAGCACGAACCTTCCTGTGGCCATGGCTTCCATGGCCTATATATCCCTCTGGGGTGCAGCATTGGCTGTCCTCCTCGCCCTTGTCCATTATGTCTACAGGTGGCGCCACCCGAAATGCAACGGCACGCTCCCGCCGGGATCCATGGGCATCCCCATCATCGGCGAGACGCTGCAGTTCTTCGCGCCCAACCCGACCTGCGACCTCTCCCCTTTCGTCAAGAGCAGGGTGAAGAGGTACGGGAGCATGTTCAAGACGAGCATCGTGGGGCGTCCCATTGTGGTGTCGGCGGACCCGGACGTGAACCACTACGTGTTCCAGAACGAAGGGAAGCTGTTCGAGAGCTGGTACCCGGCCACCTTCACCGAGATCTTCGGCCGCGACAACGTCGGCTCCCTCCACGGCTTCATCTACAAGTACCTCAAGACCCTCGTGCTCCGGCTGTACGGCCAGGAGAACCTGAAGGCCGTGCTCCTGGCCGAGACCGACGCCGCCTGCCGCGGCAGCCTCGCCTCCTGGGCGGCACAGCCCAGCGTCAACATCAAAGAAGGACTCTCCACCGTAAGATCGATCGATCACCTTATTGATGCCAACTTCATTTGATTGCGGTCTGCTCGAGGCGTATAGATATAGATGATTAATGCAGGTTCTTCGTGTCTTTTTCAGATGATATTTGACCTTACGGCCAAGAAGCTGATCGGCTACGAGCCGTCCAAGTCGTCGGAGAGCCTTAGGACGAACTTCACGGCGTTCATCCGCGGCTTGATATCGTTCCCTCTCAACATTCCTGGCACGGCCTACCACGAATGCATGGAGGTGTGTACGCCAATGCCGTTCATGGCAACAAAGTGAATAGTGTGCAAATACGAAGACACTAAACTAATGAGCACGCACACATGCATTCCTTAAACCTGACGAAATATGTTAATTTACAGGGGAGGAAGAATGCGATGAAGGTGCTCAAGGGCATGATGAAGGAGAGAATGGCCGATCCTGAGAGGAAATGCGAGGACTTCTTCGACCACGTGATCCAGGAACTCAGGAGGGAGAAGCCGCTTCTGACGGAAACCATCGCGCTGGACCTCATGTTCGTGCTCCTCTTCGCCAGCTTCGAGACTACGGCGCTGGCACTCACCCTCGGCGTCAAGCTGCTCGGCGAGAACCCCAAAGTCATCGACGCGCTAACGGTTAGTACACTGCTACATAGTTCACTACTGTTCATTACGACAGTTACTGTCCGTAAATGGGTCTCCTTGAGAGATTAACGAAGCAAAACTAATTGGACAAATCGACCTTGTTACGTGAGCAGGAAGAGCACGAAGCGATTATCAGGAACAGGGAGGATCCGGACGCTACCGTAACGTGGGCGGAGTACAAATCGATGAAATTCACGTCTCAGGTGAGCCTAACTTGGATTCGTGAACACCCTAGCTTAATTAGCTAGTGCAACTGTGCAAGTTGCCTTGTTATTAAGATAGTACAGCTGCTTGCTATTGCCACCACAGTCCACATATTCATATTTTGAGAAATAATGGGATTGAACGAGCGAGTGGCCGTTTCAAAGTTAGAGGAGCCCAACGCCGCACGCTGCAACTCTGCAAGTGCAGAGTTTGTGTTCCCTGATTGTTTAACCAATGCCCAGTACGTGTTCGATGCTGATAGATAATCTTTTCTAGGGGCATTCTAGAACAAGCCTGTTTACTGTTGAAAAATAGGTACATAAGAAAAATGTAAGTAGAACTATTACCTCCTTAGGAAGGTTCAACTTGTGTTGTGTTTCTGTAGTTGCCGTTATCATGTGGTTTCTGAACTCTGAATTTCTGAAACTGACACCCCTGTCCATAATTTCCTTTGTGAAGGTCATTATGGAGATCGTCAGGCTCGCGAACATCGTGCCGGCGATTTTCAGGAGGGCCTTGCAAGACGTTGAGATAAAAGGTAGGAGACGTGACGAATTCCACGGTGCACATGCTTGGCATCTGTTTTCAGAACAGGTCCTGGTTAGCAAGTACTAGTATAGAATCTTAACTCTGTGTTATGTTTGGCATCTTTGGTGCAGGCTACACAGTTCCAGCAGGATGGGGTGTCATGGTGTGTCCACCAGCAGTGCACCTAAACCCTGAGATATACGAAGATCCACTGGCGTTCAACCCATGGAGGTGGCAGGTTCGTCCTCTTGATTTGATCTCTAAAACTATGGTTTTCTGCTTGCTTCACGCCGTACGCGTATCTCGTCGACGATACGTAGGTTAGGGTTCTACCATCTTTCAAGGAGTTGATGGCAGTCCAAGTCATGGGGTCTGGTCGTTCAGTTTGCTCCTGGCCTATTGTTTGAAGCTACCAAGGAAGTAGGAAGTGCCATTATCAGATCCGCTCAACGAACTCACATATATTCTCCTCTCGAGTCTCACCGCTAACGCAGAAATCGCAAGAAAAACAGTAATTTAATCAACTGCGGAGTTCCAATTATTAGCAGGGGTACAAGTAGTAGTTTAAGATATCAATGTTCTGATCGCGAGTGCCAACTTGGCTACAGAGATCAAGAACGATTTCGGTTGGTGCCCATGCAGGATGTGAAACCGAACCAGCGCCGAAACTTCCTTGCCTAGTAGTTTAACTTTTTTTTTTTTGACGGAAGGCAGCGGGCGCTGCTTCATTTACTTAAGGAGGTCAAAATGGTACCAGATGCATATATGTCTAAAGAGTGAAACTAAACAAGTACGTTCAGTAGGAAACATATGCACAGTGTGTGTCTGGTTAGTTGCAGACTTTGCAGTAAGCCAAGTTGATTTCGCGGCCATTGTTTACTTTCATTTTTCGGGGTTCAGAGTTCTAGCCCGACAGTAGTATCTCGGTAGTGTAGGTGAACCAGATTTGCTATTTCACAACTTCCCAGTAAAAGAACAGAAAGAAATATAGGGCAAAAAGCAGTCCAATCTATTGCCTTGCCTATCTAAGACATGTCTCCCCGATGTGCACCATATTGCAAAAAAATAAAATGCAAGAGTAGTAAGGAAAATCCACATTGAAACAAGGGTTCTGATTTGGTCGTTATTGAACAGGACAAGCCTGAAATCACCGGTGGAACGAAGCATTTCATGGCATTTGGAGGTGGCCTTCGGTTCTGCGTCGGAACTGATCTCACCAAGGTCTTGATGGCAACGTTCATCCACAACTTGGTTACGAAATACAGGTATGGTTTGTCATCTGTAATCTCGTAAATAAATGTAGCGATCTCTCTTCCTTAATAATGCTGTGAACAAACAGAACCTGAACAATTGTATCTTTGTGATGTCAGATGGAGGACGGTGAAAGGAGGAAACATAGTCCGGACCCCGGGCCTCGGCTTCCCTGA